>CM066040.1:31660038-32260038 GCA_033557465.1 Ichthyophis bannanicus
AGCCCTCCTGATTGAACACACGTTTCCCCACTTCAGCTCTTCTAATGGCTGTTGGAAACCTGGTGCATTCTGGGACTGGTAGTCTTATGGAAACATTCTGTTTTATTATTTCTACCAGAACAGACAGGTTGCTTGTTCAGAGTCACTTCACCTCTATTATAGCTCCTTCCTGAACTATGATAAGCTTCCTTATCACAAGCTTCATTCATTAATTACAGACCTCTATCATATCCCCTCTCAGCCACCTCTTTTCCAAGTTGAAGAGCCCCCAACCTTTTAAGCCTCTCCTAATAGGTATATCCCTCCCAGGTGCAGTTCCATAATGAGGCAAGTGAGGCAACCGCCTCAGGCTGCAAAGTTTTGGGGGCCCCCAAAACATCTGCCTCACTCAAACTTAGAAAGTTAAAAAAAAATGGAGTAGACTGGCTGCAGCAGCTGTAGAATCAAGCCTTCTGGATCCGCGCTGGAGCTCTCTCCCCCCCCCCCCTCGATTTGCAGGCATAGGTCAGCAGTAGCCAAAACATAAATGTACCAGAAAGTGTGGGATTTTCAAGATGACAGAGGCTTGTCAGTGGTGTGCAAAAGTCTGGAATCACTTCTAATTTGACTTTTTTCAACTTCGTGACCTTATATCTTAATTTATTTTTCCTCCCAGTGGCTTTTTCTGTGTATCTCATGATAGGTGATGGATTGGGCTATTAGGGCCAACTTTTAGTATTGGTTTGGCCCTTATTTTCTGAGTTTATTCCCCATAGTTAATAGATTTTCTGTTAAAATTGCGTAATGTACATCATTGGCCAACGATATATTATTGTAAGTATGCTTTAAAATATTATGGATGCACGCCAGGTTTCCTTCAAATTAATGTATGTGGCCTTGAAAAAGGCCATTTTTATGTGCAAGTGATGGCTCAGTATTTGATGGGCCACCCTTTGTTCTTGATCACCTGATTGCACCTTGTCGGCATTGAATGAACCAGTCTGACAAGGTGATCGTTGGTGACAACGCAGTTCCAAGCTGCAATGAGTGACTCAATCAGCTCACGCTTTGATGTCGGATGCCTCTTGGATATTTCCAAGGCCACCTTGTGCCACAGGTTCTCGATTGGATTCAGATCTGGAGACTGAACAGGCCAGTCCATTGACTTGATATTGTTCCGCTGCTTCCAGCTGATCACCTGTCTGGAGTGATGGCAGGGTGCATTGTCATCTTGGAACAGGAGCTGGCCAGGAAACAGCTGGTGTGCTGATGGCACCATGCACTTTTGCAGTATGGTGATGTACTTGGCCCTGTTGACCATTCCATTGACTATGTGAAGACGTCCAACGCCACTGGCAGCCATGCAGCCCCAGACCATGACCTTTCAAAGGATGCTTCAGAGTGAGGTTGAGACATTCAGGCTTGAATTCCTCTCCAGGAAATCTCGTCACATAGGTGTGGGCCTGGTTACCAAACAGGCAGAAGGTGCTTTCATTGCTGAATAGCACCTTTTCCCACATTTCAGTCGACCAGTTTGAATGCTTTCTCGCCCACACGATCTGGTTGCGCCTTTGTATATCAGTCATCAGTGGCTTATTCCGTGCTGTGCAGCCCCGGAGACCAAACTGCAGGCACCGGCAATGAACTGTTGATGAGCTGACACTGACCTCAATCTTGTCTGACCACTCTCAAAGTAGCTGAGGGAGAGGTCAACTTGCAATTAGTCAGTGAAATGCGTCGTAGTGCACGATCCTGGCATGATGTTGATGCACGTGGACGACCTGAACGAGGCTTGTCCACCAATGAACCCATTTCTTTCTTCTTCTGTACAATATTAACAGCGCTCTGACTGTAGCCAACTTTCCTGGCTATCTGATGTCTTGAAAATCCTCTCTCGCTAATAAAGTACACATGAACAAGCTCGTCCAACGTCAGGGTCCGAGTCAACTTCATGGTCGATCCAGAAAGCGTATGAAATTCAAAAATTCCACACGTTTTTATAGCTGCACTGTTGGCTAGATATCTGCATTGTGATTGGTTAGTGAAACCAGCCTGCTGACTGGTCAGAAATAACGTGTGCGTATTGGATAATCTTGATCCAGTTTTGATGCAGGATCCACAAAAATTGCAGTAGCTATCTCCCAGTGTCTGTAAAGTATTTAAATTGGAAACAAGGAATGTAAAAAAGTCAACTCTAACAGCCAAATGTATCTCTTTTAATGTGGTAGAAAGATGAATATGCTGGGCTAACGCAAAATTTTAAAAAACCCATTAGAAAGTACGAAAAACACAAAACTCACAAGTGATTCCAGACTTTTGCACACCACTGTAAGTCCCTGCTGATTCCGTGCCCCCCCCCCCCCCCCACGTTAAAAGCATCATCAGCAGGGACGAGACCCATCTGGGCCTTACAAGTATGCCAGAGAAAGGCCCCAATGGGTCCCGCCCCTTCTGATGATGCTTTTAACATCAGGGGGGGAGGGGTGGAATCAGCAGGGACTTACAAGCCTCTGTCTTACAACTTGTCGGCTTGAAAATCCCATGCTTTTGCATCCGTTGCGGCAGCAGCAAGAGAGGTGGACGGTAGATGCTGGACAATGGGTGGGGGAAGCAGGAAGACAAATGCTGGACAATGGAGGGGGGAGGAGCAAGAAGACAAATACTGGATCAAGGCCGGTACTACCCAGTAAGCTGGATAAAACGCGCTGGGATGCACAAATGTCAGGAGAGTGCCATTGCTAGCTGCCTGCCTGCCCGCCCGCCCCCCTCCCACTCCCCACTGAGTATAGCCTGCAGAGTGCCGGCGGCTTAGTGGAGATCCTGCCCACGCACACTGCTCCTATGGGCAGAAGGCTGTGGCAAAGCCTTCTGTCCGTGGGCAGGCGCTCCACCAGGCTGCCGGCGCTCATCAAGTCATCCTAACTAGGGAGTGGGTGCGGGCAGACAGTGATGGCGCCCTTCCGACATTGGCTCCTGTGGGCAGGCTCTGTTTCTCAGGACCACAGTCACGGTTTGCACAGCCCATGCCCTCAGGACATGTTGCTCCCGCACAGAAGGGTGTGGGAGGCAGCGATTGTGGTCCAAAGATCAGATCCTGCCTGCGGGAGCAACATGTCCTGCGAGCAGGGGCTGTGCAAGGTCAATTATACCCTGCCTCTCTGGGCTGGGATCATGGCTTGCACAGTCCCTTCTGTGGGGCATGCTGTTCTGCAGGCCGGCTTTGCCCCTTGTACATACAAGGGGTGGACATGAATGTGGATGGGCATAGTGAGTCAGAAAGGAGATGTGGGGGAGGAGGGAATAGGAAGGCAGCAAGGATAAGATTGTGATGGAGGGGCTAGGGAGATAGAGGGAGATACTGGACATGGATAGGGGCAAAGAGAAGCAAGCAGGGGAGATGGAGTGGTGATGTTGGCCAAGGGGTTATAGGGTGACCATGGGAAAATGCTGGATTTTGGGAGGGGGGGACAAGGAGATGCAGGACATAGGGGTGAGGGAGGGGAGAAGATGGGCACAGGGTAAATAGGTTGAGAAAGAGTCATAGGGATGCTGGACATGGGAGTAATAGAGAGAGGATGGTATGTATGGAGATGCTGATTGCAGGGGGGATAGGAAGGGAGGTGGCAGACATGGAAGGAAAGAGAGAGCAGAGGTACTGGATGGAGGGAAAGAAAGAGTTAGCAAAAGACTGGGGAATAATGAACCAGGGAAGAAGAACTGGAGAATGGAAGGACTAGAGTAAAGGTTGAAATGCAGTAGGTAGATGGTGTAAAAGATGGAGATTAAGATAGTAAGAGTAGTGAAATCTGGGTGAACAGAGAGAGACACAAATAAATGGGAGAGCGCTGAAAGGAAAAGAAAAAAAAAAATCAATACCCAAGATGAAGGAAGTGAAGAAAACAAAGGAGAGACAAGAAATGGCAGATGGACTAGAGACCGTAAAAGGAGAGCTAAGAGAAGACAGGAAAGCAGAAGCTTCAGATCGGGACCAGCATGAACTGAGAATAAAATGGTCAGACAAAAAAAAGGGAAGAGAATTTTATTTTCAATTTAATGATTGGATTTGGTGCTCTCTTTCTATTTTATACAGTACATGGAAATGCATCTCTTTCTATTTCTCTAGCATTGCGCTGTATGCAAAATCTGATTCTTGGGGTTACAATTTCATTTTTATCTACATATGTTTATTTTTAGGTTATGCTCACTTATTCTGTACTGGGTGAGGGTCTGTGTTCTGAATGTTTGACCAAGGCCGGGTGTTCAGTTAACAAGGAGTTTGTACATAGGGATCTGTACTGTAGTAATCTGAATTGTTCAGCTTTTCAAATAGGCGTTTGGATGTTCCAAGGCCCGCTATAGTATTTACAGTGATGCTTTTTTTGGGAAGGCTTCTTAAGTGAGTCTTGCAAGTTGGTGCTAGTATGGTATGATAGGTTTGCTCTACAGATTCTCAGTGACTTTGTTGTAAGGGTTTGTAATAGTTCACAATATGCCTGGTACTGGAGAATGTTTCTTAGCGACATTAAAAAAAAATCTGATTCTGATTAAGATGTTGACTCTGTGGGTAAATGTTCTGGTTCTGCTCTGCACCCACTGTTGAGGGAGAAGTTTCTGTGAATGCAAAATATATGTTAAAAAAAAAAAAAATCAAGAACCATAATGCAGTTTATAACATAAAAACAAGTTATAATTTGGTTCTCTCTCTCTTTTAGTTTCATGATGTGCAAACATCTTGCATTTCCTCCACATGTTCTAATCTGCTTTTTGGTTTGGTTCAGGCCCTGACTTAAGTTTTGAGAAAGCCGCACCTTATTGCTCCAGGGAGGGGGGAGGAGGGGGCCACCACCTCTTCTCACTTCAGGCAGCAGATTGCTTTGAGCCACCCCTGATCCCTCCAGCCCCATTGCCATTTTTGTTACTCTTCTCTGTATCTTTTCCAATTCCGCTATATTCTTTATGTCGACCAAAATTGTACACAAATATTTAAGGTGTGGTTGCACCATGGAAAGAAAGAGGCATTATAATATCCTTGGTTTTATTCTCCATTCCTTTCCTTATCATACCTAGCATTCTATTTGCTCTTTTGGCCGCTGCACACAGTGCAAAAGGTTTCAACGTATTATGCACGATGACACCTAAATCTTTTTCCTGGGTGGTGGTTCCTAATGTGGAACCTTGAATCGTGTAACTATAGTTTGGGTTGTTCTTTCCTAGGTGCATAACTTTGCCCTTGTCCACACTGAACTTTATCTGCCATTTTGATGCCCAGTGTTCCAATTTATCAAGGTCTTCTTGTAATTTTCCACAGTCCTCTTGGGTTTTAACAACTTTGAATAATTTTGTGTCATCTGCAAATTTGATCTCCTCACTCCTTATTCCCAATTCCCATTTCCAGGTCATTTATGAAGATATTAAAAGCAGCGGACCCAGCACAGATCCCTGGGGTACTTCACTATTCACCTTTCTCCATTAGGAAAATTGGCCATTTAGCCCAATCCTCTGCTTTTTATCTTTTATCCAGTTCCTGATCCACAATATCACACTGCCTCTATCCCATGACTTTACAATTTCTCAGAGTCTATCGTGAGGGACCTTGTCAAAGGCTTTCCAACCATTCCCCTGCCCTTTAACTTTTGCCAGATTTCCCATCACCCCCTCTCATGCTGCTCCATTAATGCCCCTCTCTCTCATCGTATTGCATCCTCTCCAACCAGTGTTACTCACTCATGTCTCTTACCACCATTGTCCTTCATCTCTTGCATTCTTATTAATTCACACCGTACTGTGCAGACTAGATGGGCCATTTCAGTCTTTATGATCATTCCTTATGTTTTTATGTCACTCTCACCTCCTTGCAAGGCTGAATATCGCGGCTGCCCTGTTATTCCTGGGTGATGTCCACAAAATGCCAAGGGGCAGCAGCCACAGATATCCAGCAGCACCAACCGTCTTAATGCCACTGAATATACCGTTCACCATGATTACAGTGGTAAGCAGCACTGCTGTGTTAATCACATCGAATATCGAACCTTTAGTTTCTTAGAACCCTGCTAGACCAGTCCAGGACCCACCCCAGGCAACATGCTGCAGGTTGAGAGTCCTACTGCCTTCATATTGTTGGCTATAGAGCTGGCCCAAGGGTATCTGGCACCCTGGGTGAACCTTTAGTATAGGACGACAATCAAATGCTAGTTTGAATTGTTGTTCTAATGGGTGTCTTACTTTTCCTAAATATTCTTGGGTTTCTCATTGTTTTTCAGTTTTGCTGACTGCTTGGGAAGTCTTCTCTTGACTTGACTTCTCTTAGTGCTATACCAGTGGTTATACCTCCAATTACATAAGTGCCACCTGCTGGCAAGGGAGAATAACCCACATGTCTGGATTGGTCTAGCAGGATAAGGAAAGCTATTTTTTGTGTGTGTATCCAGTGCATTTTAGAAATGGCTCTTTCCATGTACAAAACCCAGTTTACATGTGGCAAGGAGTGGAGTAGTCGTCTAGTGGTTAGAGCACTAGCTTGGGAACCAAGAGATCAGGGTTCAATTCCCGCTAGCACTCCTTGTGGCCTTGGGCAAGTCACTTAATCCTCTGTTGCCTTGGAAGAAAGGCCTGGCAATCTACTTCAGATCACATAGCCAAGAAAACCCAGGAGCTGCTGGCTCCAGCATTGATTTAAAGGCACATATTGCATTTTTTACGTGTGGAAAATCCTTTCCAAAATTACCTCCATACTTGGTGACAAGAAATACTTTTTATAAGCTACACTTGATTGATTAGGAGTCTAAAATATCTACTGCCATGTTGAGAGCCAAGGACATAAGAACATAAGATCATAAGATATGCCATACTGGGTCAGACCAAGGTCCATCAGCCCAGTATCCTGTTTCCAACAGTGGCCAATCTAGGTCATACGTACCTAGCAGTTTCCCCAAAAGACACAGGTTCTGCAATGCTTGTATTGTATCAAGCAGTGATAATCCCACATCCCCCTTTTTTTCTTTTATTATATATTTCTAAATTTTACAAATCAATCAAGCAACCTTGTACAGAAAAGATATAGCTTACAGAAACAAAAGACAAGGAAAACAATGCATAGCAGTACAAATGAAGCAAGAAATACCTATAGTCCCCAGGGAAGGTGTAGAAAGAATAACACAAGTAGGGAGGAAATCCCACTGATTATCAAAAGAACATTTATCACAATTAGATAGCAGCTGAAGGCCCAAAACTAAATCTTACATATGGATGACATTATCCTCAACAGGGGAAGATATTACAGGCAACTGAGCACTAATAAATGCAGAAAGATCCTCTGGTTGAAAAAAATGTATACTTCTGAGCTTTGAGAATAACACTTACAGGGAAAGCGTAAGAGAAAAGAAGCACCTAGTTGCAAGACTACAGGTTTAAGTAACAAAAATTGCCTACGCCTTTTCTGCGTCTCTCTTGATACATCTGGAAAAAGTAAAATGTTTTGCTCATAAAACAAATTTGCCCTTTTCTTATAATAAAGCCTGTCAGATGATAAATCAAAAGTAACAAGCAAGGTAGAAACTTTAGACTCTTTTTCCGGATAGTAAATAAAACGCTTTTGTAACCGGTGGTATCAAATCCAGAGGGACAGATAATGACTCTTGTAGGTATTTTTAAATAATTCTATAGCAGCCACACCAGGAACCACAGGAAAATTCAAAATATGAGCATTAGAAGACCAAGTGGAATTCTTCAGCACCTCTCTCTTCACCCGATGGGCAGTGTTGCCTTTGACAAGAGACAATGTTAAATCGGAGACATGATTCAGTTTCTGGTCCATAGATCCAATTTTTACATGGGTTTCCACCATTTCAGTATTAGGTTTAGTAACAGACGCCTCCAAATAAGAAAGCTTTGTTGAAGACAGAGATAGCTGCTGACCAACCACCTGTGAAAGTCTTGTAATAGCTTCCCAAATGCTATCAAGAGTAACCAAGTCAGGGCGAGGAAAATTGAAGGAAAAAGGAGCCGCAACAGTAACAGGGTCAGACACAGTGTCCCTCACCACGCCAACCTCAATTAGCCCCTGAGAGAAAATACCCACTTGAGATAAAGCATTCTCTTCAGGCTGATCAACCACGTTCCCTAAGGACTGTCCTCCAACACTCACCCTCAACTGGCACACCCCCATCTTGGAGCCACAGACTCAACGTTCTGGCAAAATCGGTAGCTTTAATAACTAGGGGGGGAGGCATCAGGAGAGCCCAGAAGAGATGGCGGGACATCTGGGGCGAGAGAGACATCCAGGCCAGAGGCTGCCAAGATTTCCTCTACCGGCGCCACAATGGCTGCTCTAATCTCCCTTTTCATGGTCTTGGAGAGCTGCACAAAATGATCCATGGGGCCCACCAAGGAAGATAAAGGCTCGACAGGGAAAGTTCTTAGTTTGCCATTAAGCTTAGGCATTTAGTTGAACCGCAACCCCCCCCCCCCCCCTGCCATCCCGGGTCCCTTTTAAGAATGGTTTATGGACCTTTCCTCCAGGAACTTGTCCAAACCTTTTTTAAGCCAAGCTATACTAACAGCCTTTACTACATCCTCCGGTAACAAATTCCAGAGTTTGATTACACATTGATTGAAAAAATATTTTCTTTTATTAGTCTTAAATAGTTTACCCTGTAGCTTCATTGCATGTCCCCTAGTCTTTCTATATTCTGATAACGTAAACAATCGATCTACGTTTACCCGTTCCACTCCATTCATTAATTTATAGACTTCTATCATATCTCCCCTCAGCCGTCTCTTTTCCAGGTTAAAGAGCCCCAACCTTTTTAGCCTTTCTTCATAGGAGTATCCTTCCTTCCCCTTTACCATTTTGGTGGCTCTTCTCCGAACCTTTTCTAATAACGCTATATCCTTTTTAAGATACGGCGACCAGAATTGCACACAATATTCAAGGTGCGGTCTCACCATGGAACGATACAGAGGCATTATAATATCCTTTGGGGTTTTTTTCCATTCCTTTCCTTATGATACCTAGCATTCTATTTGCTCTCTTGGCCGCCGCTGCACACTGGGCCGAGGGTTTTAACATGTTATCTACAATGACGCCTAAATCTTTTTCCTGGGTGGTGGTTCCTAATGTGGAACCTTGCAACATGTAACCATAGTTTGGGTTGTTCTTCCCTAGGTGCATAACTTTGCACTTGTCCACATTAAATTTCATCTGCCATTTTGATGCCCAGTCTTCCAATTTATCAAGATCCTCTTGCAATTTTCCACAATCCTCTTGGGTTTTAACAACTGTAAATAGTTTTGTGTCATCTGCAAATTTGATAACCTCACTCGTTATTCCCCTTTCTAGGTCATTTATGAATATGTCAAAAAGCAGCGGACCCAGCACAGATCCCCGGGGTACACCAATATTCACCTTTCTCCATTGGGAAAATTGGCCATTTAGCCCTACCCTCTGCTTTCTATCTTTTAACCAGTTCCTGATCCACAAGTAGTACACTGCCTCCTATCCCATGACTCTTTAGTTTTGCCAAAAGTCTCTGATGAGGGAACTTGTCAAAGGCTTTCTGAAAGTCCAGATACACTATATCAGCTGACTCACCTTTGTCCACCTGTTTATTCACACCTTCAAAAAAACATAACAGATTGAGGCTTGCCCAAGACCACAAGGAGCACCTGTGGGACTAGAAAACCCCAGTCCTTCTGGCCCAAGGTTGCTGTCCTCTAGTGGGAGTTGAACCCCCAACCTTCTGGCCTGAGGTAACTTGCCCCAACCACTAGGCCACTCCTCTGCCCTCTTGGCCGCCGCTGCACACCGGGCAGAGGGTTTTAACATGTTATCCACGATGACGCCTAAATCTTTTTTCCTGGGTCAATTACAAAATTGCCCAGAATGGTACGACCCAACTACTGACAGGTTGTGGATACTGAGCGCATATTACTCCTTAGCTGGAAAGCCGTCACTGGCTGCTGGTCGAGTGGACCGATACGTTTTGCCAAATGCAGGAGGTGTTACAGAAATACCATCTTTAGAGCTTTCTCTGCTCAGAACGACAGTTGTTCCATGCCCTGAAGTAGTCCGAGAACGAGTCTTAGCCAGACCTACGTTTTGGAATAAGTTACTGCTGCCTCCAATGAAAAGAGCAGAATTTGCTGCTATGTCACAGAGAATTACAAACTTACCTATTCCACTAAACGATAGAAGTGAGAAAACATGAAATGGCTTTTTAGAAAGCACATCAATGTGCAATCTGGGATGTCCAGGGCAAAATGTGCAGGAAAATGCCAGGGACGTGTATGTTTTGGAAACGGATACACCTGACAGCATCTGCATAGACGTCCCTCCTACGAAAACACTTGAGGCAGGGATGTCTATCTCCTACTGGTTTGCATACCAGGACGTCCATCGGATTGGCAAAACAACAAACAAGAGCCCTCCTTCCCTAATTCAGTTATCAACATGGAAAATACAGGGGGTATAAGTGTACCTCCTCCAAACCCTCCAGATATTTGGCTGTGCCTATTTATGCTTGGAGCATGTATAAATTTGGATGAAGCTCAGAACATACAGGGCATTTCTGAAATCTCACCAGAACA
This sequence comes from Ichthyophis bannanicus, assembly GCA_033557465.1. NCBI lineage: Eukaryota > Metazoa > Chordata > Amphibia > Gymnophiona > Ichthyophiidae > Ichthyophis > Ichthyophis bannanicus. The sequence goes on from CM066040.1 coordinate 31,670,602, forward strand.
TCCAGAATCTTGGGAACGCCCAGACACGCCTACACTATGCCCCCCATTCCTAATCAGCCATCCTCGCACCAGGGATATCTTTGAAGCTCCTTTTTAAAACCGCTCCTAAGACACCACTATGCTTTGAATGTCTGTATGCTCTTTTTCAGACATCCAAAGCTTTGGGTTCTGACACACTTAGGTGAACAGGAGACTATGTGTTTCCTTTCCATTCCCTTAGACATATCCTCGTCCCCAGTTGTCTTGTCTGTCTTGACTAGATTTTAAGCTCTGATGAGAAGGACCATCTCTTACATGCATTGTAGCACTATACAAATGATTTCTAGTAGTAGAATAGGACTTAAGATGACACCATAGGCTATTGAAGTGGAGAGGGGCGGGGGGGGGGGGGGAAATCGAAATCTCTCGCTTATTTAAATGCCAGACTGTCACTTTGGCATACATTTAAGTTGCATTGTCTAATGACTTTTATTGTGTCTATACATAGGTTTAATTATGCATATTGTTAGTTCACTGCTGGTAGAAAAATTAAGGTGCTACTGTGTTGCCGTGTGCTCACCACAGAGTCCACTTACTAATGAATGTGTTAATGACGTTAACACACTTAATTAATCTAGGCTTTAGTTTGGATTGGCAGTATAGTATATATATAAATAAAACTTCTCATCTCTGAAAAAAAGGGAGAAGTTAAATCCATAATTCCCCGTCTTGCCCTTCCCCACCTGCTTCAGCTCTCTGTCAGGTAAGTGAGAGGGAGGATGACCTACGAACGAAAGTGACCTCTGGATATCCTTGGAGTGACTGGGAAGGGACTTTGTGACATTTTCTTTCTTTATTACAGTCTCTGGAATGAATTATGACTAAGTCAAACAATGAACAGAATTATCAGGCTACTTCTCAACACAGTTTCCGCTTTTTACATCATAACACCTGTAATCTGGGCCTAGTTTATTTTTTTACAACTTTATGAAAACATAACCGCTCGACCCTTTCCCCGCTCTTTTTTCCCCTTTTATACATAAGTTGCTTAAAACCACAGTCTACATAGAGCACTTTGGAGACATTACATAAATTGACCCTTGTGTTCAGGCTTAACTTCCTCTCAAATGCTCCCCAGCCCTGCCTCCATCCCAATCCCCTCACGTTTTGTTCCTCACCTTCCAACCCACCCCTCTTTTTCACTAACCTATCTAGTCCTTTGGATGTTTTCAGAATATACATCTTGTAAATAGCCCATTTTGTATTTAGCTCATCTTGTACATAGTTATATTACAATAATCACAACCTGAACACACTACAAAGACACATTATAATATTCCTCTTCATGCCCCACCCCCTTGTTTTATGTAACATGTTTAGTTGTATTGTTAACCGCTTTGATTTAAGGATAAGGTGGTATAGAAATCCTTTTCAATAAATAAAATAAAAAATTAGGTAGGAATTAATTGTGCAAGCCATCCAGAGCTTGAGCAGAACAAGCTGAATAGATGTGTGCACAATCGTGGTGGGAGAGGTTTGCGTGTGTGAAGGTGAATGGAGGAGAGCATATCTGGCAGGGGATTTTAGTAAGTTTAAGTGGGTGGGAGGGGGAAAATGGGAATTGTGGGCAATGCAAGTGGCAAGAAAAGCCTTCTGAGCTTGCTTCAGTCCCCTTCCAGGCTTCATCCCTCCTCCCCTGCCCCAAGAGCATTCCTCATCCCCCAAGTATATTACCATGATTACGACCAACATGGGGCAGGAGCAATACACCTTGCTGGCACTGGCCGACACAAAGCCAGCCCCATTTTATGCCACAAGAGTACTCTAAAGCAGTGCTGGTCTCAAGTCTGTCTACACCATAGAGACGATCACTGCTGTCTCATGAAGACTGCAGATACACTCAGAGGTTTGAGAGTGGCCTTCAGCCATCGGTCTTCCTCTGGAGGAACACAGGCCCTAAACACCCATTCGAATAGGGTTTCAGCTACTACCACCATCACCAACTTCCTTCTTCAGGTGTTTGGAGCATGAGTTCTTCATCATCCAAAGCTTCAGTCGTTGCCTCCTGCAATCCTTCATCTGCAACTTCTGGCTCCATGCTTGTATACAACCAAATGCATATGAACAGACCAAGCCTCAAAAATACATGCTCTCACTTTTTGCCTAAAAAGAGGACCTTACAGATTTCATTATATTTTTATTATTTATTTGAGAACCTATTTCCCAAAGGATCACAGCAGAATTCACTAGTTGCCAGGGTTGGTTTCTGTCTCTTAAATATAAACAAGCTTATTTAAAATGTTTGCTAAACAGGTGGCAAATATAGCTTAGACCAGGGGTAGCAAACTGCAAACCTGTCAACTTCTCAGGATGCCCCTAATGAACAAAGGTGTTGCTGCCATTGTGTGCAAATCTCTCATTGCTATTCTTTAGCGATATCCTGAAATCACACTACTTTGCTGCCCGAAAGGATTGCATTCCGGACACCCTTAGCCTAGAATTTGGCAATCTGCCCTCAGATTACAGGTGGAAAGGTTGACTGCTGAAAATCTGCATTAAGGACATTCTTAGCACTTCAGTCGCCATTCAAAGAGCTTTACAGGAAGTCCAGGTACTAACTCCGCTGCAATAGCGGTGCTCCGACTTTAAGAGCAAGCTTCTGTTCCAAGTCCAAAGCTTTCACCATCCTTTAACCAATATCCTCATGCTCCATATATAAACTTGCTCTTAGGAATGGAAAATATTTAAGAAAAAAAAACAAAAAAAAAAAAAAGTAGTTGCACGAGAGGAGAACTTGGAGGAATGGAAGGCTTCTTTTGCTCTTTTCCTACACTTTATTCAGGTTTCCCATTTCAGACTTTTCCCTTTCTTTCCTCCTGCCAGCTGCTTCCTCTTCTTCAGTCTCTCCCCTGTAGCTGCCTCCCTACCCCTCACTTCTTAACAAACATCCTTCCTTCAGACTGGCTCTGTAGTTCGTCCTTGGCCAATGTCAAACTGCATTAGCTCTTCTAACTATGTTGCCATCAGGTGCCAGACTCCAGGTTCTCAAAGTGGTTTTTCCAGTCCCGCTTTCACTATTATTAAGGTGATATCTGTACTAAATGTGCATTATAGAGAAGATTTGTAACAAAAATGTGATCATTTTAAATGGTAATCATACATTTCCTTTTAAAGGCACAGGATTTCGGTTTGTGACAATAAGACTCGCAAAGGTCGGTCGTCTGATGCAGTGTTGATTGAGCATGCTTTTATCCAGGGGGATCTCTCCCAATTAAAATGCTACATGTTTAGCAACTTCATGGTAACAATGCATTGTGTGTTTGGATTTTCTGAAGTGTGACGTCAGCTGAATGTAAGACGACATTGTCCAGTGACATCCAACTCCTTGATAAGAACCAAGTCTGTATTCCAATCAGTGGCATAAGTGAAAAAATATAAAGAAGTATGGTTCAAGATGGCAGCTTAGAGCATTGGTCCCGACTTGCTTTGATTTTCTCCATGCCAAAATGTAAAGGGAAGGCGCAATGGCTACCCCCGGAGCCTAAGCCATCCCTTACTGGTCTGATGGATCAATTTGCTACGGTCTCCGCGACAGCAATGGCAGAGAAGTTTGGGCCGTGTGCCATAAAGCTTGGAGGGCACCTTCCGACAGTGATCTGTTGCTCTCGTCTGTGGTGCTGACCCTGCTGTCATGCCCAAACTGATTCCTCAGACTCCTCTAGCCCAGAGATCAGCACATTGGAAGTAGTCACAGCTGTAGACACCATCCAAGGGACGCTGATGGATGGACTGCGCAGTGCAGCTAACCTACGGGTTTTAAATTTTCCCCATTCTTCTGGTGTTACATCTTTGAAGACGTTCAAGTAGTATTTAGCAGAGGTGCTTTTGGTTCCTAAAGGAGTTATTTCCTCCAATTACCAAAGCCTACTATTTGCCTATGGCCAAAAAGGAACCTGCTGCTTCTACTTCAGACCAGGCTATGGATGTTTTAAATCTCTCCAAATACTGTAAACCTTGGCGCACAAGTCCTATGTTTCATCTATGATGATTATTTCCTGTGCTTTAATGTCAGATCAGGATTGGATACTTAAGACATATTTCAGAAAGAGAACAGTTGCTTTCTGTGGCTATGCAAGTTCCATCTTTCCCGATATAAACGAGGGAGACGCAAAAGCAACAAAAGCAGTTCCTTGTGTTAAAACCTTGCGCTCCGCAAATGGGAGCTTCTTTCTTTTTAAAATTTCCATGTAAATGTTTAATTGTATATAAGTTGGTCTGCTATGTGCTTTTTCAACCTACTGATTTGGCTTCATTCATCAGTGCTAGGATTTTGGGATCATCTGTCCATGCACTTGTAGTGGAGGAGGAGTAATCGTGCCTTTATAATTTCTGCCTCGGATGTCTCAGCTGCCCTTTTGTCTCAGAATGTGTTCTTATGGTATATAGGGTGTGTACCCTTCCTCCTAATTTCTGTATGCTTTCCCCCAAAAATTGAGAGCTTGTAGGGGACTTTATTGCTTTTCTTTTGAGTTATGATATTACTCTCATTTGTGACATACAGGAAAAAGGGGAACATTGAAATTCTGTAAAGTTTATCTTGGTTATATGTATCATGAAAAATCAATAAACATAAAATTAAAAAACAAAACAAAACCCCCACCCCCCACAGACACAACCATACACAACAACCTGTAGGCCTGGGTGAGCTGTGCCCACCTCCCACTGTGACATCAGGCTAATTATCCAATCAGCGGCAACATCAATTAAAGGAGAAATGGAGATGGTAACATCTATGCCATGAAGGCATATGCTGAAGGTGAGGCAGCGGCAGCATCATCAGTTATTGGGACCCAAAGAAGCATGTAGGCAAGTATGGGACGCTGAGCCACAGGGGGACCAAGAGGGGAGCAAAGTGCCCCTCTGCCATCAACACACCTCCTCTTTTCCAACTATCTCAATGTATCTCTCTACCTCACCTACTCTCTTCTTTTCCCAGTCTGGTTCTATCAGGCAGCCTCTCTTTTTGGAGGCCCATTCAAAATCCCATATACACCAGCCTTCAAGCAATATAATACTTTTGTTGGACTACTGCAACAGAGGCTGCTATCAACAAGCTGCCCTTCTTATCAGTCCTTTTGAATCTTTTTAAATAGTGACCATGCAAAATTGCTTTTAAAATATCAACGTTCAAGACCAACACAACATCTCTTTTTCAAACTTGCTATCAGCTAAGTTCTGCATCAGGGTAACATGGATGTACTTCTCTGCAATGGAGATGTATCGTCTTCCATCAGAATTTATGCTGAAAATACTCCAAGCTGGAGCTGAACAAACAGTAGCGCTTCACGGCATAGCTGAACATGTTGGCTTCTGAACCAAAATGGCCGCAGCAGCTTTTTAAACCCTTGGAGCTCCACCCCTAGGTGGACTCTTAAAGAAACAGCCACAGTTAGATCAGAGTATAACAGTCTACAGTATGTGCTGATTTAAACTCAATGGGTGTACAGTATTTAAGATGTAGATCCAGAACCGTACTTTAAAATTCGGTCGTGCTTCTCAATTTCCACCCCTCCAGAAGAATGGAATATTTATTTTTTTATTTAACAGGTTTTTTTATACCGCCTTTATGCCAAGGCGGTTTACATGGAACACCACACACAAACAATTTGTGATTACATATAACTGAGGGAAGCAAACTTGGAGTTAACAAAAGAGGTATTTACAGATGTTCTCATAACACGCCATCTCAACTGCCCAAATTACCATGCTGTATATAGTGCTCCACAGTAGGAGCCCCTCTGTTCTGAGTATCTAAACGAGATCAATGCCCTCACAGCTGCTGTATCATACTGCATTTAGTGCGGCCAATATAAGTTTTATCACATGGACATATTAGAGTATATTGTAGAAAAGTATTCTGACATGTGATAAGATATTTAATTTTTCAAAAAAAACTTTGCCAGTAAAGGGATATTGCCAGGATTCACCTTCTACAGTTGTGGAACAAAAATTCATACACACCACAGGCCAAATAGCCAGAAGGTAAATCCAAAGTACACCAGTCATCTCCCAAGTAATCGATTTGCTCACAAAACAGGCAATATTTTTCCCCACCAATAGACTATTGATGAAGATGTCAAGCAAGAATATACCTGCAAAGTACACCAATGTTGATAAATTGCTACTAAATGAAATGCCCGGCCAGAAAATGGTAATATGGAAACCAAAAGCTCATTTTTTCTCAGAGGTCCTTGTGCCTTAGGTTGCATTAATAAATTCCATTGTGCACACAAACCCCATAGGTATGCCTTCTTAACAGCAGCAACAGGATAACCATGCTCTCGCTATTTCTTCATTACTACCCGAGTATGTATTTTAGAATCTTCCTTTGTAGAACAAATTATTCGAGAATGAAGAAATGACTTACAGGCAGCCCTGCTTTTAACTTCTTGGGATGATGACTGGAATATCATATTAAATTATTTTGCGCTATAGACTTTTGATATAAAGTGGTTGTTAATGAAGTACCCGTCCAAATAACAATAACATTCAGAAATTAAATCATCTTTTGATCAAAGGAGCATTCAAATGGAAGATTAGGTTTTATACTATTTAACCAGACAGCAAAAACATGTAAAGATGCCCGATCTCCCTGACAAAGGCAGAGAATATCATCTAAATATTGTCACCATAATCGAATTATATGACATCCAAGGAATTGTATAGATAATCCTTTTCAAAAACTTTTATATAAAGGGTAACCGCTGTAGGACTTACAGTGGTTCCCATGGCAACACCATATATTTGATGGTAGAATACTCCATTACAACAAACGTTATTCTGGCATAACACCAGCCGCAACAAATTCAGTACAAATTCTTTAGAAATCCTGGAAGGTAACATATCCTGCCAATCCAACTGGGAGATCACATCAACCGCTTCTTGCTGATCTACGTTTGTATATGACGACACCACATCAAAAGTCAGTAACCAAAATTCTCCTTGCAAATCATTGATCTCGGATAAAATAAGCAAAATGTGTGGTATCCCATAGATAGAAGTAGCCTGTTTGCTAATGGATTCAAAATTTGATCTGCAAATATAGAAAGAGGCTCCAAAACTCTTCATGCAGCAGCATCTTCCCTCTGTGCCAAAAGGTTCACTCAATTGTAGTAAAACATGAAATCGGTTGTTTACTCTTTCAAAAATGTACAAAGACTAGGGGGCGCACAATGAAGCTACTAAACAGAACGTTTAAAGACAAATCAAAGGAAAAAAAAAGATAACAATGCATAATTAAGCTCTGGAATTCGTTGCTGGGAGGATGTGTTAAAAACGTAGTGTGGTTGGGCTTAAAAAAAAAAAAATTTGAACAAATTTGTGAAGGAAAAGTCCATAAACCATAGTTTAAGTAGATTTGGGAAATCCCACTTATCCGTTTTTGCATATTTGAATCTGATGCCATTAAAGTAGACCAGGTGGCCTACGATAATAATTAATAGCTCTATATGTATAAGATGTTAACCCGTTCCATGCCATTCATTAATTTATAGATCTAACATATCTCCTCTCATCCATCTCTTTTCCAAGCTGAAGAGCCCTAACCTTTTAAGCCTTTCCTCATAGGGGTATCCTTCCATTCTCTTTACCATTTTGGTGGTTCTTCTCTGTACCTTTTCTAATTCTGCTATATCATTTTTAAGATACAGCGACCAGAATTGCACACAATATTCAAGGTGCGGTCGCACCATAGAACAATACAGATGCTTTACAAATATCCTTGGTTTTATTCTCCATTCCTTTCCTTATGATTTCAAGCATTCTATTTGCTTTCTTGGCTGCCGCTGCACACTGGACTGAGGGTTTCAACATGCTATCCACTTGACTCCTAAATCTTTTTCCTGTGTGGTGGTTCCTAATTTGGAATCTTGCATTGTGTAACCATAGTTTGGGATGTTCTTTCCTAGGTGCATAACTTTCATATGGCAGATGACATTTAATGTGGACAAGTGCAATGTCCAGTCTTCCAATTTATCAAGGTCCTCTTAAAATTATTCAAAGTTGCTAAAACACAGAGGATTGTGAAAAATTGTGTGTCATCTGCAAAATTTGATCTCCTCACTCGTTATTCCCAGTTCCAGGTCATTTATGAATATGTTAAAAAGCAGCAGACCCAGCACAGACCCCTGCGGTACTCCACTATTCACCTTTCTCCATTGGGAAAATTGGCCATTTAACCCTAGCCTCTGCTTTAGATCTTTTAACCAGTTCCTCATCCACAATAGTACACTGCCTGCTATCCTGTGACTTTTTAATTCCGCCAAGAGTCTCTCTTGAGGGACCTTGGCAAAAGGCTTTCTGAAAATCCATATCCACTATATTAACTGGCTCACCTTTGTCTACCGGTTTATTTACACCTTCAAAAAAATATATAAGAGATTAGTAAGACAAGACCTTTCTTGGCTAAATCCATGTTGGCTTTCTCCCATTAAACCATGACTATCTACACACTCAGTATTTTTATTCTTTATAATGATTTCTACTATTTTGCCCGGTACTGATGTCAGGTACACTGGTCTGTAGTTTCCTGGATCAACCTGGAACCCTTTTTAAAAACTGGTGTTACATTGGCCATTCACCAATCTCCGGGTACTACAGATGATTTTAATGATAGTAGGTCTGCAGTCTCATATTTCAGTTCTTTCAACACCCTCGGATGTATACCATCCAGTCCACATGATGTGCTACTCTTCAGTTTATCAAAATAGTTGTAATAAAATATCAATACGAGTAAATGGGAAGATGTATTTCAATTCTTTTGATGCATCACCTTTAAATACCATTTCAGGCATGGGTCATTTCCCTACATCTTCCTCAAAAGAATTCAGTCTCTCCACTATGGCCCTGTCCCCTCTTAGTGCTCCTTTTACTCCTCTATCATTCAGTGGTCCAACAGACTCTCACAGGTTGTTTGTTATGAATGTACTTGAAAAAGTCTTTATGCATTTTTGCTTCCAAGGCCAACTTTTTTTTCCTAAATTCTCTCTTTGCCTGCCTTATCAGTGCCTTACATTAACTTGCCAGTTCTTATGATGTTTCCAGTTTGTCACTTGGCTCCTTTTTCCATTTCTTGAAAGATGGTTTAAAGATGGAGGTCAGAGAGGCTGTTGTAGCCAAAAAAGCATGCTGGCAACTTTTGCTGGTCACTATACACTCCAATGCCAATCGTGTAGCATAAAGACATGTTGTGGACGTTCCAGGATGGAGCAGAGCAGAGGTGATCCTGTCACTAAGCTGGTCTATCATTACCCATGGGAACTAACCAGGCAGTAGCTCAATGTCACCACTGTCCAGTTAGATTCTGCAGCGTCTGTGGCTATGCAGCAACCCAGATATTCAGTGCCGGGGGTCGCATATGACCCCCGGCACTGAATATCCACGTTTACTGGTCAGCGCCGGCGGCTAGCCACTGTAACTGTGCTACCTGCCGGAACTACATTTAATCTTTCTCTTCCTGCCCCACCCTCCTCCCCTCCCTAGGCTTATGACACTATATCCCTACCCTTGTTTTACATCTCCCTCCTTGTTGTTGCTGTGTTCCTCTTCCCTTCTGTTAGCCATCTTTGTCCCCCGACTGCTCTCTGTTTCTATCCCTTTCTTCTTTGATTTTATGGCGTTCCTTTTCTGGCTCTTTTTCACAGCCCTCTCCTTTTAAACAATTTTATGTATTGTGAACCGCCCAGATGCTAACTGTATTGGGCGGTATATAAAGTTTTAATAAACATAAACTAAATATCAGGCCCTATATCAACAACCCAAACAGTTAATGAGAGTACTCAGTAGATTAAGAATCCAACAAAACAGACTTGGCAATGGGGAGTCTCTCCAAAACATTCCTTGTTGGATCTTGATATTAGGAATTATGAACCAACCATCTTCGTACTTCAAAACGGAGCATGATTTCCCAAATTTTCTGGTGATCTTAATGCAATTGATCAAGCCAAGGTTTAATTTATACATTTCAAGGTAATTTATTATTCAAGGGAGTGTGGAATCCTATCAAAGATTTTCTTATAGTCAATCTAAGATATGATGAGATTTTCACTTTTCTAAACAATGGCCATAATGGTCTTATTCAACATTGACTGGTCTCTGTCTGGTCTTTGTCTGTGATACGATATGGAACAGCCACCTAGTGTACCGAGAACCAGGGAAGCCAGGATTCAAATCCCACAGATACCATCTGTGACCTTGAGCAGATCACATAACTCTCACCAGCCTTTGGTACAAACTTAGTCTTTAAACCCTCTGGCGATAAGTAAATACCTATAGTACCCCAAAGTATCACATCTTATACTACTGAAATCTTAAATCCTACAGTTAAGGCACTTGCATTTAGAGAATTCTTTTTGGGCTCCTTTCGCTTTGAAATATAGGTGCCTAACTTTACAGCAGATGCCTCTAAGGCGATGAGGCCACGAAGACCGTTGAGCTCTATACTCAAAGCTGTGAAAAATCAATTTTTCCAGCTAAACTAAACATAAATTTCATCTCCTTCCACTAGCTATTTAAAGATTAAGGATCTGAATTTGGTCAGTTGCTTTAATGATTCCTCTCATTCTCATACTTTAAATCACTTCAGTTGGAGATCAAATAGGAGAGTTTCACAGCTTGGTGGCTATAAATAAAAACTGAAGAGCAAGGCTACAGAGCGTAGGCCTTAACAAGCAGACATGGTGCTGGGTTTTGATCTATCTGCAGATTACACTCCAAGCACTTGTCCTCTGAAATACAAATGACTGTGTGGCTTTGGTTTGCATTATATTTATGGTGTGCATTTTGTGTGCTCTATCTAAGAGCACCATATTTTTTCCAGCTCCAGCCCACAGTTTTCTTGATACAACATTTATCCAGTTTGGCTTCATATTTACCTTGGGACATATTTTGTCTTCCCTACACTCTTTCACTATCTCAATTAGTAAAATCTGACTATACCAGCATTGCCTTATGAGGCTGTGGATTCACAGACACATGACATTTTCAGGGTCTGTGCAAGGATCAGAGGTGCCCTAGGCGGGGCCTCCATCCTGCAAACTGGAAGTCTCTGTCACGGGGGGGGGGCAAAAGCAACAGATAGCAGAAAGCAGGAAATGCAACGTGGTGCCAAAGAGGAGTTTAGGTAAGCACTACATCAAGCTTTCCATGCCACTGCTCCCACAGCAGGCAATGGGCAATGTGCCCCCTCCCCTGGAAAGTCAGTACTTTAGTTGGTTACTTAGTTTGCCTAAATGGTAACGCTTGTTCAGTTTTCTACATATCCTCAAGAATTTTTAAAAAAAAAATCCTTTCATCCCTCCCTCCCTCCCTCCCACCCACTGGTGTTCAGTCTCTTATAGCCATCTTCTGCTCATTAACATGATTATTCACAGGTGCACCCAATACCCCGTGATTTCTCCCACCTATCCTTATTTCTTTTGACCTCTCTTCTCTCCATCTCTCTTTTATGGCTCCTCATCACTTTCTCATCCTATTCCTCATACTCCCTAATTGTCTCCCCTCCTTCAAACACCTTCAAGCCTCCCCCCAATCTCCCCTTTACCATCCTCACTTTCCTCACCATCTTATCCTCTACCCTGTTATCAGCTCTTGAGTTTCACCACTTTCTCCCTCTCATTCAGCCATCTCCTCCCTCTCCAACAACCTCAACCTCATTACCACTATGCTGCCTCTTCTCTGCTACACACTTTTCTACTTCTCCTCCTCCTCTCATCCGGCGATATCAACCCCAACCCCCTAGACTTCTGTCACACTCCCAGAACAGATCTCCATGCAATACCTAAAATCATATTCATATCCCTCTTATTTCCCCTTCCTCTCTCCCTTTCTCATGTGCCTTGTGGAATGCACACTTCATCTCAAATAAACTTGCCTTTACTCGTCATCTGTCTCCAATGCTCTTCATCTTCTTGCTCTGAGACTCAGCTCCTCCCAGATGACTCTGTATCAGTCGCTGCTTCTCTGTCATGGCGGTTATCAGTTCTCCAACACGCCTCGTCCCACTGACTGTGCTGGTGGTGTTGATCTTGATCTTGGTCTTCTACTCACTCTTTCCTGCCAATTTCAACCCCTCCTGTTGCCTCAGTCTCAGCCTTTCCCTCCTTTGACGTCTACTCCATCTGCCTCTTTACTCCACTACCTCTCCGCTTAGCTGTTATTTATCGACCTACTGACAAGTCCACCTCTACTCTTCTCACTGACTGACTCGTGGTTTTCCTTCTTTCTGGATACATCTTCCCCCTCCCTTATTCTCGGGGATTTCAACATTCATGTTGATAACCCCTCTGACCCATATGCTTTAAAAGCTCCTTTCCCTTATCTCCTCATTCGACCTCTAGCTTTGCTCTACTGCCCCCACTCACCTGCACGGCCACTACCTTGACCTTATATTCTTCTCTAATTGCTTACCCTCAAAACTTCTGTACCTCAGTTCTTCCCTTATTGGGCCATCACCTGCCAAGCGTCACTCTTCATCACCCGCCACCTCAACCTCGCCCCATCTCCTGCATCCTCTTTAGAAATCTTCATGCTATTGACCCTTTGGCTCTCTCCTCCATAGTCTCATCACCTCTTTCCTCCACTGTGTCATCAGTCTGTTGATGAGGCACCAGCTTCCTATAACCCTGCACTCTTCTGCTCTGGATGCTCCGTCCATGCCACGGCCTGTGAGGCGTACTATACTCCAGCCCTGGCTGTCTTCCACTAACTGCTATCTACATTCCTTTACCTGTTCAGCTGAGCACGCTTGGCTCAAATCCCACACCTTTGCAGACTTTCTACACTTCAAATTCATACTCAACTCTTTCCAGTCAGCCATAGCACTCACCAAACAAGACTATTATGTCCATCCAACTAACTCTCTTGTCTCAGATTATCACCATCTCTTTACAACTCTCAGCTCTCTCCTCAAGGTGCCTCAACCTCCAACCCCTCCCTCCCTTTCTGCCCAAACCCTGGCTATTTCCATGACAAAATCCACAAGATCACACTCCAATTCCCCATGAGGTCAGCTACTTCCTCTCCTCCCCTTCTTTATTCCCAACTTTCGCCCTGACCTCTGCTACCCTTTTTTCCTTTTCTATTATCTCCAAGGAGGAAATTACACACCTTTTTTCGTCCTCAAATTCACTACCTGCTCTTCTGATCCTATTCCCACCTGTCTCTTAAGCCCCATTGCCTCCAATGTCCATGTCTAATTCTCAACCTAATCTCTCTCCACTGCAACTGGCCCTGCAGCCTTCAAGCATGCTGTGGTTACACCTTTCCTCAAGAAACCCTTACTAGATCCTAGCTGTTCTATCAAGCTAGCTCCCTCCTCCCCTTCATTTCTAAATTACTTGAATGTGTGAAGCAAAAATGTGTAATAAAGACTTTTTCCAAGTACATTTGTAGCAAAAAAACCTGAGAGTCAGTTGAAGCATTAGATGATAGAGGGGTAAAAGGGGCAGTAAGAGGGGACAAGGCTATAGCGGAAAGACTGAATGAATTCTTTGCTTCGGTCTTTATTGAGGAAGATGTAGATAGATTGTTTACGCCATCAGAATATAGAAAGACTAGGGGGACATGCAATGAAGCTACAGGGTAAACTATTTAAGACTAATAAGAGAAATTATTTTTTCACTCAATGTGTAATCAAACTCTGGAATTTGTTACTGGAGTATGTAGTAATAGCCGTTAGTGTAGCCGAGTTTAAAAAAGGTTTGGACAAGTTCCTAGAGGAAAGGTCCATAAACCATTATTAAAAGGGACCCGGGATAACACTGCTTGATCCAATAGAAGCATTGTGGAACCTGTGTCTTTTGGGGAAACTGCTAGGTACGTATGACCTAGATTGGCCACTGTTGGAAACGGGATACATCTAGGGGGAATGGTAAGGAACATAAGATATGCCATACTGGGTCAGACCAAGGTCCATCAAGCCCAGTATCCTATGTCTACATCTACTGTGTTGTCTATCTTGACTAGATTGTAAGCTCTGTTGAGCAGGGATCATTTTTTACATGGGTTTGTGCAGCGCTGCATGTGTCTTATAGCGCTATACAAATGCTCAGTAGTAGTAGTAGTAGTAGTAGTAGTAGTAGTAGTAGTAGAAGCAGCCCTGATCATTTTCATAAATGTCCTAGCAGGAGCACCTGATGTTTTCTTCCAGCATCACTTTAATTAACTGGAATAGTTACTTACCAAGTGTAAATCAATATCCAAACATACTTTTGACTATATCAAAATACCTCTTTTAGGACTATGGTGTCCTGCTCATGTTTCCTTTTTCATAACCATTTTCAAGAAGGTAATAACATTTATCATATTATGCTGTAAAATGCAGCACTATTACTCTTGTGAATTTCTCCAACAGTATCAGAGATATCCTTCATGAAGCTCTGAACAATGAGGTATTCAACAGCAAAAAAAAAAAAAGGGATGGTGTTACAGCTCTCCTGTTTAACTTTGGTTGCCTATCATTCCAAGGATATTATAAGGTCGTCCTGTTAGCCCACGCTGCCTTCTCTTCTGTCTGCTACTCAAACACTCTCCTTAGTCCATGCTGACTCCTGCACGGTCTCCCTCCCTCGCAGAGCTTCCTCCTTGGTCTTCTGCCCATCGGTCAGCCTTTTCCTATGTTGCCCCTTTCTTTCAAAGCTCCCTGCTGTTAGATCTCTATAAAGAAAGGAATTATCTCAACATTTTAAAAAAATGAAAAAAAGAAACCACCACCACACCTCTTGAAAGCCTGTGATTTTAAATTTGACCTTTAAGTTCTTCTTAATTAGCTTCCTCTGTTGCTGTATTTAGAAACTTTTGTACTAACCTTTGTCTTTTGCTTCCATCCTCATAAACCTAATTCTAATCCCTCCCGACTGTTTGTGTGCTTCTCTCTTATCCACTCATACTAATACCATGGTGATATAATATTGGATCTACTGCATTTCAAAAGGTTAAGTAAAGGAAAAAGAAATCCTATAGAACCCCATGTTTCTCTGACCATTACCGAGTAAAGTACTATAGCTGACGTGTTCGTTAACTTGAAGGTACAGAAATAGAAGGTTAATATATTAAACAAAAACAATTCCTAAATATTAGAGGTGGTACTTTTTTTGACTAGATTTTGGAAGTTGCAACCCCTTTCTTGGGTCAGGACCAGGGCTGGCTCATCCACTAGGCAAGTTAGGCGGCTGCCTAGGGCAACGGGCCTGGGTGGGCAGCAGTAGTGGTACACATGGGCAGCTCTGCCGCCCCCCTTCCCCAGCTGCCACCGATTCCGTCTCAGGAGGAGGCGGCAGGCAGCATTTCCAAAAGATGTACCACAAGGGAGGCAAGAACTCACATATCTGTAGATAACACAGTCCAAAGACGTGATAAGGTGGAAAAACACTTTATTCAACCAAACCTACAGCCAACCCGACACAGGCCATGTTTCGTGAACCTTCGTCAGGGGTTGATCAGATAAAATACTAAAACATAAAAACATAAAAAAGAAGTAAAAACATAATAGTAAAACATTGTGTAAGAACAGATGACTCAAACTTAATCTTAAATCATACATAAATGCATTAAAAGCATAAATATCATAAACAAGTAAAAAATATATAAAAACAAACTCAAACCAATAAAAGGGATAAAAAGTGCAATTGGAACCCAATAAATAATAAAATTAGTCATAATCAATCCATAGATAATAAACACTGTAACAAAATAAAAACTCAGAACATATTAATTAAATACATAAAAGTGTACGTGCTTAAGGCAGAAAGGGTCAGGGACAGCATATTGTATAATAATTATTACTATGGAGCACAAAGGACACATAAGATAACAATCGTTTGTACAAAAGCATGCTTATACTATTCAAACAAGAATTAAACTTTATAAATTAATATAAGCTGCCCTATATGTGAAAAATTCAACATATTGGCAAAGGGAAAGAAAGCAGCAGGAGCGAAAGAAACACTACCAGAACCCAGGGGATAAGATGGTAGCAAAGTATAATCTCTAATGTCATGTCTCTATCTACCACTCAGAACTCTTATTGAGAAAGAACCTCATCGACTTACTAGAAATTTATAATAACCCATTTTAAAATGGACCATTTCAAAGGGGGGGAGAGAGACCTATAAGTGTAAGGACATATATATGTGGGCAAAACTATTCGTAACATCAAGACCAGGATTATGGAACACAAGAGTTGCATCAGAAGAGGTATCATGGAAAAACCTCTTGTTGCCCATTGGCAGGAATACCAACATAAAATTACTGACTTAACCTTTTTAATCACAAAAAAATTTAAGTCTAATTGGAGGGGTGGTGATGCCAATAAGACCATCTTGAGACTTGAGCAGAGATACATATTTTTATTGAATACACTCACTCCTAATGGTCTTAATTTAGACATAGATTATTCTGTTTTTCTTTATTGGTTTTGATCCATATAATATTTTTTATATGAGAAATCTTTTTATGTACAGACACCCATTTGTTTTCCTTTTTCTTTTTTTTAGATACAGTATAGACTTTTAGTCTTTATTTCAGTTCCATCCGTTTTTAATGTTTTTAGTCATATGGGCGTCATATAAAGGTACATGTGCTGATGCAATTTGCAGACACAATTTGATGAGTATTTTTGAATCCCACAGTATAATCCTGCGACAATGTGGTAATCTCCACCTGTCATAGTCCTCAATGGACGTCACAATTTTTGTACAATGTTTTCCTTAACTCGCTGTTGCTCAAAGGCACTATTTAAGTTTTAAGATGCAGTCGTTCTATAAGAACATCTAGCCTATCATTTTGGCTTTTTTAGCCGGCTGATTCAATTCTATATTTTAAAATTATTTTAATGAACCTTTTTGTTTCAATCCTATGATCTGCGTCAGGATGATATAACTCCGCCCCTCGCTCCGCCCCTTTTGTTTCCCGCCGAGCTGACTCCGGTTTTATGTGCGCATGAGCCGGCGTTTCACGATCCCAGACGAATTTACAGAGAGCAGACGGTGAATTCTCATTTCATTGTTTAGCATCAGCGCCACAAAGGTATGGCCTTTAATACTGAAAGATGCAAGTTAGATTCTCTTTGCTGGGTATTTCTTTCATTGGTTATAGTCTATGTTTAGTTTAGAATCTTGAATACATTTGTTTTATCTCCTCTGGCAGTGAGCTGAGACAGGTTTACGGAGAACATACATACACGGCTTTTTAGCGATCTGTGAAGTACTTGTGGAGAACAGATGTTGCCGAATTTTATTTGGTCAAACTTTTCACATTCATCTTGAGGCCATGACGGTAGGCCTTTTCCCAAAGATCTTTATTACACCACATAAGGTTCGAATTGATAGGCTGGGATGCATTCGTCTTTTGTGAGATTAACTATTGATTTAGATTAATGTCCTTACACTTATAGATCTCTCTCCCCCCCCCCCTTTGAAATGGTCCATTTTAAAATGGGTTATTATAAATTTCTAGTAAGTAGATGAGGTTCTTTCTCAATAAGAGAGAGTCTTCTGAGTTGTAGATAGAGACATGACATTAGAGATTATACTTTGCTACCATCTTATCCCCTGGGTTCTGGTAGTGTTTCTTTCGCTCCTGCTGCTTTCTTTCCCTTTGCCAATATGTTGAATTTTTCACATATAGGGCAGCTTATATTAATTTCTAAAGTTTAATTCCTGTTTGAATAGTATAAGCATGCTTTTGTACAAATGATAGTTGTCTTATGTGTCCTTTGTGCTCCATAGTAATAATTATTATACAATATGCTGTCCCTGACCCTTTCTGCCTTAAGTACGTACACTTTTATGTATTTAATTAATATGTTCTGAGTTTTTATTTTGTTACAGTGTTTATTATCTATGGATTGATTATGACTAATTTTATAATTTATTGGGTTCCAATTGCACTTTTTATCCCTTTTATTGGTTTGAGTTTGTTTTTATATATTTACTTATTTATGATATTTATGCTTTTAATGTATTTATGTATGATTTAAGATTAAGTTTGAGTCATCTGTTCTTACACAATGTTTTACTATTATGTTTTTATGTTTTAGTATTTTATCTGATCAACCCCTGTGAAAACCCCTCTATTTAAATCCTTCTCCACTCTTAGCTGGACCTGTAGTCCCGTCAGAGGAATCCAAATTCTTGTCCTCTGAGGAGTTTTCAAATGTCACTCTTTTGTTCTCACTTGAAGTGGCTTGCTTGTGTTGTCTTAAAGTGTATATCTGGTCCTTTAAATAATCTTCTGTGTCTCGAGAGAACTTATGTATTTTCAATGCTTTGATAGTATTTCGGATCTGATAAATGATTCATCATCTTCTGGTGGTAAACCGCTGCGTCTAAAATCACACTTGCTCCCCCCTTATCCACTCTTCTGATAACCAACTCCTTACCAATTTGCAAAGATCTTAAGGCTTGGAAATGTTGATGGGAAACATTTGAACATTGTCTACTTCCCACGACTCAAGCCGTTGTAGATCCCACAAAACTAAATTCTGAAACGTTACCAATGTGGAATCGGAGCTAATAGGAGGTCTCCAATGTGAAGGATTCTTACACACGGAATCATCTGCCCCAATAAACTGCTCCACCGTTGAAAAATGTAACATAATATGTAGTTTCCTAAAAAACTGATGTAGTGCAATCTGCATTTGAAATGGATCGTATTTAGGAGCAGGAATGAAACCTAACCCTAATTCCAAAATTTCATGCTGTTCTTGTGTTAATGCTCTTCCAGATAGGTTGATAATTGTTGACGTGTCTATGATCGTGTGGACGGGCCCCTCCAACCCTCCTGTTGCTTTTGGAAATGCTGCCGCTGTCCGCCTCCTCCTCCTCCTGAGATGGGTTTGATGGCAGCTTGGGGGGGGGGAGGGTGAATGGAAAGGCCTGTGTTTCAGCCTAGGGCAACAGAAACCTTTGGGCCAACCCTGGTCAGGAAAGAATGAGCAGAAGATGGCAGTACTGACAAAATATAGATGAATCATAAAAGCATGGCTTTCGTCTTTCTCCATCTCCATTAGCGCGGTATATAAGAGAATGTAAATAAATAAATAAAATCTCTGTGGATAACGCTCTACTCTCCTCTGTTTCCTCTGCTCGCAACTTTGGGGTTGTCTTTGACTCCTCTCTCTTTCTCCACACACATGCATCTGATAGAAACGGCAGGTCTTAGCTTTCTCTATATCAACAAAATCCGCCATTCCTTTCTGAACACACTACTAAGACACTTATCCACTCCTTAATCACTTCCCGCCTTGACTACTATAACCTACTCCTTACTCGTCTCCCTCTGAATCATCTTTCTCTCCTTCAATCTGTTCAACACTCTGCTGCACGGCTAATCTTCCACCAGCCTTGTCATGCCCATATTACTCCTCTTCTCAAGTCACTTCACTGGCTCCCGATCTGTTTCCACACCCAGTTCAAACTTCAAACCTCTTCGCTGCTCTTTGTTAGTGTAGCTGGGTTTAAAAAAGGTTTGGACAAGTTCCTGGAGGAAAGGTCCATAAACCATTATTAAGAAGGGACCCAAGATATCAATGCTTGACCCAATACAAGCATTGTGGAACCTGTGCCTTTTGGGGAAACTGCTAGGTACGTATGACCTAGATTGGCCACTGTTGGAAACAGGATACTGGGCTTGATGGACCTTGGTCTGACCCAGTATGGCATATCTTATGTTCCCCTCCTGACCTATACATGCATTCACTCCATAGCTCCTCCATACCTTTCTTCTCTTATCTCTCCTTACACCCCCCCCCCCTCCCCTCAGGAACTCTGCTCTTCTAGCAAATTGCTTCTATTGCTATCTCCAGACTTTGCTCCTTTCACCTTGCTGCACCTTACACCTGGAACAAACTACCTGTGTCTGTACGCCAGGCACCTTCTCTGACCCTTTTCAAATCCAGGCTGAAACGCACCTCTTTGCTGCTGCTTTTGGATCTTGACTCACCTGATCTCCTTGTTTCTTTACCTTTCCCCCTTGTTTTATTGCTGCCTACACCTTCTGTGTTGTCTGTCTTGACTAGATTGTAAGCTCTGATGAGCAGGGACTGTCTCTTACATGTCTGTGCAGCGCGGTGTACATCTTGTAGCGCTATACAGCTACTCAGTAATAGTAGTAGTAGAGAAAGGCGGGTGATGGGGAGATGAATGAGTGATCAAAACGCCACACAGTACAGCATATGGTTCACAGTGCCCTTTTTTTATATAGTCCTTTGTCAGCTTTAAAGCATCTGATCATTGTAACATTAAAACTTCTACATTCTTGGATTACTGTAAAGTTTTCTCTTAGCATCTTAATCATAAGATTATTGATGCAGTGTTCTGGTCCCAAGAAGTACTTCTTCCCTTCCCCCCTCTTCCCCCCCCCCCCCCCCCCGAGGTGTCATCTTGGTTTGCTCTGTGTCAACTAATCTTCAAATTCACATAAGCAGATTTTTGTCTTTAAACATCTACTTTTAAAAAAATGTAGCAACCTTCTCCACGTTGAATATATATTGCATTAGTGGAGGAGAATGAATTGGATCCTCTCATGCTGAATGTGTCTCGTGGTTGCGGGTAACTGTTGTCCCGTGTTATTCCAGTTTGCAGTGTGGTACGCTACAGGGATTTGTGCGAGTCTCTTCATTTTAAGTTTCTGTCAGATGCTTGCTTTATAATTTTTGCTTCAGATTAAGGATTCATTGGAAGACCAATATTGATAGAGTAGGGAATGTCTCAGTGACTCTTCCTCCAGGAATAATTCTTGTGGCTCTTATGATTCTCACGTTTGCCAGCTCTAGACTGCATGTCCTTACCTGGGGTAAGCTCTTTGGTTTTCTTTCCTTTGTACCAGAGTAGATGTGCCCCGAGTATGTTAAGTGAAGAAGTAATCTTCTTGAAGAACATTTAGGGTTCTAGACTTTGTCTGAAAGATTCAATCAGCACTTTAAGATGTTCAACCTTGCCTCTTGAGTTAGAGCATATATAGTGGAATCACGTAGGATAGCTGTAGTGAATAAAATGGACTTTTTCATATGTGAAGGGTAAAGTTAGACCTACGATGCAGGTCACTGCTACTGTCAAGCTGGTTTCCCGAATAGAAAATGTTTGTAGATGGCCACTGTTGATTAATAGTCTGTGCAATAGTAGATTCTAAGGAGTGGAGGGTAGTCTATTGGTTAGAACAGCCTACTACCCAGGAGATCAGGGTTCGTATTCCCACTGGTGCTCCTTGTGACCTTAGGCAAGTCACTTTACCCTCCACTGCCTTGGAAGAAAAGGCCCGGCAATCTACTTCTGGTCATACCTTGCCAAGAAAACCCAGGGGTTGCTGGGTCACCAGGAATCAGCATGGACTTGAAGGCTCTAAAAAGAAGATTCCGAATCTAAACTGAAAGGTGGAATGCATTAATAGTTATGGAGCTGTTTGAGGGTCTCTCACAGTCCAAAACATTACCAGTTCATTGAAGACATTTTTTTTACTCCGTAATTCTTGAAGTTCTGCCATGAAAATGTGGGCATGCTGTGGAACTCTTCTGCTGCCTGCTGTAGTGCCCATGACTTCAAGACACGAAATTACTGAAATGGAGGCAGTGGTGGATCAGAAGGAGTTTGATTCATTTTGAATAGTTTTTGGCATGTTAATGGCCCAGGGTGGATACCTTTAGACGTTTGGCACATGTGGTTAGGTCATTTGCATTGGAATTCTTGTTGTATAGCAAATCTACATTCATCCCACTAGAGGACAGCAACCTTGGGCCGGAAGGACTGGGGTTTCTAGTCCCACAGGTGCTCCTTGTGGTCTTGGGCAAGCCATTTAACCCTCCATAGCCCATGTTCCCTGTAAAATAGTTATCTCCAAGTTATAATGCCCTGTTCAATGTAATTTCAGTTTGTTCAATGTAAACCGCACTGGTGCAGAATAGCGCGGTATATAAGAGAATTGTAAATAAATAAATAAATTGCGATCAGGAGAGTGCAACAGCATTTTAAAAAGATTTTCATAGACACATTGTGGTGCAGGCAGAGAGATGCCAGGCAGGTTTAGCCAGCACAGGAAGCAGTGCGATTTAGGACCGCTTGTGCAGCACAGAGTAAAATGAGAACTGTCTGACCAGCATTGCCATCAGAATTCAGGGGGGAATCCTGCTGCTAGCCCCTCTTGCACCTCCAGCGATTCAGGCCCTCAGGGAAGACATTTTGCTTCCCTACTCGTAAAAAAACACTGCCTGGGTTAATGGAGCAGCCGTAGAGGAGCATAGTTGGCTGAATTAGAGAAAGTGGGAGATATGGTTTTTGAACTAAGTCTAAGCAGATCAAACTGACACAGGAATAATTAAGGAAAAGGTGAACTCAAACCTAAATAAGAGAAACAGATGGCTGCAGAACAGAGGACCATACGAGGTCTGTCCAAAAAGAAACCAAACTTGCTAAAGAGGGTGGCAGTGAGCCAACACCACGGACTCGTGATAATGGTGATGTGTAGTGGTGATCTAGAGCTTTAGCCTTCCACTTGCTCGACCACATGAGGTGAATTAGTTATCGACTACATGCAGTATAGTGAACTCATCTCATGTGCCTTTTGCAATTTCTGAAACATGTCATAACATACAACCTTTCTGAATGGATTTCAACTTCAAGAACAAAATGAAGTCCGCAGGGGCCAAATCTGGAGAGTAGGGAGGCTGCAGGACTAGAGATATCTCAAGCTTCGCCAAAAATGTACAGATAAGGAGCGATGAGTGATTGTGATACTGTTTGCTTTTTCCCATCCATCCAGATGGGACAAATTTTGCAGCAACATGATGCATCTGAAGTTTTTCAGTCACAATTGTGTAACATGAACTTCTACTGGTGCCTATTTCTTCAGTAATTTCATGGACAGTTAGGCGGCGATTTTCAAGAATCAAAGCATACACGTGATCATCGTCCATTGATGTGGAAGGCTATCCAGTTTTGGGATGGTCTTTGATGGATGTTCTGCCCGATTTGAAACATTGGTACTATTCATTAAATTGTTTAAGCCACACAATCCTCTCCATAAGCTTGCACATCTGAAAAGTCTCGGTAAAAGCCAATTTCACACAAACACGTTGCTCTTCAAGATCCTTCATATTTCAACTTGCAAAAAATAGCAAAAGGCACATGAGATGAGTTCACTCTACTACATGTAGTCTGTAACTAGTTCACATGGCATGACCGAGCAAGTGGGAGGCTAAAGCTCAAGGTCACCACTATACATCGCCTTTATCACAAGTCTGCTATACTGGCTCACTGGCACCCTCTTTAGCAAGTTTGGTTTCTTTATGGCAGTGGTTCTCAACCTTTTTTGTACCGTGACCCCTTTTACCATTGGTCAACTTGTGGTGACCCCCAATGATAAAATCAAATGCGTCTCTCTTCCTTTACCATTAATGCATTGTCGCTGTAATCATTTGTTGAATTATTAATATATTATAGGCCTTTGCAATATGTTTTTATTTATAAAATGTACTTATTTAAACCACAATAATTAATCACAATAACAAGTAACAATATTTGATTTCAAAATTATGATGATTTCATAGTCAAATCACTAATATGAAATAAAATTCTTTTTTCTAATCTTTGTTGTCTGACCAATTTATTCTCTGATCATGCTGGTCCCGATCTGAGGCTTCTGCTTTCCTGTCTTCTCTTAGCTCTCTTTCTGTGGTCTATGGCCCATCTGCCATTTCTTATCTCTTCTTTCGTTTTCTTCACTTCTTTCCATCAGCCTATTTCCAGTCCCAGTAACCCTCCCCAATATCAGCCCCTTTCCAGTCCTCACTCTCAGTACCTTCCAATGTCAACTTGCATTCCCATGACTGCCACTGGTGTCCATTCCCTTCCAGTCCCCCTCCTTCTCCACTGACCAGTCCCTTCTAGTACAAATACCATGGCAGCCCCTCTCAGATCCACTCTCTTCCAGTTCCATTCTCTCACCCCCTCGTATCAGCCCATTTGTAGCCTTAGCCCCCAGTTTTCTTCCAGGGCCAGCAGCTCTATCCTTCCCTCCCCACAATCAGCCCATTCCCAGTTGAAGCCCCCCCAATCAGCTCGCTTCCAGTGCTAGTCCCCCCTCTCAGTGCTAGCCTCCGCTAATCAGCTCATTTCCAGTGCTAGTCCCTCCTCAACCCCATTACCAGTGCTAGGCTCCCCTAATCAGCCCATTACCAGTCTTACCCCCCATCAGCCCATTTCCAGTCCTAACCTCCCTGATCAGCTCATTTCCAGTGCTAGCCCCCTATCAGCACATTACCAGTCCCAACCCCCCCTTGATCCATCCATTCCCAGTCCTAGCCCCCCCATCTGCCCATTATAATCCTAACCCACACTGTCTCTCCCCTCTGTCCAGCATTTATTGCCTGTCTGTATAGTATGTCCCCCTGTCTCTTCCCTTTGTCCATGTCAGCCCCCCCTCCCTCCATCCATCCATCCATGTCAGCCCCCCTATGTCCATGTCAGCCCCCTCCATCCATCCAATGTCAGCCACCCCTCCCTCCATCCCTCCCTCTCTGTCATCCCTCCCCTCCCTCCTTCCCTCCATCCATGTCAGCCCCCTGTCCATGACAGACCTCCCTCCCTCCCTCCTTCCATGTCAGCCCACTCTGTCCATGTCAGCTCCCTCCCTCCATGTCAGGCCTCCTCTCCCTCCCTCCATTCATGTCAGCCCCCTCCCTCCATGTCAGCCCCATTGCAGGTTCCCTGCCCCCTCCTCCCCTCTCTCTGTCTGCCTGCCCTGCTGTTCTTCTACAGCAGCGGCTCCCTGTCTCTTAGGGAACCGCGGCTATACCTGTAAAACCGTTGCAGAGCCTTGATGGGCTCCGTGCAGCCTTGTCCTGCCTCCAAAGGAAGTGGTAAACAACATCCTTTGGAGGCGGGACAATGCTGCACGGAGCCTGTCAAGAGACAGGAAGGCTCTGCAACTAGCATAGCCGCGGTTCCCTAAGAGGCAGGGAGCCGCGGTTCCCTAAGAGGCAGGGAGCCGCGGTTCACTAAGAGGCAGGGAGCCGCGGCTGCATTAGAAGGGACTGGGAGGTGGTGAGTTTGCCGCTGCCAAGAAGCGGACTCGGCAGCGGCAGCAACTTCGGTGCTTTTTTTTTTTTTTTTAAACGGCGGAGTGAGGTGAGGCGACCCCCGCTAAATTCTGTGGCGACCCCCGTGGGGGTCGCGACCCACAGGTTGAGAACTGCTACTTTATGGCCTTGTACACAAGATGGTTCACAGTCAGCAAAGCTAGAAACAATTAAATAGACAACTGCAGATTCTGTAGCACTGACCTAGGAACAGTTAAGTATCATCAAGACTGCTGTACCAGAACACACTGTGATTATAATCCTGACAGAATAAATGGAGCATAAATATGATGTAAGCCCTGAAAAAAAACATTCCCACTTCCACTTATAGAGGTTTATGCAAGAAAATGTACTTTGTTTTAAAAGGGGGGGGGGGAGGGGGAAATAAAACACCATTGCTTATAGAAGAATCAGTCCCGCATGTTACCAAAAAATACAATGATACCAAGAACATGGGACAGAAAAATACAGAAATTGTCTTGATTGTATTGGGTACCATTGGTGAAAGTAAAAAAAGTTACTAGATGCACCTTGGAGATGTGATCTGTACATGTTACACATTATGAATACCCGAAGGAGGCCCTCTAGCACAATGCAAGTGCCAAGAGAAGCGTTATAAATAAAATTTGAGAGAAGATCATTGCCAACATACTCTCGTTTACAAAGCAGATTCGTTATTGTCATGGTATACCCAAAACCAATCCAGTTGTAGAAGTTACCCCCTCCCCTAGTGAGGCGGCTTTGTGGCTCTGATGCTGTACATTGTGTTCTATTTTAGTACAATGGTTTATTCACGATTGTCCCAAGCTAAATTTTACTGTTGGAAGATCAATGTAAAACCACTGCAATAAAAAGTAGCACAGTGAGCATGCAAAACATTTGCAAAAATTGATTTAAAAAAATACTCCCAATATAAAAAGCTGTGCTAAAATCTAGTACAGTTTTTTTAAACTCTTCTCCTACTGCCGAATCTTTTTTTCCAGGTCAGGAATGATGTAAAAATGCAGCACGAAAGGAAACAGTGACTCAAGTAGACCTGAGCAAAGCCTTGGTGGTTTCAGCAGACCCCTTAAAACCTTTACTGCAGAGATGCAGGAGCGATGCCCACTTGGTCCTGCCTCCAGCACAGCCATCTTCCAAAATGGCAGCACCCGACGCCTAGCAGTGCTTCCTAGAGGGTCATCCTCTTAAGGAGGGGAACAGGATCACAATAGCTTTAGGAGAAAGAGGCCATCGAAATGGCCAAAAGAGGCTCTCTGCAGGACAAGGCCTGCAGATGCAACAGCCATCAGATATACCACCTTCAGAGTCAAATCCAAAAGAGCTCCAAAAGAGGGAATCTTTCAGCAACTTTAAACACCAGAGAAAGACTCCACTGTTGCACAAAAGACACACACAGGTCGATAGATTTGCCTGACCACTTTGAGGAAGCTGACTACATCAGGTTGCACCACTAAGGACACCTCCCTGAATACACTCCTGGTAGCACACAATGACCACCACCTGAACCTTGAGAGTTCAGAGCTAAACCCTGATCCAAGCCCGACTGTAAGAAAGGCAAAAAAACAAAAACAATGACTGTCCACCTTCCTGGCATTCAGGGCCTCAGCGGAACACCCCTTCTAAGACCCTCAATACCCTTACATATGTCAAGGATGTAGAGACCCTCCAGGTTCTAAGAAGGATATCAAGTACTATTACAGAGTATCCTTTCTAGGCAACTTACACCTCTTGGGCCATAACTGAGAAGGGAACAGGTTCCTCTATGAGGGGACCTTGCCACAGAAGTCCCAAGTCTCATCTCCTGAGGGAGCAATAGTGGACACCCCGCTAAAACAAGTTCAAGAGAGCCATGTACCATGGCCTGAGCAGCCAGTCTGATGCCACTTGAATGAACAATCCCATGCGAGTCCAAACTCTGCACAGAAGGCAGCTCACCAAGGGCCATGGAGAGTGGGGGAGGAAAGACATATAGAAGCCCCTCTTGGGGCTACTCCAGAAGAACATTCAAGCCTCCCACCCATGGATCCTTAATGCAGTTGAAAAAAAATTCCTCACCTTGGCATTCCGCTGGATGGCCATTGGATCAAAACACTGGCAGATCCCACCTCCAGGCACAGACGTTGAATGCAAAAGAGTTTAGCTCCCATTCACCAGGATCCATGGTGTTCAAACTCAACAAGTCGGCCTGCACATTGTTGATGTTCACTTTGTGGACTGCTGACAGAGCCACTAGATGAGCCTCTGTACAAACGATAAAGTTCCACCACTTCTGTGGCTATCACGGTGCTGCAAGTGTCATCTGCAATGACACTGTGAGAACACCGACTGCTTTGCCCTCCAAGAGGGACCAAAGCCTCTCCAGAACCAGGCAAATTACCCTAGCCTTTAGTCTGTTGATTGACCCAGAAGTTTCCTTAGTCCCTGAACAAACTGATCTAGACAATGTGTTTCCCAGTTCAGCAGGCTGACACCTGTCATGACTACCATCCAATCCGGCACCTCCAGAGGCATCCCATTCTTCAGATGTAGCCACCAGTTCAATTTTCCCTCTTGATCTTTCAAGAAACAGGAAGGCACTGATCACACAACTGGGAGCAGGAAGACCAGCAGATCAGGTGGTGTTCCTGCAGGGGCTGCATGTGCGCCCTAGTCTAAGATTCCCATTCCAGGGTCAATACCACTGACCCCACAAGATGCAAGTAGACCCAGGCACTGGAAGCTGCTAGATAGCAAGAATCTCTGAGCAGCAGCAGCAGCTGGCTCATCCTTTCTGGGGCGAGAAACATTTTGTCCATGTGTTGAAACAGGTACAGATAAACTACCCAAAAGCAGCCTAGTTCCCTCTCAGGTCTTGGTTGGAGAAGATGGGATGGCTGATTGACTCCATGAAGCAGTCCAAGGTGGACATGACCCAACTGATGTGATGGAATGTGACTAAAATCAACCAGTCGCCGAAGTATGGCGAATCCGGAATCCTTGCTTGTGCTGAAATGCTGCCATCACCACCATGAACTCTGAGAAGATTTGACATACCATGACAAGACCAAAAGGTAAGCATGAAACTGAAAATGGTCCCAGAATGCGAAAGTGAAAGAACCATTAAATGTTGCTCTTGGATAGGAATAGTGAATTACACTTCATAAAGGTGCAAAGAATTTAGAACTCCCCTTGCCAGACTGATGCAATGCCTGATCTGAGCATTTCCAAACAGAGGTAGGACACTCTTAACTTGGCATTGACGACCATCAGGTCCAGAATGGGTTAGAAGGACCCATCATTTTTGGGCACCGAGAAGTAAATTAAATACCTTCTTCTGGAGGGGGGGAGGCACGGGCACAATAGCCTGCAACTGCAAGAGGAACTCAAGGGTTTCCTCAAGTGCCACTCTTGGCTTAGGAGCAGCAAGGAAACTTCACAAAGACATCTCAGAGAAGCATTGCAAATTTCACATGCACCCCTTTTCAAAAACTTTAAGGGCCCATTAATCTGATGTGATTTGTGTACATTCCAAGTCAAAACATGAGAGGCACTCATGACCCTTGGAAGGGACCCACCAGATCTCATTGGGAAGGCTTACCAGCTGAGTTCTGAGATCGCTTGATTTACCACAAGGATTCACCCCCCCCCCTCCCCCCCAGGAGGAATAAGGCCTGCATGAGGAAACTCTGGAATCCTATCTTCCAGGGTGGGCCTCTCCAGGTCTTCCCCAAAGAGCAAAGTGCCCTTAAAGGAGAGCTTGCTCAGCTCAACATTAGCTTATCAGCAGACCAATTCTGGAGTCAGAGCCATCTTTGAGCCACCACAGCTGCTGCCATGGACTTGGAGGAGAACCGGGTCAAGTCACTGAGGGCATTTGCCACAAAACAACTCAAAAAGACTCCAAATCTCACCTAACTCTGGATTATCCAACAATTCCTAGTGCCTGTGTGGGAACACTCAGGCCATCATGCTCACACAAAGCACTGCTCAAATACTCAAGGCCAAAGCCATGAAGGTATTCTTGAGGAGGGCTTCCAACCTCCTATCATGAGTCTCTTAAGTGCAGCTTCATCTGTCACAGAAATTGTTGTATGCTTCATCACCATCTTGACCAGGGCAACCACCTTACTGACAGTGAAACAAAAAAAACTGTTCCATCTCCAATTGGGGCAGAGGATACGGCCCAGACAGGACCTTAGTGGGAGACCCCAGTGCTGGGGCTGTGGGGCACTGAGTGAACACAAGTTTTTGCAAAAGGCTCAGGGAGTGGAAAGAAGCTGAAACTTGACACTGCAAGCCCTCCAGGACAGGTCCACTTCTAAAACCTCCAACATAAAGGGCTCCACAACGTGCAGAGCCATGATGGTATCCTGCATAAGGGTTGAAGGATCCTCCCTGTGAAAAAAATGGATCATCAAATGGAAGCTACCCTTCCTCCACTGATTTGCACATCAGAAACAGGGAATCCTCTTCTTCACAGCCTTGCCCCAAAAGGGACAGGCCTGACTCTCAGAGGAAGACAAAATGAAGGGTGGGAATACACCTGAAATGGGAATAAACGAGTGAGGTTATCAAATTTTCAGATGACACAAAACTATTTAAAGTTGTTAAAACCCATGAGGAGTCTGGAAAACTGCAAGAGGATCTTGAGAAATTGGAAGACTGCGCATCAAAATGGCAGATGAAATTTAATGTGGGCAAGTGCAAAGTTATGCACCTAGGAAAGAAAAGCCCAAACTATGGTTACATGATGCAAGGTTCCACATTAGAAACCACCACCCACAAAAAGCATTTAGACATCATCGTGGATAACATGTTAAAACCCTCCGCCCAGTGTGTAGCAGCGGCCAAGAGAGCAAATAGAATGCTAGGTATCATAAGGAAAGGAATGGAAAATAAAACAAAGGATACTATAATGCCTCTGTATCGTTCCATGGTGCGACCGCACCTTGAATATTGTGTGCAATTCTGGTCGCCATATCTTAAAAAGGATATACGGTTATTAGAAAAGGTACAGAGAAGAGCCACCAAAATGGTAAAGGGGATGGAAGGACACCCCTATAAAGAGAGGCTAAAAAAGATTAGGGCTCTTCAACCTTGAAAAGAGACGGCTGAGGGGAGATATGATAGAGGTCTATAAATTAATGAATGGAGTGGAACAGGTAAACGTAGATCAATTGTTTATGTCATCAGAACATAGAAAGACTAGGCGACATGCAATGAAGCTACAGGGAAACCTATTTAAGACTAATAAGAGAAAATATTTTTCCACTCAATGTGTAATCAAACTCTGGAATCTATTACTGGAGGATGTAGTAAAAGCTGTCAGTGTAGCTGGGTTTAAAAAAGGTTTGGACAAGCTCCTGGAGGAAAGGTCCATAAACCATAATTAAAAAGGGACCCGGGATATCACTGCTTGCCCCAATCCAAGCATTGAGGAACCGGTGTCTTTTGGGGAAACTGCTAGGTACTTGTGACCTAGATTGGCCACTGCTGGAAACAAGATACTGGGCTTGATGGACCTTGGTCTGACTCAATACGGCATATCTTATGTACCTAACCCCATTTCCTTTGGGGGTGGAGGGAAAAAAGATGCCAGAGGGCCTCAGAGTCCCCAGTAGGGAGGTGAAGGCCTCAGACCCCTCTCCCCCCCCCCCACCCCCTTCCCGTAGGGGGTTACCATGCAGCTACCAAGGACTGAAAGCAACCTTTGAGTTGTTTCAGGAGCTGCTGCTCAAAACTGGCTGAGAACAGACCCTGAGGCCCCAGAGCTCAAAGCCACCTCATCATGCTCCCCCTACACCTGAGGCCATGCGGCCATCCAAGATAGCCGCCAAGCCCACCAGTGGGAAAATCATGAGAAATGCAGCAGGGTCAACAAAATAGGCATCAGACCCCATAGGGCAGTGATGGCTAACCTTTTTGAGCCCGAGTGCCCAAACTGCCGCACAAAACCAAAGAATTTCCTCAAAGTGCCAGCACGTCAATTAAAGCCCCATTTGCATAAGGTGCTTCATTTGCATAAATATTTGCATAATGTTACCATACACTAACTTTTAGTAAACATGCCTCTTAATGAGTATATGGATAAAGAAAGACTAAAAGGTTTCTACATTACTATAATCCAGTACCAACCGCCAGGCACATTAGGAACTACTACAAACGCTGCCCATTTAGAACCCATAGCAAACCCGCCGTATCCTAACAGCACTACCAGGACTCACAAAGCACCATACTCTACCTATCAAAAGGCAACACTGCAAATATTAAACCAATACATCTCAGAGAACAACAATACATGACCTACTGGGGAAAGAACAAGTGGCAATGTCAATAGGAATTATATAAACAGAATACCTCAGCTCAGTTACACATGCAGAACAGACCATCACCAAACAAGGAATCACAATTTAGAAACAGGAAGACAATAATTAAACTGGGAACCCCAAAAGCCAAACTTGGAATATACAACAACACTGTAGAAATAAAACTATATATTAATTTCCTCTTGTACTAAACAAAGCGCAAAAATTAATGATGCACATTTCCCAGAGCTGACATATTCCAGTTAATAAATTCAAAATAAAGAGATATTTTTCTACCTTTTGTGCATTTTTTTCAGTTGCAATTGTTCCAGCCACTTTCTTCTGGTTTCTTCGTGTCTTCTGCTAACTCTCCATCTGCTGTCCATTTGTCCTTTCTTCTGTCTTCTTGTTTTTTTTTTTCCATTCTCTCTCTACATCTGCTTTAACATACTAATCTTTCTCCTTTGGCTCTTTCCTCATTCCTATTTCATCTACTCAAAATTTACCCCTCCATCCTCAATCCCCACTTACTCTCCCAATACCCGGCCAATTGTAGATTTTTTATCCCTCCCACACAAAATATTTTTCCCCTCTCCATTTTACTCTCCCAGCCCCATCCCATTCTAATCCTCCCCCAACACCAGCTCCCTTCTAGTTCCAGCCTCACCCAGCATCCATTCCCTTCTAGTCCCTGCATCAGCCCATTTCCAGTCCTAGCAGCCCCCCAACCCAATACCAGTCCTATCCCCCCCTCATCAACCCACTTCCAGTCCTAACCCCCCATCACCCCATTTTCAGTTTAAGCCCCCCCCCTATAACCCATTACCAGTCCTAACCCCCCACTTCCAGTCAGCCCCCCATAGCCCATTGCCAGTCCTAACCCCATCAGCCCACCTCAAGTCCTAACCCCTCCCCATCAGCCCATTTCTTGTCCCAGCCCCCCCATAGCCCATTATCAGTCCTAAACCCCCCCATAGCCCATTACCAGTCCTAACCTCATCAGAACTCCTGCATTTTTAACCCCCCATCAGCCCATTTCCAGTCCTAACCCCACCCAACAGCCCACCTCAAGTCCTAACCCCTCCCCATCAGCCCATTAGCAGTCCTACCCCCCCCCTAGCCCATTAGCAGTCCTAACCCCCCCATAGCCCATTACCAGTCCTAACCCCCATCACCCCATTTCCAGACAGCCCCCATCAGCCCACAGCCCATTAGCAGTCCTAACCCCCCCTAGCCCATTAGCAGTCCTAACCCCCCCTCCTAGCCCATTAGCAGTCCTAACAACCCCCCCCCAGCCCATTAGCAGTCCTAACCCCCCCCTAGCCCATTAGCAGTCCTAACCCCCCCCCACCCCATTAGTTGTCCTAACCCCCCCCTAGCCCATTAGCAGTACTAACCCCCCCCCCTCCTAGCCCATTAGCAGTCCTAACCCCCCCCCCTCCTAGCCCATTAGCAGTCCTAACCCCCCCTCTCTAGCCCATTAGCAGTCCTAACCCCCCCCATAGCCCATTACCAGTCCTAACCCCCATCACCCCATTTCCAGACAGCCCCCATCAGCCCACAGCTCTTTTGCAGTCGTTAACACCCCTTGGCCATTAGGATTCCTAACCCCCCCTCCTAGCCCATTATCAGTCCTACCCACACCTCCTAGCCCATTAGCAGTCCTAACCCCCCCTAGCCCATTACCAGTCCTAACCCCCCCCTCTCCAGCCCATTAGCAGTCCTAACCCCCCCCTCTCTAGCCCATTAGCAGTCCTAACCTCCCCCCATAGCCCATTACCAGTCCTAACCCCCCATCACCCCATTTCCAGACAGCCCCCATCAGCCCACAGCCCATTAGCAGTCCTAACCCCCCCCCGGCCCATTAGCAGTCCAAACCCCCCCCCCCCCTAGCCCATTAGCAGTCCTAACCCCCCCCCAGCCCATTAGCAGTCCTAACCCCCCCCCCCCGGCAAATTTAAAAACAGAAAAAGCGGGCTCTGGCTGCTGCCGCGGACGTGGCAGCATGCAGTGTCCCGCGGGGCCCCCTCCGCCCGCTAAGCCCCTCTGCAAGGGCTTTCAGATTCGCGAGGGAGACAGCGTCTCCCTCGCGTCTCTGTTAAGCCCGCAGGGGCTAATGGGAAATTTCCCATCAGTCCCTCGCGTCTAAAGGGGCTGATGGGAAATTTCCCATTAACCCCTGCGGGCTTAACAGAGATGCGAGGGAGACGCTGTCTCCCTCGCGAATCTGAAAGCCCTTGCAGAGGGGCTTAGCGGGCGGAGGGGGCCCCGCGGGACACTGCATGCTGCCGCGTCCGCGGCAGCAGCCAGAGCCCGCTTTTTCTTTTTTTGCGGACCTTCACGCGTGCCAGCTGCAAGGCCTTCGCGTGCCACAGCTGGCACGCGTGCCATAGGTTCGCCATCGCTGCCATAGGGGATGCTAACAGTGCTGAAAGTGTGCCCCTCAAGGTTTCTCCATAACCAGTAACAAAACGTGGATAGCAAAGGAAGGGATCTTTATTAATGAACACTTGACAGCCAAGGCCCGACACAGGCCGTGTTTCACTATGTCTTCATCAGGGGCTGTTATTGGCTACAAAAACATACAAAACATAAAATACATAAAAACAAAATCAACCTGTCTGTTCAATATAATGTTCCTTGCAATCTATATTGTATTACAAAGAGAGGATGAGGAATGGTCAATTCATACTAATATGCATCATACCCAACCAAGATGATAGCGCAACAGGACTGAAAGAATACTGAATTAATAACTATAAGTTATATTTAAAACCTATAAAAACTTAGATTTACAAGATCATGTATCATGTGAATATTGTTATTAACTGGGATATTTCATGTATCTATGAGTATATAAGAAAAAATAAGAAAAAGTTTTCATTGCGCCAATAGTACTTGAAATAATTATGCGAGCAAGCAAACTACCGTGAACGCTATTAAAAACCACAAATAAATTATGAAGTGCCGCCAAAAGCTTTACCAAATGTAATAGAATGATCTATGAATTGTACCCCCCAGATTGTTGAATCAGCATTAGAATCAACGGATTTACCTTGATCTTGTCCCGTCTTATCTGTCTACCAGCGTATCTGTCGGTAAATCATACTATATAGAGATCGCACCTAAATAAATGATTAGTGACATTTAAAAAAAGAAGAACCGACCAAACGAATCCAAACTATAAAGGCATAGATGATTACCATAAATGAGAATAAACACTTTGTGCTTTCGTGTGCTATACACCACCTTGTTTGATGCATCTAATAGACTCTTGTGTAAAAAAACGCCAGCGTCTGCGCTGTAGTTAAAGATTTACCGCGGGAAGCATGACGTCAGACTAGATGGACAGTATATGCAAATCCAATTTAATTGTATCCTGCCATCGAATACTGAAAATGTTTAATTAATAAGCATACTCATTGTAATTGTGCAGCCAAAAGTAGACATGGCAAACCACCCAATACTAGAGACATACTGATAAATGAATGACCAAACTTCTAAAATCCGCACGCGATCTTTTAAAGGTATAAGGGACAAATAAATCCTACTATGTTAAAATCAATTTTGGCCTGGCCATACCCCATGAATTTTACCACTCTAAAACGAGAAACAAAAAATATAAAATAAACCTCCAAGTGATTTATTGCACAGGTCTGCAACTAAATAGCTGTTTGATTATTTTCATCTAATTTCCATGTATTCTGGTGTGCTGAAAACAAATAAAATATCGAAAAAACCTCCTAGACGTCATGATTTGCCACAACATGCAAAATTGTCTTCAAATTTATCTAATTTTTTCAAATTACTATTAATTAATTCAAATTACTATTAATTAATTCACATAAGTGCATTTAAGATATAAAATGCCAAAAAAAACCTTAAAGGGGTTGTCCGAGTTATGTAAAAAAAAAATATATATAGCACTGTAAATCTGATGGTCAGCAATATATACATAAGCTAAGCAAGTTTTAAGTCCGTGCTACTAATGGTATAAGGGGTTAATCTTTCCTGAAGAATCCAGTGGGAGTGAGACACAGGGCAGATAGCAGCAGCTCCAGTCAGTGCAGGGGGGTGTGGCCAGCACTGTGACGTCTCGTGTACAGACAGAGAGCTGCTCTCTCCTGCATGCCACACTTGTGCACGAATCATCATCAGGTTCTTGGTTCTAGGCTGTTCACACTTTTTCATCGCAATTCGTGTTAGCTTGTCATTCTTCAACTGTTATGTTATGGCTCCGCGAAAGTGTATTAATTCACCAGACACTTTCTGTTTCATCTGTGGTGAATATACAGTATTGAAGCAACAGCAGAATATTACAGACTTTCTGAAAAAAAGTATACTTTGCATACTTTGGACTAAAAATTGGAGATCAAGATAAAGTCTGGTTATGGTTTTTTACATTTTCTTCTGGTCATTTTCACTGTTTCTTTGCCATTTTGTTCAGTGCACATGTATCACACATCACTTTTTTGTAGGTTTCCCTGGCTTTGCTGTACATTGCTGACGGAAATGGTTTATCTTCCTTTTAAATCTACTCTAACGCCAGGGTTTCACCGGCGTTAGTTTTCAGCCCCAAAATCCACAGCGTTAGTGTGCAGGGAGCCTCTTCCCTCCCACTCTCCACCCATTGACCCCTTCTCTCCGCCCCTGGGGAGCCTTCCTCCGCCCTCAGGTAGCCTTTACTCCGCCTTCAGCGCTCGTTTGTGCCGCCGAGCGTATTAGCGCGCAATAAGGTACCTTATCGCACGGTAAAGCGCCGTTATCGCATGCTAACGTGTCAGAGCGCACATTAAGACGGTTTAGTAAACATACCCATAGTTACCTAAATTGTCAGGAAATGTGATGTCCTATGACAAAATGGAGGTAATTTTCAGATTCAGCGCACCAAAAAACATAAAGATTACGTGGAATAATAACCAAAACAACTCTCGAAAAAAAATGTTTTGCAAACCTGTGTTTCCAATGCATAACCAGCTGATACAATACATATGTAGAGGGACTGTAACATATAAAAAAAATAAACAACTGCACTAAAACAATGTAACTATGTCCAGGCACTAAAAAAGGGGAAAAAAAGCTTTGTAAATTATTATACCAAATATAAGCATAAAAGTTGGACAGAAATTGGACCTACTTAGAGAGCAAAACAAATTTGCTTAACGCTGGAATAGGGGTCACGGAAAAGTCATAGGAGGTTAAAAATGACCTTATGAAACTATGAAGTTGTATAAAAATAAAAAGGGAGGCATAGTTAAAGCCACCTTAGGGATCAACGGGGTATAAAATATATCGTAAAAAGCACATCATCATAAAAGAACAGCATTATTGCAACAGTCACGTTAATCAACTAGTGTGTGTGTAAATCAACCAAAGTTTAAAAGAAAAAAAAAGACATAGGCAATTACTTAAAAATTATTATAAAATACTTAAAAAACAAGGTTTCTCTGTCACACTCAGGGCAAAGAGAGCCAGCCATGGAGCTCACTCTGCGGGAGCCACAAAGCAGCACATCTCTGTACACCTGGTATCATGGCAGTGCTCAAACACAATCAAAAGAAGACAAAAAACTAAAAATAAAATTAAAAAAAAAAAAATTTTATGGAAAAGAAAAACCACAAGGAAAAAATGGAATCCCTGCAAAGGGCAGGCCAGCCAAAGAAACAAGAAAAGCGTCTCCCCAGCCACCCACATAGATCTGAGAAAGCCCAGTTGCCCAAAGGCCTCTTTTTTTGGCAACTGAAGCTTCTTTCATCAAGCAGCAAGGCAAACAACCAATAAAAAAACAGGACACAAAACTAAGCAAAACATGTTGAAATAAGACAGTGAGAGGGGGGCGAGGGGGAGCCTCCTGCTCATTAGCTCTAGACACAGGGCAACTGTTGGCTCCAGCCAACAATGGACATACCCATGTTCTGTAAATGGTAGGCGAAGGTCTCAACACACAGGCCACATGATTATGATCTGGGCCAGGGGAGAGAGGCTTATCTGCACTATTGCACCAGTCCATACACACCTTGCCACCTCCTGGAGACAGACAATACTGGCTTCTCAGTACTGCAGCAGCATATGTACAAGTGACCCAAACAGAACGTTCAGAACCTTCTACAAGGACATATTCCTACAGGAGATAACCCCGAAGCTCCAACAGAACAACCACGACCTGGATAAAATCATTGAAAACTGGAACACTTCTACTATTTTAACAGCAGCCGCAATCACGAGCATAAAACACACATGCACCCATAAAAGACCCAAAGCACCATGGTACTCTGATAACATCAGAGAAGCTAAGAGAGTACTGAGAAAACTTGAAAAAAAAAATTGGAGATGCAACAAAACTCAGGAAACACTTCAACAATACAGATCCAAGCAACAGGAATACAATAACATAATGAATGCAAAAACAATACTACACTAACACCATCATGAAGTGAGCAAACAGACCCAGAGAGCTCTTCAGTACTGTGCGGCAGCTCACCAAAGATACAGCGCAGCAGGATGCCCACCTCATTGACCTCCAACACTTCGCAATTCCTAATCTGCAAGCACAATGATCTTTCGCCACACCAGGTACCTATACCGACCAATCCAACAACCTCTGCACACAAGAAAACCTGGGATAATTTTACTCTCTGTCACAGATTGTTGTATTAAGTGAGTCAATGATGTGCTCAACCTCCTCAACTGACTCTTGTCCTGTGGCATGGATCAAGGCCTCAAAAGGATCAACTCAGCATCTCCAAGAAATGGTAGAGTTATCTTTACAACAAGGCTACATGCTGCCCACCCTCAAACAAACCGCCATATGTCTAGTTCTCAAGAACACCCTCGATTCAGCAGACCCAAAATCCTACCGGCCAGTCTCTAGCCTGCCATTCATTGCAAGAGTCATTGAAATATCTGTACAAATACAACTACAGGATCACATCGACCTAAATGCACCATTGGACCATTGGGTTTAAGCCACAGCACAACGTTGAAACCCTACTACCCTCCCTATTTGATAACCTCCTAAGGGGCATCGATAATGCCAAAAAAGGATTCCTCTTAGTCTTCATGGATCTCTGCTGCCTTCGATACAACAACTACAAGAAATCAGCCTATGCAGCAACACTATAAAATGGTTCAAATCATACCTCAACAACTGAACCCAGCAAGTCAAATGTGGCAAAAACAAATCCACAAATTTTTGACGTACCACATGGCATTCCTCAAGGGTCTGCATTATCATCCATCCTATTCAACATATGTATACAGCCCATCTGCAACATCAGACACCATAAGATGCATTACTA
The DNA here is from genome assembly GCA_033557465.1 of Ichthyophis bannanicus. Classification (NCBI taxonomy): domain Eukaryota; kingdom Metazoa; phylum Chordata; class Amphibia; order Gymnophiona; family Ichthyophiidae; genus Ichthyophis; species Ichthyophis bannanicus. The sequence continues at coordinate 31,709,292 of CM066040.1, forward strand.
CCTATATGCGGACGATATCATGGTCTACACTCCCATCAACATACATGAACCGGACCTCTCCCCCATAACCAAGTGTCTAGAAGATATGATTAAGTGGCTCATCAACAACTCCCTCTCGGTGAACTGTGACAAGACGGAAGCGATATTCAACACCATAAGCACCACCTTTACTCCCTCTCCAACAATCACTGTCCACAACAAAATCCATATCAGTGAAAGATGTAAAGTACCTGGGCATCACATTAGACAAAAACCTGACTCCTCAGACCCACATTAACAAAACTGCTACCAAAGCGCACCACAGATTGAAGCTCATCAGAAGGCTCAAACCCATCCTAAGCAATGATCACTTCCACTCGATTTGCCAAGCAATAATCATGCTAGTACTGGATTATGCGAACTCGCTCTACCAAGGGCTACCTAAAACAGACCCTTCACTCTCTCCAACTGGTTCAAAACACAGTGGCCCAGATTATTACAAATAAATATGGCAAGAAACGAACATATCACCTCAATCCTTCAACAGCTACACTGTCTGCTCATCCTCTCATGCGTAAGAAACAAAGCATCCCTAAACATCTTCAAAATCTTTCACAATCTCTCGGCTACTGCTCTTCAGAGTCTAATAACCAAGGACCCCAGCATGAGGTCCAGGCACAGTAGCATGGTGAACAAGCTCTTCAGAACTGCTGAATATCAGTGATCCAATCAGTCTACAACCCAAAAAGAGCTCCGTCACTCACGGCACCTGCACTATGAAACTCACGGCCTGAACTAATGAGAACCACAAAAGACATTAAGGACTTCAGAAAGATGTTGTAGACACTTCTGTTCACCAAATACTATGGACCCTCCCAAAACTCATAACCAGCTAAGGCCAATCAATGCCTCTTATACTTATCCGATCCTTCCCCTTACCCCCTTCCTACCTTCCTAAAATGTACCTAATTTCAGTCTGTAAACCACTTTGATTGAAGGATAAAGTGATATATAAAACTGGGTACATAAATAAAATAAAGTGATGACCTCACTAAAAGTTGCTCAGGTCTGCCTCCACCTGCTGGCTGGGTAGCATAACGCACTCACCTGGACTGGTCTAGCAAGATAAGGAAAAACCATTGTGCAAGATATGAACCAAGATGACTGAATGCTTATTTCTCAAAGTAAACTTGAGGCAGACATCAATGCATGAGGAAGTCTGAGGCAAAATTTCAAAGATCCAACCCAGTTTGGGAGATGTTTGCTCTCACCTCCATTTGACCCATGAGAAGCATTTCAGTTTAATGAATGCTTTGAATTGGTAAGGTTGACATGCATCCTTGGTCAGATTGATTAAAAACATAGCAGAGTTGTACCCAGAGCATTCAAAGATAAAGAGCCATACAAAATCCTACCAAAGTACTTCAATATACACTGTACTATGGACAGCAAAACTTTACTTTATTTGCATTTTTTTCAAGATAGGAAGAACGAGCTTACGCTGCTTATTCTGGAGTCACTCTTCAGCCGTGGCATTTTGTTAAAAACATACAAAAAGGTTCTTGGTATGGAAACATATTCAAAGTGAGCAAGTGTGTACAATTTAAGTTGGCTTGAAAGCAAACAAGAAAATAAACAGTTCTCTTCTAAATGTTTACTTGTGGTTGGAAGACCTATGAAACTATATATTTGCTCATTGTGGGTACTTGGTTTTGCTTAATAGCAGAGTGTTTAGACCTAGATAAGGCAGGATTGCTTTGCATAAGACCAATGGGATAAATTCCACCCAAGCAGCCCCCCGCAAAGGGACCCAGGAAGGCAGAATGGTAAACTTACTTTAAAATCTTTACCACACCACCTCCTGCTCCCCTCTTCTCCAAGTTTTCAGGCCTGGCAGCCATCACCTCCTGCTACCGGGCCTGCAAACCTGGAGAAAAAAAAAAAAGCGGGTGGCAGTGCAACAAAGAGTTTAAAATTTAGTTTGCCCAGGTGGGGGCAGACCCTGCCACTGCCGTCACCTTTGCCCCGATAATGCTGGGCCCCTCAGAAAAAGTTTGCTTGGCAGCCCCTCATTAGAATTTATGTCACCTCATAGGACCTGTTTAAGGACAAAAAAAAGTGTGCAACAGCTAGAATTATTACTCTAACTAGGATAGGAAAGCCCCCTGGGCTGTGAACCAGGGGTAGGCAGCTTGTTGGTTTTTCAAGATATCCACACCAGCATGATATTCACTAACAGATGTCTAAATCTTGGAAATAATCCTCCCCTTTGGGATGTACTACAACTTAATTCTATTAGCACTACTAGATACACACAACACACACACACACTAGAGCCCGTAAGCTCTTTGGAGAAGGAAATATCCTTTAAGACAGACAAAAAGAATAAATAAGAATGATAGAGTTTCACTGTGTAAACAGAAGGACAAGAAGTTAAGGTTTAAAAGCAGCCTAAAAAAGATGGACTTTGAGACTGGCTATAAGGCTAGAGAGAAACCATGATATGCCAACTCAGGAAAAAGGAGTTGCTAGTGGAGTGACCTACTTGACAAATTCAAGCAGAGCTCTCCCTACATCCCTCCATGAGAAAAGAGGCAGAAAGATCGAGGAGCTGCAGAATTAATGCGCTTACAAAAGAGTAAGAGAAGCCTGAACCGTATGTGTGAATGGATAACAAGCCCCTTAAGAGGCTTGAAAGATCCAAGTAGGTGGTGAGGACTGTGTGAATAATTGTTTTGACGGTGTGTTCAGAAAGGGATGGTGATTTTATAAAGATATGACAGGTTTTAACAGTGTGTTGAGTATTCAAAGACAACGATGATTCAATGACTAAAGTTATGGGCTGAGGGGACTGGGAGGATGATAATGTTATCCACAGAAATAGAGAAGGGGTGGTGGGAGGGGGGGAGATAGAAAGTTGTCTTCACCATGTTCTGTTTCAGATGGCAGTAGGACATCCCGATGGCAATGTCAGACAGATGAGCAGGCTGGGATTTCCTGGTGAAGTGGTTTAATGTAGAGAAGTAGATCTGAGAGTCAGGATGATGCTGAAAACCATGGGAGGAGAACCAGGCACAAGGGAACGAGTGTAGAAAGAGAAGAGAAGAGGTCCCAAGACAAAGCCTTGAGATACACAGACTGAAAGTGGGATAGCAGCGGAGGAGGGTCCACAAGTGCAAACACTGAGAAGGCAATTCTACAAGAGGCGCACAGAAAATGACACGTTACTTGCACGTATAAACCTCTATTTTAAAAAGGAACCGACTGAAGTGAATGGGTACTTCTACGTGCGCTTTGGGCAATTGCTGTTCTACAAATGCCAGGAACAGGTCACTGGAGACATTGGCAAGGGTTGTTTCTGTAAAATGTAGAGAGGGTTAAAGCCAGACAGGAGAGCATCTAGAACAGCTCGGAGGAAAGAGAGCCAGCACTTCTGGGCATCTGAGCTGAATCGTCTTTCAAGTTTTATGCTTCCCTTTTTCCTCCTTTTATGGCCCTTGATGGAAAATGTCATTAACAAAAATAAGGCGGATTGAATTTTAATTTTAAATGGTTTTATTGTCTCTGGGCCTTTTTATTCTTTTTGTGAACCACCATGCTGTCCACAACTGTGCTCGAAAGGCAGTGTACCCAATGCCCAAATTTACATAAATAAAACGAGTCATGCAAAAAAACAATGAAAATCAACCAATGTAACCAAAGGAAAAACAAGAGAAACCTCACAAATACAATGTCCACAAACCTCACAAATACAATGTCCACAAAAGTAAAACAGCAGGCTAAGTAATGTAATAGCACAAAATATTATATCCGGTTACAATGCAAAAACGTCACAGAGAGAACATGAGGATAGCAGGAGAGGGTGGGGAACTAGGGTCTATTTTTATTTCAAAGGGGTAAGATCTCTAAAGGAAGCTCTTCTGGCTATTTCTTGACCAAGCTGAGTTTTCTAGGGAGAGGGAGAGAGAATGTTTGCTAACCCTTATTTTGAAGTTCTTTTCATGGTCCTATTGCTTTACTGGTCAATATTTGCTAACAGTAGGAATTTGGGATTTGTATACTGTACAGTTTTGTACTTCTAAAAATAAAGTATCTAGGAAAAGGTTTGCAAAAAGAAGAAAAAAATGTGGAGATCTGCCCCTCACTGAATGGGGCATGTACAGTTTTCATAAAGATACAGTTACCAAAATTATAAGAGGACTTCAAATGATAACATCCCCTTCTTCGGATCCATTACAATAATTTAAACCCAGATTCTTGTGAAGATGGAGGTGGGGGGGGGGGGGGAAGGTAGGATAGTTTTGTTCACTAGATGAAAGAATGCAAATCTTATTATGGCCCACCAAACATCTTAGTGTATGTGGCCTATTGTCCCTGTTTAATGTACATAACCAAATTTAAGTTACAGCGTAAACTGCTTTGACTAAATACTAGAGATATTTTAAAAAAAAAACAACGAAAAACAGGTAAATAAAACAAACTATAGGAAAAAGAGCCCTCCAGCCTTTCTCCAATGGATTTTCCCACCTCAATCCCACCAATCCAGTTTGAGAACTACTGTATAAAAGAACAGACATCCACTCCATAACTACCTCTCCCTGAAGAAAGCCACAACATGGTAGCTGAAACATCAGTTCAGTTACTACAGATGAAAATTGACCCAGAAAACGGAAAATTGGAATGTGAAATGCAGAAAATTTACCGTTTTAACTCATGTCTAAATTTGGTACAGAACTAGGACACCCCCTTTTCTCCCCACAAAAAAGGGAGCAATTAGAGACCAGGAAATGATATTGGGAAGCCGCGCATATTAAATCATGGGATCTCTTTGCAGGCCAAATACACGTTATTCCGATCTGACATGAGCAACATAGCAGATGTATCCAAGTGGAAAGGGTTACGTTTTAAGAGGAAACTGGCCAAATTACCACTTATATGACATACACATTACAAAATGTCCCACAGGGTGGGACTTATGAGCCATAAACAAGAATGTTATGTCCAACAGAATGGGACACATGATTGGAATGGGAGACTTCACTGTCCCATGAGGTGGGACAGCCGATTGGAAAAGGTTCATGGTCTTCTACAGGATATTGACGGTATAAAAATACGCACATAGTCATGAGCTTGTACATTTTGCAGTTAGAGGTAGGTGTGAGTGTGGTATGGGCAACGTGTGGGCAGAGTTCACAAATACTGTGTTGTTAATAGAAATACCTTAATGTACATGAATAGGTTACACCCGTCATAGAGCAGGTTCAGATGTCCACGCCTGCTTTTAAGGCACAATCCCCTGCCACTTGTGCTAAAACTATAGACAAATGGGTGCCTGTGCGTTTTCACAGAATAAAGTGGAGGAGTGGCCTAGTGGTTGGGGCAAGGTACTTCAGGCCGGAAGGTCGGGGGTTCAAATCCCACTAGAGGACAGCAACCTTGGGCCGGAAGGACTGGGGTTTCTAGTCCCACAGGTGCTCCTTGTGGTCTTGGGCAAGCCACTTAACCCTCCATAGCCCATGTTCCCTGTAAAATAGTTATCTCCAAGTTATAATGCCCTGTTCAATGTAATTTCAGTTTGTTCAATGTAAACCGCACTGGTGCAGAATAGCGCGGTATATAAGAGAATGTAAATAAATAGACGCCTGCTTACTTCCCTATTATCAAAGGACCCTCTAAACATGATGAAGGATAGAGGCTCTTTCTTGCATAACCTTCCAGAAATGTTTGGAACATTTGCATTGTAATTGGATTAAATATCCCCTCTGATAAAACAATGGTTTTATTGGGCATTAAGGAAAACCCCAATGGCCACCTAGGAAAATAATGTTTGAACCTGGCCAGGATAGCCACAAGGAAATGAATTCTCATAAAATCAGGTACAAAAACAAACAATGCATATATTTATGATGTTTTCATATCAATACATAATTTAATACCCTGGATAAGTTAACCATACTTACAGCAAAAAAAAAAAAAACTTGTGATACTGACAATTCATAGATAAACTAGTCGATACCAGCAATGCATTTGCAGTTGACCTGGAATCCACCTTCCCACACACACACACGCCGGTGCGAAGAGGGAGGAGTAGCCTAGTGGTTGGGGCAAGGTATTTCAGGCAGGAAGGTCAGGGGTTCAAATCCCACTAGAGGACAGCAACCTTGGGCTGGAAGGACTGGGGTATCTAGTCCCACAGGTGCTCCTTATGGTCTTGGGCAAGCCACTTAACCCTCCATTGCCCATGTTCCCTGTAAGTATTAGTGTATGTGTCTCATATCCCCGCGTGTTAAATGTATCCCCCAATTGTGTTGTGACCGCTTTGATTGAAGGATAAGGCGGTATACAAAACTGTCTAAATAAATGAAATAAATAAATAAATAGAGGCAATCTGCCCTGGGGGAACTTAGTTCTATGAACAAGTCTTTAGCCAGTTTCAGTGGGAACATAAATTCTTAAATCACTGTCTTTTTACTCATTTATAGTGAGCATCGTTCTCCTTGTCTAGCGTGATAACTAAGCACAAATGAATGTGTTTGTGTGGATGGATGAGTGAGGGTGGATACAATGGGGGAGGGGGAAGTGCAATAAAAGAAAGCAAGAGGCGATTAAAGCTTTGAGAAAAAAAAAAGTGTCAGTATTTTCATTTTGCACAACAAAACATCAACTGCGACCAAAGCAAATCTGATTTTTATGGGATCAAAGTTATTCCTTAATTTGCAGTTCGAGAACATGGAAGTGTTATTATACTAAGAGGTATTTTTGCTAAAGTGCATTAGCTGCTACGCGGCGATAAAGGCGGGATGATTGCACTGCAATAGCAGCTAACACGGGCCAAATGCAGATATCACAGCGATTTTCTGCAATGTCTGCATTACACGTGGCTAGCAGCACGCTTGGGCGGGATTAGAGCAGAATGGGTGTGCCTGCAACGTGCAATTATTTTGGATGTAAACATCATTTATTTATTTAACTGGTTTTATATACCGTTTTTCTGCAAGGCAAAACGGTTTACATTGAACAAGAAGGAACGTTTACATGAAAACAGTTGTTTATATTCCAAGTAATTCTGGTGTAAAAAGCAGTGTTACAGTTTTACAATAAACATAAGAACAAGAGTAACTATTTACAGATGGCCTGGAGGCTATGCACTGAGGTGTTGAGTTCGCCTACTTGGGGGAAGAGCTGTGTGGAAGAGAGTGGGGGGAATGGGGGAAGTGGTGAGGAGGAGCAGGGTATAATCTTGTGGGGGATTTGTGGCAGTGGATGCGTTGAAATGATCTTCAAAAAGAAAGGTCTTGACTTGTTTTTTGAAGAGGGTATGGGATTGGAGGGCCCGTAAGGTGGGGGAAGTTTGTTCCAGTTGGTAGGGGCGTAGAACTGGAAGGCTCTTGTGCTGGTGCATTGAGGTTTCTTGGAGCTCTGCTGTGTTTTGGCACTGGAGCTCTGCTGTTGTTGGGGCGCATAATTTGAAGTTGTAGCGCATAATTTGAAGTTGTAGACACCACAGGTGCACCTAACACCACTTCAATGGATGGTGATAGCTGCATCTATGCTGCAGGACAACCGTGATCCAGCTGTACATGCCACAACAGATACCATGGGGCTTTTGCAACTAACGCCCGGTGTTAGCTGCAAAAGCCTACCACACTTCAGTAAAACATACCCTATATGAGGGGGGTGGGGCTGATAAGTCTCTGACCATGTAATGAAACAGAAAGCTATGGGTACACTTCAGTTCCAGTGGTCCGAATGATATCTCTGCAGTTTCAAAAACATCGCAGCAAGGAGCAGGAGGTTGCTCTTGCCCTGCTCCTTCCCACAAAGCCAATCAGGCTGCACCAGGACACACAATAAAGAGGTGCACCATCGGGCGCGCCCATATCTAAGGGCCTCCCCAGAGGGCCCTTTGGTGTGGCCCTTAGGCGGGGACTTCGGGGGGGGGGGGGACTGCAGCGATACCGACACAGGCTGCACCTCAAACTGGCAGAATAAGGGCTCAGGAACAAAACAAAAAAAAACTCACAGAAGGAAGGGAATGGGCGAACAAATGCCAAACCACCACAACCAGAAACATTGGAAACAAGACAAGAGAGCTCCCACTGTTGAACGCAGACGGAAGTAACACCTTTTGCTCGCTCCACTCCAGGGCAAGGCAAAATGCTCATCAAAATGCACTTCCGCTATTGCTATGTTTTAACTTATCTTATAAACTATATTAATCATAGTGCAGCAAACTAAATGTACAGGCACTAGGCCTCACACAGTACCCACTCCCATGCTCCCATTAACATTACCACCAGTCACCATCTTATTTTACCAACAAATCATGAGCTAAGCATGAAGATACTACAACTTAACTCAGCCGCCACAAACATCATGCAAATACAAACCCCATCACTGAGTCCCCAATCAAGTGTGCGCTAATCAATGCAAGATATGTCCGAAATAAACCAAAACACTATCTTGGACTACATACAATCCAACAAGCTAGACACTATACGCATCACAGAAACTTGCTCACAGATATAGACCAGGTCATACTCAATCAAATTACACCTCCTGAATACGCAACTTTTAACTGCACAAGAACCCATTAAAAAAAAAGGGGGAGGTGTGTTAATACTGGCTAAAAACCACTAAGATTCAAGACCACTGCATCTATCCATACGACGGGGATGAACACAATCACTGTCTCCAACAACTACCTAATCATCTGCCTCACATACAGACCACTTGATGCTAAGTCCACAAATTTTTCAACAGTATTGGAGACAATCTGCATACACAACTCTCAGCATAAACCGCTCATTGCCTTAAGGAGACTACAACCTCTGCTCCTCAACCACCAAAGAAGCCACAGCGATCCTCACTGTAATGCAATCTCTCCAGTTCACTCAGATTGTGAATGCTCCAACACTTAACAAGCCCCATCTCATCTTCTTACCAAAGCAGATAATGGAAAAAGACCAACCCACAGACATGACAATCACCCCTGTCCCTTGGTCAAACCACTATGCAATAACATTCTCGATGCTGATCGAAAGCCCAGCCAGCCGTAAGAAGGAGAAGCACATCAAAAGGAGATTCAGAACCTATCACAAAGATCATTTCTTACAGGAAAAAGCATCTAAACTACAATGTGACAACCTAAACTTGGACAGTATCATTGAAAACTGATTGGTGTACGTCCATAGGTACATTCAGGTCAATGTGATCTTGTAGCTGCTTTTGGACAGATTTTTCTATTATTTTTGCAAGGAAAGGGAGACTGGAGATTGGGTGGTAGGACTTGGGATCTGCGTAGTTTAGAGTGGGATTCTTAAGAACTGGATGAATGATGGATTGCTTGAGGCCGGTCAGCATATATCCCTGGTGGAGGGAGAGTTCCACTATTTTCTGTATGTGCTGGCTTAGTTGATCCTTGGAATTTTTGATCCATGCCACTGGGCAGGGGTCAGTAGTTGAAGTTGTTGTATTCAAGGAGTCAATTATTTGTTTAATCTGGAGCACCGAGGGAATGGTGAAGTCTTCCCAGGTTATTTGGAGTTCTGTGGTCATTGTATTGTTCCTCCATAAGGGGGAGGTTTATGGCGAGGCTCCTGAGTTTGCCAATTATGGAGTCTGCAAATTGTTGCGGATCTATGTGTTCATGGTCGTGCTGTGTTATGTCTCTGAGTCTCTGCACTATGTTGAAGAGCTCTCTGGGTCTGTTTACTGCCTTCATAATGGTGTGCTATTGCTGTTGTTTGCATTTGGTGATTAAGTCATTGTATTCTAGCTGCCTACCTCTGTATTGTAGTAGGTTATCCTGTGTCTTTATTTCTTCTCCATTTCGCTTCCCTGATGGTATCAGGGTACCAGAAGGCGCTGGTCCTCTTGCAGGTGGGTTTGAGTTGTCACTGAGGAAGCTGCAGCAACATGGCTTTAAACCTCACTACAACATTGAAACTTATAAGGGGGACAGACAATATAAAAAAAGGATTCCTCTTAATTTTTATGGACATATCAGCTGCCTTTGATATGGTCTCCCACAACAGAATGATACAAACGGCTATATGAAGCTGGCCTACGCAACAACACAATAAAATGGTTTGAATCCTATCTCAGCAACCGAACACAGCAGATGAAATGCGATGATAACAAAATCAACGTGCTCCGACATGACACAAAGTATACCCCAGGGAGCCGCATGTTTATTAACAGAAATACCAACTTCAACCCACCATCTACAATCTGCATCCGGGACAAAACTATCAAAGTGAAGGATGAAGTAAGATACCTCGGAATCACCCTAGACAGCAAGCTAAACCTCCACTCACACGTTTTTTTTTAGTGTAAATCTTTTTATTCATATATTTGCAAATAATACAGATACAAACATAACAAGAAATGCATCTAGAAACTATACAAAAAAACATACATACCAATATGCATAAACATTTTAACCATAGCCCACATCAAGGAAAGAAGGGAGCACATAGTAAAATAAATAGAAAATTTAAAAAACAAATAGGAAAACAAATAGGAGATAAGAAAACTTCCCCTTTAGCTCTGTCACTACTATGAGCTTACCAACAATTTAAAGAACCAAAAAACACCCCCTCACACTTCCTTCTCTACTAGGAATTTCTCTAATTGTATAGGATCATAAAATACGTACGTCACACCCTGCAAAGATATAATACACTTGCAGGGGTAACGCCAAAAGAAAGTTGCCCCAAGATCCACAACCTTAGACCTCAAGGTCAAGAAGGACCTTCTACGCAACCGAGTACTCCTGGAAACATCCGGGAATACATTAATTTTCTGACCACAAAATTTTGAATCCTTATTTTTAAAAAAGGATTTCAGTACCTTGAGCTTAATCAGCAATAGATACAAAGTAAACCAACAGAATTGCCCCCAATACCCGCTTTCCTATAGGCAAATAACAACATCTCTGAACAGAAATCTCATCTTGAAACAACAATATTCCATGGAAGTATTTCTCTAGTAAAATTTCAGGAGTTAGCAACGTAGTGATAGGGAAATTGAGAAAACGTATATTTGGAGCTCTAGCAGAATTGTCTCGAGCTTCCAATTTAGAATAAATAGAAAGGGAATCTTTAATAAAGGAAACACTAGTCTGCTGGACAACCTGAAGTTGTCCCTCTAACCTGGAAATTGTATTAGACATCTTAATCATCCTTTTATCTACGTCCTGAAATTGCTGTACAGACTGCTCAGAAAACAGAGACTGAACAGTATTAGAAAGTTTAGAATCTATACTAGCAATTACTACCCACACATCTTTTAGGGTAATATCTTGAGATGAAAGACAAAAGAGGAGCTGCTTGTACATAACTAGAGGAACCAGGAGTGGCCGGTGGGGGGGGGGGGGGGGGAAGAAGGGCACGACTTCCCAAGGGAGGGGGTAAGGGGGGTCCTTTCTAGCGAGCTGATAGAAGCCCCTTCAGCTGACAATTGCAAAGGAAAAACAGGTACGAAATGTTTGTCCAAAGGCCCTGTAACCCTGTAGGAGTCCTGTGACAAGACAACCTGTGCAACAGTAGGTCTTTTAACCTTGCGTTTCCCCATCAGGGATTAGAACTTCTTCAACAGTACAAACACCACAGTACCTTGTCACCAGAGGATGGACTACTTCACCAACTCACCACCGGGGCATCAAAGGGGCGTATCCTGCCCCTTCAGACACAGCCCAGAAGGCTTATGGAAAGGATCAACTGTCCTAGAGCCTCAATGCAGATGTCAGGGAGGAAGGAGAGGAAGGTTGACCGCCCAGATGCCTGCAGCGTCTCACTCCCTGATTGAACAAGCACCTCACAGCAGCGCAGCTCACCAAGCTCAATGGGAACTCCCGATCTTTCCACCTCCACTCACACATGAACAAAACTGCTGCAAAGGCATACTACAAATTAAACTCATCATCAGGAGACTCGAACCAATCCTAAGCCAAGATCACTTCAGAATGGGATGTCAGGCAACCATCACACCTATAATGGACTACAGCAATTCATTATATCAGGGACTCCCTAAACAAACTACCCACCCTCTCCAGCTGGTGCAGAACACAGCAGCCAGGATCATCACAAACACTGCAAAAAATGAGCACATCACTCCAGTGCTGCAGCACCTCCTCTGGTTGCCCATAGGTGCACGCACAAGACACAAAGCGACTATAAAACATTTTCAAAATGATTAGCAACATTTCAGCTAATGCCCTTCAGAACTTAGTAACCAGACACACCAGCACGAGGCCACCGAGAACCAGCATGAACAACAAGATAGCCAACCCCCTGAATACCAGAGAACAGGGAGCTCAGTGGTTGGGACAGGTTACCTCAGGCCAGAGGGCCACAGGTTCAATTCCCGCATGGGGACAAGTAACCTCAGGCCGGAGAGACTGGGGTCTCTAGTCCCATGGCTGTTCCTTGTGGCCTTGGGCAAGCCACTTAACCCTCCATTGCCTCAGGTACACTTAGATTGTGAACCCTTCGGAGACAAGGGAATAAAAAAGTACCTGTTAGTATATACATGTAAACCGCTCTGATACCTAAGTGAAGGGCGGTATATCAAATGCCTAAACCATAACAAACTAGGCAACATCCAGAAGAAGGACACCACCACACTATGCACTAGAACTATGGAACACACTACCCAATGGCATGAGATCATGAGCGACAAAGGAATTCAGATGTATGCTCAAGACCATACTCTTCATACAATACTATGGACCCTCCCAGAGCCCAAAGGCCTAGCTATGGACATGATCGCAAACAGCCCACAATGGTCTCAATTAATAAATTGTAAATTGTTACAGATGCATATACCTCCTCCAGTACCACCCCCGCTCCTACCCCATAAATGTACACAACTTAGTTATTTGTAAACCACTTTGATTGAAGGAAAACTGGTTAAATAAATAAAATAAAAATAAACTGAAGTGTGGCCACAGCTTTCTGTTTCGTTATAAGGCGAAAGACGTATCACCCCCCCCCCCCCTCATATGTCATCCTTGTTAAAGGTTTTAATCCTCTCAAAACAAAACAAGTTATATCTTTTATAAAAAAAAAAAACAAAAAAACCCCCACACTTCTAAATTATAGGTAGTGTTTAAAAAAAAAAAATAAATAAAACTGTTCTAAAGTTCTTTTTTTCCAATAAAGTAAAGAAGCTGCAACCAGCGATCCTGTTTTTTCTGGGGAGAGGAGCTGGACATTAGTGCTGGGCTGGAACTATAGAACTGCCACGTTTAGAAACGTTTTCTTGTGGTTTTTGGGGGAAGTGAAGGGGGGGGGTTCACCAAACTATGAGGAGACGGGTATCGGTATGAGTTTGGGGGTGTCCTTTTTAAATATATATATATATATATATATATATATAGATATAGATATAGATATAAAAATGAGATTACTGCATTTAATATTCTGATGTCATGTTTCAAATCATTTTTTTCTATAGCCATTTGATTTTAATGATTTTTATACCGTTTTGATTATGTACCTCCATTCTTAAAATTTTCTACCCCTCTTTGGTAGAAAATCAGGGCCAGTGCAAGGATATTAGACACCCTAGGAAAACTTTCAGCCTTGCATCCCTTTGCAATTAACGTTCAGATCCTCAGCAACCCCTCTCAGTACTTTAATAATTAAAAATCATAATTATCTTGACACCTACCTTCCCAGAGCAACTATTAAAAAAAGAATCATATTTGGGCATCACTCTTAAAATATTAAAGAGACATGAGGGAGATTTCCAAAAGCCATTTGCTAATAGTTCATTTACCCTTGTAAATGGCCCATTATGCCTGTGGAGCCCGAGTCTGTGAGGCCGTTAGACCCATTGCTTTGCTTTGCTTTGCAGTTGCTCCTTGTCACCACCTCCCCTCGCAAAGCTGCTGCTGCCTTAATTGACTTTTAGCTATATCATTATCCCTTCTCTTGTTTTGGTTTCCTCACCACTTCCTCCTTAAGGGAATAAAAGGGATTTTGGCAGCTCTGTTCAAGGTAAAATTACAACCCTGTTTTGCAGACGTATCACTGCACTCTGAGTGAAAAAGCCCAGCGGTACGGAACTCTTATTTGTCCTGTCTCGACTAGATTGTAAGCTCTCTCTCGAGCAGGGACTGTCTCTTATGTCTATGTGTACAGTAAAAGTGGGGGAAGGGGAGGGGTATTGTGAGGGAGGCTGACTTCTAAGCACCTAGACTGGCGCCTAGATTCAAAGAATAAATTTGGCAAGCCCTGCCTTAAAATTTCTCCCCTGAACCAAAGCTCAAATTTGCACTCAAGGATCAAAGAGAGCAGGGCCACACTTATCACTAAATGTGCTTGAGGGAAACATGGAGACCCCTGCTCTATTCTAATTCCGGTCCTGGAGGGCTGCAAACCAGTCAGGCTTTCAGGATGTCCCCGACTCCACTTTCTTTGCCCCTGAGGAAGCCCTAGGGGTGAAACAAAGATCTTTGTTGGGCAGCAGAAGCTAAATGGATTAGCCGTCAGCAATTCCTGAGCTAAGTAGATTGGTGTGGACTTTGTGAAAGTCTCTTGTTTGCAGGAATATGCCTTCGAGCTGGTGCATGTAACAGCTTCCCTGTGTATTTCCCAGGTGATCACTATATTTGATTGGTTTTACCTCCGATTCTGAGTAAAGAGGGTACCAGTGACAGTTAAATATTGCATAGATAAAAACTGATTCAAGAAATATTGGAGATTAAAAAAAATTAAAAATTAAAAAAAAATTGTTTTATTTAAAATGAAAGACTTTGAAAAATATGAATAAAAAAGGGGGGGGGGTTTAAGCCAGTGAGGTTGAGTGATCACTCTCTCTCCTGCGGCTGTGATTTGCTGCATAGGAGGGATGTGATAATATCCTGAGGCTTTTTCTCCCCCGTTTGGTAAAATGTTGAGATTTGTATGACTGGCTTATCTATAGAGCGGGACCCTTTTTGGGCAATGTTAGTTCTGTTGAAGTATTAATGTTGATAGTTTGAGATACTGAATGATTGTGGGAGTGTAGTAATCTCTTTTTGTGATGAATATGCATGAGATAAATTTGAAGAGAATGGGGCAGTGCATGCAAATGTCTCTCATGCATATTCATTAGGGTCTTCTTGAAGACCTGACTGGTTTGCAGCCCTCTAGGACCAAATTGGAGACCCCTGGAATAGAGCCTAGGCTCTAGTTTCCCTGCACTCCCAGACCTTAAGCTGGGCAGGCCTGGCTCTCAGCTAGCCATGTTAAGGACTACTACAATGTTCGTAAACAGTGGGGGTTATTTTAGAAGCCTTATTCGTAACGTCTACATATAAAATACAGCATTTACATATGAAAATGGCATCCACATGTAAATGGTGGGCTGTTTGCTTCTTTTATGAAAGGGCTGAATATTCACATGGATGTCCTTATTACATATTAATTGCAAGGGGCATGTCAGGGGCGTAGTAAGGAGTGGCCTGGGCAGGTCAAAAATCTACATGTGAATACCCTATATCATACAGGGATGCATGTGTATGATTGCAATTGCCCACATCAGGATTTAGCTTCCTGGCACATTTGTGTGTGGGGGGGGGGGAGGGGGGTCCTCCATTTATTTCCCCCTCAAATTGAAATTAGATAAACACAGCAGTATTTATACATGTAAGTTTGTAAAATGAGTTTCCCTCATGTGTAGATTTGCACTAATTTAGAAT
Organism: Ichthyophis bannanicus; assembly: GCA_033557465.1. NCBI lineage: Eukaryota > Metazoa > Chordata > Amphibia > Gymnophiona > Ichthyophiidae > Ichthyophis > Ichthyophis bannanicus. The sequence continues at coordinate 31,724,962 of CM066040.1, forward strand.
TAGATTCCATATTCAGTAGTTTTTACTTCCAAAAATCATTCCAGAATTGTGTATGTCCTCACCTCGGTGTCTCATTTCCAATCTCCACTTACTGCCTGCCCTACCAAGAGCTTTATGTGATCGTGTGGAATAGGAGGGCTGCTCCATGTTACTCTGGACAGCAACTGCTCCTCAGCAATCTATGGATTATGCTGTGGGCTTCTCATTTATGATTTTCCTTTTTCTTTTTTTTTTTAATTTGGATTTTATTCCTGGCCAGACAGACTAAATGGAATGTATTTCCCTGTACCCGGAGGATTTACAATCTAAGGGCTGGATGTACTACGGCGTGCTGATGCGTTAAAAGCATGTTGTTAATGAATAAGTCCTGCTGCATAAAATAGGACCCGCCCGCCAGGTGATATAAAACCCTCTAGCACCGAGAAGATTTCTCCAGGGGCATATGCCCATGAGGGAAGGGTTAGACGGCAGTTATAGTTAGCGATTCGAACATTAGGCGTGTAGATAGCTGGTGGATGTGAGGATTGCCTGGTAACACCACATGCGCCACCTAGACAAAGTTTTAGTGCTGGGGAGGAAACGTGTCTTGGTACATGTTGTAGCAATAGTATAGGAAAGTGTGGGAGGCAGGTTTGGAAGACCAAATTTCAACTTTTTACCTAAAAGCCTATATCCAGAACTTCCAGGGTAGCATTCTCTGAAATGCTTTTTGTTCCATGCACAGGACCTAAAAGGCAAGCAGAGCTCCGGAGTCTCAATACGTGGATGAGACGATGGTTCAAGGAAGAGGGTTTGGGATGTGTTAGCAACTGAGCAGCATTCTGGGGAAAGGAGGGGCTTTTCCGAAGGGATGGATTCCACCTTAACCGGAATGGAACCAGGCTGCTGGCATTAGCCTTAAAAAAGTAGAGAGCAGCTTTTAAACTAGATAAGAGGGGAACCATGAGCACATGGTTCAGAAGGATATATCCTTGAAGGATACTAGCAAAAGAGGGAAGATGGAACCTCTCTGTCAGGATGCCCTAATAAAGATAAAAATAACCCAGATGCCCTTAAGTACAGTACAGAGCTCAAAGATTCCAAATTATCCCTATCAACTGATAACCAGATTAATATGAGTAAAATACTACCTCCAGAATGCTTGTATGCAAATGCTAGAAGTATAATAAATAAGATGGGAGAGTTAGGATATATAGCACTAAATGAGAGGTTAGATATGATTAGAATCTCAGAGACATGGTGGAAGGAGGACAAACAGTGAGACACTGATACCCTGATGACAAACTATATTGCAATGATAAAGTACATCAAACTGGTGGCAGGTTTGCACTCTGTTAGAGGGGCATTGAGTCACATAAAATGAAAGTTTTATAGCTCATAAAATACACTGCATAATCTCTATGGATTGAAATTCCGTGTAAAAAGTGGAAGGCAAAGGCAGTGGGGATGTACTACCGACCGTCTGGCCAGAATGAACAGATGGATGATGAAATGCTAAAAGAAATCAGGGAAGCTAAAAAAGTTACAACACCATCATAGAAACATAGAAATATGACAACAGAAAAAGACCACATGGCCTATCTAGTCTGTCCTTCCATATCAACAACTACAACAGTCCCCTTTTTACCTTTAGAGATCCTCTGTGTTGGTCCCATGCTTTTTTGAATTCAGTTACTGTCCTCATCTCTACCACCTCCACTGGGAGACTATTCCACGGATCCACTACTCTTTCCGTAAAGAAATATTTCCGCATATCACTCCTGAATCTATCTCCCTTCACCCTCATCCCATGTCCCCTCGTAGCAGAACTTGCTTTCAATTGAAAGAGGCTCTCCCCCTGAACATTTATGCCACGGAGGTATTTAAACATCTCAATCATATCACCTCTATCCCGCCTTTCCTCTAAGGTGTACATATTAAGATCCTTAAGTCTGTCCTCATATGCTTTATAATGAAGCCCATTAATCATTTTAGTAGCCACCCTCTGCACCGACTCCATCCTGTTCACATCCTTTTGAAGGTGCGATCTCCAGAATTGCACACTATACTCCAAATGAGGTCGCACCAAAGACTTATACAGAGGCATTATCACCTCCTTTTTTCTGCTAGCCATTCCTCTCCGTATGCACCCAAGCATCCTTCTAGCTTTTGCCGTCGCCTTTTCTACCTGTTTAGCTACTTTAAGATCATCAGACACAACCACGCCTAGGTCCCGCTCTTCTTTAGTGGACAAAAGTACTTCACCCCCTATACTGTATTAAAATTACCTGGGTATCAACTGAGTCAGTGTCACTGCAGGACATGCTAAGGAGATAAAGTTTCTGGATGAAATAAATGATTGCTTCTTGAAGCAACTGGTTCATGAATTGACAAGAGGGGAAGCTATTTAGAGCTAGTCCTTAGTGGCATGCAGGATCTGGTGCAAAAGATAAGGGTGTTGCGATCATGCTATGATCACTATAGCCAAATGGCCTCATTTGATTAATAAATGAAAATAGGATGACAAGGAAATCCACAGTACTACCATTTAACCTTCAAAAGGAAGACTATGATAAAATGAGGAAATAGTATAAACTAAAAAGGAGCAGCTGCAAAGGTTAAAGATTTACATAAAGCATGGTCATTGTTTAAAAGTACTATCTTGGAAGCCCAGAACAGATGTATTCCATGCTTTAAGAAAAGAGGAAGGAAGATCCAAAAACTGCCAGCGTGGTTTAAAGGTGAGGTCAGAGAGGCTGTTGCCAAAAAAGCATCTTTCAGGAAATGGAAAGAGGAGCCAAATGATGAAAACGGGAAATTTATTTTATTTATTTATTTATTTAGTATACATTTGTATACCGCTACTTCCAGCGATCAGCAGCGGTTTTGATTACAGATTGGAAATTGTCAAATCATGACAGGAAATTTTTGAGGTATAAACACATTGATTAGACAGGAAAGCACAGCACACAGAGAACTATTTTACAGGGAACATGGGCTATGGAGGGTTAAGTGGCTTGCCCAAGACCACAAGGAGCACCTGTGGGACTAGAAACCCCAGTCCTTCCGGCCCAAGGTTGTTGTCCTCTAGTGGGATTTGAACCCCCGACCTTCCGGCCCGAAGTACCCTGCCCCAACCACTAGGCCACTCCTCCTCGCACTGGCACATAAGCACTGGCAAGTTAGATGCAAGGCATTGATAAGGCAGGCAAAAAGAATTTGAAAAGAAACCTTGCCATGGAAGCAAAAATGCATAATAAAAAAAACTTTGTTAAGTACATTCATAGCAAAAAAAAACCCCAAAAAAACCCTATGAAAGTCAGTTGGACCATTAGATAATAGAGGGGTAAAAGGGCACTAAGGGGAGGAGGGGACAAGGCCATAGCAGAGAGACTGAATGAATTCTTTGCTTTGCTCTTTACTGAAGAGGATGCAGAGAAGTTACCAATGCCTGAAATGGTATTTAAAGGTGATGCATCAAAAGAATTGAAAGAACTATCAATAAACCAGGAAGATGAATTACAACTATTTGATAAACTGAAGAGTAGCAGATCACCTGGACCAGATCCTATACAACTGAGGGTGTTGAAAGAACGGAAATATGAGATTGCAGACCTACTATTTGTAATCATTAAAATCATCTGTACTACCTGAAGATTGGAGAATGGCCAATATATTGCCAATTTTTAAAAAAGGGATCCAGGAGTTATCCAGGAAACTACAGACTGGTGAGACTGACATCAGTACTGGGCAAAATGGTGGAAACTATTATAAAGTATAAAATTACAGAACACATAGATAGTCATGGCTTAATGGGAGACAGCCAACATGGATTTAGCCAAGGAAAGTCTTGCCTTACTAATTGCTTATATTTTTTGAAAATGTAAATAAAGGTAGAGAAAAGGTGGACAAAGGTGAGCTGGTCGACGTAGTGTATCTGTATTTTCAGAAAGTTTCTGACAAGGTCCCTCATAAGAGACTCTTGGTGAAATTAAAGAGTCATGGGATTAGAGGCAGCGTACTATTATGGATCAGGAACTGGTTAAAAGCTAGAAATCAGAGGGTAGGGCTAAATGGCCAATTTTCTCAATGAAGAAAGGTGAATAGTGGAGTACCCCAGGGATCTGTGTTGGGCCCACTGCTTTTTAACACATTTATAAATAACCTGGAAATGGGAATAAGGAGTGAGGTGATCAAATCTGCAAACTAAATTATTCAAAATTGTTAAAATCCAAGAGGACTGTGAAAAGTTGCAAGAGGACCTTGATAAACTGGAAGACTAGATGTCCAAATAGCAGATGAAATTTAAATGTAGACAAGTGCAAAGTTATGCACCTAAGAAAGAACACCACAAACTATGGTTACACAATGCAAGGTACCACCTTAGAAAAATATCACCCAGGAAAAAGACTTAGGAATCATCTTTGCTTTTTTAGCCGCTGTTGCACATTATCAAATAGACTGCTAGGAATCATAAGGAAAGGAATGGAGAATAAAACCAAGGATATTATAATGCTTCTGCATCATTCCATGGTGAAACCACACCTTGAATATTCTGTGCAATTCTGGTTGCCATATATTAAAAAGGATATTGCGGAATTAGAAAAGAACCCAGAAGAGCCGCCAAAATGATAAAGGGGATGGAAGGATACTCCTGCGGGGAAAGGCTTAAAAGGTTAGGGCTCTTCAACCTGTGAAAGAGATGGCGGAGGGGAGATAATAGAGGTCTATAAATTAATGAATGGAGTGGAATGAGTAAACGTAGATCGGTTGTTTACGACATCAAAAAGTAGAAAGACTAGGGGACATGCATGAAGCTACAATTTTATTGATTTATTGATTTATTTGGACAGTTTTCTATACCGCCCCTTCCAGAGATCAGGGGCGGCTTACATAGAACACAACAAGTTACATAGGACTAAGTATAACTATATACATTGTAACAACTGAACTATGTACATTGTATCCTGTTAAGTATTTACATTGAGACATAAAGCAACATTGTAGCAGTTTTCTAATGATTGTTTTACCGATCAGGTGCTGAATATGCTTTTGGGAAGTTTGTGAGACTAATAAGAGAAAATATTTTGTCTACACTCAAAGTGTAATCAAATGCTGAAATTTGTTTCTGGAGGATGTAGTAAAAGCTGCTAGTATAGCTGGGTTTGGACAAGTTCCTGGAGGAAAGATCCATAAACCATTATTAAAAAGGACCCGGGAAATCCACTGCTTGCCCCGGGACGAGCATTGTGGAATCTGTGTGCCTTTTTGGGAACCTGCCACGTACTTCTGACCTGGATTTGTCACTGTTGGAAACAGGATACTGGGCTTGATGGACCTTGGTCTGAACCAGTATGGCATTTCTTATCTTATGTTAAGTTTTTTTTTTTAAATGGATACTGCACTGTACTTATTCTTGAATATTTTGTCTTCCTTTGTATTATCTCTGCTTTGTGTCTGTATCAGTGGATTGTGCTCCTCTTTTCGGCATGTAGAGACAGAGCAGAACTGTTTACCTTCCCTGTACAGGTTGGGGCAGCCAGGAAGTCAATCAGTATTTCTGCTTAAACCACCACCAATAGCTAATCAATGGTACTAGTCCCCTCTCTTAAAGTGGAATGAAGGACAGCAAATATCCACCCTTCTTCTTGTGCAGGACTTCACATAGTGGATTTCTGGATTAGTCTGGCAGGACTCAAAGAAAGTCAGTCATCAGGCAAGGCTAACAACCTTACTCTCCATCCTTGCCAAATCAGACCAAGCCTTCGGGATGTGTGGGGGAGAGGGAGGAACTAATATGCTTAAAACACTCTGCAAGATATGTACTGTGACTGGGTGCACTGTGGCGGGTCTCCCTTGCGCTGCACCCCTATTGCATGCCAGAGCTGTAGACTGCATCCTAATGGAACTGAAGGCTAACTCTCTCTCAAGGTCATTCTGTAAACATGCCAATGTATCTGGAAGGATGGCTGCGAGGGAAGGTGCCTTCTCCGGGCAGTATGCTTCCAATATCCTCTACACTGTGGCATATGCCCATGACGTGGCCCCTCTTCCTTGCCTTCAAAGTGACTGCCGAGTATCCTGTTCCCCTCAATCTTTCAAGAGGGGAACTGCAAGTATGGAGCGGGGTCTTTCATCAGATTAGTCTTGGCTTCAGACAGTTGCAATGGCTCCTCAAGTCCATATCAAGGACTGGGGCTACCGGAATCAGAGGTCCTGCACGATTCCAGGCCCTCTGTACCACCTTGCCTTAGCGAAACACATACAGCCACTGTCCATGTGACTGCGCCGGGACACCCCCATCGTTCTGTGGCTAAAGAAATAGGAACCTTGGCATTGTGGCTTGTAGAAATTCCAGGGCAAGCTGTGGCCCACTTGGTGTCTTTGGTGCTCCAGATGCAAACTCTGGAATGCTCTACCTGACTGTATTTGATGGCAGGAGGACTGTGTTACTTTTAAGAAACAGGCTGGAAGCTGGTAAATCCCAGCAGTAGTTGTTTTATGATCGTGTTTATGCATCTGAGCTGTTTACCTTACTGTACGTCACTCTGATGTTTTGAAGTGAGCGATTCAAAAGTCTAACTACACAAAGAGAAATAAGCTATAGCACCAAGGGCTTGGGACCTTTAAGGCTGACAGGAGCCAGGAAAATGCAGCCTATGATTCCTTCAAACGTCTCTAATTACACGACATTAAAGAAAATCCACTCATATGGAACTGAATGCTGTACTGAAGCGAGTCATGTAATCCCAGTACACGTCCCACGAAGTCCCTCACACTCTCAAGCTGGTTTAATTATTAATCCGGCAACAAGTGTCCTACAGATCTGCCCTCACTTTCTCCTCTCGGATCCCTTGCCCCCCCCCCCCCCCCCCGAGTTATATTATGAACTGATCATCCGCTCCCCCCCCCCCCTCGGTCGATCCACAGCCGAACGCACCGACTGTCCCCCTACACCCCCCCCCCCCCCCCCCCGGCGATCCAGAGGTCTGAACGAGCAACGCGCCGCCTGAATCTACGCGCGTACATCAGCAGGCTTTACAGTGTAACCCTGCTAAACTGGAGTTAGACGGCAGCAGCCTTTCTGCTCCTCCTACACACGAAGCCGGGCAGGTAAACAGCTGGACTGAGCTCCGGCAAGGAAAGAGAGACGAAGAGACGGTCTGCAACGTTTCCAGCAGCCAGTGGCCCCCGTTTCTCACGGCGGCCCCCGAGCCGAACTCCTGCGCGCATAAGGCAAAGCAGGCGGGGGACGCGCGTTTCTTGCGACAAAATCATCCATTCAAAGTCTCCGTGACCTACCTTGGCTTCGAAACAGATCCCGTGCTGAAAGGCTTCTTCGTTGTGCAGAGGAACCCGCAGATCGTGGCCATCGTCCACCAGATTGTACTTGGTTTTGCTGGGCATGAGAGCGGCCTGGAAGCCGTCGGAGACAGAGATGCAGCGAGAGGAGAGGGCAGGACCCCGACGAGAGAGAACTTTCCCCCTACATGCAGCACTTCGGCGTGAGAGGTGCGGGGAGAGCTAGGGCTGGGCGGAGAGAAAGCGGAGGCGGGCTGCTTTCAAAGTCTGGAACGGCAGAACGAGGTTAAAACCGGATCCCCTGTTAGCACCTTAAATCACCGGTTCCCAGACCTGTCCTGGCGGCTCCTCAGCCAGTCGGATTTTCAGCATATCTGCAATGAATATGCAGGAGGTAGATTGCAAGCAGCGAAGGCAGCCTATGAATATTCATAGTGGATATCCTGAAATCCCGACTGGCTGTGGAGCTGGAGCAGGCCCTCCTCCAACTTTTGTTTTGACTGCCACGACTTATTGTTATGATAATACAGTTTATATGGCCTCTAGCAGCTTGCTTAAAAACAAATTGGTAGCACTAATTGCTTGAAAGGCAGAACTCCCAGGCATGCAAACAGCCCACCGCTCAATGCTCTGCCCAGCTTTGTTTTTGACTGCACAGATTCACTTGCTCTTCAGCTGTTAGTTTTCACTGCAACACAAGTTGCCAACTTACCCAGTTCCAGGAGTGAGATTTTTTCACCAGTTCTGGTTTTAAATTAGCATTTCATGTAATATATAATTTGTAGTCCCTGATTTTACCCACTGTCAGTGCTGCAGGTCCCATAGCATCAGGATGAGATTGTCAGAAATCCAGGACTGGATTGGAGTAAGTCCTGGAATGGGGTAACTTGGCAACTCTGCACCAGATATATAGTTTCAAAATTAACCAAACTATTTGCAGGACCAGTATTTTTTTCTTTTGACTGCTACGTGCACAGGGCGGGTGCAGGGAGATTAGGCATCCTAGGCAAACCTGCTTTATGCCACCAGAGATTTTGTTTAATATAACAATCATAATTATTGAAACCACCCTCCCACAGGGCCGGCACTACCATGAGGCGAACTAGGTAGTTGCCCAGAGCCTCGGCCATCTTGGGGCACCATTGCCACCCCTGTTTACTGTTTACTGAGCGGCGGCTCAGTAAACATGGGACAGTGTTGGATGTTGGTGCTGCCCCTGCTGTTCCTAGGCTTGACAATACCTCTTCCGCTTCCCTCCGATGCTACTTCTGGTTTTGACGTCTACATTGGAGGGGGGCGGTGGAGGTATTTTCAAGGCCAGAAAAAGCCAGAGGTGAGCACTGCTCTGCCCCACATTTACTGAGCTATTGCACTGCTGCAGGCCCCAGAGACACAGGCATACTGGGGGGGGGGGGGGGGGCATGGAGGGTGGTAGCCCTCTGCCCCTGAATGTTGCAGGCACTAATGGTGATCTGATACCTCTGCCCCTACTGTCAATATGACTTCCTTACCCTTTACCCTCCCCCCCCCCCCCCAAAAAAAAAATAAGAAGACAAAATGCACCAATTGATTTATTTCTTTGGTGTATTTATATGCTGTTTTTCATGGAAATGGGGCAGTAGCGGTGGGGGAGGGACAGAATGGAGGGACCTGCCTAGGGTGCCTCCAGTCCTTGCCCCAGCCCTGTCGAGTGGAACAATCCTGTGAAATGCATAACTGGACGACATTCGTTAAGCTTTTGCTTTGTAGGTATGGGGCTGGCCGCTTTCAACGTGCTGAGGGCTCTTTGAGTGTGGGGTGTCAGAAGCCTCTGACCACTGCTACCCTTTGCCGCCCTTCAGCAGGTGCTGCTTGTCATGCCTAATGGCTGAGCTGGCCCTACCCCTGCACAGCTCCTCCCAGCTGCTTTCAACAGCAAGGTGGCGTTAGAGCTCAGAAACTTGACTTTGTTGTAGTAACAAACTCTCCCAGGGATTTTGGTCAGATGAAGGAAGGGATTGATAATTCAGTTGCAATCAACCTAGAGCACAAGAGAGCAGACGTTAACACTATAGGGACATGTTTACTAAAGCATGGTAGCTAGTAGGACACGGTTTAGTGTGGAACTAATGCACATTTTGGCCACACACTAGCCAGGAACATATGGCCAGAAGGCTCTTGCACTGAAAACACCACACTACGGAGCAGCGAGCAGATAGGCAGGGTTAGGGCAGAGTTGGGCTGGAGAGTGGATGGTAGCAGCAGGGTGCAGCTGCCACAGCCACACTAGAGGCACAAAGACAGCACCAGCCGATGACCACACAGTAGTTGCACCCACATTGCTAGCGCATTGCCAACATTCAGCCCAGGCCATGAACATCAAGCAGTGTAAAGCCCTGAACCATCCCACACATATACTGTACCATCATTGACAACATTGGATGGCAAGGTCCAGCATTGGGCCAGGTGCTTGCCTAGGGCCTTGGTAGCAGATGGGCAGCATAGTGGAGCACTGCAGCTTGACAGCTACAAAATCAGAGCCTGCAGATCATGAGCGCATGCACATTGTATACAAAGCAACGTCACGCTGGAAAGGATAGTGTTCAAATAGGCATAAACACGGGATAGATGTGAAGGAGCAGCTGGTATGATCAGTTGCAGAGGAGTTAGGAGGGAGGATGTGGGCTCAGTGAAACAGCCAGAACTGGCCAAATAGCCAGGGCTGGAGACAGCAGAGGACAGCTTGGGGAGGGGCATGCAAATGAGATTTTGTAACAGTTGGCACTAATATGCTCCTTCATACCAACATCTCCCCTGCAAGAAGGCTACTACTACTATTACTATTGATCATTTGTATAGCGCTACAAGCCCTACGCAGCATTGTAATGAGACATGTAAGAGATGGTCCCTACTCATCAGAGCTTACAGTCTAGTCAAGACAGACAACATAATAGCTGGAGACTAGGGTAGGTCTAGGGCAGGGGTTCTCAACCCTGTCCTTAGGACCCACCTAGCCAGTCGGGTTTTCAGGATAACCACAATGAATATGTATGAGAGAGATTTGCATACACTGCCTCCATTATATGCAAATCTCTTCCATGCATATTCATTGTGGCTATCCTGAAAACCCGACTGGCTAGGTGGGTCCCAAAGACAGGGTTGAGAACCCCTGGTCTAGGAGAATGATAGGGAAACATAGTTGGAGAGGAGGAGACTAGGTGGATCGGAATCCAAAAGTAGCCTCAAAGAGGTGAGCTTTTAGCCTGGATTTGATAAGGGGCAAAGATAAAGCCTGATGTACCGACTCAGATAGTATGTGTACCTAGGGACTACGCCAACAGTGGTGGAATGAGAGTTTCTGCCACTCTGCGTACCACCACCCTCCCCCGACCCCCCAAAAGACTTCACCTCCATCCAACCCACCAAGCCGCCCCACCGTATGCTGAAACAGCTGAACTGCCGCTTCAGCTCTGCGTTGGGCCTTAAAGTAGCCATGTGCATGCACGCTCAGAGCCTGCTGCGCCTCAGATGCAACCCTCTTGGAGGACGGGCAGGAGCAGCAGGACAGAACTGTGCGCGGGCATTTTAAAGTCTACCAAGCTCCTGAAGCAGCAGTTCAGCCTCCACTTCCCAGGGGGTTGGGTTAGTGATGCCACCCTATGTGACTGTCTAGTGGATGGGCCAGCCCTGTATGCCAGAGCCATGGGCCCTGTTCCTTTGGGCAAACGGCCCCTCGCCCTGATTATAGATGTTTTTTGACCTACCAGCTCATGAGCAGGTATTCAGACTGCAAGACTGGAGAAGGGCTACATCCAGAGCCAAGTTTGTGTGTGTGTATCACGCTGCAGATTGTTTGGAGCTTGTACTGCCGGGAGAAATTGAATCCGCTTTCACTACAAGCATACAGAGTTACAATTGCACATTAGCATTCTTGCACAAGATTTTCACAGAGTGCAAATTTGCATACCCCCTGAGGAAGGTGTTTGCCAAAACGCGTTGGGGATCAATTAATAAAGACACCTGTGACCTCCTCCCGCCTCTCGCTTTTTTGTGTTTGGTTCTCCCTTCTGCGAGAGCTTAGGCTCTTTTTTGTGTTACATGACGCAGGGCGCTACCGTAGAAACCACCACCCAGGAAAAAGATTTAGGCATTATCATGGATAATACATTGAAACCCTCCGCCCAGTGTGCAGCAGCGGCCAAGAAAGCAAATAGAATGCTAGGTATCATAAGGAAAGGAAAGAAGAACAAAAGCAAGGATATTATAGTGCCTGTGTATAATTCCATGATGCGACCGCACCTTGAATATTGTGTGCAGTTCTGGTTGCCATATATTATAAAGGATATAGCTGAATTAGAAAAGGTACAAAGAAGAGTGACAAAAATGGTAAAGGGAATGGAAGGATACCCCTATGAGGAATGGCTTAAAAGATTGAGACTCTTCAACTTAGAAAAAAGACGGTTGAGGGGGGATAGGATAGAGGTCTATAAATTAATGAATGGCACGGAGATGGTAGAGACAAAGGCTGTCTCTGAATTCAAGAAAGCATGGGACAAATACAGATCTCTAAAGGAAAAATAGGGATTGTAGTTGGTATGGAAGGGCAGAATGGATAAACCATATCCATTGTGCCCTTCCTTACCAACAGGGGCTATACATTTCAAGCAAAGGTAAGAGTTTATGGCTTTTTAAATTACTAGCTCTCTACCTGGGAGCTCTTAAAAGGGTTTTGGTACATTTTTAAAACAAAGTTACATTCTTCTTGGTACTTTAGTTTAAAAGAGGAAATATTTTTTTAGTGGGGTAGGTTTAGTATCTTTCTCAGCTCTTTGAAGCTACTGCCACCTCATCAGGTGTTAGTTTTCTCCCTACCCGCCCCCCAACTCCCACCCACCCCTAGTGAGCATCTTGCTTTAAATGGCACTTCCCCAATTAACTACACACAGGGACTTAGAACAGAACATTTTGAACACACCTAAAAAAGCTTTAAGTGCTTTTTCCCTGAAAGGACAGTTAGAATACCAGCTGGTACTTTGGTAGGTCTCTCTCTCTTTTGCTTCAACAGATACCTAAGCTCCACCAACTCAACAATGGCTGTGAAAAATCATATTGCCAAAGCTGTTGCCCACATTATAGCTTCTGCCTCTGTTCAGACAGAGGTCCCAATGCCAGTTGAAAGACCGGTTCCATGTGCAGGATGCCTGCATGCTCAAGCTCTCAGAAAACAAGTGCAGGAACTCAGAGGAGATGGTGAGGCTGAGGAGCATTCAAGACAGTGAGAAGTACTTTGATGGGATGCTTCTGCAACATCCAAGCTCTCTAGCAAAGGAGAAGATGGGAGCCTACAGAATGAGGAAGATTGGACACAAGTTACCAGGGCCTGCAGAATTACCAACCCAACGCTCCAGTCCTTGATTTGAAGAACCACTATGCAGCCTTGGAAGTGGAGAAGGTGAAAGCATCCCTGGAAAGGGAAGAACCAGAGCTCGAGAACCCCAAAATTGCAGAATCAGTGACCACAAGGAAGCGAAGGGTGGTGGTTGGAGACTCTCTTCTGAGGGGTACTGAGGCGTCCATCTGCCTACCAGACCTGATGTCCAGAGAGGGATGCTGTCTGCCTGGTGCCAAAATCCGAGATGTTACGGAGAGTTTGCTGAGACTCATCAAGCCCACTGACTATTACCCAATGTTTCTAATCCATGTCAGCACAAATGATACTGCCAGGTATCCCTCTGAGCATATCAAAAGTGACTTCATGGCTCTGGGACAGAGGGTGAAGCAGATAGGTGCACAGGTGGTGTTCTCTTCAATCCTCCCTGTTGAGGGTAAAGGCCAAGGCAGAGAAGCTCTCATCCTGGAGATGAATGCATGGCTGCGTGGATGGAGTCATTGAGAGCATTTTGGTTTCCTGGACCATGGGATTCTGTTCCAAGGGTTGCAGAGCAGAGATGGTGTCCATCTGTCCAAGAAAGGTCGATATGTCTTCAGTAGCAGACTGGCTAATCTACTGAAGACAGCTTTAAACTAGATTCATTGGGGGATGGATGAAGAAAGCCCCCCAGGTAAATGACACATTAAATAACTTTATGGAAATAAGTAAAATAAGTAAATAAGTACCTCTACTCGCCCCTAATGACTTCCGAACAATCTTCCAAGCCCTTGTAACACCACATTTTGACTACGCTAACATCATCCTGCATGGTCTACCCAAGAGCACCCTCAACCCACTCCAATTGGCGATGAACTCAGCAGCCCGCATCCTCTGCGGTACCTCCAGTAGAGACCACATTACCCCCATACTAACAGAGCTTCACTGGTTACCCCTGCAAGCCAGAATAACTTACAAAGCACTTCTGATGTCCTTTAAAGCAATTAATCAAATAGCCCCAGCCTCCCTCTCCTCGCTTATTATCAACACCCCCACGAACAGACTGAGAAGATCTGCAGCCGCTAATACCCTCGTCGTACCAAAGGAGTACACTAAATGTAACCAAGCAACCAGAGACAGGGCCTTTATCTTATTCGCTCCAACTTGCTGGAATAATCTCCCTCCTCATATCCGATCAATAAAAGACCTCTCTCAATTTAGGAAGGTCCTTAAACACTACCTATTCTGTCATTACCTTTTAGGCTCCAACTCTACACCTCCTCCCTTCATCTCGCAAATCACCCACACAGCCTCTGACATTCCAACAACATAGTCATTACTAAACACGAACTAGACCCTCTGCACACCCAATTTTTAATCCCAACTTGAACTGCAAATTGCCAGAGGTAAAATATCTTTCTGTACATAGTTTGTATTTAGCTTCCCATGTTTTATTCCAAGTTACTGACCCTGTTATATTGTAAGCAAAGGATTGTTCTAATGCGAAAATTTGTTATATGTAAACCGCGCTGATACCAAAAAGCGCGGTATATAAAAACTGTAAAATAAATAAATAAATAAATAAAAATAAAACAAGCAACATATGGAAAGTGGTGTGTATAAATGCCCGTAGCATGGGAAATAAGATCCCTGATGTTGAAGCTTTAATGGGAGAGGCTGACTTGGATTTAGTGGCAGTTACAGAAACATGGTTCACAGCAGACCATGACTTGGATGTAACTATACCAGGCTGTACTTTATTCAGAAAGGACGGGGTAGGAAGAAGGGGAGGAGGAGGAGCACTATATGTAAAAAATAATGTTAAAGCTTTGGAACTACAGAGCTAAAAAGGGTGAGAGGAGGCACTGTGGGTTAAACTAGAAAGAGGGAAAAAGAAATCTATTTGTTTTGGCATGATATACAGACCTCCTTCACAGGAAGAAGAGGTGGATGGAGAGATAATTGAAGACATACGCAGTATTGCTAGGAAAGGGGAAGTGATACTGATAGGAGATTTCAATATGCCAGATGTTGATTGGCACATTCCGGCTGCAGTATCATCTAGAAGTAAGGAGATCCTGGATTCTCTACAGGGAGAACTATTCAGACAACTAGTAACAGAACCCACATATGAAGGGACCATACTGGACTTGGTGCTTACCAATGGTGAAAGTGTTTCTGATGTTATAGTGGGAGATCATTTTGCATCCAGTGATCACCAGATGGTGTGGTTCAGTATTAGGACTAGGGCTATTAGAATCCAATCAAAAGTGAGGGTCTTAGACTTTAGGAAAACTAACTTTGCCAAGATGGGCCAATACCTCAGGGAGTTGTTAGCGGGATGGGAACAGCTTGGGGATGTAGAAAAACAGTGGGCAAAACTGAAAGGGGATATTTTAAGGAGAACCAGCCTTTTTGTTAAAATGGTAAATAAAGGTAAAAGGAAAAGGAGACCGCTATGATTTTCGAAAGAAGTAGCTGAAATGGTGAAGAAAAAGAGGGAGGCCTTCATGAAATACAAGAGATTAAAGAGAGAGGAAGAGAGACATCTATATTTGGAAAAACCTATGGAAGCTATCAAAGTATTCAGGAAAGCAAAGATTCAAAAAGAAGAGGAAATAGCCAATGTAATAAAATGGGGGGGGGGGGGGGGAGACATTTTTCAGGTATGTTAGTGAGAAGAGGAAGGGCAAAAGTGGTATTGTCAGACTCAAGGGTGAATGGGAGGAATATGTAGAAGCTGATGAGGATAAAGCGGAATTGCTTAACAAATATTTCTGTTCTGTGTTCACAGATGAAGAACCAGGAACAGGACCTCTGAAAACATCCACAAACAGGAACAGAAGCAAGGGGCATCTTGAATAATTTTCAGAAGACTGTGTTCCTGAGAAACTAGCTAAACTTAAAGTAGACAAAGCGATCGGACCAGATGGGGTAACCCTAGAATACTGAGGGAACTTGGGGACGTTTTAGGAACTCCACTGACTGACCTTTTCAATGTCTCTTTGGAGTTGGGAGTGGTGCCAAAGGACTGGAGAGAGGCTCATGTGGTCCCTTTACATAAAAGCAGAAGTAAGGGTGTGCTTGATAAATACAGGCTGGTTAGTTTAACTTCGGTGGTGAGTAAATATTGGAAGTGCTGCTGAAAGAGAAAATAGTGAGGTTTCTGGAGGCCAGCAGATTACAAGATCTGAGGCAGCATGGATTCACCAGAGGCAGGTCTTGTCAGACAAATCTGATTGATTTCTTTGAGTGGGTGACTAGGGAGTTGGACTGAGGGAGAGCCCTAGATGTGGTGTATTTAGATTTCAGAAAAGCCTT
This sequence comes from Ichthyophis bannanicus, assembly GCA_033557465.1. NCBI lineage: Eukaryota > Metazoa > Chordata > Amphibia > Gymnophiona > Ichthyophiidae > Ichthyophis > Ichthyophis bannanicus. The sequence goes on from CM066040.1 coordinate 31,740,911, forward strand.
TGACACCGTTCCTCACAGGCGACTTATAAACAAACTGAGCACCCTAGGGATGGACCCTAAAGTTACTGTTTAGGTTAGAAATTGGTTGAGTGGGAGGTGACAAAGGGTACAGGTAAATGTAGCTCACTCTGAGGAGAAGAAGGTTACCAATGGTGTGCCCCAGAGATCTGTCCTTGGTTCGATCCTTTTTAACATCTTTGTTAGTGGTATAGTGGAAGGGCTGTCGGGTAAGGTTTGCCTCTTTGCAGATGGTACCAAAATCTGCAATAGAGTAGACACCCAGGAAGGTGTAGATAACATGAGGAGGGATCTAGCTAAGCTTGATGAATGGTCTAGAATTTGGCAGCTGAGATTTAATGTTAAAAGATGCAAGGTCATGCATTTGGTCTGCAGCAATCCAAGGAAGCAATATAGTATAAGAGGTGAAGTACTTTTGTCCTCTAAAGAAGAGCAGGACCTAGACATGATTGTGTCTGATGATCTTAAAGTAGCTAAACAGGTAGAAAAGGCAACAGCGAAAGCTAGAAAGATGCTTGGGTGGATAGAGAGAGGAATGCCCAGCCGAAGAAAGGAGGTGATAGTGCCTCTGTAAAAGTCTTTGGTGCGACCTCATTTGGAGTATTGTGTGCAATTCTAGAGACCGCACCTTCAAAAAGATATAAACAGGATGGAGTCAGTACAGAGGGTGGCTACTAAAATGGTTAGTGGTCTTCATTATAAAGCATATGAGGATAGACTTAAGGATCTTAATATGTACACCTTAGAGGGATAGAGGTGATATGACTGAGGCGTTTGTAATCTTCTGGAAAATGTAATCTTTCGCCGCTCTCTACTTTTGGTTACGCTCCGTTTGGTCCTGGGTTCATTTCACAGAGACAGTAGGGTAAGCAGCACAAATAAGACAACCAAAACTGGTGTGGCTTGGAAAAAGAGTTTTATATAGAAATAGGCCTATTACATAGGTACAGAACAATGTTATATAGTGGTTGTTACAGAGCTGCTTCAGTGTGCCTCAACGAATCTGTGTGTGTGTGTGTGCATGTGTGAAGTGTGAGAGAGAATAGGAAGAGAGAGAGAGAAGGGTTGGGGGAAGTGTGTGTCAGAGTCTCATAGTAAGAAGAATATATATATAGAGAGAGAAATGGGTGTCAGAGCCTCATGTCCCTCATGTCTGATGAATAAGAAAGCAACCAAGACAAAAAACGTAGGCAGTACTGCCTACGGTTTTTGTCTTGGTTGCTACGCTTGTCTACGTGGCAGGTGCTGCTTTCTTCCTGGTGGACGATGAATAAGAAAGAGCAGAAGGGAGGGTGGGGGGTAAGGTGTGTCCGATGAAAATAGGAAGAGAGAGAGATATTTTTGTCCTCTGTCTTTTATAGTGAAATTCTCCTCCAGCACCTCCCTCTGACATAATTTGGTTTGTTTGTTTGAGGTCTGCTATCACTTGATTAGCAAGGAGGGGCTGCAGACCAATCTCATCAGGCCCAGAGACTGACATCACCAGGGGGTCAGAGTTAATCTCATCTTGTAAACTACCCTCATTAAGTTTGGAGACTGACATCACCGAGTAACAAAGCTGCTTGAAATCCAAGGTCTGGGAAAAAGCCATGACACCTATGCTAGGCATAATGTCATGCTGATGTATGCTGATATCTCCCACACCTTTTTTATTTTTATTTATTATTTGTGCCTGGAAATGGTGGAAGCAAACCTGTGGTACCTGTCCCAGCTGCAATTACATGATAGTAGGCAGCTTGTCTAATACCTCCTGTATTAAATACCTTGCTATGTACAGTAGGTCCCCTGTCCTTCACAGTACTGTCTCTAGTGTTCTAGAGATAAACCAGTCCCATTATGAGTCCAAACCTCGTGTCTTAGGTAGGGCAGCCACTACTGGGGGGGGGGGGGGGAGGGAACCCAATATGCTACCTCAATGCCTGTCTTAGAGAGAGCGAACAGTGCATAAGGGCTGCAGGAATTTCTGAGGAGGTTAAAGCCGAAAGGTACCAGGATGCTATGAGTGAGGATAGGAAGCAATACTAGACTGCAGCTGACTCTGGTATTCAATGTAATAGGAAATGCCAAATTAGCAGGCCAAATGAGCCTGGATGTAGAGGTAGATGCTGGAGAAATTAAGTGTAACTACCTTAAAATGTTGTTGATGTTCTGTAGGACATGCGCTGCAAGGGGATGTACATTTGTTTCATTTTACAACACAGGAAAATTATGATAATGCATAGCAATATTTGTACAGCAGTTAAAATGATAATAGGGTGAATAAAAACATTACAGACATGATCAGCAGTAGGTGAGTAACCAAATAACAATTCCCACACAGACGCATGAGCATCTTGTAGCCAGTGTGTCCATTCTCATAAGTGATGGTGTGATTCACTTCAGTGGATGTTGTTTTAAGGTGATCAATATAGGCATGGAGTTCTGTAAAGTTGAGCAGTTTATGTAGTGTCTCTTCTCCCATGCCAAGTGGCAATGGATGCACAGCATATGAGAAAGTCAATAAAGTCATTGGTAACCAGCGGTGTGGAATACGTTGTCCTGTTAATGGTGATGGAGACCAGTGGTGTATGACTGCACCAGGCATTGTTTAGTAAATAGTTTCTTAGGAAGGCGGATGTCATGCATTCTGGGAGCAACTGAAAAAGAAACATTCTTTGTCCTGACAGGAAATATTGTACAAAATCAAGGCAGGAGGACCTAAAAAGTAATGTTCTGGAGGTGCCTCAATTCTTGTGTCCTTTCTAGAGAAGTGGAAACTGGTGGCGCCCACTGTACTTGAGTGATGTTTAATGAGTAGAACACTGGCTTGTCTTGTATGGAACAGAAACTCAGGATGACCAGATCCTTTCCTTCCAGGAAAGGTGGGGGTATTTCTTGATAGCAATATACCCCATCTGTGGAGTTAGCCCAGCCAATCGTGCATATTCGGATGATAGTTCCTGTAATGAGACTTGGGTAGAAGAGAGCAGATACAAGAACAACAGGAAACCGAGACATAATAAAAGCTAACTTGTTTCACTCTACTAGGGAGTAAACTAGTGCTCCCCACTTATACTATGCAACAACAAAAAATAATTTTTACTACTTATTTACATAACTATTAGATACATGTCCAGTATCTAGGACACATCAACTATACAGCAGAAGTAAATAGTTCCCATCCTCAAGCAATTTTTTTTTTCAGAAAGCAGCTGTCCGTGCTGTCTTCAGAAAGCAACTGTCCGTGCTGTCTTCAGGTGGTATCTGAAAACAAAGACTGATACAACACGTATTACCCATATGGTTTGAACTGGGTGATGTGTTTCCAATACTGCTGGTTGTCGGGCATTAGGATCTGGGACAGGGAATTCTTCTACCCAATGAGAAAAAGAATCAACAACAGTGAGTAAAAATCTATTTTTCCGAGCTGTTAACGGAAGAGGACCCACATGATCTATTTGCAATCTCTCAAATGGGCCACGAGGAGGTGCTCTCATTAACTGTCCCCTTCTCTTTTTAGGTTGCCTCCCAAATGAAGCACAGATTACACAGGAGGAAACATGATCCTGTATATCATGTTTCATTTCTGGCCACCATACCAACCTATTGAGGATAGTCTGCATTTCTTCTGCTTTAGGGTGTCCCATAGGACCTGCACCATGAACCCAATGCATCCATTCTTTACCTCGAGCTCTAGGGATAGCTATAACCAAGCCTTCCTCTCTTTTTGCACATAGAATGTCTTTCTCTATAGCGAGTGTGAGAAAGGGTGTGTGCTGATATAGGTTATCTGGGGCGTCCTGCACAAGCTTCCTCAAATTGGAAAGCTCAGGGTCCTTTGTCTGCAGTGTTACGAAGTAATCTGGTGGTATTATCTGATCATAATCTGTGGAACGTGTAGCAATAGCAACCATGCGTGTCTGCTCATACCAGGGCCATATGAGGCCTTGTCAGACGGCTGCCTGGGTGAGAATCTTCACAGTCTTGTCAAGTGCATATATCTATATGATTTGCAAGGTATTGTGGGCAATGTAGTTCATTCACACCAGACACAGCTGCTGACAATAATTTAGTTGTGCTCTTGGGTAAAGCCAATAAGATATTTATTTATGGGGTTATTTCTCCCAACACAGATATGCTTGGTAGCACATAAATTAGGTTACTTGCTTTCAGTGTTAACTTGGAAAAACAAAGTTAAAATCAGGAAAACAACAAATGAAAAGCCACAAAGCAAGAAACAAACTGTTCTTTTCAGATTAACTTCTGATTACTTCCCACATAGATTCAAAAGTGATTCTCTTCCTAGCTCACAAGCAATTAGGTAAGGCTTAATTGCTAGCAGTTATCCAGCTGAAACCCCTTTAGCTGGCTTGCTTTCTACTGTGTGGGTCAAATCCTGCTTCAGGAGCTTTTCTGAGTAGATTAAAGAACAAATTTGTATTTCTTTGTGATGGTTGCTGTACTTTATAACAGAAAGTTACCAACGGAGTTTAGATAGAGAGCAGCCCATATAAATAGGATCTTCATCTGCAATCATACCCCCATCTTCAACAAGCATAGGTTCAATATCAGGGATTGGCACAGATGAATCTCTCAATGGAGCACCTTCAGGAGAATACTTGTTTCCCTGCTGTCTTTCAAGGTTATAGCTAGGGCATAGATCAGTGTTCATACCTGAGCTTCCATTGCTGCTAGAGTTCCTCTCTATATAGCCTGGTCAGTATGTAGTCCAGTTCTTATGTCCAGCCTTCCAATCCAGATCCCTGGACACTGGATCTCTCTTCACATACCTTCTGGCACAGGTCTTAGGGTCCCTTTCACGTGCAGCCGTCTCCCTCACAGGTAGCCTCTGGTGATTCCTAGCTCTGCAGCAACATTCCTCTGGCTTTCCCCTGTCCAATGGTGTATGCTGGCCCTTGGAATACCTCCCAGTATACGTACTGCTTTGGACTCTTCTAGACCTCTCAAAGGCTTTTCTCTTCCTTCTTCCAAAGGCTCTCTTTCCCTCTCTGTCCGTCCGGTTTGGCTTCTGCTTCTGATGATCCTTCAGATGAAACTGATGATCAAACTCAAGCTGATTCTCAGGATATTGAGGACAATTCTCTGGATATCCAAGGTGATCATGAAGATGGTCATCTGTAAATAAACTCTACTCTTATTCTGCTTAGATGAGTGATCCTCCCTAACACAGCGCAGCTGTGCTGAATCAGGCCCTGCCCTTTGAGATGAGTGCTTAGGGATTACCTCATAGCCCTCCTGATTGAACACACGTTTCCCCACTTCAGCTCCTCTAATGGCTGTTGGAAACCTGGTGCATTCTGGGACTGGTAGTTTTTTATGGCAAAATTCTGTTTTCTCATTTCTACCAGCACTGACAGGTTGCTTGTTCAGAGACACTTCACCTTTTCTATAGCCCCTTCCTGAGCTATGATAAGCTTCCTTATCACATACCCCCCTGCTTAAGTTATTACGGACTGGTTTAACTGGTGAAACTTCTTTCCTACAGTCCGTAATACCTACGAGAGTGTTATCATTTTGAAGCTCACTTACTTCCTGACTGGCTTCAGGGACATTATTATTTACAGGCCTCTCCTTCCAAGACTTAAGTACATTAATATGGTAGGTCTGCCTACGCCCTCTTGCATTTTCTACCACATAAGATACTGGGCTCACTTGTTTAACAACCTTCCATGGCCCTTTCCACTGTACTTCAAATTTTGGAGCTGTACCTGCTACTTGAACCAAAACCTTTTCACCAATGCTTAATTGGCGGCTTTTGGCTTTCCTATCATACCACCCTTTCTGGCGCACTTGACTGTCCTGCAGGTTCCTCTCAGCAACCTGCGACATCATTTTCAAATGTGCTCTCAAGTCACGTAGAAACAGTGGCACCTCCTGACTTCCTGGTTCAGGATCAATCCATTGTTCCCTCAAAATGTCTAACAAACCCCGTGGAGCCCTACCATACATCAATTCATATGGGGTTACACCTAGGGACACCTGAATTCTTTCCCTGCAGGCGTATAAGGCAAAGGGCAATAACATATCCCATTCTTTTACCTCTCCTGCTAACCCCCTTCTCAACATTTGTTTGAGAGTTTGGTTGAATCTCTCCACCAAACCGTTTGATTGTGGATGGTAGGCTGAGGTTTTCACGTGATGAATGCCAAAGGTATCCCAGACCTGGGCCAAATATTTGGATACAAAATTGGTCAGTCAACACCTCTCTTGGGAATCCCACTTCACAAAACAATGTTACTAGCTCTAAAGCTATTGTTTTTGCAGAAACATTCCTCAATGGTATGGCCCAGGGAAACCTTGTTGGCTGATCTACCATAACTAGGATGTATTGGAAACCTCGGGGCGTTTTGACTAATGGGCCTACAATATCCATGGCAATGCGACCAATTGGGTCTGTGATAATTGGCATGGGAATCAATGGCACCACCGGTGGGTGAGCCGCTGTAACTCGCTGACACGCTGGACATGCAGCACAAAACTGGGCAGTTTCTTTGAAAATACCTGGCCAGTAAAAACGCATAAGTATTTGATCCAGCGTTCCTTGCATCCCTTTATGACCTCCCACTGGATGATCATGTGCTAGTCTAAGTACTAGCCCTTTGTAAGTTGTGGGTACCACCAATTGTTTACGTATGGTCCCATTTCTGGGGTCCTGACTCTCTCTATATAATATTTCATTATCTAGTCTGAATCTGGGCAATTCCTCCCTGACCTCCTGAGCATACTTAAAAGCTCGGGTGAGAGCTTGATCAGCTCGCTGCTCTTGTGGAAAGTTAGGGAACTTTTCCACTAATTCAGCTGGCACCCAGGGTAAACTTTGACCAGCTAACATCTCAGCCCTACCCTGTGCTCTGCAAAGTCTCTCACGCCGCTTTTGTGCTTTCAACTTTCTTACTTTACCAGATGATGGGGTTATTAAATCATCATGAGAGGGTAAGTCTCCTAATAACTCTGCCTGCTCCCCCTCCTCCTTCTGCTGGCTCTCTACCTTAGCCTGCGAGCGGGTGGATACAAGGCCCCTCTTATTACCCATAGTTTGGCCTTCTGGAAGCTTAACCATCTTTTTAGCTAGGGACTGAGGACTTCCAAAGAAAGGCCCGGGAGCTATTTCCATTATTCCTTCTCCCTCCTTCTTTCCTAGCCCTTTCACTAGCCCCTGCTTAAATCTTGGCCAGTCCTTTCCTAGAACCAAATCAAAGGGTAGCCTAGGCACGACTGCTAACAGGACTTCCTCTTGTTCCCCCAGGCACTTAACCTTCAGCCTATAGGTGGGATATGATGTTGCAGCACCATGAATGCATCTGATGTGAACTTGGCTTTCAGGGGTTCTAGGCACAAATCCTTCTTGGGCCTCTATCCTCTTCCAAAGCCTTTTTGACATCATACTCTGGTCTGCCCCAGAGTCTAACAGAGCCTTTGTGGTAATTCCTTGCACATCAACCATCAAAAGAAATCCTTCTTTGGGCTGTTTTAAATCCACACCCACTAAGCTAGTGTGTGTCTAGCATCTCTTTTCTAAATGTCCCCATTTTCCACACTTGAAATATTTCTTTCTATTCCACTGTGTCATTGGGTTTGATACAGTACATTCATTTTCAGAAACATTTTTAATTATTCTCTTTTCTGATACAGCACATCTAGCCTCAGCACCAATCTTCAGAGGGCCACCCATTCTATGGCAAGCCTGCGTGGCTTCCAAGAATCTCTCTGCTAGCATGGTTGCCTCTCCAAGATTTTGGCAATTTTGCTGTATAAGGAAAGTGTGCAAATCTTTAGGCACAGCAGACATCAATTGTTCCAGCATAATAATGTCTAATAACATTTCTACTGTCTTTTGCTCAGGCTCCAACCATTTTACAGCTAATCCTCTGATTCTCTGACTCAGAGCCCTGGGTGTTTCACCCACTCTTAATGTAGTAGCTCTAAACATTTGCCTATACTCTGAAATAGACAACCCTAGGCGATCTCTAATAGCAGCCTTTACATCCTTATAATTCAAAGCCTGGGCTGCTGGCATTGCTCTGTAAGCTGCAAGCGCCTCTCCAGTTAATGAGGCTGCCAGCCTTACTGCCCACTGGGTCTCTGGCCATGCTAATGCTTGTGCCACTCTTTCAAAAGACTCTAGAAAATCATCAACATTATCATCTGGAGTTAGCTTCCCAAAACTAAATGCCCCAATCCCTTGATTGAGTCCCACACTGTCCACATGTGGTGTACCAGTATTCACTGCTGGTCTTGCATCTGTTCCACTTTGGTTCTGCAGCTGAACTAGGGCTTGCACCAGATCAAGCACTGGCCTCTGCTGTTCCATTAAGGCTTTCATAGCAGTGTCCTGAGCCTGCTGCGATAGCTCCTGTTGCCTGCTAAACTGGGCTGCCATCCAGCTAGCCATCTCCCTCGGATCCATCTTGATCCCTGCAAGAAACAAAGAGAAAAAAAAAAACCAAAGTGCACCACCTTCCAAACAGGTGTGTTTTTTTTCTACTTTTTTTTTTTTTCCCAATTACCCCTGTGCCTTACTCCCATCCACCACTAGACATGCCCAGGTACTTATTACTTTGTCTCAGTGATGAATCCAGCTCTGCACAGGGTCTTTTCCTCCTAGGACAGCTTCCTGGAACAACCACTTCTCCTCCAAAGTGCAGTTGAGGGAAAATCTTTTTTTCCAGCTTTAAACTTGAACTTTAGTTGTAATCCTCAGCAAGTAAATCCCCTTTTGTGCAAAAGCAATCCGAAAAACTACGCCATTTGTCAGACGGCTGCCTGGGTGAGAATCTTCACAGTCTTGTCAAGTGCATATATCTATATGATTTGCAAGGTATTGTGGGCAACGTAGTTCATTCACACCAGATACAGCTGCTGACAATAATTTAGTTGTGCTCTTGGGTAAAGCCAATAAGATATTTATTTATGGGGTTATTTCTCCCAACACATATATGCTTGGTAGCACATAAATTAGGTTACTTGCTTTCAGTGTTAACTTGAAAAAACAAAGTTAAAATCAGGAAAACAACAAATGAAAAGCCACAAAGCAAGAAACAAACTGTTCTTTTCAGATTAACTTCTGATTACTTCCCACATAGATTCAAAAGTGATTCTCTTCCTAGCTCACAAGCAATTAGGTAAGGCTTAATTGCTAGCAGTTATCCAGCTGAAACCCCTTTAGCTGGCTTGCTTTCTACTGTGTGGGTCAAATCCTGCTTCAGGAGTTTTTCTGAGTAGATTAAAGAACAAATTTGTATTTCTTTGTGATGGTTGCTGTACTTTATAACAGAAAGTTACCAACGGAGTTTAGATAGAGAGCAGCCCATATAAATAGGATCTTCATCTGCAATCATACCCCCATCTTCAACAAGCATAGGTTCAATATCAGGGATTGGCACAGATGAATCTCTCAATGGAGCACTTTCAGGAGAATACTTGTTTCCCTGCTGTCTTTCAAGGTTATAGCTAGGGCATAGATCAGTGTTCATACCTGAGCTTCCATTGCTGCTAGAGTTCCTCTCTATATAGCCTGGCCAGTATGTAGTCCAGTTCTTATGTCCAGCCTTCCAATCCAGATCCCTGGACACTGGATCTCTCTTCACATACCTTCTGGCACAGGTCTTAGAGTCACTTTCACGTGCAGCCGTCTCCCTCACAGGTAGCCTCTGGTGATTCCTAGCTCTGCAGCAACATTCCTCTGGCTTTCCCCAGTCCAATGGTGTATGCTGGCCCTTGGAATACCTCCCAGTATACGTACTGCTTTGGACTCTTCTAGACCTCTCAAAGGCTTTTCTCTTCCTTCTTCCAAAGGCTCTCTTTCCCTCTCTGTCCGTCCGGTTTGGCTTCTGCTTCTGATGATCCTTCAGATAAAACTGATGATCAAACTCAAGCTGATTCTCAGGATACTGAGGACAATTCTCTGGATATCCAAGGTGAAGATGGTCATCTGTAGAATAAACTCTACTCTTATTCTGCTTAGATGAGTGATCCTCCCTAACACAGCGCAGCTGTGCTGAATCAGGCCCTGCCCTTTGAGATGAGTGCTTAGGGATTACCTCATAGCCCTCCTGATTGAACACACGTTTCCCCACTTCAGCTCCTCTAATGGCTGTTGGAAACCTGGTGCATTCTGGGACTGGTAGTTTTTTATGGCAAAATTCTGTTTTCTCATTTCTACCAGCACTGACAGGTTGCTTGTTCAGAGACACTTCACCTTTTCTATAGCCCCTTCCTGAGCTATGATAAGCTTCCTTATCACAGCCTACATGGTATGCTTACTTGGCTAGTGAGTCTGCTAATGTGTTTCCTTTCACTAAAGGGCCTTTCTTCCTATGTGCCTTTACTTTAACTAAATGTACTCTCTGAAACTTCTCACTCAGTTCTTGTGCCATAGTCCACAGTGATGAATTTTTCACTGTGGACCCATCTGTAGATTTAAATTTATTTGCCAGCCACCAGGGTAACAGGGCAATGGCACTTTAAAGACATAATCAGAATCTAAAATGATTTGTATCTCTGGGTGTGAATCCTGATATTGTTGCATACAAGCTACAAAAGCAGCCAGCTCACAGTACTGTGCTGACGCTGACCCACAGGAATACTGTCTCTGCAGTACCACTTGGTTATTTGGGTCCAATTGTACAATTGCAAAACCTGCTAGTCGCCTGCCTGCTTCACATTGGCTACTACCATCAATATATTGTTTCTGTGGTGGACGATCCTCGCCGTGCAACAGTATTTCTGTGTGCATTTTCCCACAATCTAACTTGTCTTGAGCCCAGACTGGAATATCAGCCACCTCTGAAGGAATTACACACAGATCATACTGCTGAGCTGCCTTGCTGCACTGAGTTGCTAACTGCATGGGAATGACTTCATGCACTAAAGTTTTAGAAGCCCTTGAAGTTCCTGAATACTGCCACAATTTAAGATTAGCCATATCCACCACCAAATTTAACTGGTTGAGAATGTCAATTCCAATTATTTCTTTTGGTGTGTTCACTATAGTGGAGACAGTGGTTTCCAACATTTCCTTGTTTTGTTCACTGTGCACAGGGATACCCCATTTAACTGGGATAGCCACACATTTGGAAGCTGTGTCATTAATTCCTTGAATTTCATAAATTTCCATATTTTTCTGATCTGCAGTGGGAGAAGCTCTGTTTGTAAAACTAATTCCAGCCCCTGTGTCAATCAAAGCTAGTTTATCCTGACCCCCTATTCTACTGATAACATTGGGGCGTCCACAAGAGTCCAGTATCAAGGATGTTACAAGCCTTAGACTGTATTCTGGGCCTGTATCTGTTTCATCATCCAGAGGCTCTGGAATCGAGTCCTCTGCTGAGAGAACGGAGGCAGGCTGGGCTATGAAGGCTTGAGACATTTTGATATCTGAACCCAGGAGGTCAGGACACCCCTATGCACTAGCCTTGTGTTTGTCCTGAGCTGCTTGTAAGTCCTGTTTTAATTTATCTAGTTCTACCTGCAGTATGTGTTTGTCCTGTTCCCATTTAATTTTCTCCTTTTCTAATCCATCTCTCTTGTGCTTTGAGCTCTTGAAAGGGGATGTAACCTGAGGAGTTTCTAAAAGTACCTCTGCCTTGTCCTCTCCAAGGTGTCTGTCCTCTGTATCCTTTGTCTGTGTTTTTTGTGTATTGAGAGGATCCCTCAGCTTGCCACTTCCATGCTTCTGATACTGTTATGACCTGCGAGGGCTGGGTCTTCCAAACAGACCCAATTCTGAGCATTAAAGTATCAAAAGGGGTTGCTTTAGGGTCTTCAGAAAATAACAGAAGATGTTTTGTAATCTCAGGGGATAGTAAGTCTAATAAAAATGCCTTATGCGTGCTCTCCCCATAATCTTCTGAATTGGGCCAGGACTCCTGCTCATTAAGAACTGCTTTTAAAATCCAGGCTCTATATGCAAACTCTTCCAATGTATCATTTGGTAGAGGTGAAATAATTTTAAATACTTGCATTGGGGAACAGTGAAATAGTTTTTAACCAACTGGTATGGGTGAGTGAGAGAGCCAAGTTTATAATAGTGTGGCCCCAGAGCCAGATGCATAAGTCTATCAAATTCTGATTGTCTTCTTCTGTATTTCCCTAGACCCCAGTGAATCAGAATATCAGTGGCCCATATGCACCATTCATTTACATTAAAAGGCATAGGGCCCGCTTTCTCAACTATCCTTTCCATGTCCCTATCTTTTAAAGAGTCCTGCAGCATCACTTTAACTGGTGCTCTGAGTTCGGTACTGGGTGCCGGGTCCGAGTCATCTGAATTATCCTCCTGATACAGGTCCTGGTTATTGCTCTGTTCTGGCTGAGATAAACTATCAGGATTTTCTTCCTCTGATTCAGCTTTATTTTTTCCATTCCTAAGCCCAGCTATACATACATCTGTATTCTTTTGTTTATAGGGTGTGTCATAGGCAGGGGGGGCTGAGGGTGAAATAGTGCAGAGCTTATATTTCTTTTGTCTTTCAGAGGCCAATTCATCCTTAATGTGCCTCAATTCAAGTTTAATTGCTTCTAATTGCTGCGACGCTTCCGCTGGGGCCCGAAAGCTTACCAGCTAGAAGTGGCCTTTGAGTGTCCTCTTTTGAATAAAGCTATTTCTATTGCCGCCAGGGATTCTGGGACTTGTAGTTTTGCTTATTTCCTTAAGGACAAAATTGTAGTTATGACACGAGTGTTTCAAAGCTGCAAGAATATTTATTGTGGGGAATTTCCAGCGCATCAAAGCTCAAACACAAACAAGCATAAAGGATGCATCTCCAGCATATAGGTATTTCAGGAACAGAAGAAAAACGTAACAGAAATATCTCAGCACTGCTCAGCTGTTTCTCAGTCCCATAAACTTTCCACAGGACACTGCCCCGTGTGGTTATTCAACGGAAAACAGTTAAACTGCAACCGCTGATTTTCTTTCTCACAGCACGGCTTCTTATCCTCAGAAGACAATTAAGCTTATTAAACATAAAACAAGCCTTTCCAATTCTTCAGCAAGTATGGCAAGTACTTTCTATATTATTTCATACAGTTTCAGTGCTGTTCAACAATGCCTTCTTCCTTTAAAAAGCAGTCCATGGGAGAAGATTCACTTTCTAAAGCTGGCAAACAAGAGTCTATTTGCATTCTTTCAACAGTATTAGAATTACTGGCGTCTCTATCAGGTTTAACAGTTCTCCCTGACTTTCTTTCCTCCAGAAATTCCTTGAACTGGTTCAGGAGCAATTCAGCGTGTACAGGCACATTAGCATTAGGAGAGAAAACTTTTCCTTCTGACAACAGCTTGCTTATAGCTTCTAACTCTGAAGGCTCGGCTGTCTTGCTTTTGTCAGTGTTATAACTTTCCCCGTATGTAAGGCTCTCCCCCCACCTATTATCAGTTAAAGGTGTTGGGTCTGCCTTCTGGACAGTAGCAAAGGCAAATGGCTTCTCTAACAATGATTCAGCATTAGAAAGGCTAGCTTTATCTTTGGCAGGGTTTCTTAGACAACTGCTGAACCCTTTTTTCCTGCTATCCTCCAGGTTCTGGAATTCAGCTTCCTTATGTCTATTTCCAGTGCCAGTTAGGTACCTGCTCTGAAGAGGCTTTTCTCCCTTCTTTCCTCTACAGCTGCTGTAGCCCTTGTTGCTGTATGTCCAATTGCCGTCTCTCCAATGGCTTCCCTTGCTAGCTCTCTTGCTCCAAAGTTCTGCCCTGCTGTAACGTCCTCTCCAAGGCTCTCTCTCTCCTTCACCTTCTTCATAAGGTTCCTTTCTTGCTTGCTCTTTTCCTTCCTCTCCACTTCCCTTGCACCTTCCTGTGCTCCTTCCCGTGCTCCTTCCCGGGCTAACTCTCTGCTCTGTTTGTGGATTTAAAAAGCATTTGCTTCCCAGCACTCCCTGTCCTTCCCCCAGGTGTGACCAATCAGTGAGGAAGCCTGTCTCTCCCTCTGAGCTGGGGCATGGCCTGAGCTCAGCAGAAAGCTGTGTTTTTTTCTTATCTGGCTTGGAAATCCTGTGCACAAGTGCAGTATCATTTATTTCAACAGGATTTTCCTCCACCTCCATCTCCTCCTGGGGACTTTCACCATTACATTGCTCAGTAACATTTATAAAGAAATTTGTGGCTTGTATCACATGAGTTCTTTGCATAGAAATGCAAATGTGTGCCTCCTCTAGGTCTTTGGTTAATTGTGTACAATGAGAAGTCAGTTCAGTATTGTCCTGTTTCATGCTAATGAGCCCCCTGCACATGCCTTGGATAAAAAGGCATTTTCTTTTATTTGTTTTCTTTTTGAATTCTTGATAATGGTTTAACATTTGCCTTTCAATATTATACCATGATGCCTCAGGGAATTCCCCTTCAAAGGGACCACCTTTTCTCTTACAGTATGTCAATACTATTTCTTTAAGTTCTTTAAAATCAAAGGCTTCCATATTTGAGACTGCAGAAAGACTGTAGTTGGTACAGGGGCCTAGCTTATTATGTTTTTATTTGGTTTTATGCAACTATCTCAAATGTGCAACCTTGGAAGGAGGAATGCTCACTTTTATGAAGAAGTGAGACTTAAAATTATAGTTGGAATGGCATAAATTTTATGGGTGTTTAGTAAAGAGTACTGGCATAAAGACCACGCCTTAAAATTATACCTGAATAAAAAGTGCTTACCACCTTTTAACAGGGTGGAAGTTTAGGATGAAATTATAGTAAGAAGGGTGTTAGGAGATTAACAGAATTGTCGGTTACTGTATCAATTGCAGCAAACTTTAAGCCTGCTCTCACCAAGATACCTACTGACAGGAGACTGAGAAATAAAAGGCAAAGGGACAGGAGGTAATAGTGTTACCAGGAAAGATGTATATTGTATTCAATGAGGGACTGTTTACCTGTGTACCACTTCCAAACTAAAGCTGGACTATCTCTCTGTCTTTTCTTAGCAGCTCAAATACTAGAGAAAAATCTGTGCTTTGTAACAAACTGTAACAAGACTCTACATACAAATAAGAAAATAGCAAGCCCCTCTATGTAATGTCCCTAGGTGTAGGTAATATTAAAATTCAGGATTATTACAGAGCCTTTTGACAATAAAAATCTCACCTTGTCTAACCCACAAAACAAAGTTATCACTGGAACTTTTCACTAAATAGTGTCACTCTGCCTGTTTACAGAGTCTTTTCACTAAAGTGTCATCCAGCTTGTAACCAAAATTGTCAATTGTAAATGGTCACAAGAGTTTTTGATTTTCCTGTCGCACCCTGTCTGAAATCCACTTTAATGTTTAAAACAAAATTGCTACTTACCCAACTGGAGATCTGCTGTGAAGTCTGAGACGATCCCCCATAAATGTAATCTTCTGGAAAATGTAATCTTTCGCCGCTCTCTACTTTTGGTTACGCTCCATTTGGTCCTGGGTTCATTTCACAGAGACAGTAGGGTAAGCAGCACAAATAAGACAACCTAAACTGGTGTGGCTTGGAAAAAGAGTTTTATATAGAAATAGGCTTATTACATAGGTACAGAACAGAGTTATATAGTGGTTGTTACAGAGCTGCTTCAGTGTGCCTCAATGAATCTGTGTGTGTGTGTGTGCATGTGTGAAGTGTGAGAGAGAATAGGAAGAGAGAGAGAGAAGGGTGGGGGGAAGTGTGTGTCAGACTCTCATAGTAAGAAGAGTATATATATATAGAGAGAGAAATGGGTGTCAGAGCCTCATGTCCCTCATGTCCAATGAATAAGAAAGAGCAGAAGGGAGGGTGGGGGGTAAGGTGTGTCCGATGAAAATAGGAAGAGAGAGAGATATTTTTGTCCTCTGTCTTTTATAGTGAAATTCTCCTCCAGTACCTCCCTCTGTCATAATTTGGTTTGTTTGAGGTCTGCTATCACTTGATTAGCAAGGAGGGGCTGCAGACCAATCTCATCATTTATTATTTATTTATTTAACATTTCTTTTATACCGCGCTATTACAATCAGTGCGGTGTACATTGAACAAGAACACACTACAATGCATACAAGTAACATTGAGTTTACAATGAACAGGGAAATTCAACAAGGGACAACCGGGAGAACTATGTACAGGTTAACTTAATGCTATATACAATATTATAAATATATACAATATTATAAACTCGTTTGGATATTGCATGTGCTTTTCGGGTGGTTCGCTATAGGACTAGAGAGAAGGTCATCAGGCCCGGAGACTGAGATCACCAGGGGGTCAGAGCTAATCTCATCTTGTAAACTACCCTTTTTTTTTTTTTGTATATAGTTGCAGTGTTGCATAATGTTCCATGTATTTTTTCACCACTGTTCTCTGTAAACCGCCACTGATCTTGGGAAGTGGCGGTATATAAAAGTTTTCAAATAAATAAATAAAAATAAATACCCTCATTAAGTTTGGAGACTGACATCACCAGAGTAACAAAGCTGCTTGAAATCCAAGGTCTGAGAAAAAGTCATGACACCTATGCTAGGCATAATGTCATGCTGATGTATGCTGACAGCGTTTAAATACCTCCGTGGCATAAATGCACAGGAGGAAAGTCTCTTTCTATTGAGAGCAAGCTCTGCTATGATGGGACAAGGGATGAGGGTGAAAAGGGATAGATTCAAGAGTGATATGCGGAAATATTTCTTTATGGAAAGAGTGGTGGATTCATGGAATAGTCTCCCAGTGGAGGTGGCAGAGATGAAGACTGTATCTGAATTCAAAGAAAGATGGGACAAACACAGAGGATCTCTAAAGGAAAAACAGGGACTGTTGTAGTGGTTGATATGGAAGGGAAGACTAGATAGGCCATGTGGTCTTTTTCTATTGCCATGTTTCTATGTTTTTATCTGCCATCATGTTTCCATATTCTAACGTCAAACATGGGTTTGCATGGTTAGAGCTCCCTAATCAGTTATCCCTTCCCCCTTCCCCCTTGTTTAGGGGATGAGGCATTCTACAGACCTCGGGAGCTCATGTGGTCAGCCAAGGGCCTATGGGCCTTTATCTTCCTTAGAGCTGGTGTGCTCTGGCTGGGAGCTGTATCTGGTTGCCTGTCTTCATGAAAGTGTGTTGCTAGAGCTTTCCCCTTGGTGGGAACATGGATGCCTTTTGTGGACTGACTCCCACAACCTGGCTAATATTAGGCCACAGTGGTGGGTGTCCTCTCTGGTCATCAAAGATGCTCTATCTCAACATCATGGACTCCTGTGGGTGGCAACATTCTCCAGCCATGTACAATATCCCCCACATGTATGTGGTCACTGCATTGAGCCTTCAGACATAAGAAAATAAATACCATACTTTGTCAGACCAAGGTCCATCAAGCACAGTATCCTTTTTCCAAAAGTGGCTAATCCAGGTCACAAGTAACTGGCAGGTTCCCGAAAAGGGACAAAAGAGTTGGTACACCAACTGGCGGTAAAAACAGGTTTTATTGAGCCCTGACGTGTTTTGGCCACTCCTCAGGGTGAGACAAACCTCAAAAAATACAATAAAAACATAAATAAATATTGTCATGCCCATAGCCCTTTACATGCAGTATTGAGGGGCGTGGTTGTCATTAGAGAGATTCACCTTTTGTTTTTTAACTGACTTATTGCCTTGTAATGCCTTATGGGAAAGGTAGTTCAGTCAGAAAGTATTCAACCTCAGGTAAAAAAAACACTTTTGTAGTTGCCTTGAGTGGTAAGGTAATGACAGTCTATTAACTGAAAAAAAAACACGCTAAAGTTCACAAATTCCACCTTTGGATTATTTCTCCAGGATTCTTGTAAATGAACATCAGGATATAAATGAATTCCAAACAAAACAGCTTGCAATGTTCTCCAGTATAAACATAAATACTTTAACAGCCCATGCTATCAGGCATGGCTTGCAGTGCTGATCAAACAAACAGAAAACAGCTTTTCCTAAAGCAGGTTTCTTTTTATCTCAGTCCAGAACACTGTTTGTCTTCTTAAAGATAGAAAAACTTTCAACAAGGCAGTTAAACTCTTCACAGGCAAGCAATTCTCTATGCAAGGTTTTCTTATAAACAGCCAAATAAAAGCTTTCCTTACTTTTACCGTTAATACAGCTTCAGGCTGAGCACTGCTCTGGCTCACAGCTGATTCACCAACTTAATAAGGCAGCTTCAGCTGGCACAGTAAAAAAAAAGGTATTTTGCCTTTAACTCAGGACCTTCACAAGTTAACCACAGGCTCTTAGGGCTAACAGACACTGGAGGTTTTTCTTTATGGTTGACTCCCTTTCAACACCTCTGTACTGGAAGACTGGCATAAAGAGCAATCCATGTATGAGACTTCTTCTTCTAAAGCTATGTCTGGTTCACCCAGTTGCTTTGGCACATCCTCTGTTTCTGGCTCAGAGGTCTTAGCTGACTGCCTTCCGTTAGGGCTAAGGCTGTCTCTGGCAATTCTGTAGTGCTCAGAATTAGGCAAGCTTCTAATGCTCATACCTGGGTCAAAGTTTGTAGCAGCTTCTCCTCTCTCATGCTCTGGCCACCATTCACCGGTGCTTCCACGTCCTGTTCTCCAACTTGTGTTCCTGGTTCCTGCTGTTCTCACTGTTCCAGATCCATTCTTCTTCCAGTAGGCACTCCTACTGCTCTCACGTTCTCTCTCACGTTCTCTCTCCTTTCCTCTTCTTCTTCCTCTCCTGCCTCTCCCTTTTGAATAAACTGACCTAGTCTTAAACCTCTCAGGTGCCTGCTCCACCCCCTCTCCTCTCAGGTGTTGGAGATCAAACTGCCTCGTGGCAGCTGAGTAATTGGGGAATTCAGTGACATAAGGGTTCCTTCCCCTGAGCCTGTATTCCCTCTCTTTTTCTCCACTAGGGGCATTCTGCAACCTATTGTAGCTAGGAATTTCCTGCTTTCTAGGTGTAAAGGGAGTTTTGTGTCTCTGACCTGGTAAAATAGGTCCTTTTATAAGGGTAAATTCCTTCTCTTTATCCCTGGCTCTGGGGTCCTGATAAGCTTCCTTATCACATACCCCCCTGCCCAAGATTTACGGGCTGGCGGAGGTTGCGAGTGTTTCTCCGAACAGACCGTAATTCCTGTGAGAGCATCATTATTTTTATGCAGCTTTTTTGCCAGCTGTTCTGCGCTAGGGTTATCATCCGTTGCAGATCTCCTTATCACAATATTAAAACAAAACTTGTACAAACAATAATTAACAAGCATGTAAATAATGACAATATAAAAACCATATTATAAAACAAGCTAAAAGAACCAAAATCCATTCATATTAAATACTACAATAATGGAACACAAATACCACATATGATTGGATAAAATGATAAACTAAATGTTTAAAACATGTTGTGAGGATAAAATTACTGTGAAAGGATAATGGTAACACATATGGTTGAATGGATATAACATAAGAACATAAGATATGCCATACTGGGTCAGACCAAGGTCCATCAAGCCCAATATCCTGTTTCCAACAGTGGCCAATCTAGGTCGTACGTACCTAGCAGTTTCCCCAAAAGACACAGGTTCCACAATGCTTGTATTGGGTCAAGCATTGATATCCTGGGTCCCTTCTTAATAATGGTTTATGGACTTTTCCTCCAGGAACTTGTCCAAACCTTTTGTAAACCCAGCTACACTAACAGCATTTACTGCATCCTCTGATAACAATAAATAACGCTTAAAACAAACAAAAACAAAATGTGCGGATGATGCTTCCATGCATCACCCAAGTGAGGCACACACAGTATTATCAAAACATGTCACCAGTACAAAATTTGCCACAGAAGAAAAGGAGAGATGAGGAGGACCCAAATCTGAGTGCAAATATGCGTAACATCTAACTCAAAAACCAAACAGAAAGAAAAAGGGGAGGGGATAAGGGAAATGTGGGTACCTGTGTTCCATATCACTGGAAAAGTGCATGCATAAGACAACTGTGCAAGATTAACATGGGGGAGGCTAAAAAATGTGTGGGTACTTGCAATCTTGTATCGCTAGTAAATTAAGTAAGACCGGAGATACCGCTACAACAGAGGGAAGAACAGGTCACAACCATTCCTTTTTATAACTTTTGTTTTAACTTAACAAAAGAATAAAGATCATACCAAAAAAATAATGCAGCAACTGCTTCTCAATTTGTTGTAAAGGAAAAGAAGCCGTCAGTGTATAACGGATGCTATTTATACTACCGAACAAAGTTTGCGCCCAAAAAGGTCAAAGGTCAAAAGTAAACTAATCTTGTGTTGTTGACTACAGAAAAAAAATGAAAACCCTTTTTAAATATTGGTGTTACATTGGCCATTCTCTACTCTTCAATTGATTTTAATGATAGTTCACAGATTACTAATAGTAGGTTTGCCATCTCATATTTCCGTTTTTTCAATACCCTTGGATGTATACCATCGGGTCCAGGTGATTTGGTACTCTTTAGTTTATCAAATAGTTGTAATACATCTTCCCAGTTTAACAGCTATTTTGTGATTTCTCAAACCATGGAAACATTAAAATGTGCTCTATTTTAATAAGGTACTTTCTTCCTGAGAAAGAGGTTCAGGTAAAAGTTTATTTTGTAGACCACACTTTGTTCATGATTGAAAAGCACCTTTCAGTTGGAGCATTGGAACCTGGCAAACAAAAATATTCAACCAGTTTGCATACATTTTTATATGGTACCTCATTACTTTTAAGGTATCCAAACACCTCCTTCCATTTTTCCTCAACTGTGGTGTCTGTTTTATTTTATTCTTGAACTTTTTCTTTTGAAACAAATGACTTAAGACAAGAGAACTCAAACAGTTCAGTATCATTTATTACTGACTCTAGGCTGGGTCTTGTAGACAAAACGTATTTTAAAGGTGACTCTAGCTCACACCACTCTGGCTGTTTTTGAAGGAAGAGTCTCATTGTTTCCCAATCTCCTGGAAATGAGTGATCTACTGTTCCAAGTAATCAATGCAAGTGGTGTAGAAAGATGACACAGATTGCTTGAAATCTGCTTCATCAATGCTGCCCTCTTCTTCAAGATCTTTTATCTTCTTTCTGATTGTCAGAGGCAAGAACACTTCATTCTTCCTAGTTACTAACTTGCTTCTAAGGTCACTGATTACTCCAGCCACCTCTCTCAGTGAGATTTTTTGAGACTCAATTTTTAAAGTCACATTTTGAAAAATTACTGCCTGTGCAGAAAGTATAGCCAAACGTCTGCTGATTCATTCTCAAAAACATTTTTTATGAGAACTGGGTATTTTTCATGGCTCAGAAAATATGATGGCACTGGTTGGAACATTTTAATTAACCTCTCTATAGCTGGTAGTAAAGCCAGCCACCTAGTGTTACTGTATCCGAGGAGCTTTTGATACTCACTCTCAACAAAGTCACATATCTCTTTAAGTTCTTCAATTCTCACTGTATAAATGTGAAAATCTCTGAATATCTTGTCAACAATAACTTTAATGTCAACTAGCAGGCATTTGGCAGCAGTGCTGATACAATTGTGAGCAATGTGAGCTGCAAAGTTTGTACCAATTAAATTACTTCCTAAATCTTTTTGTTACTACCCCTCCTAGCAGCCCTACCAAAATTGCCGCTAGCACACAGTACCAAAACTTTGGATCCTAGCCCATTGGACTCAACTGTATCAAGAATGTACTTGGAAAGAATGTCTGAGGTTTCACCTTTAACTTCATGGACATCAAGAACATTTACCTGAACCCCTTTCTCAGGAAGAAAGTACCTTACTAAAATAGGGCACACTTTAATGTTTCCATGGTTTGAAAAATCACAAAAAAGCTGTTAAACTTGTCTCAGGAAGGCCTCTCTTGAGGGAATCAACAGAGTCAGGTTTGAAAACATTGCAGATGATTGCTTCTGTTTTTGTTTGTACACAAGAGTATTTTTCATCAAAACATGTTTTTCAACAACTTTGAAGTACAGTCTGACAACCAAAAAGAATGGCTGTGGACAACACAGTGATAAGTCCATGTACCCTCAGTTGTAGCCAGTGACAAAGTTTTCTCATCAAAAGTTTGACTTTTAAAACAAGAAGTCACAGTTCTACTTGAAGAAGCACTTACATCTGCTGTCTTGTGTTTGTCTATCTTTAGGTGCTGAACAATGTCACCCTTTCCTGCATGTGTGATTGAAAAGGAAGACCAGCATTTGATACAAAACACTGTGCTATCCCCAGAATGTTTCTTAATGAATGGTTATTCATTTGTAGTTGGTCATTAAAAGCATACTTTCATTTCGGCATTTTAAAAAGAAAATAAATTCTAAAGACAAAATAGAAACATGCACCCTAGGCTAAGAGTCTACACAGATGACAGAATCAACGAAAATCAGTTGACCACTGACCGTGATACTGATGTTGGCCCCAGGATCATAGGCTCCAGCTCTGTGGGTGCTTGAGCAGCCTCAATATTTTCTCCTGTAAGTCTGTATATCTGTAGCAAAAAAACCACCATACTTCAGAGCGCAGGACAAGGGAGAAAGGAAGGTTTCTGTATCCTAGCTAATGTTCCTATCTCCCCCTGCTCCCTATTGGCTGGCTGTGTCTGCTGCAGCCAATTGGCTGGCTGTGTCTGCTGCAGCCTATTTAGATGTCCATATGAAATTTGTTTTCCACTAAAGAAATTTGTTAGAATTGGTGTGATATTTTACTGTTTGGCAGCCTATTGGCTGGCTTTATCTGACTGATGATTGCCTGGGCCCTGGGGAGGAAGCAGAGCCAGATTTGTCAGATGTGCTGAGGGCTCAGGAGTTTAGGATTGCCAACCATCTAAATTATTTTAGGATTCTACAATTTTGTAAAGTAGCTGTCTTAGTCAGAATGATGTCTAAACTGGGTATTTTTTTAAGAGTTTAGCTCACCAGTGCTTCCCCCTCACTGTGCAGAGTAAATAGTAGGTTCCAGCCAATGGAAAGGCTGCACTAGTCACAGGAAGGTGGGCTGATTTTCTGAACAGAGTCTGAGAGAAAGTCAGTGAAATAAGTAGGTTTCTTGGTAGGGGTGAGTGGGGTTGCTGACAAAGGGTAGAAATGTAAGAGGAATGGGGTAAAGTGTGAGGAGGCTATTGCAGGCAGAGAAAAAGAACTGGTAACAAAAGCAAAACTGCTTGTCTGAAAAGTGCTAGTGTGCATGTGCGTACCTGATTTGGGGGGGTGGAGGGTGGATGAATGCATGTGCATATGTGTATGACTGAAGTACAACAGAGTGCATGCATGTGTATAAGTTTCTGTGTCTCTGATGGAAATAATCTCATATAAATAGAGTTTCCCTTTGAAAATTTCAGTTGGAGTGGAGAAGTCCGCTGGCAAATGTGGAGGAGGGGAGGAGTGGGACACCTGTTTTAAAATAGGGGACATTTAGGCATCCCAACCAAAGTAATACGATTCCAGGAACAAATCCCTAAAATACGTGACTGTTCCATATAATACGGGATGGTTGGTCACTTTAAACCTATCCAAGACAGCCTTTGTGGTGTGAACTGTTTTTTTGGAACAGGCAGAGGCCTTCAGGGCTGAGCTAAGCATATGCCTAGGCCACAGCCTGTAGTGTAACTGATTTGTTTTTTTCTGCTGACTCGCCTGTGTGGGGAGGCGTGGGGAAATTACATCTTCTGAGCTTTGGTTGAAACTTTGGCGACAGAAATGGAAGAGGACCAAGGGGCTCCTGCTTGATTCCTTCTTTCAATCTGTTACCTGTTACCTGTATGAGCTGGTGAGACTTGCGTGAGCACCACCAGAAGCAGACTACCCAGCAGCGGATGGACCCAGCACTAGGTTGCAACACATTAATAAACATGCCCCTGTAATATGATTCCTCAGGGGTAACTAGGCAAGTGCCCTCAGGCTAGAGAGATCTCCAAGGTGGCAGCACCTGTTGACCTCCTCTGGGTAAAATCACATAGCACTATTATTTACAAATATAAACTCTCCGAACTGAAAGAGAGAAAGCTCTATGTAGGAATATATATTGGGGAAAGTTAAGGGGAGCCCTAGGATATCTGGATCCCAAATGAACAGGGAAGAGTTGTACCTGCTGTCTCCGTCTTCCAGCAGGACTCTTGGTCTTTTTGCTAAAGTTACCAGATGGCCAAGATTTTCAGGGATTATCCCCAATTTTCGAGTTGTGTCCTTGATTTATCAGCCTTCTGTCTCGATTCCAGCAACGGGGACAGAGGAGAAAATGTATTTTCCTTTTAGTGATTAGAATATGTCCGTTTTTAGAATTTTCATCCATTATCTTTATGTTTTGCTTAGTAGAGGGGAAAAGCATCACCGTTTTTATTTCTCTGTCAAATTGTCTGCTTGGAAGTGATATTGTTGATATCATGGGATGGAGGGGATAGAGTAATGGCTCCTCTTCCCTCCTCCATGGCTTTTGTACTGAAACCTGGAATGAAGGTGCCCCATTCTCTCCCACCCCCCACGCCCTCCACTCTCCAACCTCCTCACCTTCACCCCACTCCCTCACACCCCACTCCAACCTACCCACCATGCACTCCTGTCCCATGCCCTCACTTCCCTCTTCCCCCACTCCCCCATCTCTAACCGTTACTCTTACCCATGCAACCCTACTACTCCCTACCGACTCTCATCCCCACTGTCTTATGCCTCTACCCCCCCACTCCCCCTCACTCCACTCCCACCTCCACTCCTTCACCCATAAAGCCCCTCTCAAACTCAGCCCCCCCACTCCCTATGTCTTACTCCCAACCACCCCCACCCCACCCCATTTTGAAAAACATTTAGAATGCTTCCAAAAGGTGTAAAAGGGGTGGTTTAGGGTCAATAACGTGCATAAGCCTGTTGTCTGCAAAGGCAGACTACTTAAATACTGTATGACCTATAGTCACACTAGGAATAGTAAAAATATAATATAGGGGGCAGAGGACATCCTAGGCAGGTACTGTTTTCTTAGTCTACAACTAGGGACCCTTTAGCTAAATCCCATTGCTCACAGGGTGGCATAATGTATAAGTGTCGCTTGCAAAACTAAGCCTGAAAATCCCAAAATTTCTGGAGTCTGACATAAAAACTGCCAATCTACTCTATTGAAAGTCTTTTTACCATCAAACCTATCAAAGATGGAATATCAGACCTCTGACAAAAGTCCGTCAATGCAAACAGCCTTCCATTAACAATAGTGCAAAAGTGGTCTTCTCTGACTCAAGAGGAAGGGGAGGAATATATAGAAGCTGATGAGAATAAAGTGGAATTGCTTAACAAATATTTTTGTTCTGTGTTCACAGGAGCAGGATCTCAGAAAACACCCACAAATAGGAACAGAAGTGAAGGAGATCTTGAACAATTTTCAGAATACTGTGTTTGTGTGGAACTAGCTAAACTAAAAGTAAACAAAGCGATGGGACCGGATGGGATACATCGGAAAATATTGAAGGAACTTGGGGAGGTTCTAGTGGCTCCACTGACTGACCTTTTCATGTTTCTTTAGAGTTGGGTGTTGTCCCAGAGGACTGTAGAAAGGCACATGTGTTCCCTTTACACAAATGCGATAGTAAGGATGAGGTTGAGAACTACAGTCTGGGTAGTCTCCCCTCTGTGGCGAGTAAATGAATGGAAACACTGCTAAAACAAAAGACAGTGAGATTCCTGGAGTCCAGTGGATTGCAGGATCTGAGGCAGCATGGGTTTACCAGAGGCAGATCTTGTCAGACAAATCTGATTGATTGCATTGACTGGGTGACCAGGGAGTTGGACCGAGGGAGAGCCCTTGATGCGGTGTATTTAGATTTCAATAAACAGGCAACTTATAAACAAACTGAGCATCTAAGGATGGAGCCTAAAGTTATTGATTGGGTTAGAAATTGGTTGGGTGGGAGGCAACAAAGGGTACAGGTAAAGGAAGCTCACTCTGAGGAGAAGGATGTAATCAGAGGTGTGCCCCAGGGATCTGTCCTTGGTCCAATTCTTTTTAACATTTTTGTGATATTGCAGAAGGACTGTTGGGTAAGATTTGCCTCTTTATGGATAATGCCAAAATCTGCAATACAGGAGGCACCTAGGAAGGAGTAGATAGCATGAGGAGGGATCTAGATACGCTCGAAGAATGTTATAGAATTTGTCAGCTGGGATTTAATGTTAAAAAATGCAAGGTCATGCATTTGGGCTGCAGCAATCCAAGGGAGCAATATAGTATAGGGGGTGAAGTACTTTTGTCCACTAAAGAAGAGCGGGACCTAGGCGTGGTTGTGTCTGATGATCCTAAAGTGGCTAAACAGGTAGAAAAGGCGACAGGAAAAGCTAGAAGGATGCTTGGGTGCATACGGAGAGGAATGGCTAGCAGAAAAAAGGAGGTGATAATGCCTCTGTATAAGTCTTTGGTGCGACCTCATTTGGAGTATTGTGTGCAATTTTGGAGACCGCACCTTCAAAAGGATATAAAGAGGATGGAGTCAGTACAGAGGGTGGCTACTAAAATGGTTAGTGGTCTTCATTATAAAGCATATGTGGACAGACTTAAGGATCTTAATATGTACACCTTAGAGGAAAGGCGGGATAGAGGTGATATGATTGAGATGTTTAAATACCTCTGTGACATAAATGAACAGGGGGAGAGCCTCTTTTGATTGAAAGCAAGTTCTGCTCTGAGGGGATATGGGATGAGGGTGAAAGGGGATAGATTCAGGAGTGATATGGGGAAATATTTCTTTACAGAAAGAGTGGTGGATCTATGGAATAGTCTCCCAGTGGTGGTGGTAGAGATGAGGACAGTATCTGAATTCAAAAAAGCATGGGACAAAAACAGAGGATCTCTAAAGGAAAAAAGGGTACTATTGTAGTTGTTGATATGGAAGGACAGACTAGATAGGCCATGTGGTTTCTATAGTATGGAATTCTGGAGACCACACCTTCAAAAGGATACAAACAGGATGGAGTTGGTGAAGAGGGTGGCTACTAAAATGGTCAGTGGTCTTCATTATAAGCCATATGGGGTCAGACCTAAAGATGCTAATATGTATATGTTAGAGGAAAGGCGGGATTGAGGAGATATGATAGAGACGTTTAATTCCTCAATGGCATAAATGCACAAGAGGAGATCCTCTTTTGATTGAACAGTAAGCTCTACAACTTAGCGACATAGGATAAGGGTGAAAAGGGATAGACTCAGGAGTAATAGGCGGAAATATTTCTTTACAGAAAGAGCGTTAGATACGTGGAATAGTCTCCCAGTGGAGGAAGTAGAGACAAGGACAGTATCTGAATTCAGGAAAGCATGGGACAAACACGGAAGATCTCCAAGGGAAACAAAGGGACGTCAGTATAGTAGTTGATATGGAAGGGCAAACTAGATAGGCCATATAGTCTTTAGTAAAAGGCGAAAAACTTGTTCGTTTAGAAAAAAGACCAGAAAATAGACCATATAGGGGTATGTTTACTAAACTGCGTTAGTGCAATTCGCGTTAGGAGCCGCGGTAGTGAAAGAAACCCCAAATAAGGACATGGGCGGTACATCGTTACCACTACCGCGCGTTAGAAAAATCAACGAGCGTTACCGGGCGCCGTGCCACATTACTGCGCGTTAATCGTAAGAAGACGTACAGACACAAAGCACTGAAACAGAGCTGTAGCACAATGGTTACGGTACTGACCGCTGTTACAGGCAGCATGGGTTCGAGCCCCCAGTGTGCCTAACGCAAAAGGCTGTCTCAGGCATCATCCTGTACATTACAGAAGGAAAGAGGAGGCATGTTTTTCGTTACGCTGAGTATTGGTGTCAGAAAAACACCTTCGGAGTGTGCCTAGCCACGTACGTTGGTGCGTGCATTGGTACGTGCGTAGCTGCGCGCGTACATTCGTGCGTGGGTACGTGTGTTTCTACGTGCGTGGGTACGTGTGTTTTTACCAGTGTGGGCATCTTATATTACAGACTTTGTAGGGTGTCCTGCACCTATGCATTATGCTAACAGATGTACGTGTGATGGCCTATGGTTTAGCAGAGCCTGTGAGCAGGTGCTGGTGTTTCACAGGGTTGGATTGGGCCAGTCACACCCATGATGCACTGCACATGCAAATCAGCTGTCCACAGATACACACCATGGGGAATGCACCCCCACAGCACCTCGGCCTGGTAGGGGGAACTGACCATGTGCACCCCCACAGCACCTCGGCCTGATAGGGGGTACCGACCGTGTGTTGTACTGGCACAGAGTAGCTACACACCGTCACATTGTGCGGGTACTGTGCTCACCCTGAGGGTGCAGTGAGGCGCCCAGCACTAGGTCCACAGCACCATCCATAGCTGAAAGAGACCATGGCACAGGTCCAAAGCAGTGTTACTGTGTGAGATAGGTAGTTTCTGCAGGAACACCTTGGACATCTCTGTCTGTTTCAGTCAGGTGTAGCCCCCATGCACCACCACACCCCTCCCCCAGGGGTGAGGGTGTCAAACAGGGTCTCCTATCAAAAGATCCAGTCTACCTCCCTGCAACGGTGGCAGTAGAGGGGAACATGAACCCTAGTCCTGCTGGGGAACAAACACCCCACAGGGCAGTCAATGCAGCTCTGTACACAGCCATAACACAATAGCAGACAGACATTAGGCCTGGATATGGTATACTGCACCCCACCACTATCTGATATTCCCCTGGTGCAAGCCATCAGCCACTGCACCCTGCAAGCCACTCCATCACAACACCTACCAGCTGCAAACAGTCTGCTAGTGCCCAGTGGAGATGCCTGCACCCAGAACTGGGATGTCAGCATACACAGCAAGCAGATACATCAGTGACTGGGCCCCAAAAGGAAACCCATATTTATCACATGAGAGAAAAACTAGATAGCACTATGGGAGTGCCTAGCCATGCTGTGGTCACTGCACAGTCAGGGTGAGAGTAATCTCTCAGCAGGATATACTGAGGTCACCCTGTCTGTGTAGGTGGTGGCCGGGCACTACAATGTGCCTGTCACTGCCCTATGCCCTGTGCAGATGCACCCTGGCCAGGCCACCCTGTCCGGCCTATACCCATGGTACCTTGCTCCTCATTATGCACATTGGCAGCCCAATACTGGCAACATTGCTGGCAGTGTGGGCTGTGGAAGGTGTTTGCAGCCACCACACACTGGATAGACAGACAGCCACCCCCACACCTATGCCAGCATTGTGCTACTATAGAGGTGGTCAGCAGCCATACCCACCACACCAGTCCTGGGCATAGTACAGGCATGGATATGGTACACAAGACTGTTGGGGGGTCACTCCCCAGGGTGGTGAACACTGTCAGAGACCAGACCTGCAACACACACCGCAGACATCAGAATGATTGTTATGGTGGAGCTCAATGAGCAAAATGTGCTTAACGTAGGAATTGATATCTGCCAGTTATCAGAGGAAACGTTTGATAGCTGTGTACCATATACCCAGGTGTAGGGTGGCATTGCTAAGGTATGCAAGTGCTAGTATTGGGAGATGCACGCAGGGCCCAATGTCCTGCCTTTCCAGGATCCAAAAGTTTCCAGTCTTACGTAGACCCTTCCAAAAATCATTTCTTTTTTTTGGAGCTTTCCTGGGAATGTTTTTTAATGTTGCCCTTTGATATCACTATTGGCCAGCTTGGTTATGTTTTTTCCCCAATTTTTCGAGGTCTGTATCCCATTTTCAAGCATCTGTCCAGTTGGCCATTCCGACATGCCCGCCCTGCTGTTACTGCACATGTGCATGCCATAGGAAACCTGTCCGATGGAGAGGAAAACCCTGCACAGCGCAATTTCACTGTGGGCTCATTCACCTTGTATGGGGATGGAGCATGGACCTTTCCAGAATTTATATCCTTTTTTTGGTGTTTTCTTGGGAGCGTTTTTTGATGTTTCCCATTGAGATCACTATTGCCCAGCTTTGTTATTTTATTTTTCCATTTTCTTCTGTTCATTTTCACTGTTTATTTGCCCTTTTGTTCTGTGCACATGTATCACACTTATCACTTTTTTGTGGGTTTCCCTGGTTTTGCTGTACATTGCTGACAGAAATGGTTTCTCTTCCCTTTAAATCATCTTTAACGACAGGGTTTCACTGGCGTTAGTTTTGAGCCTCGGATTTCACACCATTAGTGTGCGGGGAGCCTCTCCCCTCCCATTCTCCACCCATTGACCCCTTCTCTCCACCCCTGGGGAGCCTTCCTCCGCCTTCAGTGCTCGTTTGCGCCGCTGCGTGCGTTATCGCACGCTAAGGTACCTCTGCGCCCGATAAAGCGCCATCATCGCGCGATAAGGTACCTTATCGCGCGATAACGTCACAGAGCGCACATTAAGTCGGTTTAGTAAACATACCCCATGGTGTGGTTTGAGATAAAAGCCAAGGTGCAGTCCATTCATTGCAAACTCAAAGTCCTAGACTTCAAAAACACTGACTTCAGTAAAATGGCCAAGTAGCTGAAGGAGGAGTTGGCAGGGTGGGAGGGGATAAGGGAAGTGGAATTGCAATGGGCTAAACTAAAGGTGGCAATAAAAGGAGCAAAAGATACATATGTAAGGAAAGTAAATAAAAACAAGAGGAGAAGGAAACCTATTTGGTTCTCCAAAGAAGTGGCTGATCAAATAAAGGCAAAAAACACAGCTTTCACAAAATTCAAAAGCTTGCAAATAGAGAAACACAAAGGAATACAGGATCAAACTAAAAGAGACAAAAAGAGAAATAAGGAAAGCAAAATCAAAGGCAGAGGAAAATATTGCTAAAGATGTGAAGTGTGGTGACAACTTTCTTCAGATATATTCAAGAGAGGAGGAAAATCAGAGGTGGAATTGCAGGACTCAGAAGTGCTGGGAACGGACTCGTGGAGAGTAACATTGAAAAAGCGAAATTGCTAAACAAATACTTCTGCTGTTTTTACTAAAGAGAATCCTGGAGAAGACCACCTATGACTCCCAAATATAAAAATGGGAATGAAGTAGATACCACACCATTCACAGAAGATGATGTGTTAGAATAACTTGCAAAACTGAAAGTGAACAAGGCAATGGGACCAGATGGGATACATCCCAGGATACTGAAAAAGCTCAGAGAGGTTCTTGCAGGGCCATTAAAGGATGTTTTCAACAGATCCTTGGAAACAGGAGTAGTTCCTCAGGACTGGAGAAGGGCGGATGTGGTACCTCTTTACAAAAATGGTGACAGGGAAGAAGTGACAAACTACAGGCCGGTGAGCCATACCTCAATGGCAGGAAAAGAAATGGAGGCGCTCTAGAAAGAGCAAATAGTGGACTTTCTCAAAACCAACCAGTTGCATGATCCAAGTCAGCATGATTTTACCAAAGGACGATCTTGCCAAATAAATCTGATTGAGTTCTTTGACTGGGTGACCAGAGAACTAGATCAGGGGCTTGCGATGGATGTCATCTATCTGGATTTCAGCAAAGCCTTTGATACTGTTCCTCATAGGAGGCTTATCAATAAACTCAATAGTTTTGGGATGGGTTCGAAGGTGGTAAACTGGATCAGAAATTGATTGACTGACAGATGTCAGAAGGTGATGGTAAATGGAGCTCACTCAGATGAAAGGAGGGTGATTAGTGGAGTGCCGCAGGGTTCGGTCCTGGGACTGGCACTGTTCAATGTATTTGTGTCATGCACTTGGGAAGCAGAAATTCAAGCGAAATGTATGTGATAGGGGGCGAGAGGTTGGTGTGCATGGACAAGGAGAAGGACCTTGGTGTGATTATTTCTGAGGATCTCAAGGTGACAAAACAGAGCGACAAGGCAGTGGCAAAAGCCAGGAGGATGTTGGGTTGCAGACAAAGAGGAATTACCATTAGAAAGGAAGAGGTACTAATAACACTGTATAAGTCACTGGTGAGGCCTCACTTGGAATACTGTGTTCAGTTTTGGAGACCATATTTCACAAAGGATGTAAAAACATTGGAAATGATTCAGAGGTAGGCAACCAAAATGATTTGGGGCCTGCGTCAGAAGCCTTATGGGAAGAGTCTTGAAGACCTAAATATGTACAGTCTGGAGGAGAGGAGGGATAGGAGAGATATGATTCAGACCTTTCAATACTTAAAGAGAATTAATGAACAAACAAACCTCTTCCCAAGATGGGGAAGCTGTAAAACTAGAGGGCATAACATGAAGCTGCAAGGTGCTAAACTGAAAGGCAATGTCAGGAAATACTTTTTCACTGAAAGGGTGGTGGATGCTTGGAATGCTCTCCCGA
Organism: Ichthyophis bannanicus; assembly: GCA_033557465.1. NCBI lineage: Eukaryota > Metazoa > Chordata > Amphibia > Gymnophiona > Ichthyophiidae > Ichthyophis > Ichthyophis bannanicus. Next base: position 31,773,044 of record CM066040.1, read on the forward strand.
TGGAAGTGGTGGGGGCAAATACAGTGACAGAATTCAAAATGGCATGGGACAGACACATTGGTTCCCTCTATAGCAACAAGATAAAATCAAAATAAACTAATTTCTCAAAAAACAGGGGTGCCCTATACGGAGCGGTGGGTTCACCCCTAAACAAAGACATGGCGAGGGGTGACCTACACGGAGCGACAGCTTCACCTACTCTTGTCACCTTGCTGGGCAGACTAGATGGACCATACCGGTCTTTATCTGCCGTCATTTACTATGTTACTATGACTGATGTTTAAAGTCTTTCATTAACCAACCTGCCAGGGTAACGACATGAAGTGAACAGAAAGGTTACCTTTTAAATTCAAACTTTTATTGTCTGAATAGAATGCAGTGGGTTGGTCACAGCAAAGTGGATACTTTTGTTATCCTGTGGTTCAAAATCAGCCCAAAGCTAATATTCACCAAAGACGCTCATACTGCTGTCGTTACTCAAGTTGCTTCTTAAAGGCTACCACTAACATAGCGGAACCGGAACTTTCATGACGTAGTCAGTGACCACAACACCGTTCAATCGCCTACTTAAGGTGTACTCCAGGCTATCATAACAACCACTCCTTTACTCCACAAAAAAACCATTATAAGGAACAAAAAGGCATTCCAATCATTTCAGAAAAATCAGTTATTTCAAAACAGTACCAATTGTAATTGAAAAACCCTAAAAGGCCTAATTAAGTTGTCTTACACACAAATGATGGAATTGAGATCTGAGATCTTTGCCCCTTCTTTTTTAAACAATTGAATATAATCTCTTTCAATCTTTTTGGTGATTTTGTTTTGGATGTCTGGTTAAATTGTCATTGGATTTGCCTATATTGTGTTAGTCTTGCACATGCCGTAACAGTCATGTTCAGTTAATCTGTCTGTCTGCTGTTGCTTTGTGGATGTGTACAGATCTGCATTGACTGCCCTGTAGGGTGTCTGTTCCCCAGCAGGACTGGGGTTGATGGTCCCCTCTACTGTTACCATTGCAGGGAGGTAGAATGTGGATCTATTGGTGGGAGATCCTGTCCCCCCACCCTGAGCCCCAGAGGGTGGGTTTTGTGGTGGTACATAATCTGCTTATGGGTCCAACCACCCCCTCCCCCTCCCCCTCCCCCTACATCATGTAACCATGGCACCAACACAGGATATGCACTATTCTGGGTGCATCTTAGCCCATAAGGGCTAGACATGACTGAGAAATACAAAAGGACACAGATGTAACCTAGGTGTGTCCGCAGGAACTACCTATCACACACAATAGCACTGATGGGGACCTGCAGCATGGCGTATTTCAACCATGAAAGGTGCTGTGGACCTGGTGCTGGGCGCCCCACCTACCCTCAGGGTGAGAACAGTACCCGCACAATGTGATGGTCTGTGGCTACTCTGTGCCAGTACCACACACGGTCAGTTCCCCCTACCAGGCCGAGGTGCTGTGGGGGTGCATACCCCATCTTCTGCCCATCTGTCGACTGCTGATTTGCATGTGCAGTGCATCATGGGTACGGGTGGGTTAACCCTATCCTGGTAACCACAACAGACAGTTTGTGTGGTACCATGCAGTCCTTCTGCAGCCAGCCAGAGGTTTGTTAGGAGCTGTAGCCCACTGGTTACTTCACTGCCTGTGAAGCCAGAGGTCATGGGTTCAAACCCATGGTGGGATTATTTGATAGGGCTGTCTGAGGCATTGTCTATTTTTAATGTACATTAGGGCTGCCAGCAAAAACACCCTCAGAGTACTGTAACCTTAAGGTGCCTCATAAGGCGCCCCATAAAGCACCTTATAGGGCGCCCTATCAAGCGCCTTATAAGGTGTCCTATAGGGGACATTATAGGGTGCCTTGGCAGACAGTGAACTTTATAATGTGCCCTATGGAGTGCGTTATGGGGTGCCTTATGCGGCACCTTAGGTTACGCCACCGTGAGGGTGTGTTTGCTGGCAGCACTAATTAAAATAAAAGTAAAATGCCTCAAAAATCACTACCTAAAAGTAAAGGGTGATGCCTCAGCCAGCCTTATGCATTAGGCACACTGGGAGATCAACTCATGACCCCTTTACCATCGGTCAGTGTATTAACCATTGTGCTACACCTCTGTTTCTATGTTTTGCATGTCTGGGCGCCTACTTAAGATTACCGCGCGTTAACGTGCTTAGCGGCGCTTCGCCCGATAATGTGCGCAGCAGCGCGCGTTATCGCGCGATAATTCCGTTATGCTACTTTAAGACCGACACGCCCACTCCTTTTATGGCAGCCTGCACACTGTCGCCGGGTGCACGTTAAGACGGTTTAGTAAACATACCCCTATGTGATGATCACTGCTGCTCACAGGGGCACCCACCCAGACATTCAACACACAAGCTCCATTGGTGAGCACTAAATCCAGCATTGAGCGTTCCCAGGTTGGTTCCATCACCACTTGTCTAACTAACACTCTAGTCATTATTTTGAAGAGAATATCAAATAATTGGCAAAGGCACTTTTATAATGTATTCTAATAGTTTTTTTCAAAGCGTTATTAAAGCTGAAAATAATGATGTATGCTTTTTATGAATTGTAATTTTAGTTTATTGGACACACACCTAATGTAGCACACTTGTGAAACACAACCATGTTGAGTATAAGACCATTGATTGGAAGACGCTCTCAGATAACTTAAAAATGTTTATGAATGATTATGCAGAATTCTAAATAAGTGTTTGTAAAGGGGTTTTTATGACCTATGAGGAGCAGTGCCTTAGGCCTAATTAAGTTGGCTTATACACAAATGATGAGACATCTCTGAGGTCTTTCCCCTTTCTTTTTTAAGTGATAGGAATATACAGCCATATTTTTAAGAAAAGATTGAAAAAGCTTGAAAGATTATATTCAATTTTTTTGGGTGATTTTTTTTTGGATGTATGTGCAAAACTAACCCATTTGGAGAAATTGCCCCGACAGAAGCTGATAAGCTTTCCTTAATGGGGAGAAATTTTAAAGGGGGGGGGGGGATCATTTTTCAATCTGTTCTAGTTCTGATTTTGCTAAATTTTGGTTAAAAAAAACCTGAAGAAGTTGCATAATTCTTTAGGCATAGTTTCCAGTCAAGGGCAAGGGAAGCTTTTCCTCAAACAGAATAAGCAAGGGAAGGGCATGGCAAGGTTGGGTTTAATAATGAGTTAAGATGGCATCATTTAGCTAATTATTTTTCTGGAAGTGGAGAAGATACTTGGTTCTAAGTCTTTGCTAGTAGACTAGATCCAACTCCAATATGAACATAAAAAACCATGCTGAGTCAGACCAAAGTCCATTGAGCCCAGCATTCTCTCTCTGGTACAGCAATGTAGTGTTTACAAAGTTTCTAATGGATGAAACATGCCACCTTGTTGTGTTCTCTCTTGGTTTCTTATTTAAGTGTTTTACTCCACTTATGATTTTGTAAACGTCTATCATATACCCCCTCAGTCATCTTTTCTTCAAGCTGAAAAGCTCTGACCTATTTAGCCTCTCTTCATAAGGGAGGTGTTTTATCCTCTATCATTTTTGTTGCCCATCTCTGTACCTTTTCCAGTTCTGCTGGGGATAAGAACTGCACACAATAGTAGAGATGTGCATTCATTTGAAATAAAATGGGAAATTATCTGTTTCATTTTAATCCAAAACATGGTACTGAAAAATCCAAACTTCATTCTTCTTCCCAGTTTTGTCACAGGCTAGGCTGGTTGTAGTTCTCAAACCAGTAACATTTAGGTTGAAAAGTAGACATCTTGCAGAAGAGCCATCATGTCTCTGTGCGGGCTTACTCTAGCCAGGCTGCTCTTAACTCTGATGATGATTATTTTCCTTCCTATTTCCTGATTGGCTCAAGGTTTGTCTGGTCTGCAGCTCTATGGCAAATGCTAACTGTTTTTTTGTTTTTTGCCTTGTGAAGCCACTGATTCCTGTTGTAGAGTTATACTCCAAACATTTTTCTTTTGCCAGAAATTCTGTGAAACCATGTCTAATGTTGGGGGCAAGGAAAGAAGGCAGCGTAAAAGAATATTGGAGAAGGAGGTAGGTGGGCAGATACTGGGGAAGGGGGTAAGAGGGAATATATAAGGAGAGAGATGCTATGGATGAGGGAGAGGCAGGATCAGTGAATGCTGGGGGTAAAGGGAAGAAAGAGACAGAGGGCTATGAAAAGGGTGAGAAACAAAAGAATGGGTCAGGTCTTTGAAGCGGGTGAGAAAAGGTAGGAATGGGGAAGTAAAAAAAGGAAACCAGGAGCCTGGATTATGGGATAGACATAAGAAAGGGCCTGGAGGTGGAGAGGGGATGACAGTGAGGAAACTGGGGTGGTGAGAGATGAGAAGCAGGGGTAGAGAGGCTTGGTAGGGGATAGTTACAGGGAATGGATATGGGGGACTAGAAAATGACTAAAAGATTGGAATTGGAGGCTGGCAAGAGAGTAAGAAATAGCTAGAAATGGGGGGGGGGGGAGTATTAGAGAAGTATGCATAGGAAGCGGGGGTGGGGGAGGGGAGAAAGGAATAAAATCTAGCTAAAAGTAGATAAAAGGTAGATAAGAGAAATGGAGAAAATAACATGTTAAAACCCTCGGCCCAGTGTGCAGCGGTGGTCAAGAGAGCAAATAGAATGCCAGGTATCATGAGGAAAGGAATGGAAAATAAAACAAAAGATACTATAATGCCTCTATATCGTTCCATGGTGAGACCACACCTTGAATATTGTGTGCAATTCTGGTCACTGTATCTTAAAAAGGATATAGCATTATTAGAAAAGGTTCAGAGAAGAGCCACCAAAATGGTAAAGGGGATGGAAGGATACTCCTATGAAGAAAGGCTAAAAAGGTTAGGGCTCTTTAACCTGGAAAAGAGACGGCTGAGGGGAGATATAATAGAAGTCTATAATGAACGGAGTGGAACGGGTAAACGTAGATCGATTGTTTACGTTATCAGAATATAGAAAGACTAGGGGACATGCAATGAAGCTACAGAGTAACCAATTTAAGACTAATAAGAGAAAATATTTTTTCACTCAACGTGTAATCAAACTCTGGAATTTGTTACCGGAGGATGTAATAAAGGCTGTTAGTGTAGCTGGGTTTAGAAAAGGTTTGGACAAGTTCCTGGAGGAAAGGTCCATAAACCATTATTAAAAAGGGACCCAGGATATCACTGCTTTGCCCAATACAAGCATTGAGGAACCAGTGTCTTTTGGGGAGACTGCTAGGTACTTATGACCTAGATTGGCCACTGTTGGAAACAGGATACTGGGCTTGATGGACATTGGTCTGACGCAGTATGGCATATCTTATGTTCTTAAGATGAAACGGCTTAAGATCGGAGACAGATGTAAGGGAGGAAGGGAAGAAGACAGAGGGAGTGAAGAAACCAAATGGAAATGTAGTCCCTTATTCTTTACTAGGTAATAGTTTGTGGGGTCTTTTTTTCTGTTTAAAACCAAGGGGAGGGATTCTGATAATATGTAATTTCTGTATAGGAGCCTAGAGCAATCTGGCTTGTCTTTTCCTAACTGGAGGTTACTGTGTTATAGAATATTTGCAGTGTTGACTTTTTATAGATAGAGCAGGTAAGGCTTGAGATCTTGGACTTGGTGCTGGTTTGGTACGTTTTTAGGTGTCCATTTGCAGGGTTTTGTATTGCTTCACACAATTTCTGGCAGTAGGGAGAGAAAAACAAGTGTGCTGAGGAAGGGAGGGTGAGGGAGAAGGGAGAGAGTGCACTGGTTGGGGTTGGAGGTTGATAGAGTACCAGGAAGGGGAACGGAGAAGAAAGGGCGTGTGTACTGGGGAGGGGGAAGAAATGCGAGAGATATGAGGAGAAGATGCGAGGAGGGCGATGGAAACCGATGAGGAGGGGAGAGAAGAAGGAGGGAAAGGAGAAAGAAGAGCTGAGAGAAGGGCGGGGAGGAGGGATGAGTGGTAAAGGGCAGAAGTGGAGAAAAGGAAGGAGGGGAGGAGTAGAGGAAGAGGTGAGGTGAGGTGAGGTGAAGGCGAAGGGAATTGCGGAGAGGTGGGGAAGAAGAATGTGTGGGGGTAGGTGAGGAGCAAGGGGTTTGTGTGATAGCAGAAGGGGAAGAGGACAATGGAAGAGTATAGGTGGGATAGAGGGGAGGGGGAACACAAGGGAGAACTGAAAAACAAAAGAAATTGAACTTATAACAAGCAACAGTAAAGCAAGAACAGAACGGAAAACTGTAGAGAAAATGCTGAGAATAAAATCAGTAACAAGAAAAAAACCTTGGAAATCAGAGGGGAGAGGATACATGGAAAAATGAATCAGGAAAGGCTAGAGAAATGAAAATAAATTTGAATAAAAGAATAAAAAAGGAAATACAGAGAAATGTAATAGGGCAATACAATAACATATTTTCAAAGCTTTATAACTGCAACTGAAGAGGCAGAAAGGAGGGGAAAGTGGGGGCTGAGAGTTTTAAAGAGTGTGTGTGTGTGTGTGTGTGTGTGTGTATGGGTTGGTGTGTGTGGTATATGTGGAAGAGAGGGGGCATGTCGGGGAGGGGGTTGCAAGAGAAAGGTACTGAATGCCCATCTGTGGGGAGGGGGAGAATATCCATTCTCTCGCCATTACCCCTTGCTCCCCCAAACCAAAAAGCTATGCCTATGGGATTATGGAAGGTTTTGGGAACTGAAATGAAATCTGGAGAACTCTGAAGTTATTGACATAACGGGCAAGTTGGAAAATTATTGCACAAATGTTCCTCTTAATTAGGCTGTAGGGTGTAATAAATATCTAGGTATAAAGATCCATAAAACTTGAACTTTTTAAGGCACATTTTATCTCTTGTAGCATCTATTGTTGAGGGTTCACCAGCCTGCAGAATGAAGAAAAAGATTCTTTCCGAACACGTGCAACAAGATTACAGGATCTCAGGCCACAACTGCGGTGACAGAGAGCTGCCTTGTGTCCGTAGGAGCAGCATGTCCCATGGGCTGAAGAGGAGAAAGGGGCTGCTGGCCAACACCATTGTAGAAACAGGAGCTGTGGCCAGAGAGAGGCCGAGAAGAGAAGACATGTTTAAAGGGGTACTGGGTTTAGGAAAGGAAGATGGGGGGGGGGGGAATAGAAATGGAGGGCAGGGGGAAGGGAGAAAGGGACAGAAGTCCCGGCCTGCACGTACATGCCTGTTTGCGATTCTGATCCTGCGGGGCTAGATGTGCCCCTCAGGATCAGAATCGCGATCTCCTTTGTACCTCTGGGTCAGCCTGGACATACAAAGGAGATGCACGTGGGGGACAGAATCGGGCCCTATCTGAAGAAAGACACAAATATACAGGGAACAGCGGCTAGAAGTATAACTCATACAGTCCCTGCTACCATTATGAGAAACACTATCATCTCTCTTTGAAGTCTCCCCCACAGACATGTATGATTTTGCAAATGAAGGGGAAATGTGTTATTTTGTCACGCTGTAACTGTGATCTTCTTACATGCACACACAGTCCCTAACAGATATGAACATATACAGCCCAGCACGCACTCAAACATGCAGCCCCAACACTCCTCAAGACACCCAACAGTCCCTACAAAATACATGTGCACTCACATACACGCATGTATGTAGCCCCTGACACTTCCTTTGGCACACACAAACACATGCATGTAGTTCCACAGAGTCGCCATGGCACACAGAAAGATACAGACGTATGACCCCTCCGACATGCTCACAATCATGCACTCCCCAACCCTTCCTATGACACCCACAGAGATCCCCCCCCCCCCCCGAATGTCTCCTTCCACAGATGGGAGAAACTCACCGTTGCGTCACATGGCAAATGTGCACTTTTCAGCCTGCCTTTTCTTTACTGCGTTAACTTGTATTCTGTTCCTTAGCACAGTGCCGTCCCTCCGTTTCCCACATTGTGCAGACCTCTCTGCCGTGATTCAGGCTGCTTAGCTCTGTCCCCTTGACCTGCCGTGCCATCGTGCTACGTTCCAGCTTGTGCTGACCTCTCCGGCACAATCAGGACTGCTTCGCCCCTCCTCTTAATCTGGAAGAGATTGCAGCTATCGTTATTTAAACTATGGAATCTGTGGCATGATACTGCAAGCACGCAACGGAAGAGCACGCATTGCACACTCCTTCAGGCAGCACAAGCTATTCTCATTTCACGTTCCATCTTCCACATTTTTTGGGTTGGTAAACATTTTCACTTACACTCTATCTCAACCATTTACTGTTCTGCTGATCACAATTTGAAAAGCCTTAGTTGCGATTTGGACATCTGGAAGCGTGCATATAGACGTCCAGATCACTGAGATGTCCCTGGACCCATTTTACATATGGCTTTGCAGGATGTCTCCGCTGCAGGGATGTTGAAGTAGGCAGGGGGTGTGGTGGAGGCGCGTCTGGGGTGCTGCAATGAAATAAGATGTCCCCGTCTGATTTCAGAAACATCTGGGAGGTCTATGGCCCCGTCCAGGCTTAGACTTGCTCCAAGCATAAAGAGGCCTCAGTGGGAAAGTGCTCGTTTTGGCCATAAAGCATCTGGAGGGTGTAGAAAAGATGGCACGCCTCCGTCCGTAGTACTAGCCACAATCATAATGATAGCAGCAGTAGGATTTGAACCGTGGCCCTAGCCCACTGCTCCAACCATTAGGCTACTCCTTGACATCCTCAGTCTGGAATACTAGTCCAAGGACATCGATATAGACGGCCCCACAGATATTCAGATCGGGCACGTCCACCTTTGTGAAATTCTGCCTGCACTTGGATGTTTCTGCTTTTTTGTTTTCCAGATGTTCTGGCTTGGACGTCCCAGATTGCATTTCAACATCATTTGTAAAATGTGCCTTAATGTTTGTTATCTCAAAATGCGGCCCATCTCTGGTTTCCCCTCCTACCAGACTTCATAATCTAATTCTCAGCCGTTGTGCACCTTCCAAGCATGCCTGGCCCTCCCTCAGCAATACCCACAGCAGATGCTTCTTAAGACTAAGCTTACCCCAGTACGAATTTCATTTCATTTATTCAATCATTCTCTTACCCTTACCGAAAACACAAAGGCAAGGTGCATAATCAAAACCATACAATTATTATCATGTAATACACAAACACAAACAACATAAAAGACTAGTCAAGAAAACCTAACATCGGAGCCCTTCCCACAGCAACATCAGTTTGATAGACTCCCCACTGGAAATCAGTAAGTTTTAAGAGCCTCTTTTACTGCACACGTGCTATCTGCCAGAAAGCCCATAGGAATAAAATGGGCCATGCAGAAGATAATGTTTAGTAAAAGGGGCCTAAGTGCCTTCCTAAACCCCAAGAGATCAAACAATTGCATTTCTCTAACCTTTTATGGGTAAATGATTTCACATTGAGGGAAGTGTGCAAGGAAAGGCCCCAGGCCTCAGTCTGGCAGAGCGATATGCGTTCGCTGTCAGAGAAGCAAATGCTCCCACATTCTGACAGCATTCCTTAATTCTGAATCTTCTCCAGGCCAGCCAATTTGTAAAAACTCCTGCCTTGCTTAAATCTGGCTAAGAGAGAGTGATTTATGTTCTCAAACTAAAGAATGTCTGCTTGGCTTCCCCTCCCCTTCCCCCCCCCCCTTTGCTGCCAAGCGCTTTCATAAGTGCGGTACAGTCGCCGCCGGTAGCCTCTCCTCTTATAGCCGATGCATCACCACTTAGACAGTATCTTGTCTGGATCCCCTCGATTTACTGCTAATTTCCCATACACACCCACTGCAGCTACAGTCTAAGGTAAGCCCTGCAGTTCTATTGCCTTAATATTATTTTTATATGTTAACACCACTTCTCCTCCCTTTCTACCTTGTCCTTCCTGAATAAATTATAGACCGATATAACTATATTTTAGTCAGTTCTCTGTGTGCCACTTCGCCATAGCCATCACTAAATCCCAATCAACCTCTTTCATTATGGCCTCTGCGTTTGGAACTATTTCACATACTATGGGCATTAGCATACAAGGCTTTCCAGATGTTGCCCCTTTTTCCTATTTCTATAGGAGTTTGAAGGCTTCGTCTATCCATTTACATCGATCTTAGTTGTTTAAAACCCTCCTCTATAGGTTTAGGAGGGATTTAAAACTATGATCACTACCATCATTTTTCTAATCTGGTAACAGCGCCATCTTGTGTCGCTATATTATCCTGTTTCTTTGAGTTTCATGCAAGGGGGGGGGGGGAGTTAAGAGCACTTTATTACTAATGGATTAGCACACATATTTGATGTGCTAAAATTACTTTTAAAACAGGAAGGATTTTAATGCACAAAAATGTATGTTAATTTGAGTGCATTTTCCATTCTAATGTACTGTACAGAAATGAACAGCATATGGAATTAATTCTAGAGCACGAAAGTTATTTCTGAATCTTTATTACAGCCCTCTGTTAAAAAAAAAAAGAAAAAAGAAAACTTTAGATTAATTCTTTCTTTATTTATACAAACATGAAGAAGAAAAACATACACACAAGTGTAAAATCAAAACAGTCATCAGCTGTCATCTGTTATCTTAAATTCTATGTGGCAGCCGGTAAAGTGGACAAACATGTTGGAGGCAGCTGTACTGATGCACAGGGTGGTGCCAATGTAAAGTGCTGCAATGACAGTGGGTGGCAGAGGATGACAATACATGTCCCCCAGTGGAGGCAGAGGTGGCAGGATATTTGCAATGATAGGAGGACAGAGGAGTAGTGGTGCCATGCAGATCAGGCACAGGAGAGGCAAGAACAAAGAGCTGCAATGCAGAAAAGGGAACCAGTGCAGGACATGGGGTAGCAGCCTGCACAAGAAGACAGGACTGTACACAGCTGACAGAGGCAGATAGATGGGCTAAAGGATGGACGGAACTGAGGTGAGGGTGTTATGGGCTGGCAGCACAGATCTGCAGAGAGGTGACTGTTATAGGCATGAAAATGATTTGAGTAGGACAGGCATAAAAAGAGAACAAGGAGGAATTGAGCCCATGACCCCTGCCTAGGGAGTCATTGTACTAACCAGTAGGCTACACCTCCACAACACTCTGCACAGCAATGGCTGATACAGAAAGACTGCAGGTCACCGCACAAAATGTCTGCGGTGTGTGCTGGGAAACAGTAGCCCTACCAGTACCCATGATGCAATGCACATGCAGAACGGGGAGAATGCACCTCTCCAGCACCTCAGCTCAGTAAGAACTGACAGTGCGTGATACTGGCACAGAGCAGCTACAGACTATGCCGCTGCATAGGTTCTGTGGTCTGAGGGTGAGGATGGGTGCCCAGCACCAGGTTCGCAATACCTTTGGCGCTAGAGATGGGCTCTGCTGCAGATCCCCATCACTACCAGTGTGTGGCATGTACTCCCTGCAGTGGAACCTAAAGTCACATCTAGCCCTGGTGGAACGGGACCCACCCAGAATAGTGCATACCCAGTGTTACAAAGCGGAAGCCACGGCCACCTATTACCAGGGCAGAGGGGTGTCTAGACTTGCATGAGGTTTCTATATACTGTCCTCTCTGGGTCAAAGCGGCGTATAGTATATGCCCCTTGTCCCCAAAGTGCCCGCAATCTACATTTTGTAACTGAGGCGGTGGAGGGAGATGTGGCACGCACACAGTCATGTGGGGAGTGGCTGTGGGACTAGAAACCCCAGTCCCTCTGGCCTGAGGTTGCAGTCCTCTAGGGGGGGGGGGGGGGTTGGACCCCCAGCACAATGTAAGGCCCCAACCTGTAGGCCACATCTGTACCTGTTACTAGGGCACTGGCAGACCACCAGTAATGCTGGGAGTAGGCCTGGAAGACCTCAGCTGCCAACCACCAAAGTCTAACATTCACCAGCAGAAGGCACAGTCAGACTGCATCTGCTGCGCCCCACCAGGTGTTCCAACCATGCACATGCTAACTGCAGACAGTCCACTAGCCAGTCCACATTGCATGTTCACAGAAGGACTATGTGCACCCAGAGTTTGAATATACGGCACAGACACCCAGCAGTTAGTTCAGTGACTGGGCCCAAGAACAGGGAGCACACCGATATCACTAGAGACAGATACTATAAAGCACTATGTGGGAACATAGCCATGCCATGGTCACTGCTCGGTCAGAGTGAGAGTGTCCTCCCAGCATGACATGCTGTGGCCACCTGGTCCATGCAGGTGGTGGTCAGGCATTATGATGTCTCAGCCTTTGCCCTACCCCTGATGCAGATGCATCCTGCTCAATCCGCAATGTCCGGGCCATACCCACAATACCGTGCTATTCAGTATGTACATTTGCAGGCTAACGCTGGAAACAGTGTAGGCATTGTGAGGCCCAGTGAGGAGTAGAAAGCCACAAAATAATGGATAGACATTCACACACACACATTCATATTGCAGCACTGTGCAAAGATAGGGATGGTTGACAACCTTGCCCGCCATGCTGGCCCCGATCGCAGTGCAGGCATTGATAAGGTGTGCTAATTGTGCAGGAGCTAGTAGTAGTGCTCTGGTGATAACTGCTGCTCAGTGTGCCAGAGCCAACAGCCTGACTCTCCATGCAATTTTGGATAGTGGAGCCTGTGTGTGTGGGTGTTTGTACCCCTGTTGGCCGATGCTTTGGGTATTGCATATGTTGGTGTTGTATCTGCAATATAGGGTAAAATGTAGAGACATGCTCTGCAATATCCACAGCTGGGACCTGAACCTGTGACCCTCTATACCAAGACACTGACATACACTCTCTGGGGCACAGCACTCTCTAGGGCTACCTTGCTGCCCATCAGACAGACCTTGCCTGTTGCACTGCACACCTTGCACTGGAACAAGGCATGGCCTTGGTTTGCTGCAGGCGGGTGCCACTGCCCCTCCCCCCTGCCATGCTGACATGCCCATATGCTGTCGGTGCTGGTGGTGCACAGTCCCAGGCCATCTAATGTGCAGGTAGGCAGGTGTCTAGGGTGCAGGGTCCAGGGTGGAAAGGCATATATGGACACCCACACATCCCCCCCCCCATCATCACCTGCCAATGTTATGTCCCTTCCACCTGGGGGAGCAACAGCTGGGGGGTGTCAGGTTGGTGATCTAGAAACTCTTGGCTAGGGTGGACCAGGTACAGTTTGGACTATGTTTCAGATGACACATGGTCACACCCTGCACTGCCTTACCAGGGACTGTAGTAAAGGGTGTTTGTTTAGCTGGGTTTACGAACAGTTTGGGATGTATCCTGGGGAAGGTTCATAGACCCTTGTTAGAGTGGTCCCTAGATGTGCACTGCTTGCCCCATTACAGGCATAGTGGTTCCTGTGTGACGTTTGGAGTACCTGCTGGGTACATGTCCCCTGGATGAGACACTGTGGAACACAGACTACTGGTCAGACACTGTCTTGCTGTTTCCACTTTCTGTGTTCCTATGTGCCACCTAGGTGACAGCCTAGTCCAACCTGTGTCCCAGCTGCCCCCACTACATGTCCCGCCTGCAGCCCCCTTTGCCCCTGCCCTTTCATACTTGGGCACTATGCTGTTGCTGCAAATGGAGCACTATCATCACTTTTCTTGGGCTCCCTGTCTGTGCTGTACATTGCTGACAGTGAAATTGTCTCTCTTTCCTGCAAAAGTGCATTTACAGACAGGTTTTCACTGGCAGTACAGTCCTGGCATTACTGTTCCAGCGTTAGTGTAGCAGGGGCTTCTCCCCAACCACTTCCCGCCCTTTGACCCCCTACTCTCCGCCTTCTCCCCACCCTCTGGGACATTTACTGCTGCTAGTAACATTACCGTGCATTAATGTTACCGATACTACATTACCGCGGTTTAGTAAACATACCCCCACAGTGCTGGCACCCTAAGCAAATCTTAACCCATATGTACTCCCTAGCTGTCAGACTTCATAGTTTAGCTTTGAATGCTCTACTCGTTGCCAACCCCCAGAAGCAATTGCCTAGGTTCCCTGATGGTTGGACAGGCTCTGGAATTAATACAAAAAAGTAATTCGGGACCAAGGGGTATGTTTACTAAACAGTGGTAGCAGCTTCTGTGCGATATTGGAGCCGTGGCTCCATTGAATTCAATGGGGCTGCGGCTTCGATATCACATGGAAGCCGCTACCCCTGTTTAGTAAACATACCCCAAGAGTAAATCTACCATGCCAGTACTAACTTTCAAAATTCACACAAGGACCCAGCCTAGAAAAAGGCAGCACCATAAATATTGCAGCAGCCTTAAAACATCAATAAAACCTATTGGGAAAGCTGAACAAGCCAGATTACTACACATTCTTAAACAGAAATTCCATACTAACAAATACCCAGTCTGGGTCACACACACACACATTAGACAAGCAGGGCCGGCCCGTCCATTGAGCAAGAATGTTGTTGGCACAGGGCCCCGCACCAACAACATTATGCATGCTGTCAGCTCACCTCCTTTAGCGGCTCCCGGCAGGCTCAGCAACAGCTTGTTACAGCCGCCGAAGTGAAGAGGGTTGTTTCCTTCACTTCGGCAGCTGTATTGTAATGATGATTGCAGGCACGCTGAGAGCCGGGACACAGGAAATGTCCTTTGACCTCCAGCGTGCTTGCGATCTTCATTACAATACAGCTGCCGAAGTGAAGGAAACAACCCTCTTCACTTCGGCGTCTGTAAGGAGCTGTTGCTGAGCTTGTCAGGAGCCAGGGCCTCTAAAGCCTGCCGTGGGGCTTTTTGGGAAGGAGAGGGGAGGAGAGGGGGGGCTTGGGCTTGAAATGGGCTGAGTCGGGACAGGGGCTAAGATTCTAAATGGGCTGAGTGGAGGGGCCTAAAATTGGAAATGGGCTGAGTGGGGAGAGGGGGGGGCTAGGATTGGAAATGGGCTGGGGGGGCTAGGAATGGAAATGGGCTGAGTGGGGGGGGGGAGAAGGTGGCTAGGACTGCAAATGAGCTGATGGGGAGGACTAGGACTGGAAATGGGCTTTTTGGGGGGTAGGATTGGAAATGGACTGATGTGGTTCTGGAATAGGATTGGAAATGTCTGATGGGGCTAGGATTGCAAATGGGCTGATAGGGGCAGCTTGGACTGGAAATTAGTTGATTGGGGGGGCTAGGACTGGAAATGAGCTGATGGGGGGCTCCGACTGGAAATGGACTGAGTGTGGGGGAGCTTGGACTGGAAATGGGCTGAAGCTCCCCGACACTCAGCCCAATTTCCAGTCAAAGCCCCCCTCCCCATCAGCTCATTGGAATAGGTTTATGGAATTGGTTTATGGGGAGCTAGTATTGGAAATGGCTGATGGGGGGGCTAGGATTGCAAATGGGCTGATGGGGGAGCTTGGACTGGAAATGGGCTGATGGGGGGTGGAATAGGACTGGAAATGGGCTGATGCTGGGGGGGGGGGAGAATGCAATTAGAAGGGAGAGGATGCTGAGTGGGGCTGGAACTAGAAGGGGGCTGATTTTGGGGGAGGACTAGAAGGGGATGGGGCTCGGGGAATGAGGATGGAGGGGAAAAGATATTTTGTGTGGGAGGGAAGGAAAATCTACGAGTTGCTGGGTATTGGCAGAGTAAGTGGGGATTGAGAATGGAAGGGTGAAATTTGAGTGGATGATAAAGGAATAAAAAAGAAATTGGAGAAAGAGCAAAAGGGGAAAGATCAGTATGTTAAAGTAGATGTAGAAGATAGAATGGAAAAAAATCTAGAAAAGAGAAGAAACGAAAAATGGACAGCAGACAAAGGAGAATTAGCAGAAGACAGAAGAAACCAGAAGAAAGTGACTGGAGCAATTGCAATTGAAAAATAAAATGCCCAAACAACAAAAGGTAGAAAAACACTTTTTTATTTTGAATTTATTAACTGGAATATGTCAGCTCTGGGAAATGTGTATAACTAACATCTTTGCATTTTTGTTTAGTACAAAAAGAAATTAATTTATAGTGTTGTTGTACATTCCAAGTTTGGCTTTAGGGTTCCCAATTTAATTATTGTCTTCCTATTTCTAAATTGTGATCCCTTGTTCTTTGTTTGGTGATGGACTGTGTTCTGCATGTATAACTGAGCTGAGGTATTCTATTCTTGTCGTTTCTGTTTAACAGTGCCACTTGTTCTCTTTCGCCATTAGGAGATGCCTTGGTATTCTCTAAGATGTACTGGTTTAATATTTGCAGTGTTTGATACAGTAGGTAGGGTTTGGTGCTTTGTGAGTCCTGGTAGTGCTGTTATGATATGGTGGGTTTGCTATGGGTTCTAAATGGTCAGTGTTTATAGTACTTCCTAATGTGCCTGGCAGTTGGCACTGGAGTATAGTAATGTAGAAATCTGGTACTCTGTCTTTATCCAGACACTCATTAAGAGGCATGTTAATGTTATGCAAATATGTATGCAAATGAGGCTTCTTATGCAAATGAGGCCCCACAATGAACATCCGCAAATGGCCCCACACCCCCCTTGGGCCGCCTCTGCAGACAGGCCTTTGTCAGTGAGTGACACTGTGAAAATAGAAATATATAGACAAAAATTGAGGCTGGTGATTGGCAGCTTATAAAACCGGAGTGTATATCGTCACTTTTCAGAGCTTAAAATACGCTAAGTAACTAATCACAGATTTACAGCTCTACTTCTCAACCACGAGATAGAAAATTATTAACAAAGCTAACAGATTGGTACTATTGCAACAAGGTCTCAGACTTTTATACAGCATTTGTCCAAGCTAATCAAAGTTTGGATGAGGTGCTATTCATCGCATCAATGACCTTATATTGTTGCCTATAGTGTCCATTCTGATTATTTTTCCTTTTTTTAAACTTTTTTATGTAAAAACAAGCAGTGCTTATCTGAAGATCAGTGTGATGATTCCAAAACGCTTAGCTGGATGTCGGTTGACATTCCCAGTCAAACAATCCCCAACGCCGAACTTTGGCGCCTTAGCGTTTCACTGATTGTTTCTTCAGGGATTTACTGCCATGCGTCTATTTGCACTGTCCTTATTTTCCAGCCTGCCAACAATAACAAAACATCATAAACTGGCTTTTAGAAGTTTTCTCTCGATAGACATGTGTTTAACTTGACCACAATTTCATAAAATGTTCTGAACAACAATACCTCTCACCTTCTCTTCCAACAGAGAAAGACCATGCTCCAGTTGCTGAAACGCTGCGCATGCGGAGAGCCACTTGCTATGAATTTAACTACAGAGCTCACGCGTCTAGTTAAAGCAATCAGCTGGTTTATTCCATACAAGCATGCCAATCAATGTGGGAGTTTAAACCTGTAGGGTTCACTGTTCGCAAATTAAAGATCCAACGTTGTTTATTTATTTATTATTTTTTATTTATTACAGGCTCTTATATACCGCACTATTTGAGATCAGCGCGCTTTACAATATAACAAAATACCAGAACAAGCAGCTGTTTGGTTTTACATAGAACAGGAACAAAAACTTGGATAAAACAAGGGGAAATAATTAACTGAAACTATTTACATACGTAATTACATGTATATACACCGGTATTATTCTTGGGTTGAGATGGGTCCAGTGGCACATGTGTTCAAGTGGGGATGGGAGGTCAGGTCAATGTTTGGCTGGTCTGGTAATATTGGGGGAATAGGTGGGATTTGAGCGCTTTCCTGAACTGCGTTAGATCGGAGATAGCCCTAATCTCCGGTGGTAAGGTGTTCCAACACTTAGGGGCATAAAAGCTGAAAGTTCTGTTAGACGTCGCTAGTGAGCATTTTGTTGCTGCCTTAGGGATTATTAGCGCTTTTGTAGATATAGTTCTCCTAGATTTGTTAGGTGGAATGGTCTGGATGAGGTCCATTAGTGAGAAGGAGGTGATGCCTTTGATAGCTTTGAAGGTGAGTAATAAGGTCTTGAACAGCAGTCTCCCATGTATGGGTAGCCAGTGAAGCTGCTTTAAAATGGGTGTTATATGGTCTCTTCTTGATGCTCCGTAGAGGACTCTGGCAGCGGTGTTCATGGCAAGCTGCAGAGGGTTTAAGGTGGAGTGTGGGAGGCCTTGAAAAATGGCATTAGCATAATCAAGGTGTGGTAGGGTTAAAGCTTGGAATATCGTCCGGAAGTCCTCAGGATCAAGCAAGGAGTGAAGGTGGCGGAGAGTCCGGATTTTGAGATAGATCGCTCTGACAACATTGGTTATATGTAATTTCATATCTAGGTGTTGGTCCAAAGTGACCCCAAGATATCTGATTGATGGCTTTGTTTGGAGCTCGGCTTCTTTCACCTTTATTTGGGGTGGCGGGGTGAAAGATGGGTCTCTGGTGATGAAAAGAGCCTCAGTTTTCTTGTGTTGAATGCGGAGGTTCTGGGATTGAAGCCATTCAGACACTGCATCAAAGCATTTTGTTAACGGTGAAAGATCCATGTTGACTGTGGAGAAAGGCATGTAGAGAAGAATGTCGTCTGCATATATCAAGCAGTCGATCTTGAAGGACTTGATGATATTGCAGACGGGCTGTATATATGTTAAATAAAAGAGATGATAGGGATGAGCCTTGTGGCACGCCCTGTCTTTGATGGAAAGGTGTGCATGTTGCCGTTCCAGAGGTTACATATTGCCATCTCTGATCCAGGTATGATCTGCACCAGGCAAGAGCAGTGTCGTTGATGCCCTTTTCTTTTAGCCACCCTATTAAAAGATCGTGATGTACAGAGTCAAAAGCGGCAGCAATGTCCAAGAAGATAAGAACAAAGCCTTGGCGGATGTTGTCAATGCCTGTGACAATGTTGTTGCAGAGGGTGGTGAGGAGGGTTTCTACACCGTGGCACTCTCTGAAACCATGCTGGCATTGGTCTAGAGGTGAGGCGGTGTCTATGTGGTCCTGTATTTGTCTTTGCGCTTCCTTTTCGATTATTTTAGCTAGAAGGGGTATACTAGCTATGGGTCTGTAAGATTCAACCTTTTGTGGGTCGAGCTTGGTGTTCTTCAAGAGAGGTCTAATGGACGTTCTCTTGAGGGCTGATGGGAAGGAGCCAGATGTAAAGGATAAGTTCATCATTCTAGTGATGAGAGGGCTGAGATCGCAGCATAGCTCCTTTATCCAATAGGCTGGGCAAGGGTCGGTTTGTGCCGTGGAAGTGTTGAGGGCAGCGATAGTGTTCTCAACATGTTTTTTGGATGGTGTAGAGAACATGGATAGGTTAGATAGGCAGATGGTGTCTTGAGAAGGGATTGTTGCGATGTTGTCAGTTAGTAGAAACTTGGATTGCAGATATTCAGCGAATGCTTGTGGGTTAATGAGTTCAGGTTGTTCAGACGAAAGTTCCTTGGCTAAAGTCTTGACAAGATTAAAAAGATCACGTGGTTTATTTAGTGATCTTTTGAGTGTATCGGTATGGTATTGTTTCATTTTAGCCATGACTGACTCTCTGTGCGTGGATAGGTGTAATTTGTAGGCTGTTTGGTCTTCCGTGGAGCGTGATCGACGCCATCGTTTTTCCAATCTTCTTAGGTGTATGAGGGAAGATCGTAGGTCGGGGGAGAACCAAGGAGAAGGTTTTCTATTCTTCAAGATGCTACTCTGGTTTGGTTGTAGAGCAATGACGCTGAGATTGTTATTCCAGGCAGTGATAAGGTTCTCCAGGTTGAGGGAGGTGTCATTGAGGAGAGGACGAGTTTCAGCAAGAATAAGTTCTTTGTTGAAGGCTATGAAACCCCGAGATGATACTTTTGTTGCGATGATAGACTTTTTGTTGAGATGAGATGATGTCTTGCTCTTGATGGGAATGGTGAAGGTGATTAATTTGTGGTCTGACCACGATACTGGAGTTATAGATGAGTCGAGGTTATTGTTAGCATTGAGGGCTGACAGAGGGGCGAAGATCATGTCAAGGATGTTTCCTTTTATGTGTGTAGGAACTTTGATAATTTGCTTGTAGCCCAGCTCGTTAATTGCTTCTAGGAAGGATGCTGCGTGGCTGGGGTGGAGAGTTGGGAGATTGAAGTCTACTAGTATCCAATTAGGAATGCTGGGATTGAGTGTGTTGGCTGCAATGTCTAAAATGTTAGGGAGGTCGTCAGGGGAGGATGAGGGTGTCCTGTATATTAAATTGATGGAGCACTGTTCATTTGCGATGGATATGACATCCATGTTGTTTGAGCTTGAGGAGTCCACGGTGCGGAAATGTAGATCAGCCTTGGTAAGTATAAGAATACCTCCTCCTCTCTTGTTTTCCCTATGTTGGGAATGGACGGAGAAGTTGGAGGGTACCAGTTGATTGAGGATTACATTATCTACGTCAGATAACCAGGTTTCCGTTATCATGAGTATATCCAGATTGTAGGAAGAGATTGAGTCGGCTATAACTGGCCATTTTTTACGGATAGACCGTGCGTTTATGAGCGCACAATTTAGGTGCAGGGGTTGAGGGGGTTCCACTTGTTCATTGTTTTTGGAGTGTTGGAGAGCTATATGTATTAGGTGCAAGTGGCGCAAAGGGGCTTCAGCTCTTAGGTTAGGATAAGGAGCATCTGCCCATCTTTTTCCTTGGCTCCAGAGTATCGGAATTTGGTGGGCTGTATGATGTAGGGCCAGGGATTCGTTAATCCAGCCTAGGAGCAAGAGGATTCAGATGGCTAGGGCATTGCTTGATAGAGCCATTTGGAGGCTTCTGTGGAGTGGGTGAGGCGCTTTCTGTGAGGAATTGGAGATTCTGACTGTTTGCCTGCTCTAGTGCAATCAACCCTAATAGAGAATGCTCAGTGTGTAATGGATGCTTGTGAGCCACCAGGTTGGTGAAAAAGATATATAGTGATTTGTGGCTTTGTGGATTTGTGGCTTTGTGGCTTTGTGGATTTGTGGATTTGTGGTACAGGAGTTGACTGCTAACCTGTGGTTATGAGGCAGAGGAGAAAACAACAGACAGATATATAAGATAGCATAGGCAATCATGTGTCAGACATATATGAAGGTTGAGTACTGCGAATTCAACACTCAGAAATTAAAGAATGCAGTAACATAAGACTTGTAAAATTGCAACACTCAGATGTCAAATAAATTAAATTAGATAGCATAAATTAGATAGCATATTGTCACAGAGCAGATCCAACAGAGCCCATGGAGATAGACAGAGAGGCAGTGATCAGGCTGACACTGACGTTTTAAGTAAACACATGTCAGGAAGTTGCTATGGGCAACAGAAACAAATGTGGTCACGAGCCAGAGAGACACACCCAGGTAGCAGAAAGGCTAGTAGGTCATCACCTGATGCAAGCCAGCTGGGGGGAGGTGGAGCTCGGAAGTACGTAGATAAGCACAACTCACAAGCAGTTAGGGAGAGCCTGCAGGAGAATCACTACGGGAGCCTGAATGAGAGCCTGACTGATTACCACGAGTGCTTGGGAGAGAATCAGAGACAGCTGGAATCAGAGTTTGAGAGTGAAAGCAACGGCAGACATAGAAGGAGCTACAGAGGAGGTAGCAAAGCCAGGACAGGAAGCTTTGGATATCAGAGGAGCCCAGAACGTGTTGGGAAAAGCCCAGGTTGGAACGGAGCCGTGGGGAGAATGGTAAAAGCCAAGAAGTTTTATTTCCAGCCTGAAAGGGCAAGCCCAGGGGTCGGCAATAGAAGGCAGTACACAGAAACGCCAGAGCCCTACAAAGCTAGCTTGAGAGATATAGATAAGATTTCTTACCCTTATACCAGGCATGGGAGGGATAAAGGCTTTTTGCCAGAAGAAGTTTTTATATCTGGAGAGGATTTAAGAAGCCGAGTGCCTGCAAAACTGCCATTTCATGCTTCCTCAGCAGCTACAGCTGTACATAGGAACCTGAGCCAGTCAGAGCCTAGAGGTAAGCCAATTTACCCTAATAGAGGTGCAAGGGAATGTTATAACTCACCTAACAGCTACCAGCAGTGGAAAGGCTCTCACCAGAAGCATTATAGTGAATGTGGTAATTGTATCCAGCACACTCTCACAGAGGGAGGAAGGGAGTCCCGGCAGAGTAGAGAGAGATTGTTGGATGACGTCCCTAATGTTGAAAGGGAAGAAGTGTTAAAAGCATGTGACGAGGATATGCAGTGTGAGATATCAGAAGCTCAGCCAAGTACTGAATACATGGACTGTACGCTTATAGTAGCGGATAGCATTTCCTCACTACGATGAAAAGAAGTAAGAACTGATTAAGCCTAAAACAGTAAAGAAAAGGGTTTTTGTGCTTATGAAGGACTGTTTAATTTACCTTTACTTTACCTGTTAATGAGCTGAAGAGAAGCTACTTTTGTTCCTAATTTTTGTTCCTTTATTATATGCCCAGAAGGGCTTGTGTTTCCTTTATCTCTACCACGGCAAAGAATCCTCTTGGAGGGGGAAATAAATCCCGTGTTAAACCTTACCACCGTTCCACGACTAGTTCTTTAACTGGCAATCAACAACTACAACTCCCAGAGGGCCAAGCAAGACCCTCCACAGCATAACTAAGTCAGTTAAGCACAAGCCCCAGCGCGGTGCCCTGCCTAATCAGCAAGGTCCACAGCATAGGGTGACAATATACAAGAATTTAAGTAGTATATGGTCTCGGCGGGTCTCGGCGTGTATGTAGCAGTTCAGATAAGTGGTTAAGGGTGAGACGTAATTTTCGGAAGTGGTGATATCCCATGGATCACGCTATTAGCAATAAAGGAACGCCGGTACCTGATTGTAAGTACTTGCGTGTGGCTTCCTGAGTTGGATCGCAGATATCTGTAGACAGGACTTGTGAGTGCGTCTGTGGTTGAGAGGTGTCTTCCCTGGAGTTCCCACAGACAGGCGACAGTAATCCAAGGATTATGTTCTTTAAATGTTAACAATTGTTCTCTCGTTCGAGTTTCTGCACCTGTCGGCACATGTTCAATACAAAAACAACGAAGGTCTTCAAAATTATGATGAAAATTCAAACAGTGTTGAACAATGGGGGCTTCCTTTCTCTGGCATTTTAATTTACTTCGATGTTCCTGCATACGAATATAGAAAGGGCGATTTGTTTTGCCTATGTATAACAATTTGCATGGGCAAAAAATGCCATAAATTACATGTGTCGTCCGACAGGTCGTTCGGTACTTCAGTGAATAGACTTCATCTCGATATGTAAAAGAAGTAATTTCCAATGCTATTTGACATATTGTGCATGTACCGCATCTGAAATGGCCGGTGTTTCCTTTTTCCAATGCCGGTGATGGGGATCTTAATACCACTGGGCTTAGAATCTCTTTAAAAATATTTTGACGTATCCAAACACAGCGTATATATTTGTTTTCTAATCCTGGTGTACTTTGAAGTACATTGCTGTGTTTTTGGCAAATTTTCTGAATCTTGTTACTGTATTTAGAATAATGGGTTATCAAATTCACATGATTATTTTCTTTGAGACACGTCAGTGTAGTCATCAAAGAGATTCTCTATGATTATATAGTGCCCGCTTATATGCATTGTTCACAACTACATGAAGATAGCCTCTTGCCAAAAATTTCTCTTTTAAAAAACCTGCTTGCTTCTTAAACTCAGAAACTTCCGAACAGTTTCTTCGATATCGGAGAAACTGGGAAAAAGGAAGGCTGTTCTTTAGTTTCAGAGGATGTGCACTAGAATAGTGCAACAATGTATTCCTATCCATTGGTTTACAATAAACAGAAGTAATCCAAGTGTCAAAACCTTTTACCACCTGGACATCCAAATAAATGATGCTGTGATCATTACTGACATGTGTAAATTGTATATTGGCATCTCGGTTGTTCAACCACTTGACAAAATCCACCAAATCTGTTTCTGTTCCTTCCCAAAGCATAAACACATCGTCTATGTATCTTCGCCACAACTTGATGTGATTATTAGGAGTGGAGATGAAAATCCTATCGAGTTCAAAAGATTCCATGTAGAGGTTTGCCACAGACGGGGCGCAAGTTGCCCCCATTGCCACCCCAGAATTCTGATGGTAAATTGTATCTTCAAATATAAAATGATTCTGAAACAAAGTGATGTTAAGTAAATTTTTGAAACACATCAAAAGGGAGGAGTGGTCTAGTGGTTAGGACAAGGTACTTCAGGCCAGAGGGCCAGGGGTTCAAGTCCCACCTGGGGACAGCAATCTCAGGCTGGAGGGACTGGGATTTCTAGTCCTTTAGGCACTCCTTGTGGTCTTGGGCAAGCCACTTAACCCTCCATTGCCCATATTCCCTGTAAACATTAGCATATGTGTCTCATATCCCCTCATGTTAAATGTATCCCCCAATTGACCACTTTGACCCAGTGAAAAGTGGGATATAAATACAGCTAACTAAATAAATAAATAAAGGGGCATAGACAATAGACAAATCTCCTCTGCGCTCCAAAACTTTCACAACTATATCACGAGCTGCTTTTTGTGGTATGCTAGTGTATAATGATGTTACATCAAGTGTAACTAACAATATGTTGGGTGCTGCCACCCATAATTTTGAAGACCTTCGTTGTTTTTGTATTGAACATGTGCCGACAGGTGCAGGAACTCGAACGAGAGAACAATTGTTAATATTTAAAGAACAACGTTGGATCTTTAATTTGCGAACAGTGAACCCTACAGGTTTAAACTCCCACATTGATTGGCATGCTTGTATGGAATAAACCAGCTGATTGCTTTAACTAGACACGTGAGCTCTGTAGTTAAATTCATAGCAAGTGGCTCTCTGCATGCGCAGCGTTTCAGCAACTGGAGCATGGTCTTTCTCTGTTGGAAGAGAAGGTGAGAGGTATTGTTGTTCAGAACATTTTATGGAATTGTGGTCAAGTTAAACACATGTCTATCGAGAGAAAACTTCTAAAAGCCAGTTTATGATGTTCTGTTATTGTTGGCAGGCTGGAAAATAAGGACAGTGCAAATAGACGCATGGCAGTAAACCCCTGAAGAAACAATCAGTGAAACGCTAAGGCACCAAAGTTCGGCGTTGGGGATTGTTTGACTGGGAATATCAACCGACATCCAGCTAAGAGTTTTGGAATCATCACACTGATCTTCAGATAAGCACTGCTTGTTTTTACATAAAAAAGTTTAAAAAAGGAAAAATAATCAGAATGGACACTATAGGCAACAATATAAGGTCATTGATGCGATGAATAGCACCTCATCCAAACTTTGATTAGCTTGGACAAATGCTGTATAAAAGTCTGAGACCTTGTTGCAATAGTACCAATCTGTTAGCTTTGTTAATAATTTTCTATCTTGTGGTTGAGAAGTAGAGCTGTAAATCTGTGATTAGTTACTTAGCTTATAAAACCGGACAGGCCAGCCTAAAACCAGTTGGTTAGCAACCCTTCTCTGCACCCTTGTTGAGGGAGAGGTTTCTGTGGATGCAGAATATATGTTCACAAAGAAAAAACAAGAACCATAACGCAATTTATAACAAAATAAAATGACTTAGAATTTGGTGTTATAAACTGCACTGTGGTTCTCGCTTTTTCTTTTAGTCCCTTGGTGTGTGAGTTTCTTGCATTGCCTTTATTTTTTGCATAATATATATTTATATTAACACCATGCAGGCCCAGTGTGCAGTTTCAGAGGAGTTATGGTGGGGTTGTCAAGCTCCTCTTGTTGTCTGGCACATTTAGTGGTATGTTTACTAAGCTCCGCACTGGTACAGTAACACATATGAGGGCTAAAAGGTTAGAACAACCAATGAGACCCTGTGATACCTTGGTACAAATTAAGAACATAAGAACATAAGATATGCCATACAGGGTCAGACCAAGGTCCATCAACCCAGTATTCTGTTTCCAACAGTGGCCAATCTAGGTCATACGTACCTAGCAGTTTCCCCAAGGGACACAGGTTCCACAATGCTTATATTGGTTCAAGCATTGATATCCTGGGTCCCTTCTTAATAATGGCTTATGGACCTTTCCTCCAGGAACTTGTCCAAACCTTTTTTAAACCCAGCTACACTAACAGCCTTTACTACATACTCCGGTAACAAATTCCAGAGTTTGATTACACGCTGAGTGAAAAAATATTTTCTTTTATTAGTCTTAAATAGTTTACCCTGTAGCTTCATAGCATGTCCCCTAGTCTTTCTATATTCTGATAAGGTAAACAATCGATCTACGTTTACCCGTTCCACTCCGCTCATTAATTTATAGACTTCTATCATATCTCCCCTCAGCCGTCTCTTTTCCAGGTTAAAGAGCCCTAACCTTTTTAGCCTTTCTTCATAGGAGTATTCTTCCATCCCCTTTACCATTTTGGTGGCTCTTCTCTGAACTTTTTCTAATAACTCTATATCCTTTTTAAGATACGGCGACCAGAATTGCACACAATATTCAAGGTGCGGTCTCACCATGGAACGATATAGAGGCATTATAATATCCTTTGTTTTATTTTCCATTCCTTTCCTTATCATACCTAGCATTCTATTTGCTCTCTTGGCCGCCGCTGCACACTGGGCCGAGGGCTTTAACATGGTATCCACAATGACGCCTAAATCTTTTTCCTGGGTGGTGGTTCCTAATGTGGAACCTTGCATCGTGTAACCATAGTTTGGGTTGTTCTTCCCTACGTGCATAACCTTGCACTTGTCCACATTAAATTTCATCTGCCATTTTGATACCCAGTCTTCCAATTTATCATGATCCTCTTGCAATTTTCCACAATCCTCTTGGGTTTTAACAACTTTAAATAGTTTTGTGTCATCTTCAAATTTGATAACCTCACTCGTTATTCCACTTTCCAGGTCATTTATGAATATGTCAAAAGCAGCGGACCCAGCACAGATCCCTGGGGTACACCACTATTCACCTTTCTCCATTGGGAAAATTGGCCATTTAGCCCTACCCTCTGCTTTCTATCTTTTAACCAGTTCCTGATCCACAATAGTACACTGCCTCCTATCCCATGACTCTTTAGTTTTGCCAAAAGTCTCTCATGAGGGACCTTGTCAAAGGCTTTCTGAAAGTCCAGATACACAATATCAACCGACTCACCTTTGTCCACCTGATTATTCACTCCTTCAAAAAAACATAACAGATTAGTAAGACAAGATCTTCCTTGTCTAAAGCCATGTTGGCTGTCTCTCATTAGTTCATGACTATCTACATGCTGAGTAATTTTATTCTTTATGATGGTTTCTATCATTTTTCCCAGTATTGACGTCAGGCTCACCGGTCTGTAGTTTCCCGGATCACCCCTGGAACCCTTCTTAAAAATTGGTGTTACATTGGCGATCCTCCAATCTTCAGGTATTAGAGATGATTTTAATGAAAGTTCACAGATTACTAATAGCAGGTCTGCAATCTCATATTTCAGTTCTTTCAATACCCTTGGATGTATACCATCCGGCCCAGGTGATTTGCTACTCTTCAGCTTATCTAATAGTTGTAATACATCTTCTCGATGTATCGATATTTCCTTCAATTCTTCTGCACCTTTAAATACCACTTCAGTCATGGGTAACATCCCTACATCTTCCTCAGTAAAGACTGAAGCAAAGAATTCGTTCAGTCTCTCCGCTATCGCCTTGTCGCCTCTTAGTGCTCCTTTAACCCCTTTATCATCTAATGGACCAACTGACTCTCTCACAGGTTTTTTGCTACGAATGTACTTGAAAAGGTCTTTACTTCGCGTTTTTGCTTCTGCAGCAAGCTTCTTCTCAAATTCTCCCTTTGCCTGCCTTATCAATGCCTTGCATTTGACTTGCCAGTGCTTGTGCTGTTTCCAGGTTTCGTCGTTTGGCTCTTTTTTCCATTTCCTGAAAGATGCTTTTTTGGCAACAACAGCCTCTCTGACCTCAACTTTAAACCATGCTGGCAGTTTTTTGGACTTCTTTCCACTTTTCTTAAAGCGTGGAATACAGCTGGTCTGGGCTTCCAAGATAGTATTTTTCAACAACAGCCAAGCCTGATGTACGTCTTTAACCTTTGCAACTGCTCCTTTTAGTTTTTTCTTGACTGTTTTCCTCATTTTATCATAGTCTCCCTATCGAAAGTTAAAAGGTTGTACTGTGGATTTCCTTACTATCCCTCCTCCACTAATTAAATCAAAGGCGATCATGCTATGATCACTATTGCCAAGTGGCCCCAACAACCTTATCTCTTGCACTAGATCTGGTGTTCCACTAAGGATTAGGTCTAATATGGCTTCCCCTCTGGTCGGTTCATGAACCAGCTGCTCCAAGAAGCAGTCATTTATTTCATCTAGGAATTTTATCTCCCTA
This sequence comes from Ichthyophis bannanicus, assembly GCA_033557465.1. Lineage (NCBI taxonomy): Eukaryota > Metazoa > Chordata > Amphibia > Gymnophiona > Ichthyophiidae > Ichthyophis > Ichthyophis bannanicus. Next base: position 31,801,163 of record CM066040.1, read on the forward strand.
GCATGTCCTGACGTGACACTGACCCAGTCGATACCGGGGTAGTTGAAATCACCCATTATTATTACTGTGCTGTAACTTTTGTTAGCTTCCTTGATTTCTTTGAGCATTTCATCATCCATTTGGTCATTCTGGCCAGGCGATCGATAGTACACCCCCACTGCCATTGCCTTCCCCCTTTTACATGGAATTTCAATCCATATAGATTCTACAGCAGATTTTGTTTCCTGCAAAACTTTAATCCTTTCTAACTCAATGCCCTCTCTAACATAGAGAGCAACCCCTCCACCAATTTGATCAGCTCTATCATTACGATATAGTTTGTACCCAGGTATCACAGTGTCCCACTGGTTGTCGTCCTTTCACCATGTCTCTGATATTCCAATCATATCTAACCTTTCATTTAGTTCTAGATATTCTAACTCTCCCATCTTATTTTTTAGACTTCTAGCATTTGCATACAAGCATTTTAGAGAATGTATTTTATCCATATTAATTTGTCTGTTAGACATGAGTAATTTGGGATCTTTAAGCTCTGTCTGCTCCATACTTGAGGGCATTTGGGCTACTTTACTCTTTTGTGGAACCTCTCTGCTTTTGGTAGTATCCTTCAAAGATACATTCTTCCAAACCATCTGCTCTTGGGCGACTGTCGGCTTTCCCCTAATATCTAGTTTAAAAGCTGCTCTATCTCCTTTTTAAAGGTTAATGCCAGCAGCCTGGTTCCATCCCGGTTAAGGTGAAGCCCTTCCCTTCGGAAGAGCCCCTCCTTTTCCCAGAATGTTCCCCAGTTCCTAACAAATCCAAACCCCTCATCTCTGCACCATTGTCTCATCCACGCATTGAGACTCCGGAGCTCTGTCTGCCTTTTGGGTCCTGCGCGTGGAACAGGAAGCATTTCGGAGAATGCTACCCTGGAAGTTCTGGATTTCAACTTCCTACCTAAAAGCCTAAATTTAGCCTCCAGAACCTCCCTACCACATTTTCCTATGTCATTGGTACCAACATGTACCAAGACAGCAGACTCCTCCCCAGCACTATCTAAGACCTTATCTAGGTGGTGCGTGAGGTCCGCTACCTTCGCACCAGGCAGGCATGTTACCAGGCGATCCTCACATCCACCAGCCACCCAGCTATCTACATGCCTAATGATCGAATCACCAACTATAACGGCTGTCCTAACCCTTCCCTCATGGGCACATGGCCATGGAGAAACTTCCTCGGTGCGAGAGGGTTTTACATCACCTGGAGGACAGGTCCTAGTTACAAGATCACTTCCTGCCACACCAGGGTGATGCTCTCCTGTCACGTGACCTCTCTCCTCCATGGCAACAGGGATGCTGCCAGACTGGAGGTGGGACTTCAGGACTATATCCCTGTAGGTCTCGTCTATGTACCTCTCTGTCTGTCTTATGCTTTCCAAGTCTGTTACTTTAGCCTCTAGAGAACGGACTCGTTCCCTGAGAGCAAAGAGCTCCTTGCACCTAGTGCACACGTAAGACCTCTCACCAACTGGGAGAAAATCATACATGTGACACTCAATGCAAAAGACTGGAAAGCCCCCATCCCGCTGCTGGACTGCTGTCTGCATCTTAGTTTTAAGTTTGTGTTTAGATCTAAGTTCTTTACTTACTAAGGGTTGCTATGGATATTTATACTAATAAAACTGAACCTAATACGTGTAATATACCTTGTTCACCTGAAGCTTAACTAATCTCAGGTCCTTAGCGTATGACTGATTTGGGTAATGAGCTTCACCTGAGAGCACCTCCTGTCTTTTAAGATGTGTAAGTACCTATAAAGCTACAATTATCCCAGGGGTGGGAGGGAATTAACACTTATTAAAAGAGGGCTGCTACACAGTACCCTGTCTTGTGCTGCTCAGGTAAGCTATATTCTGATTTGATTTAAATTATAGCTCTTAGCTGCTGCTAGGCTCTAACTTCTTATGAAATTTAAAGTACAAGCTCTCTGCTGGGTTCTAAATTTAACCAGAAAGCTCTTTTCTGTGTTGTAAATTTAAGCTAAAAGAACTTTGCTGATGCTAGGCCCTGAGTGACTATTAAATGTAAACTACAAGCTCTCTGCTGGGTTCCAAATGTAACCAGAAAGCTCCCTTCTGTGTTTTAAATTTAAACTAAAAGTACTTTGCTGTTACTAGGCCCTGAGTGACTATTAAATTTAAAGTACAAGCTCTCTGCTGGGTATGAAATGTAAAAATTGTGGCCCCGGCTCCAAACCTCCGTATGTGACATGTAACCCTTATGTTATAATTATGAAAAACACTTTCTTTTTGTCGGAGTAACCAGCCAGAGGAGGCAGGAACTGCAACCCGTCCCTCGCCGTGGTTACTCCATTTTAATCATTTAAATGCTTGGAAAAAAGCTTTAACTTATCTTGCTTGAATGCAGCCAACATGGAATTCAAAGGATGTCCTTTGAATTCCATGTTGGCTGCATTCAAGCAAGATAAGTTAAAGCTTTTTTCCAAGCATTTAAATGATTAAAATGGAGTAACCACGGCGAGGGACGGGTTGCAGTTCCTGCCTCCTCTGGCTGGTTACTCCGACAAAAAGAAAGTGTTTTTCATAATTATAACATAAGGGTTACATGTCACATACGGAGGTTTGGAGCCGGGGCCACAATTTTTAGATTTGAAGTTTCTCCGCCTTGTGCTGGGTTTTTGTTTTTGGGTATGAAATGTAACCAGAGAGTTCTCCTCTGTGTTTTAAATGTAAACTTAAACTGCTGCTACTAGGCCCTGACTGATTTAACAAAAATAGTGGATCACAGATTAATTAGCTTTAATACAAAGAATTCCTTTTAGAAAATTACCAGAAGTAAATACTCACAGTTGCAGATCTCCCTCCAGAAGCAACAGTCCCCCTTACCAGTCTTTCAATTATATCGCAATGATAGGGTAGATCAAATTGGTGGAAGGATTGTGCTCTGTTAGAGGGGCATTGAGTCACATAGGATTAAAGTTTTGCAAGAAACAAAATACACTGTAGAATCTCTACGGATAGAAATTCCATGTAAAAAGGGGAAGGCAATGGCAGTGGGGGTGTACTACTGTTTGCTTGAACAGAATGAACAGATGGATGATGAAATGCTAAAAGAAATCAGGGAAGCTAACAAACGTTATAACACGATAATAATGAGTGATTTCAATTAACTCAGTATCGACTGGGTCAATGTCACAGCAAGACAAGCTAGGAAGATAAAGTTTCTAGATGAATTAAATGTCTGCTTCTTGGAGCAGCTGGTTCATGAACAGACAAGAGGAGAAGCTATTTTGGACTTAGTCCTTAGTGGAACACAGGATCTGGTGCAAGAGGTAAGGGTTTTGGGGCCACTTGGCAATAGTGATCATAGCGTAATCACATTTGATTTAATAAATGGAGGAAGGACAGCAAGGAATTCCACAGTACTACCATTTAACTTTCAAAAAGAGAGACTGATAAAATGAGGAAAATAGTTAAGAAAAAACTAAAGGGAGCAGCTACAAAGGTTAAAGTTTTACATCAAGTTTGGGTGTTGTTTAAAGATACTTTCTGGGAAGTCCAGACCAGATGTATTCCATGCTTTAAGAAAAGTGGAAAGAAGTCCAAAAAACTGCCGGCATGGTTTAAAGATGAGGTCAGAGAGGCTGTTGTAGCAAAAAAGCATCTTTCAGGAAATGGAAAAAGGAACCCAATGACAAAATTGGGAAGCAACATAAGCAATGGTAAGTTAGATGCAAGGCACTGATAAGGCAGGCAAAGAGAATTTGAAAAAAAGCTTGCCATTGAAGCAAAAACTCATAACAACATTTTCAAGCACATCCGTGCAAAAAACCTGTGAGAGTCAGTTGAACCATTAGATCATAAAGTGGTGAAAGGGCGCTAGGGAAGGACAAGGTTATAGGGAGCGACTGAATGAATTATTTGCTTTGCTCTTTACTGAAGAGGATGTAGATTAGTTACCCATGCCTAAAATGTTTTTTAAAGATGATGTACTGGAAGAACTGAAAGAACTATCGATAAACCGGGAAGATGTATTACAACTATTTGATGAACTGAAGCGTATCAAATCACCTGGACTGGAGTTGTTGTAATAATTCTCCAGTGTTTTTTTTGACTGCCGGCAACCTCTGGGACACTCAAGACACAGATATTGTTGCATCTTTGTCAACTTTCGAGATCATCCTGTTTCTCTTAAGTCCTTAGCGAGCATGTCCAATTTGTGAATATTTGTCTGGAAGAGAGTGATTGCATCTATCTGCTCCCCTATATTAATCTCATTTTGGGTCACTTGATCATCCAGGGATTTTATTTTGGCTTTAATATCACTCACAGTCTTAGAAAAATATAAGCGGAACAGCTTGAGCTCATGCAAGATCTCCAGCAGATCCGCTTCAGTTGCCGGGGATGTTATGACAGTCGAGTTCTCCATATCTGGTCCTTTATTGATGGGTGGAGCCTGAAAAGCTGGTGGCATAGGCTCCGTGGTCATCGTGTGAGAGAAGTGGGCTAGGGCTCTGCATAGGTGCCTTTGTCCGACATGGCTATGAGCCCCCCCCCAATCAGGAAATACCAGAGAGTGGGATCTTGGTACCTCCTCATGGGCTTTGCTAATTAGAAAGAAATAGGCTCACACCAAAAAAAGCTTGCCCCGCTGGTTTGGGGCTGTAAATCTTTGATGTCAATGTGTTGCCACGCCCCAATATAGTGCTCTCAGCCCCCGGATTGTGTGATTGATGGCACTCCTTTTCTGGTGCTAGATAGTTTGATGAACTCCCAGGTTGACCAGTCCACAGCTCTGGCAAACTCTGACCATCAAGCCTAAGTTGAATCTGTCCACAATAGTGTTTCAACACTGAGTCACTGGGGATCTCAGGGTATTGCATTTTATAGAAGTTTGTTCCCAGGGTGGCTGTCCACTTACTCTGTCAAAAAGTGAGCCGAAACACAGAGGCCTTATGGTCCTGTAAGACTGCTTTCTTGCTGTCCTCTTTCTGTTCGTCCCAGCAGTGCCACACTGATTTCACTCAAGGGAAGCCGCTGTAGAGCCGATGAATGGAGCCCCTTTAAATTGTAGTTAAAACAGTCCGTGCAGGCTCCGACAGTGCAGCCGCAGCTTTGAAGTGCAAGTGCTATCACTATGGCTGGATCTGTGGCTTTGATGCAGTCACGCTTTTTTAGGCCCAACAGGTGCGCACACTTATGCAAGAGCCCTAGCATAGTGGATTGCTGTGGCGGGAGACGGATGGTGAGCAGTGGCATCAGATCAGGCATCCAAGTCGAGAGAGAGCACGTGATTGGAGGAGCAGAGGACCGCCGGTTCACAGGGCTGCATGTTCCCTTGTGCTGTGTACAGCTAAGGGCATTAGAGCATGACCTGGTGTGTCATCTGGTGACTGGATCATGGTAGGCAGCGTGGAGCCATTCCGGTTAGTTTAAGTCTGCATATTTCCACCAACGGGACTGGCAGTCGGTGGAGCAAAAACCTTAAGTGGCCACTTGTTGGGCTCACAAGATCCCCCTCCCCCCCCCCCAATAGAGTAACTTTTGATGACACTTTTGAGAAATCAGGAGAGTTATGATTAATTTGGCGGTAATTGTTTCCATCGGAGATGTGATTTTTTTTAGAAGAAGATCAGGAGTACAGGAGTGGTCGCAGCAGAAGTAGGTGTAAACACCACCGGACCAACTTGGGAGCTTGGTGAAGCCCAATGACAGACCAGACAGCAGTTGTTAATTTAACAGAGGTCCCCCTTGTCTCCTCTTTAGGAGTGGCTACTTAATTTGGGGTTGTCTTTCATTCCTATTGTCACATACAATCCCTTTAAAACCAGGATTTGCCTCCACTGCTTTTTTTCGTAAGTAACAAGTCACTCAATTCTGCTCTTCTTATCACATAAGACAGGATGATTCTCTCATACAGAACCCCTCTAAATGGATTCCCCATGGGTTGGTTGATTCTGTTATTACAGCCTTTCAGCATTTGGTATTACAAGATTTGAAAAGAATGGAGGGTATCAGGTTGAAACAATATTATATTATAATATGGACTTGTGATGAGCAATTGGCATTGCTTGAATTGTCATCTTTCACAGACTTGGTTATTTGGAATGCTGATAAGGGAGGGGCCATTGTGGTCCAGACCAAGGCCTAGTATCACTTGGAAATGAGTACTCAACTTATGAGTGGACGATACCATCAGGTGCTAGCTGGAGATCCTACCTGTACTCTTCAGGCACAAATTGGTCAGCTCACTACTGAAGCTTCAGAGGTGGGTTGGATAACGACTAAGGAGAAGCAATTCCTGTGCAACCCTCATCCTAAGATACCCATTATTTATACTGTGCCAAAAATACACACGTTGCTACAGGCCTCCCCTGGTAGACCTATTGTCTCTTGTAGAGATTTGGTTTTAGAACCACTATCCAAGTTCTTTGGTGTATTTTTACAACAGTGCGCCAGTCGATCACAATGACATTAAGGACTTAACTCATTTCTTTTTTTTTTCATTTATGTTTTATTAATTTTTAACAAAATTACACGCATAAACAAACTTGCAATGGAAAAGGGGGACGCTTCCAAAGAGAAACAAAATACAGAATTGTCAAAGGTAATAACATGCACAAGCAGAACCCCACCACAAGCCCACAATGATTTAGATCTAAGATGGTCAGGAAATAAAAAATAAACCGAAGAAAGGAAAAGAGAGCAACAAAGCAGCCAAATTAACTACAGCAACAAAGAGTACTTGCTCATTCACCCCCAACCGATCCCTGGGAATTCAAAAAGGAAATCAATTGCGAAGGAAACAAAAAAACATAGGAATTACCATGAAGTTTCACCAGGCATTTACAGGGAAATTTTAAAAAGAATAATCCCCCCAGCTGGAGAACCCGCGGCCGCAGGATCAAAAACTCACTCCTACGCCGATGGGTTTCCCAAGCTAGATCCGGAAAAACTTGAACTGAACAACCCTTGAATAATACATTCCTTTTAAGAAAAAAAAACCTGAGCAGCCATTCACGGTCTGATATTAAAGCAAAGGTAACTAAACAGGTCGCTGTCTTTACTAACACAGAATCCGAAGTTTCCAGTAAAGCAGAAACACTTAATACATCAAATTGCTCCTGCCCACCTACTGCAACAGAGGCCGAAGCCTTCCGAGCTGTAGGAGGATAATAAATCCTAACAATAGGAGGGCATGAATCCGGAGGAACCCCCCAATACCTCAAGAAGATACATTTTAAACATTTATTTCGCCGAAATATTAGGTAACAAGGGAAAATTCACCAAACGCAAATTTGCCAATCTAGAAAAATTTTCTAACTGTTCCAGCTGGGCTTTCGCCTGGTTAGAATCCTTAATAAATAATTCTGACAAAGTTTCCATCTGTTTCGTCTTTTCAACAGTCTCTTCAAGCTTGATTTTAATCCCGGAGATCTCCTGTTCGAATTGAACCATTCTAGCCAAATTTGATGTCATCTCCAATTGAATTCCATTTGTTTGTGTAAGAAAAATTTGTCCCAACTGGTTAATAGCTGTCCATATAGACTCAAGAGTAAACTGTTCAGGTCTTGGCAAAGAAAAGGAAACAGTAGACCTGGATTGTTCACCCAGTAGAGCTTCACCAACCTCAGGGAGCTGTTGAGGGATCCCGGCGTCTACATTGACTGCCGCTAGCAAGCTCTCAGCCTCACCAGCAAGAGCCCGCTGATCCATCAAAGAGACCGCTCCCTCCGAATCGCTAGGCAGGTGTGGCCCCAATGAAGCCTCAGAAACTCCCAACACTGGGGATATCGTGGCCTCCACAACCCGCCGAGACAATTCTGGGCGTAGTTGCTTAGAGGGCTGGTGCAAATCCGGGGGCGTGAAATCGCTGCTCGAGGGAGACGCCGAGCTACACAGCCTCTGCAGTCTACCAGCCGAGCTTCCAACTCCCGGTTGAGGCTGCAATGGTTCCTGACGTCACAATACAAACGAATCCAAAGGACCACTCATTGGAGTCGAGGTCACCGGAGAAGCTTGGGGCAGCATACTCCTTCACCTTTCTCTTCTGTCCCATCCGAAACAGCAGTCAGGAGCGTGCACTCACTAAAGCGCCATCTTGGATCGGTTCCCAGGACTTAACGCATTTCATGACAATAGTTCATGACTTACCTGACATTTCTCCTTCGTGCTGGCTAGTAACCGTGGATGTCTTTGTCTATATACAAATATTGATCAAGACGAGGCCCTTCGGGTGATTTTGGAGCTTTCTTTGGACTTGTTCTCTCATTTGCCAAGACTCAGCTGCATGGCTTATCTTCCATCAGTGTCGCTATACTCATTTAACCCCTCTTCTTGAGTCACTTCACTGGCGCCCTATCCATTTCTGCATCCAGTTCAAACCTTTCCTTCTTACCTACAAGTGCATTAATTCTGTGGTTCCTCATTACCTCTCCTCTATCTCATCTCACTCTACACCCCTCCTCGGGAACTCCACTCCTCTGGCAGATCCCTTTTATCTGTGCCCTTCTCTGCCACTGTCAACGCCAGATTTCGTCCATTCCACTTTGCTGTTCTATGTGCCTAGAACAAACTACCTGAGTTGGTTACAGCCAACATGACTTTAGACAAGGAAGATCTTGTCTTACAAATCTGTTATGTTTTTTTGAAGGTGTGAATAAACAGGTGGACAAAGGTGAGTCGGTTGTTATAGTGTATCTGGACTTTCAGAAAGCCTTTGACAAGGTCCCTCATCAGAGACTTTTGGCAAAACTAAAGAGTCATGGGATAGGAGGCAGTGTACTATTGTGGATCAGCAACTGGTTAAAAGATAGAAAACAGAGGGTAGGGCTAAATGGCCAATTTTCCCAATGGAGAAAGGTGAATAGTGGTGTACCCCAGGGATCTGTGCTGGGTCCGCTGCTTTTTTCATAAATGAACTGGAAAGTGGAATAATGAGTGAGGTTATCAAATTTGCAGATGACACAAAACTATTTAAAGTTGTTAAAATCCAAGAGGATTGTGGAAAATTGCAAGAGGATCTTGATAAATTGGAAGACTGGGCATCAAAATGGCAGATGAAATTTAATGTGGACAAGTGCAAAGTTATGCACCTACGGAAGAACAACTATGGTTACACGATGCAAGGTTCCGCAATAGGAACCACCACCCAGGAAAAAGATTTAGGCGTCATTGTGGATAACATGTTAAAACCCTCGGACCAGTGTGCAGCGGCAGCCAAGAGAGTAAATAGAATGCTAGGTATCATAAGGAAAGGAATGGAAAATAAAACAAAAGATATTATAATGCCTCTATACCGTTCCATGGTGAGACCGCACCTTGAATATTGTGTGCAATTCTGGTCGCTGTATCTTAAAAAGGATATAGCGTTATTAGAAAAGGTTCAGAGAAGAGCCACCAAAATGGTAAATGGATGGAAGGATACTCCTATGAATAAAGGCTAAAAAGGTTAGGGCTCTTTAACCTGGAAAAGAGACGGCTGAGGGGAGATATGATAGAAGTCTATAAATTAATGAACGGGGTGGAACGGGTAAACGTAGATCGATTGTTTACGTTATCAGAATATAGAAAGACTAGGGGACATGCAATGAAGCTACAGGGTAAACTATTTAAGACTAATAAAAGAAAATATTTTTTCACTCAACGTGTAATCAAACTCTGGAATTTGTTACCGGAGGATGTGGTAAAGGCTGTTAGTGTTGCTGGGTTTAAAAAAGGTTTGGACAAGTTCCTGGAGGAAAGGTCCATAAACCATTATTAAGAAGGGACCCAGGATATCAATGCTTGACCCAGTACAAGCATCGTGGAACCTGTGTCTTTTGGGGAAACTGCTAGGTACGTATGACCTAGATTGGCCACTGTTGGAAACAGGATACTGGGCTTGATGGACCTTGGTCTGACCCAGTATGGCATATCTTATGTTCTTATATGTTCTTATGGTGTGTTGGGCTCCTTCTCTGGCCCTATTCAAGTCCAGGCTGAAGACCCAACTCTTTGAGGCTGCTTTTGGATCCTGATGCTCCTCATTCTCTTGTCCACCAGTTATCAGGGGCAGCCCAAGGTTGGTGCGGGGCTATGTGTGGAGACTCATTTCAGGGCCTCATTTGTATAAGGGACTTCCTTTGCATAAATATTTCCATGACTTTAATGTGCACTAACGTTTAGTAAATATGCCTCTTAATGAGTGTTTGGATAAAGAAAGACTACCAGATTTCTACATTACTATACTCCAGTACCAACTGCCAGGCCCATTAGGAACTACTACAAACACTGCCTGTTTAGAACCATATCCTGCTTCTTGAGTGAATCTAAAGTGACTGATATTCTATTCTATTCTAACTCAATCAGTATTTTTGTCGGAAGTTTTTGCCTTGAGAGATTGCTCCCACTTGAAGCGTAACTTCCCTTTTAGTCAATTTATGTGGAAAAACAAACCACTCAATAAAATATTGTGAAATAAGTGCACTCTTTCTCAATGCTATATCACAATAACCTCTTCTGTTGAACACAAGCCAAAGGGATCCCTTCTAAACTTCCAGGAAATCACCCCAGCTTTTATCCAAGTTCTGCAGATCACAACGAACACAGCACTGCGTTTGGAGCCCCGCTCTATTTTTTGGCTCTGTTTCAACGCTTAAAATTCTGCAAAAGCAATATACTCATCTTTGTACCGCATCCAGCAGCAATGTTTTATTCCCTGCGACGCTTAACCAGGAATAGCATCCAATAGAGATCTTTCCTCTCAGAAGACGCTTCCGTTAATACAGTCTCACAGTAATATAGCATTGAGAAAGAGTGCACTTATTTCACAATATTTTATTGAGTGGTTTGTTTTTCCACATAAATTGATTAAAAGGGAAGTTATGCTTCAAGTGGGAGCAATCTCTTAAGGCAAAAACTTCCGACAAAAATACTGATTGAGTTAGAATAGAATAGAATATCAGTCACTTTAGATTCACTCAAGAAGCAGGATATAGGTACACAATAGAGTGAAGGGTTAGAATAATTACTCTGTTTAGAACCCATAGCAAACCCAAGTATCATAACAGCACTACCAGGACAGACAAAGCACCAAACCCTACCTATCAAAAGGCAACACTGCAAATATTAAACCAATACTTCTCAGAGAATACCAGTACATCTTCTACTGGGGAAAGAGAACAAGTGAGACTGTCACATAGAAACTACATAAACAGAATACTGCAGCTCGGTTACAAATGCAGAACATAGACCGTCACCACACAAAGAACAAGGGATCACAATTTAGAAATAGGAAGACAATAATTAAGCTGGGAACCCCAAAAGCCAAACTTGGAAAGTACAACAACATTGGAGAAATAAAACTATAAATTAATTTCCTTTTGTACTAAACAAAAACCGCAGACGTTAGCAATGCACATTCCCAGAGCTGACATATTCCAGTTAATAAATTCAAAATATAAAAGTATTTTTCTACCTTTTGTTTGGGCATTTTATTTTTTTAGTTACAATTGCTCCAGTCACTTTCTTCTGGTTTCTTCGTCTCTTCTGCTAACTCTCCATCGTCTGCTGTCCATTTGTCCTTTCTTCTCTCTTCTAGTTTATTTCCATTCTCTCTCTACGTCTGCTTTAACATACTGATCTTTTTCCTTATGCTCTTTCCTCCATCTCTTTCTTTATTCCTTTTTCATCCACTCAAATTTTACCCCTCCATCCTCAATCCCCACTTACTCTCCCAATACCTGGCCAATTGTAGATTTTTCTTCCCTCTCACACAAAATATATTTTCCCCTCTCCATCCTCATTCCCCCAGCCCCATTCCCTTCTAGTCCTCCCCCAACATCAGCTCCCTTCTAGTTCCAGCCGCACCCAGCATCCGCTTCCTTCTAGTCCCATTCTCCCATCCCCCCGCATCAGCCCATTTCCAGTCCTAGCCCCCCCCATCAGCTATTTCCAGTCTTAGCCCCCCTCCCCCCGAAGAGCCCCGCGGTTGTCCAACAGGCTTTAGAGGGAACTGGAGAGGCCCCGGCTCACCTCTGACAGCCGCCGAAGTGAAGAGCACCTTTTTTCTTCACTTCAACAGCTGTATTGTAGTATAGGCTGCTGGTGCACCAGAGATACTAGGGAACTTCCTGTTTCCTGATACTCAGCGTGCCAGCAGCCTGTACTTAGAGATGGTATAGGCAGGATTTTTGGGTATCGGGGCAGGGGCTGGGTGCACAAAGTCTCCGCTGCCTGATCCAGGCCATGGGTCAGGCAGTAGGGGTACTGGGGGCTGAAGCCACAGCAACATTTTGTTCCCACGGACCGGAATCAGGTCCTAACAGCCCCATCTTCAGTGGGGACATCCGGAAAGCCCAGACGTCCCCCTCCCATAACGCAGCTCTATGTATACGGCTTGCACATATACTAAGTACACTTTTGACCATGTAGTCTATTTGTTGGTTTGCTCTTGTGGTTTGAAATATGTGGGATGTACGACTTGTCCTATTAACCCTTTCACTACCACATTTTTTTATTTCAATAAAAATAAATTCCAGAAAGCAGAACTTTGCTTAGGGATAGTAGAAAACAAATATGTTAACTTGCATTACAAATATGTTAACTTGCATAAATATGTTAATAATTAGAAGAGGGTTTTTTTATCATGGGTCCATTTGGCACCAATGGGACTTAACGGAACTCAATATAAAGAATAAAAGTAAGGCAAGATATATAAAACTGAAAGTTCTTAATATTTTTATTGAAACTGCTGATGAAATTGGTTTTTATTCAAACTGCTGATCAAATTGCAGTGGAGGGGTTGCGCTCTATGTTAGAGAGGGCCCTGAATCAGAAAAGATTAAAGTTTTGCAGGGAACACAATTTGCTGTAGAATCTCTATGGATTGAAATTCCATGTAAAGGGAGAGAGAGCAGCCTTGTGAGGGAGCAGCCGCGGTTTCTTCTGCCGCAGAGCGACGTGGTCGGCTGGAGCCGGGTGCCTACAGAGACAGCCGCAGGCAGAGAGTGGTCGCCCCTGGTGCTGAGGACCCCCCCACGAGCCCTACAAAGAACAGCTGGGCTACACGCGGCTGCGTGTTCGCGGCCTACGGGGTCGCGTCCTAAGGGGCGTGTCACAAGGGGCTAGGTCTGCTCCTTGTGTGCTTCTTTGGTGCTTTTTGGTGGTTCCAGGAGTACCAGTAGTGGTGTGCTGTTCATGGGGAAACGGAAGGCAAGGTTAGCTGCTAAAACACCGACAGGAGAAGGAGGTAAGGTGTCCGGTCCCATGGACAAACATATCACTGCCCTTCCACGTGCAAGTCAGTCCTTGGATGAGGCCTTGTTGAGTCCAGACATCCAGACCCCACCTCCTTTCCCACAACCTGCTTGTTCGTCTACTCCTTTGAAGGTGCCTTCACAAGTTGTGTCTCCCGTTCTAGTTCCTGTGGACTTTGCTACATCTGAAACTGATTCTTTACCACTTAAAAGTGAGGTGACTCTTGTAGATATCTGGTCAATGCTTCAAAAAAATCGAGATTAGATTAACTACTACTGTCTCTTCCTTATGCAGTTTTTCTCATGATGTTGTTACAAAGGTTAAAGTGATTGATGACCAAATGACTGATTTAGCTGGTTCCTTGACTCGGGCGGATTCTCAACTCCGATCGTATCAAGATTCCCATCTTGGTTATCTTAAAGATATTTCTTCTGTTTCTTATCGATTGGAGCTACTTGAGAACCACCAGCGTGCAAGAAACCTTCGTTTTCTAAATTTTCCATCTACTCGCTTGCTTTCACCTGAGATACTATTGAAAAAGTATTTGTCTGAAATCTTACATTTGGAGGATGCTATAGATATTGTGCAAATGTATTCTTTTTTCCTAAAGTGGTGGCCTCGAGTCAGGCCAAGGACGAGGTTCCTGTGGCTGACTCGGTTGGCCTAAATCTTACAGAATTTTTGCAGGATTCGCTCGAGCACATCCCAAAGCGGTGTACTTTGGTGGTGACCTTTGGGACTGAATCCCTTAAGTTGAGAATTATTCGTGCTTATTTCAAATGTAAAGATGAGTTATTTTGTGGTTATAAGCTACAGGTATTTCCTGATGTGGGCCGGGCCACACAGACTCGACGGAAGCAATTTTTGGAGCTTAGATCTAGAGTGGCGGCTTTGGGAGCTTCTTTTTTTTTGAAGTTCCCTTGCCGCTGCTTAGTAACTTATGAGGGTCATGATTATGTTTATATTGATGTGGCTTCTTTGCGTCAGTTTCTTGTTGATAAGGAGAAAGTTGATGGGCAGGATGTTGTGTAGGTGGGTTGGCTTTTAGATTTTTGCTCCCTGATTTGGAGTTTTAGTACTCCTTTTTTCTTCTATGATTCTTTTTTCAAGGCTCTCTTCGGAGAGTATGGCTCTCTCTCTCTCTTGATGTGTTTTCTATTGCTATTTGACTTTGTTCTTGAATGTATTTATTCACTGGTTGGAGATTTTCTTTTGTATGTAACTTTCTATTCAAGAAAATTTAAATAAATAATTAAAAAAAAAAATTCCATGTAAAAAGGGGAAGGCAATGGCAGTGGGGGTGTTGACTTCTATCCCCCACTATCGACCACCTGGCCAGAATGAACAAATGGATGATGAAATGCTCAAAGACATCAAGGAAGCTAACAAAAGTTATAGTGCAGTAATAATAATGGGTGATTTCAATTACCCCAGTATCGACTGGGTCAGTGTCACGGCAGGAAATGCTAGGGAGATAAAGTTCCTAGATGAAATAAATGACTGCTTCTTGGAGCAGCTGGTTCATGAACTAACCAGAGGGGAAGCCATATTAGACCTAGTCCTTAGCGAAACACCAGATCTAGTGCAAGAGATAAGGGTGTTGGGGCCACTTGGCAATAGTGATCATAGCATGATCGCGATTTAATTAGTGGAGGAGGGATAGTAAGGAAATCCACAGTACTACCTTTTAACTTTCGAAAGGGAGACTATGATAAAATGAGGAAAATAGTTAAGAAAAAACTAAAAGGAGCAGTTGCAAAGGTTAAAGACTTACATCAACCTTGGATGTTGTTGAAAAATACTATCTTGAAAGCCCAGACCAGCTGTATTCCACGCTTTAAGAAAAGTGAAAGGAAGTCCAAAAAACTGCCAGCATGGTTTAAAGGTGAGGTCAGAGAGGCTGTTGTTGCCAAAAAAGCATCTTTCAGGAAATGGAAAAAAGAGCCAAACGACGAAACCTGGAAACAGCACAAGCACTGGCAAGTCAAATGCAAGGCATTGATAAGGCAGGCAAAGGGAGAATTTGAGAAGAAGCTTGCTGCGGAAGCAAAAATGCGAAATAAAGACTTTTTCAAGTACATTCGTAGCAAAAAAACCTGTGAGAGAGTCAGTTGGTCCATCAGATGATAGAGGGGTTAAAGGGGCACTAAGAGGCGACAAGGCGATAGCGGAGAGACAGAATGAATTCTTTGCTTCGGTCTTTACTGAGGAAGATGTAGGGATGTTACCCATGACTGAAGTGGTATTTAAAGGTGCAGAAGAATTGAAGGAAATATTGATACATTGTGAAGATTTATTACAACTATTAGATAAACTGAAGAGTAGAAAATCACCTGGGCCAGGGTGTTGAAAGAACTGAAATATGAGATTGCAGACCTGCTATTAGTAATCCGTGAATTTTCATTAAAATAATCTGTAATACCTGAAGATTGGAGGATCACCAATGTAACGCCAATTTTTAAAAAGGGTTCCAGGGGTGATCCAGGAAACTACAGACCGGTGAGCCTGACGTCAGTACCGGGAAAAATGGTAGAAACAATAATAAAGAACAAAATTACTCAGCATGTAGATAGTCATGGCCTAATGGGAGACAGCCAACATGGCTTAAGACAAGGAAGATCTTGTCTTACTAATCTGTTATGTTTTTTTGAAGGTGTGAATAAACAGGTGGACAAAGGTGAGTCGGTTGATATTGTGTATCTGGACTTTCAGAAAGCCTTTCACAAGGTCCCTCATCAGAGACTTTTGGCAAAACTAAAGAGTCATGGGATAGGTGGCAGTGTACTATTGTGGATCAGGAACTGGTTAAAAGATAGAAAGCAGAGGGTAGGGCTAAGGCCAATTTTCCGAATGGAGAAAGGTGAATAGTGGTGTACCCTGGGGATCTGTGCTGGGTCCGCTGCTTTTTGACATATTCATAAATGACCTGGAAAGGGGAATAACTAGTGAGGTTATCAAATTTACAGATGACACAAAACTATTTAAAGTTGTTATAACCCAAGAGGATTGTGGAAAATTGCAAGAGGATCTTGATAAATTGGAAGACTGGGAATCAAAATGGCAGATGAAATTTAATGTGGACAAGTTCAAAGTTATGCACCTAGGGAAGAACAACCCAAACTATGGTTGCATGATGCAAGGTTCCACATTAGGAACCACCACCCAGGAAAAAGATTTAGGTGTCATTGTGAATAACATGTTAAAACCATCGGCCCAGTGTGCAACAGCAGCCAAAAGAGCAAATAGAATGCTAGGTATCATAAGGAAAGGCATGGAAAATAAAACAAAAGATATTATAATGCCTCTATATCGTTCCATGGTGAGACCGCACCTTGACTATTGTGTGCAATTCTGGTCGCCATATCTTAAAAAGGATATAGCGTTATTAGAAAAGGTTCAGAGAAGAGCCACCAAAATGGTAAAGGGGATGGAAGGATACTCCTATGAAGAAAGGCTAAAAAGGTTAGGGCTCTTTAACCTGGAAAAGAGACACTGAGGGGAGATATGATAGAAGTCTATAAATTAATGAACGGAGTGGGACGGGTAAACGTAGATCTATTGTTTACATCATCAGAATATAGAAAGACTAGGGGACATGCAATGAAGCTACAGGGTAAACTATTTAAGACTAATAAAAGAAAATATTTTTTCACTCAACGTGTAATCAAACTCTGGAATTTGTTATCGCAGGATGTAGTAAAGGCTGTTAGTGTAGCTGGGTTTAAAAAAGGTTTGGACAAGTTCCTGGAGGAAAGGTCCATAAACCATTATTAAGAAGGGACCCAGGATATCAATGCTTGACCCAGTACAAGCATTGTGGAACCTGCGTCTTTTGGGGAAACTGCTAGGTACGTATGACCTAGATTGGCCACTGTTGGAAACAGGATACTGAGCTTGATGGACCTTGGTCTGACCTAGTATGGCATATCTTATGTTCTTATGTTCAATTTCTTTCCTTTGTAATGCAAAGGAAAACATTGCATTTCATCCTGACATGAGCTTTGCAAACCCTGCACCCTTGTTTCAGGTCTGAGTGAGCTGGAAAGTGTCTTACACCGTCATTTCTGATGCTGGCGTTTGGATCAGACTGAACAGATGATTTCTGTTTTGGTGGTGCAGGGGAGTCATCAGGATCATTCACTTCAGGAGAATCCAGCACATTTGATGGTCGCCCTCCTTTTCTTTGCACATATGACGGCACCTTGTTTTCTTTGATCAACGACTCACTTTTGCTGATAACAAACTGAAGGAGTGAGAACACTGCTCACAGTGAAGTCTGTAAAGCAACCATCCATTCACAACCGCAAGATGAAGGCCCCAGTAAAATATTCTACGGTACCATTTCTTACTGCGATGGTCAGTGCAATATAGAGCCATAAGCATATCAAAGAGATCTACACCTCCCATATTCTGACTGTAGTCTCGAACAACAGCTGGGCAGGGCACATCAACATAGGCATGCAGTTTCATGTCCCAGCACTTGATCATAGAAATTGGATCAGTGTTGATAAAAGTGTAAATTGGATCAGTGTTGAGAAATTGATCTCAGTGTTGATAAAAGCTGAACAGCTGAATTATCATACCAATGAACTACTGATAAACTAGAGTTTGCATCAACCATAAAATCACTGGATCCTCGACCTTTTTTCTTTAGTTCTTTTTCCGTTTTCATAATGCATCCTCTGATCCTGTTGCACCATATTGTCCCAGCAGACAGGATGCTCTGTTCCTTTAGCATCAGCTGAAGCTCCAGAAAAGTGAAGTAGTTAAAGTACAGTTTGAAATTCTGAGTGCTAGGCAGTGTCTTGCATAATTTCATAACAAAGTCTCCTGGTTGAAATCCACAGCTTTTCTGCACAACAGGAGCCTTGCCGTCATAGAAATGAAAGTCATATGTCACACCACTGACCCCGCATCTAGCAAATACTTTGAAGCCCCATTTCTTAGGCTTCTTTGAAAGGTATTGCCTCAAGAGGTTTTTTTTCCTTTGTATGGTATCATCTGCTCATCAATGCTCTGCTTTTCTTCCGGGTTAACCTTTAGGCAAGCCTCTCGAATGAAATCCAGAAGAGGGCGAACTTTACAATATCTATCATACAAAGGGTCATTTCTGTCAGTGACGGCCTTGGTGTTGTCATTGAAGTGCAAAAACCTCTTGATGTCGGTAAAACGATTTTGACTCATAACGTCTGCAACAGGTGGAAAACGGAGTTCTTCTGACCAGTAGCATTTATAACTGGGCATTCGAATCAGGCATTTATAACTGGGCATTGGAATCAGGCCCATCTTCATCAACATTCCAGAGTATTGTTTGATTTCTACTGTTGTTCTAAATGAGGACACACACTGAACTGCAGGTAAATTGATCTGAATCACAATGTGCTCAATAAGTTCAGTGGAAAAAAATCTGTAAAAGTATTTTATTGGAGTCTCTTCCTCCTCGGGTGGATCAGAAAGTTTTCCCCGATCAGACTGGATCGGAGGTGACTTTTGGCTTTATTCTCCTCCATCGAAACATTACTGCATCTTTTGATTTAGATTTTTTTTTAAATAATCTGTTCAATGGAACATTATCATCATCATCATCATCTACACCAGCAACATCAGGATCTTTCTGCTTTGCCTGATCCCTAACTGTTGATAATGGAAGATCATCTTCTGATTCGTTCAGTGGATCATCGCTCAACTCATCCATATTATTTTCCATCTCTGGATCCTCTACATCACACTTAGGTTCAGAAATGTCAGCATCTGGTAACAAGACAAGCTGTGATTCCATTTTTCCTTTTCTAATTTGTCTGCGATGCATATCACAATCCATCTTTTTGCGTGCATCAAACATTCAACAAATTTCAGAATGTAACTGAATTACTACTAAAATACTACTCAATTAGCAGATAACATATAAATTTCAAATTTAAATCTTAGGGGCATGTTTACTAAAAACCGCTATTTTGCGCGGCGCAAAATAGCGCACTAAAAGCAGAACTTAAGTGCTCTTAAGCGCCCCGCAAACGTGCGTCGAACCCCCGCACACGTGCGCGTCACACTAACGAGCCCCGCACAAGTACTGGCCCGTAAATGTCCGATAGAGGCGTGGAAAGGCCTACGGAGGGCGGGGGAAGGCCCCGGAGGGGCGGAGAGACAGGGTTAATGGGCGGGGAAGGGGAGGGGAGAGGCCCATCGCACAGTTGCGGGGCCGAATTTCCATTGCAAAAATAGCGCGAGTGAACCACTCGCGGTAGAGGGGATTTAAAGGGAAGAGAAACCATTTACGTCAGCAATGTACAGCACAACCGGGGAAACCTGCAAAATGTGAGCAGTGTGATACATGTGCACAGCACAAAAGTGCAATTAAAAATAGAAAATGACCACCACAAAAATATTAAAAATAGTAATTCAGTTGGGGAACAGTTATAGTGATGGGCAAAACTAGAAAACACACCCAGGAAAGCTCCAAACAAAAATGATTCATGGAAAGGTGCACGGAGCGGAGACTCGTCCAAAAAACATTTCCCTTTTTCTGGAGCTGTCCTGGGAGTGTTTTCCATGTTTGCCCATTAATATCACTGTAGCCCAGCTTGGTTATATTTTATCCCCCTTTTCCCGTGGTCATCTGTGGGCTTTACTTGCACGTTTGTCACCAGACAGGGTGAAGGAGCCCACAGTAGAAATGCACACAGCAGGCTTTGCGACTCCATCCTGCCATGTTACTATCTCCAGGGACTGCACTGTCCCTGTGGCCACAGTGTGGTGCAGCGGACAGAGCCAGTACCTCTAGGACCAGAGGGTCAGAGGTTCAAATCCCAGCTGGGGCACCTTCCAGCCCTGGCCATATATTTTACCCACCACTGAACAACGATAGCACACACACCCCTGTCTTGCAGGGAACATAGGCATGGGGAGATCACCCATATTTTACCCAACACCACACACACACCACAACAATGGGCAATACCTACAGCCAAGTCACCCAAATGCAGTCCCGTACTGACACATTGCAATCAGGTCATCTGCTTTCTCTGAGAGAAGCTCATGCCAGCATGTTGGCGGACGAGTACATGTGGTGACTGGGGCAGTGGCCGCTAGCCACGGAAGACAGAGGCCTAGCCATGTGCAGGCTGGCACAGTCCACAGCAACAGACAGGCCCTGCCAGATCCACAGTCATGGACTATCCAGGGAATTCAGCCAATCTGTGGCTACACGGTGGTGCAGTGCACACAGACAGTGCATGCAAGAACAGAAGGTTACAGGTTCAAAGACCAGCTGGGGCTACCGCCAATCCTGCCCACATATTTTCCCCACAAATAAACAGTGACAGTAAGGACATATGCAATGTTAATAGGTCTAACTTTTACCCCACTGAGCACAGACACCATGAACAGGGGCAGAACCTACAGCAGAATCCCCCAAATGCAGTCCTGGTGGGCCACACACCAGTCAGGTTCCATGCTGCCACTCATACAAATGCCTGTGCTGTATATCTATGCACCACCCCCACGGCATGTAGATGTAGCTCATGCATATTCATGAGGGACAGCAGGAAGACCCGAACAGTGTGATGCAAAACTGGACCGGATTTGGGAAGCGCTGCCGTAAAGCAGCAGCCAACAGGGGCAGACACACCCACACCCACACCCACAGGCCCCATTGGCCAATGTCTCCTGTAGAGGCAGAACATTGGACCCTGCGTGCATCTCCCAATACTAGCACCTGCATACCTTAGCAATGTCACCCTACACCTGAGGTTCACAGCTCTGAAACGTTTGCTAAGAGTACAGGCTGATAGATATCCCTACGTTACGCACATACTGCTAGTTGACCCCATCCGAACAATCTGTTTGGTGTCTGCGGTGCGTGCTCCAGGCCTGGCCTCTGACTGTGTTCACCACCCTGGGGAGTGACCCCCAGCAGTACTGCATACCATATCCATGCCTGTGCCGTGCCCAGGACCGGTGTGGTGGGCAAGGCTAATCACCCCCTCAATAGTAGCACAATGCTGGCATAGGTGTGGGAGTGTGTGTCTGTCTATACAGTGTGTGTTGGCTGCAAACACCTTCCCCAACCCACACTGCCAGCACTACTGCCAGTATTGGCCTGCCAATGTGCATAATGAGCAGCAAGGTACCATGGGTATAGGTCAGACATGGTGGGCTGGCCAGGATTCATCTGCACAGGGCATAGGGCACTGGCTGTGACATTGTAGTGCCCGGCCACCACCTACACAGACAGGGTGACCTCCGTATGTGCTGCTGGGGGAGCACTCTCACCCTGAGTGTGCAGTGATGACAGCATGGCTAGGCACCCCCATAGTGCTGTATTGTGTTTCTCTCTTGTGATATATATGGGTTTCCTGTTGGGGCCTCCTCACAGAACTCTCTGCTTGTGTGTGCTGCCACCCCAGTTTTGGGTGCATGTATGTCCATCAGGGCTAACCAGCAGACTGTTCACAGCTGGTATGTGTCTTGATGGAGTGCCTTGCAGGGTGCAGCGGCTGATGGCTTGCTGCAGGAAAATATCAGATAGTGCTGGGGGTGCATCTTTGGATATCCAGGCATAAAGTCTGTCTGATATTGTGTTATGGATGTGTGTGGAGCTGCTTTGACTGCCCTGTAGGGTGTCTCTTCCCCCAGCAGGACTGGGGTTTGATGGTCCACTCTACTGCCAGGGGGGAGGGGGGGGGGGGGGGGGGGGGGGGGGGGGGGGGGGGGGAAAGAGAGAGGGAGGAAGAAGGGGGTAGGATGGGGAATCTGTTGGTGGGAGGCCCTGTTTGCCACCCGGGGGGGGGGGGGGTGGTAAACCTTGACCACCTAGGGGTCCATGGGGGTTTCCACTAACTGAGACAGACAGAGATATCCAAGATGTTTCTGCAGCACCTTCCTATCTCACAGGTTAGTCCTGTTTTGGAGCTCTGTCATGGCCTCATTCAGCCATGGCTGGTGTTGTGGACCTGGTCCTGGGCGCCACATCACACCCTCAGGGTGAGCACAGTACCCACACAATGTGACGGTGTGTAGCTACTCTTTGCTGGTAGTCCACCCGCTCAGGACCCCCTACCAGGCTGAGGTGCTGTGTGGGTGCACACGGACAATTCCCCCTACCAGGCCGGGTAGCTGTTGGGATGCATTACCCATCTTGTGTGCATCTGTGGACAGCTGATGTGCATGTGCAGTGCATCATGGGTACGGGTGGCCTAACCCTATCTTGTTTACAACAGCAGACTGTCTGTGAGGTGACGTGCAGGCTCTCTGCAGCCAGCCAGGGGCTTGCTGACAGCTATAGGGCTGTAGCCCAATGGTTACGTCACTACCTTTGCAGCCAGAGGTCATGGGTTCAAGCCCACTGTGGGGTTCTGTGATAGGGTTGTCCAAAGCATCATCTTTGTTTACTGTACATATTTTTATGACAGCAAACACACCCTTGGCATACTGTACCCATAAGGTGCCTCTGAGGGAGCTCTTTAGGGCGCCCTATAGGCCACCTTATGGGTGCCATCCATATAGGGTGCACTATACATTATCCTGTGTCGCAACATACATGCTGCCCTATAGGGGACATTCTAGGGTGCCTTGGCGGACGGTGCACTGTAACATGTGCCTTATGGTCCGCCTTATGTTAACATGCTGTGAGAGTGCGTTTGCTAGTAGTTATCACAAAATAGAATTAAAAAGCCTCCTAAAGCACTCCACAACATAAAATATACTGCCTCAGCTAGCCTTTTTCAATGGGCATTGTGAGGGATTGAACCGCTGGTCCCTGCACCATTGGTCAGTGTCTTAACCATTGTGCTGTGGCTGTGTTCCTTTGCTTTAGCATCAGCGCGCCGCCTTGTGGCCATCAGCGCGCCGCATCCTGATGCCCACAATGAACAGTGCGCCGCCTTATGCCGCCCCACAATGAACAGTGTGCCGCCTTATGCCGCCCCACAATGAACAGTGCGCCGCCTTATGCCGCCCCAAAATGAAGAGTGCGCCACCTTATGCCGCCCCAAAATTATTTTGCCTCCTGACACACATTTCCACATTCAAGGTGGTGCCTCAGCCAGCCTTTTTGGGCTGCACACACTGGGGGATTGAACCTGTGGCCCCTGCACCATTGGTTATTGTCTTCACTGTTGTGCTACGGCTCTATTCCTATATGTGCACGGCTGCGCCCCACTTAGCCTTCCCACGCGCTAATGTGGGCCCCGCACATTAACGCGACGCGCACACATACGGTCTTTTTTTTTCCTTTTTCGGCCTGAACCGCCCACTCCTTATATGGCACAGGCACACTACCGCGGCCCCGCACCTTAGGAATGTTTAGTAAACATGCCCCTTAATAACTGCTATATGGTAAAATTCACTAAGTATTACAAACCATCATTTCTGCAGTAACAAGTAACATGTAACAACCACTAATTACCAATGGTTCCAAATGGAACCAACTACAAAACTGTCTCATTCAACAACTGTTTCAACAAAAAATGGTGATAAATCTGGCAGAAAGGGAAAACAATACCTGTTTGACTTGAGAGAATTTTCCTGATGCAGCAAAGCCTTCAGAACATTACAATTTAACAGTAGAACAAAAATTTCAAAATGGCTACCAAAACAAAAGCACAGCCAGTGGCGCCACCTAGTAAGTCGGTGACTCTAAACTGAATATAGTATTTTATTATGATAATAGTAAGTAAGAAAATGACTTCTAATGTTTACTGGTTTTAATCCCCACTCAGTTTTTACAAGAAAACTACATGGGTTCCAAATGGAACCACCGGGTATGAAAGGGTTAAAATACATTTGCCTGAACATAAATCCAGGATCAGCACCTGTACTCTTACAGCCTCCTTAGTTTCCCATTGTACTGAATATGGTCATACCTTTTCTCAGTTTCGGTAGTGAGTCATCGAATGTGTGACGCAAGCTTGGCGAGGGCCTGTTTGCAAACATCTGAGCAACAATGGATCTTCGTTTTAGGCACAGTGAGCCCTTGGGATCTCAATCTTGAAATTAAGTGGCATTTTATGATCTGACTTCTGGATTGGTTCCCACAGCTGCAACACTTGTTGATTGGCCTGGGTCTCCCAGACGTCTGTTACATGTTAGTATAAGGCGTTATTATGTGCCATCAGAAGCCACCTAAAATGGAAAGCACCATGCCTTGTTGACATCTGCGAGAGAGTTCGGTTTTTTGAAGTGCCAAGAGCAGGGAATCGTTTGAATTATTTTCCGGATGCAGAACCTCACTCAATAGTTGATTGAAAACGCGGTACTGCGTCGAAAGATGAGTTTGTACTAATTGCCCTATTACCTTCATCTTCTGATTTCAGATAAGTGAATTTTTCTCAAATAACTTCAATGCGTTTTTGAAGTTTTATATGATAATTAGATGAATTAAAATGGAACATTCGTAAAGTGAGGTTAAATCCTCAACACAAACTGTCCGACAAAAAATTCTTTGTAAAAGTATGATTTTGTGCTCTAGTGGTTTGATTTCCTTAAATTTATTTAATGCGCAATAACCAATTAATTAAATGCTAAGGTGATCATTTTAGAAGCCTTATTCATGATTTGGATGTTCAAAACTGTGCAGGCAGACATCCAAATCAGGGTGATGTCCCACGAGCCATTTTAATAGATGGGTCTAAAGACGTCTGCAGTGGGTGCATATCTAAATGTGGCAGAGGGCATAGTGGGGGCCTATCCAGGGCGCTCCAAGGAACTTGACGTGAGCGCCTGGTTTCAGAAATGGCGGCACATCTAGGCTGGCGTCCAAATCTGTACCTGCTCTAGGGCACAGCTAAGCTTTGGAAAGTGCTTGTTTTGCTGGTATACCCCCCCAGAAGGGTGTAAAGGAGACAATATCTTGGTATTCCCAGTACTGTCCACATGCACAATGATCTTTAATAGGAATTGGGGACACCCGTGTTGCAGTTCTCTCTCTGTCATTTGCAGAATGGCCATGTGGGACGTGGCCCCCGTTTGGAATACTGCCACAGGGATGTCAACGTAGACATCCCTGACAACATCCATATCGGGATGTCCACATTTCTTAAATCATGTCTGAACTTGGACATGACTGGCCTATTCACATGGACATCTCCCGTTACACCTGGACATCATTTCTAAAATGTGCCTTCATGTTTTTTAATGTGTGTGAAGTCTATTTAGTGCACGCTCAGTTTAAGGCGCCTTAACAAATTGGGTATTTATTTATTTTTATTTCTTATATACCGCGCTATTAAGATCAGTGCGGTTTACATTAGAACTGAACAGTGCAACAATGCATTAATATCACGATGTGCTTACATAGAACATAGAAACATAGAAACATGATGACAGAAAAAGACCACAAGGCCCATCTAGTCTGTCCTTCCATAACAACAACTACAACAGTCCACTTTTTACCTTTAGAGATCCTCTGTGTTGGTCCCATGCTTTTTTGAATTCAGTTACTGTCCTCATCTCCACCACCTCCACTGGGAGACTATTCCACGGATCCACTACTCTTTCCGTAAAGAAATATTTCCGCATATCACTCCTGAATCTATACCCCTTCACCCTCATACCATGTCCCCTTGTAGCAGAACTTGCTTTCAATTGAAAGAGGCTCTCTCCCTGAACATTTATGCCACGGAGGTATTTAAACATCTCAATCATATCACCTCTATCCCGCCTTTCCTCTAAGGTGTACATATTAAGATCCTTAAGTCTGTCCTCATATGCTTTATAATGAAGCCCATTAATCATTTTAGTAGCAACCCTCTGCACCGACTCCATCCTGTTCACATCCTTTTGAAGGTGCGGTCTCCAGAATTGCACACCATACTCCAAATGAGGTCGCACCAAAGACTTATACAGAGGCATTATCACCTCCTTTTTTCTGCTAGCCATTCCTCTCCGTATGCACCCAAGCATCCTTCTAGCTTTTGCTGTCGCCTTTTCTACCTGTTTAGCTACTTTAAGATCAGACACAACCACGCCTAGGTCCCGCTCTTCTTTAGTGGACAAAAGTACTTCACCTCCTATACTGTATTGCTCCCTTGGATTGCTGCAGCCCAAATGCATGACCTTACATTTTTTAACATTAAATCCCAGCTGCCAAATTCTAGACCATTCTTTAAGCTTAGCTAGATCCCTCCTCATGTTATCTACACCTTCCTGGGTGTCTACTCTATTGCAGATTTTGGTATCATCCGCAAAGAGGCAAACCTTACCCGACAGCCCTTCCGCTATATCACTAACAAAGATGTTAAAAAGAATCGGACCAAGGACAGATCCCTGGGGCACACCACTGGTAACATCCTTCTCCTCAGAGTGAGCTCCATTTACTTGTACTCTTTGTCGCCTTCCACCCAACCAATTTCTAACCCAAGCAGTAACTTTAGGGTCCATCCCTAGGGTGCTCAGTTTGTTTATAAGTCGCCTGTGAGGAACAGTGTCAAAGGCTTTACTGAAATCTAAATACACCACATCTAGAGCTCTCCCTCGGTCCACCTCCCTGGTCACCCAGTCAAAGAAATCAATCAGATTTGTCTGACAAGACCTGCCTCTGGTGAATCCATGCTGCCTCGGATCCTGTAATCAAGGGGATAATGAAGAATGGGAGAACAGGGGCAACTATTTACACGATAAATACAAAATATTTACATAGAGCTATATACACTAGTACTTAAGATCTACGGGTGAGCTTAGCTAGGTCAGGTGGGAGCAGGGATAAAACTATAGGAGTGGAGGAGTAGCCTAGTGGTTGGAGCAAGGTACTTCAGGCCGGAAGGTCGGTGGTTCAAATCCCACTAGAGGACAGCAACCTTGGGCCGGAAGGACTGGGGTTTCTAGTCCCACAGGTGCTCCTTGTGGTCTTGGGCAAGCCACTTAACCCTCCATAGCCCATGTTCCCTGTAAAATAGTTATCTCCAAGTTATAATACCCTGTTCAATGTAATTTCAGTTTGTTCAATGTAAACCGCACTGATGCAGAATAGCATGGTATATAAGAGAATGTAAATAAATAAAATAAATATAGGGAGAGGGGCGCCTTAGCATTCTCATGTTGGGTTAGGGCGTTGGGATAGTTAAGGTGTGTGGTGAGTGCGTTCGACTTGTGTTTTTCGGGACTGGTTTCAGGGTAGTTAATTAGAAAAAGATGGTGTTTTATTGCTTTTCTGAATGATGTGAGGCTCGATATGGATCGAATACAAGTGGGAAGGTCATTTCAGGCTGTCGGAGCATAAATCGAAAAGGCTCTATTGGTAGTTGCCTTTGTGCACCTTGTGGTGAACTTAGGTACTGTTAGCATGTTCAGTAGTGCAGGTCTTCTGATTCTGTTGTCGGGGATGTTGTTAAGCAGTTTGCTGATTGGTGTGGGAGATTGATTCTTCAGTGCCTTGAAAGTCATGACTAGTACCTTGTATTGAATTCGGGCATGTAGTGGTAGCCAGTGCAGATTTTTCATTACTGGAGTTATATGTTCCGATCTTGCTATCCCTGTAAGAACCCTAGCAGCAGAGTTCATGGCCAGCCGAAGCGGGCTGAGGGTTGCTTGTGGTAGGCCATGGAGGATGGTGTTCGCAAAGTCTAGGTGTGGGATCACTAGGGCTTGAAAAATCGTTCGATAGTCTGAATAATCAAGTAGTGGGCGGAGGTGGCGTAGGGTTCGTATTTTGTGGTATATTGATCTTGTAACGGTCTTTACGTGGGTTGTCATATCTAATCGCTGATCTAGGGTGATGCCTAGATATCGAATTGTGTCTCTTGTCTTGAGTTCAGCATTTTTAACTTGCAGGTAGGGTGGTGGGACGAACTTCTGATTCCTTGTGACAAAGAGAACATCGGTCTTGCTATGATTGATCCTCAGGTTTTGTGTGAGGAGCCATTCAGCAACTGCATCAAAGCATCTGATGATAGGGGAGAAATCAGGCTGTTCGATAGTGAATGGAATGAATAGTAGTATGTCGTCAGCATACACGAGACATTCTACATTTAATGAGCGGATCAGAGAGCAGATAGGCTGCATATAAATGTTAAATAGTAGAGCAGACAGGGATGATCCCTGGGGCACTCCCTGCTTCTGTAAGAAAGGTTCAGAGGATGTATTGCTTGTTTTTACTTGCTGCCATCTATTAGTTAGGTATGATTCGCACCATTGTAGTGTAGTTCCCTGTAACCCTTTTTCTTGGAGATGTTGTAATAGTATCTTATGATTCACAGAATCAAAGGCGGCAGCAATGTCGAGAAAGATAAGGACGAAACCTCGGTGTATATTGTCGATTCCTGTAATTAGTTTGTCGAAAAGGGTAGTTAAGATAGTATCTACCCCATGCGATTCTCTGAAGCCATGTTGAGCTGGATCGAGGGGTGTCTCGGCATCAACGTGCTGATGGATCTGTCGCTGGACTATTTTCTCGATGATCTTAGCAAGCAGGGGAATACTCGATATAGGTCTGTACGATTCGACTTTGGATGTATCAAGGCGACTATTCTTTAGAAGGGGCCTGATTGACATATGTTTTAAACTTTGCGGGAAGATACCCCTTGATAATGATTGGTTGGTTATATTGCATAATGACTGGCTTAGTTCATGTCGAAGTTCCTTTATCCAGCTTGCTGGACAGGGGTCATTAGGAGCCGTGGTGAGATTGATGGCAGCAATGGTGTCTTCAATTTCTTTGGTAGATACTGCAGAGAATTTAAGTAGTAGGGTAGGCTTTGGTGTACTGAGTGCATTGGATGAGTTACAGGTGGATGAGGTCGTGTTGGATTGGATCATTTTGGATTGCAGGTAGTTCGAATAATCCTGGGGTTGAGGCATGTATGGGCTTGCCGGTGCTGGGTCCCTTGTTAATGATTTTACTATATTAAATAGGTCGTGTGTTTTATTCAATGATCGTTTTAGAATCATTGAGTGATGTTGTTTCCTTTTTTCACTTATTTTCTCTCTGTGTAATGCTAAATATGAGTTGTAGTTGTGGTAGGCTATGGTAGTCTGCTTTCTGCGCCATCGTCTTTCAAGTTTACGTAGTTGTAAGAGGGATGCTCGAAGGTCAGTCGAGTACCAAGGGGCATGATCGTGTTTTTTGGGTAACTTGTTGGTGGACGGGATACATGCTATAGCTCTGATGCTATTGTTCGAATTCACTACAAGTTCGTCAGGGTCAAGGGTTGAAACATCTAGTTGTGGAAGTAGCTTGACAAGTACATCCTCCTTGTTGAGTGTACGGAATCGTGTTGTTAGTGTTCCGGAATCGGGGGTGTTGGTCCTGTCACTGTTCTTGGAGTAGCAGGTGATAGGTATGCAGAATTTGAGGAGATTATGATCGGACCAAGGTACTGGGGATATAGAGGTCAACAGCAGAGGAGTGGTGTCGACTATAGCCTGGGGGGCAAAAATAAGGTCAAGGATACCGCCCTTTGCATGCGTCGGCGAGTCTACTAGTTGCTTGTAGCCCAGGTCACATAGCGCTTCAAGGAAGGTTCTTGCTTGTGCTTCAGGCAAGGAGGGGAGGTTGAAGTCTCCCATTAGCCAGTTTGAGGATTGTGGGTTATTTGAGTTGCAGGCAAGATTGATGATTGCTGGTAGGTTGTCAGAGGAAGATGTTGGGGCTCTGTAGAGTGCATTGATTGTGCATTGGTTGTTCGATATTGTAATAATGTCAAGGTGCGCTGAGGTAGATGCGTCAACTAGTTTAAATTTCAATTCTGTTTTTGCGAGGATGAGGACCCCTCCTCCTTTTTGTTTAGCTCTGTGGCAAGTGTATGGTGAGAAACCGGCTGGGGTCATTTGATTGATGATCGCATTATCACAGTCTGATAACCATGTCTCAGTGATCATTAACATATCAAGGCTGTGGACTGTTATAAGGTCAGTGATTGCTGGCCATTTTTGGCATGTAGATCTTGCATTTATAAGCGCACATTTCAGTAAATGTTGTTGCGGCTGCTTGCCCGGGTGGGTTTTTTTGATATTTTGTAAGGGAATGTATAGTAGGTGCTGATAAGGTGTATTGGAGGTGTTCTGAGCAGTTTGGTGGTGATTCTCTGACCATCTCCTACTATTACTATGGAGGATTGGAATATGTTTAGCACATGTATTGAATGCCTGGCTAGGGAGTCCAGAAGTGAGAAATAGAATAGCCAGTGGTATGAATATATACATCATGGGGGGTATTGGTGTGGGTCTCAGGTGAAATGTGGAAAGCTGTTAGGAGTGGCTTAGTGGTATGGTATAGCTAGGCAGTTATGTAACTGAGCTAAATTAGATACAATATTTCACTCTACAGGAGGTGGGCATACACCTTTGGACTTACATTCACTATTACGCATTTTAACTAACTTCAGCGTTACTGAAATGGATACAAGGAAGTGCCAGTGTTAATTTACCATACCATGTGTCTCACCAACAATGGTGTTTACCCAACAATGGTTACACTGTTAATAATGTGGTCTTACAGAGCTTAGTTATGTGAAACAGGTCTGTCTACAATACACTATGGTCAGTCACAACAATGGTTACTTTGTTAATAAGCATGGTCTTACAGGCTTAACTATGTAGAGTATAGGTCTATCCACACTTACATTGTTTCGGCAATAGTTAGATGGTACCTGATAGGTAGACTCGCCTTGTCTATAGGCCTCCGCCTAAGGGCCACGCCAAAGGGCCCTCTGGTGAGGCCCTCAGGCGCGGGCCTGCCAGGCGTGGGCGCGCCCGAATGGCACGAGCTTTTAAAGTTCCTGTCGGCAGCCCCGATTGGGCGATGCTGCTGCCGCTGCTTCCCTGCTGCCGGAGGCTCTATCCCCCGACTGGGGAGAGCTGCTGATGGTGGCAGAGGTGAGAAGGACCACGCGCCCGATGGCGCGAGCTTTTAAAGTTCCTGTCGGCAGCCCCGATTGGGCGACGCTGCTGCCGCTGCTTCCCTGCTGCCGGAGGCTCTATCCCCCGACTGGGGAGAGCTGCTGATGGTGGCAGGGGTGAGAAGGACCACGCGCCCAATGGCGCGAGCTTTTAAAGTTCCTGTCGGCAGCCCCGATTGGGCGACGCTGCTGCCGCTGCTTCCCTGCTGCCGGAGGCTCTATCCCCCAACTGGGGAGAGCTGCTGATGATGGCAGGGGTGAGAAGGACCACGCGCCCGATGGTGCGAGCTTTTAAAGTTCCTGTCGGCAGCCCCGATTGGGCGACGCTGCTGCCGCTGCTTCCCTGCTGCCAGAGGCTCTATCCCCCAACTGGGGAGAGCTGCTGATGGTGGCAGGGGTGAGAAGGACCACCCGCCCGATGGCGCGAGCTTTTAAAGTTCCTGTCGGCAGCCCCGATTGGGCGACGCTGCTGCCGCTGCTTCCCTGCTGCCGGAGGCTCTATCCCCCGACTGGGGAGAGCTGCTGATGGTGGCAGGGGTGAGAAGGACCATGCGCCCGATGGCGCGAGCTTTTAAAGTTCCTGTCAGCAGCCCCGATTGGGCCACGCTGCTGCCGCTGCTTCCCTGCTGCCGGAGGCTCTATCCCCCGACTGGGGAGAGCTGCTGATGGTGGCAGGGGTGAGAAGAACCACGCGCCCGATGCACACTAATGAATGCAAACTTCTATGTAGCAGGTATCAAGAAGTTTTTCCTTTCCATATTCCCTTTTCAAGAGAATTTGGCAACATGGGAAATGATGCATTACTGACATTTTAGTTATTGAAAACCACCTAGAACTCTTGGGGGGGGGGTCTTTTAATAAAGGGCGCTAGCTGTCAGCATGGGTCTGGTGCACAATGGACACACATGGACAGATATCACTGGGCCATTGGCAGTGTTGCTGGATTTTGGTGCTCTAGGTAACCTAGAGATCTACACCTCCAACCTGAAGAAACACCGCGACAAAGTGGCCGAATCGATGAGACACTATCACGCAGAACTATTGCAACGATCAATAAACAAACCAAGGGATCTATTCAACTTAGTAAAGTCCCTCCCAAAGCAATCTTCCACCACTCAACACAGCACGCCAGAACCACAAGAATACGCAGACTACCTACAATCAAAGCTGATTCAAACCATCAAAGCAACATTCCCCACCCCTTTGAACAAACCATACCACTTACCTCCACTCTCCACCTTCTCCTCACCATCAGCAAAGATCATCGAAAACACCGTCAACTCGATTAACACCACCACAGCTCCCAACGATCCTTGCCCTGCATTCTGGGTGAAGTCACTGCGTCAGGAACTCAGCCCATTCCTTACCAAACTCATCCATCTCTCCTTCATCTCAGGGACCTTCCCGCAAAGCCTGAAACAAACGTCAATTAGACCGCTCCTAAAAAATGGCAAACTAGATCCCCAGAAAGTCGACTCATATCGGCCAATTTCAAGTATCCCACTAATGGCCAAAATAATCGAAAAAAATTGTCCTACACCAAATCCAGGACCACATTGAGTCCACTGCGCCCTTAGACCCATGCCAACACGGTTTCAGAGAAGCACATGGTGTGGAGACACTTCTAACCATCCTCTTCAACACACTAACTACCGGACTGGATAAACCCAGAACTGGCTATGCTCTAATCTTCCTCGACATCTCCGCAGCCTTTGACTCGGTTGACCATATACTGCTCATAGAGCGTCTGGCAGAGAAGGGGATACAGGATGCAGCCTTGAGATGGTGTGAATCCTACCTCTCAAACAGGTGGCAGCATGTAAGGACGGGAAGCTCAACATCCAAATCATTCCAGCAAAAACAGGGTGTCCCACAGGGCTCCTCCCTCTCGGCACTGTTTTTCAATATATACATGCAGCCCATTTGCTCTATCGTCCACTCATTCGGCATCTCATGTCTTATGTATGCAGACGATGTGTTGCTCTACACGCCGTTTGCCACAGACCAGGTGGACCTTTCTCAACTAACTGCCTGCTTTGACGCTACAACTGACTGGCTCCACACCCAAAACTTAAGAATAAACCACAAGACGTCAGAGGCTCTACTCATCACCAGAGACCAAGCATTCACTCCACCAAATACACTAAAAGTAAGAGATGCTGACCTCCAAATCAGGCCCACAATACGTTACCTAGGGGTAACACTCGATCAACGGCTTGATATGAAAACACATATAACCAACACCGTCAATGCAATATATCTCAAGATTCGCTCAAACCCGTCACCTACGCCCCCTTCTTGAACCTGATGACTTCAGGACTATCTATCAGGCCTTAGTCATTCCACACTTTGACTACGCCAATGTCATCCTACACGGCCTACCAAAGAGCACGCTGCATCCACTACAGCTAGCTATGAACACAGCGGCCAGACTACTGCATGGCGCCACCAGGTCTGACCACATTACACCAATATTGAAGCACCTTCATTGGCTGCCAGTCCACTCGAGACTAACCTTCAAGATCCTCCTCATCACCTTCAAAGCTTTCAACAGCCTCACATCCCCGTCCATCACCGACCTCATCCACCCCTCGCCGCCAAACAGAACTCAAAGATCAGTCACAGCCAATACCTTATCTATACCCAGTGAATCCACAAAATGCTCACAGACAACAAGAAAGAGAGCCTTCAAGTTTTATGCTCCCTCATGCTGGAACGCACTCCCACCTGCCATCCATGCTATCACAGACCTCACCCAGTTCAGGAAGGCACTCAAGCTCCACCTTTTCTTACTGCACTACGGTACCACCCAACAACTACCCTCTCACCGACACCAGTCTGTCACCCTCAATCACCTCATCCCAACCACCACACACGACGCCAGCACCACACAATAGAACCACTATCCCCAGCAGATGCATACAGACAGCAACCTGCCTTAGCCTAGAGTTGTAGATAGTTTACCCAGTTCAACCCAAGTTCTTATATCCTGTTTTATGTAAGTCCAGTACGGTTTCTCCTTACTTATGGATAATGTTTCTGTTATATGTAAACCGAGCTGACTCGAAGAGCGCGGTATAGAAAAGACTTTAAATAAAATAAATAAAATAAATAAATGTCCATGTGTTAGGGTTGCAAGTGGGCAGGTTAGGTGCAGAGAGTGGGCGGGGTCTGCAGTTGCGCCACCGGCATGGCGAGCAAGTAGTGCAGGTGCACGTTCCGTCACCTCCATAGGTGGAAGTTAGTGCACCCGCGCTATTATCATGCCATGGAAGGGCCGTATGCAGCATGTTAATTGCTGGGGAACATGCTTTCCATGCCTCTGGTAGGTAATGCCGTGGTGTTGCCCTGGCATGTTATCAGCATGTTTGGTTCAACATACAATGCCCTTTAATAAAAGATCCCCTTGGATTAGAGCTATATAAAAATTCTTAATAAATAAATACATTTGGAAAAGTGATGCACAGGGTTTAGAGAATTCTTATCAATGGCTAACCAAGAAGACTCTTATTTAGATGTGGACCCTTAGCAATAGTATCACCAGAGACGATGAGGGGAGCCAATTAATCTGTCCCATCGTGAGGTCATGGTAACCCCCCCCCCCCCCCCCCCAATACAGCTGGATGACTCCTCTGGCAGGTTAAAAACACCCTGATCACCAACTGGTGTACTCTCGGATGGGGGTCTGCACACATCTGCTATGATCTTAGTTATCTGAATGTAATTTTCCTTAAACCTCTCCGAAAGGTGTGAACTAAATCCAATAACAAGAATAAGAATAGTAATATTGTTACGTATTGTTACATATTGTTACGTATGAGTGGAGGAGTGGCCTAGTGGTTGGGGCAAGGTACTTTAGGCCAGAAGGTCAGGGGTTCAAATCCCACTAGAGGACAGCAACCTTGGGCCAGAAGGACTGGGGTTTCTAGTCCCACAGGTGCTCCTTGTGGTCTTGGCAAGCCACTCAACCCTCCATAGCCCATGTTCCCTGTAAAATAGTTATCTTCAAGTTATAATGCCCTGTTCAATGTAATTTCAGTTTGTTCAATGTAAACCGCACTGATGCAGAATAGCGCGGTATATAAGAGAATGTAAATAAATAAAAGTATTGAAA
Organism: Ichthyophis bannanicus; assembly: GCA_033557465.1. Classification (NCBI taxonomy): domain Eukaryota; kingdom Metazoa; phylum Chordata; class Amphibia; order Gymnophiona; family Ichthyophiidae; genus Ichthyophis; species Ichthyophis bannanicus. The sequence continues at coordinate 31,836,348 of CM066040.1, forward strand.
TATTTTTAGTCTGTCATATTTTCTTTAGACACTAGAGGGCACCCTTCTCCACAAAATGTATTGATGAATTTACAGTAACCAGTTACTTAATTACGCATTACATTTATAGATATTTGCTATCCAAAAAGCTAACCCATAAAAACTAAAATATCCAAAGAATATCTATATAAATGATTGCAATGGTGAACATAAAGTAGATAGAAGTGTAATTCTAGATTCTATTTCATTTTCTGCATTGATACTGTTCTGTATCTTCTAGTAGTCAAGCAAGCTTTCAGGATTACTCAGCATTAGCAACTCTGTCCGGATCAGCATTCAACATGTCGAAAAATATCTGCCTCTGAAGACAAAGCTTTCCCAGCCCTCTTAAATAGACAGCAGAATGTAGAAGAATACACTTGGATGTGTTTTAGGCTATTCTTAGCATTTCTGCAGTTCAGCGACTGGATCTTGTACTTTAGATTGCCATATAAAGATTTGAACATATGTTCTTGTCTGCCATAAATGTAGTCTTCACAGCCTATGTTATGTACCATATACAGTTATTTTTGGTCTTCAGTAACATCTTAGTTTAGCTGTCTGCTGTTTGGGAAACCGCTCTCTCATTAATCTTCATTGGCTGTTACAGTCTCAAGATTCCAGGGCTGGACTTCGGCAGGAACAGACAGCGGCCCATGCACACGGCCTTAGGATAAGTAGGAAGAGACTGCTTTTTGGCACACTGAAAAGCTGGTATCCCTCTTACCTATGCCTAGATCCAGACCTGATAATGACTAAATCAAGTGGGGAAAGCATGGATCATGGATGTTTTTCCAATCCCTCTGCATGTGCGTGCACCGACACGTCTCTGTTTGCATCTTCATTGGGGTGTGTGTCTTGTTTGTGTAGGTATCTCTTGTTTTTAGGCTTCTGCTTTGTTTGTGTACATGTCTGTGTGTATGTGCATGTGGGCAGGTATGTCTTTGCAGGTTTGTGTGTGCGCGTGTATCTATATCTGTGTTGCCTTTCTGTGTTTCGGTGATCTGGTGAGGAGATAAGCGGGTAGGAAACTTTGAAGGCTGCCATTCCTTAATCATCACGTTACAATGAATCAGTGTATGGATGCTGCTGTCGTTGGTATAGCTTCTTCTATAAAAATGCATTAGGGTAATTCTGGGGGTTTTTACTTCTCTCCCCCCTCCCCCATCACATGCAGAACCTTCAGTTGTACAGCACAGAAACTTCCCCCCAGCTCACCCCTTCCTTCCTGTGCCTACAGCTGCCTGCTATTGCTCCCGAACCAAGCGCCTTCCCATGGACTGGATCCCAGCCAGAGTCTTTGCTATTAGATACATTGGAAGCAGGCAGGGCAGGATCACTCACACAGGGGGAGGACTGGAGAACAGCAGAGAGAAACACAGAAAAATGTCCAGGCACATTAGCTATCCTTCTAGCTCCTGGGCATTAATCCAAAAAATCTGTAAAATCCTGAAAAAAGCCAGACAGTTGTCAATCCTAACCTCCTTAGCCAATCGAACAGGGCCTCCCATAAACATTTGGGCCCAAAGTATTTGCATAGTTTTCCAATGCCTCACTCTTAACTGTGGTCATGACAACAAATATTAGTTGGTAGTACACATGGAGGGGAATTTCAGAAGATCTACCAGAGACCTTTTTAATAGATCCTTGGAGATGGAAGAAGTTCCATATGGCAGGAGAAGGGTTGATGTGGTACCTCTTCACAAAAGTGGTAATAGGGAAGAAGTGGCAAACTACAGGCCAGTAAGCCTTACCTTGATGGCGGGAAAAGTAATTGAGGCACTCCTGAAAGAGAGAATAGTGGACTTCCTTGAAACCAACAGGATGCAGGATCTGAGACAACATAATTTTACCAAAGGACATCATGCCAAAGAAATCTGACTGAGTTCTTTGACTGGGTGACCAGAAATCTAGATCAAGGGCATGCGATGGATGTCATCTACCTAGATTTCAGCAAAATCTTTGATACTGTTCCTCATAGGAGGCTTATCAATAAACTCAACAGCCTGGGGATGGGTCCCAAGATGGTGAACTGGATGAGAAATTGGTTGACTGACAGATGACAGAAGGTGATGGTAAACAGAACTCACTCGGATAAAAGGAGGGTGATTAGCGGGGTGCCCCAGGGATCGGTCCTGGAACCGATACTATTCAATGTGTTTGTGTGTGATATTCATAAGATCATAAGATATGCCATACTGGGTCAGACCTAGGTCCATCAAGCCCAGTATTCTGTTTCCAACAGTGGCCAAACTAGGTCATACGTACCTAGCAGTTTCCCCAAGAGACACAGGTTCCACAATGCTTGTACTGGGTCAAGCTGGAGGACTGAATGGAAAAGTCTCTTTTTGCAGATAACATGAAAATTTGCAACAGAGTGGACTCCCCTGAGGGAGTGATAACATGAGGAAAGATCTACAAAAGCTGGAAAAATAGTCTAATGCTTGGCAGTTACGATTTAATGTAAAAATGTGCAGTGTCATGCACTTGGGATGCAAAATCCAAGGAAACTGTATGCGATAGGGAGTGAAAGGTTGATGTGCAGGGGCCAGAAGAAGGACCTCAGAGTGATTGTTTCCGAGGAACTCACGGTGGCAAAACAGTGTGACAAAGTGGTGGCCAAAGGCAGAAGAATGCTGGGTTGCATACAAAGTGGAATTACCAGCAAAAGGAGGAGGTACTAATGCCACTGTACAAATTGCTGATGAGGCCTCACTTGGAATATTGTGTTCAGTTTTGGAGACCGTATCTCGCAAAGGATATAAAAAGACTTGAAACAGTTCAGAGGAAGGCGACCAAAATGATTTGCTGCCTGCGGCAGAAGACGTATGAGAAGAGATTTGAAGACCAAAATATGTATACTCTAGAGTCGAGGAGGGTATTAATGAACAAACAAACCTTTTTCAAAAGACAGGGAAGCTGTAAAACTAGAGCACATAACATGAAGCTGCAAGGGGGAAAACAAAGGCAACATCAGGAAATACTTTTTCACTGAAAGGGTTTTGGGTGCTTGGAATGCCCTCCCGATGGAAGTGGTGGGGGCAAATACAGTGACAGAATTCCAAAATGGCATGGGACAGACAGTGGATCCCCTTATAGCAACAGGATAAAATCAAAATAAGCATAACTATCTCTTATATCTCAACAAATACGGATGACCTACACGGAGCAGTGGGTACACCCCTAAACAAAGGCATGAGGAGGGGTGACCTGCACCCACTCTTGCCGCCTTGCTGGGCAGACTAGATGGACGATACTGGTCTTTATCTGCTGTCATGTACTCTGGTACTATGTCTAAGTTAGAACGTCTGAGAGGAAAAAAAAATGGCACGTCCAGGAGAGGTTACAATTACACAAGCATGGAAGTACCTGATATGGACGTCAGCGGTGGCATCTACATAGACATCCCCAGAAGAATATTTCAGAACCTGGATATTGAGGATAGCCTAATGGTTAGAATAGTGGCTGAGGGCAGCTAGGGTTCAGATCCCACTGATTCTATTGTTGTCGTTGTGCCGAGTACTGCGGATGATCAAGTGCTTTTTTCTCTACACCCTCTGGACGTTCTTCAGCCAAAGCAAGCACTTTCCAAATGCCTGGAGCAGATCTAAACCTAGACACAACACTGGATGTCCATGACATTTCTGAGATCAGGCGGGAACGCCTAGGCTCCTAGGAACATCCTGGCCACTACTCTATGCCCATTTTTGGGCATCCAAAGCATGAATAGGGCTTCCAAAATGACCCCCATCGCAACCAGTATGAAACCTGTATGATTCAGTCAGTATATTTTACAGTAGAATTAACAGCAAAAATGAAAGATACATTAGAATAACTAGAAATGCAGCCCGTCAGGAGCAGGAAATTATTCATAATCCATGTGTTTGTGTGTTGTGTCTGTCTTTTGTACATGTGCTATGACTATGTGGGGGAGGATATATTGGGAGGCAATTTGGAGAAGCAGTGGAAGGTGGGGTGGGTGAGGGAAGTAGTAGACGAGAGTAGGCAAAATTATGGGGATAGATTTGGGGGGTAGGGGTAATTGTGTTGGGGGGTGTTGTTGAGTTAAAGTAGACTCTAAGTGAATTACACAATGAGGATGCATTTAATACCACCTGAGGTGGCATTAAGTGATCTGCATTATCTATTTTTTGGAACATAGAAACATGATGACAGACAAAGACCACATGGCCTATCTAGTCTGTCCTTCCATATCAACAACTACAACAGTCCACTTTTTACCTTTAGAGATCCTCTGTGTTTGTCCCATGCTTTTTTGAATTCAGTTACTGTCCTCATCTCTACCACCTCCACTGGGAGACTATTACATGGATCCACTAGTCTTTCTGTAAAGAAATATTTCTGCATATCACTCCTGAATCTATCTCCCTTCACCCTCATCCCATGTCCCCTCGTAGCAGAACTTGCTTTCAATTGAAAGAGGCTCTCCCCCTGAACATTTATGCCACGGAGGTATTTAAACATCTCAATCATATCACCTCTATCCCGCCTTTCCTCTAAGGTGTACATATTAAGATCCTTAAGTCTGTCCTCATATGCTTTATAATGAAGCCCACTAATCATTTTAGTAGCCACCCTCTGCACCGACTCCATTCTGTTCACATCCTTTTGAAGGTGCAGTCTCCAGAATTGCACACTATACTCCAAATGCGGTCGCACCAAAGACTATACAGAGGCACTGTCGCCTTCTTTTTTCTGCTAGCCATTCCTCTCCGTATGCACCCAAGCATCCTTCTAGCTTTTGCCGTCGCCTTTTCTACCTGTTTAGCTACTTTAAGATCATCAGACACAACCACACCTAGGTCCCTCTCTTCTTTAGTGGACAAAAGTACTTCACCTCCTATACTGTATTGCTCCCTTGGATTGCTGCAGCCCAAATGCATGACCTTACATTTTTTAACATTAAATCCCAGCTGCCAAATTCTAGGGAACGCTACACAAATGATGATTACTATTATTAGTGGTAGTACATTAGCAGTTAACATGCCACAAATTACAGTGCATTAAATGCAAGACCCAGTCCAGCCTATTCCCTGCTTCCTCCCTGCGCCATTCCATGCTATGCAATTAATGGGGAATTTGGCATGCATCAAGTGACAAGCCACCCCATTACCTGTTAGCACAGCTGTGCATTAACAATCAGCACCCAGTAATTCCCTTGCTAACTCCTTAACCCACTTTAGTAAAAGGCCCTCTTCGAGTCAATCCTTCAATCGGTGCTCTTGTAGGGTGAGATCGTCTCTATCACCAGTGTTCAAAAAGTCTACTGTATGTGTCTTTATAAAATACTGGCACAAATCTTGCAGACATAGCAGTTAGATTGACATTTATGCCTTCTTAGGAGCAATTGCTTAAAATATGAGCATGAAGTATCCTTCTGTCTGCACTCCACCTAAAACATCTCCCCTGACCATCCGCACTGTGTGTACTTTCCTGTGTGAGGGAATTTTATACGAGGTCCCTTTTAGGTGCCTAATCTGGTATCGCCGCACAAAATATCCTTGTGTCTAATGAAGTCATTTCCTGCAGCTTCAGGAAAAGGAACATTTTCCATGGAAATAAAGGTTAAGAAAAAAAGCAGATAAGATAACACCTTTTTATTGGGCTAAATTAATTTTATAAGGAGTTGCCTAGATTTAGGCACCGCAAATGCAGGTACGCTTTGGTATTTGAGTCAATTACACGTATGTGCTTAGCTGGCATCTATGCGTGTATATGGCCTCTTATAAAATGCTGGGTAATGCAAAAGTAGGCGCTTTGGTTGCATGGTGCGTGGTGTCACTGTGGGCGTACACAGGGGAGGAGATTGGGCAGAGTAGCGGAGTCCACACTAAGCACGTAGTTAAATTTCTTATGTTTATTAAAATCTTGATATACCACTCCTTAACCAAGTAGCAGGGCTGTTTACAAACTATAAAAACAGCAATAAAATCAGAAGGTTAAAAGAACGCCATGGTATTACAGGAATGCCAATAGTCTTGAAGGACTAGAAAAGGGAATTGCTACTTCTGGAGAGAGATCTGCAATTGTGAGTATTGTCGCGCCCACCGCCCAGGCGGTCGCCTAGGGATGGGCCGTGCCTTTGTGTTGTCCCTTTCAAGCAGGGATTCCAGAGCCGAGGCTTCTGGAGGTTGTAGTTGTGTCAAATAATAGTGAATGCCGAGGGTTTTAAAGGCAAGTACAGGAATTTTTATTTACTGCCTTTCCAATAGAAACTTCTTTGAAGTTCAGCGCATGACAACAAAAGTAAGATACTTCTTCACAAAAAGGATTCTTACAGTGACATAACGTAACAGTGGCTTCACTCAGGTTGTTACACAGATAGGTGCTTCTTCTAGACTTCCTTCAGTCGAGAATATAGTGTTTGCTATTCTTTCCAACTACAGGAACAGGAATCTGCTTTTCCTACAGTGTCCCACATTCTAAGCAAATCTTAAAATGTTTCTGTCTGTTTTACTCTCAGACAGCAGCTTCTTCTCTAAGCCTCAGATATTCAAAATTAACCCTTTAAAATGTTTGCTCTTAGCTTTAGGCATTGGCAACCTTCTCTCTCAACTTTCCAGCATTCAAGATATAACTCATTCAGGTAATTAGCTTCTGGGTTTTTCTTTCTCCTTTTTAAAAACCCAACACTTCTCTACCCCGTCTTCTTACAAAGGGAACAATCTATTAAAGACTCAACGGACTCTTGCTCAGAATCACAAACTTCTATCTGCATATCTTCATAACCAGGGTTTGTTATTTCTGGGGTTGAATCAGCTTGTATAAACGTAGGCTTAATTTCTTCTAACAGCTCTAAATGTTTTTCCCATCGAGACCTCTCTTTACCCTCATGGCTTTTAGTAGGACTGTAGGGATTCTTATCTTTCATTAGACGGCTCAGGGCCTCTAACTGGCTCACATTATTCTTAGTCACAGGTCTATTCACACACCTTTTCACAGCTGATGATTTTCCTGCAGCCTCTTGCACTGCTGCTGCTCTCGTGCCTTGCTTAAGCTCAGCAACTCTCTCAGGCCAAACCGTCCTATCTCCAGACCTAGCTGCAATTCCTCTGCAGCCCAGGCTTCTCTCTGGACTGTGGCTTTCTGTGTGCTGCCTGCTTTGGGACTCCCCAGTGAGGCTGTCCCTGGAAAACCTTTCTCCTTCAGCCCTCCTGAAGCTTCTTCTTCCTTCCGTTCCCTTGGAAGTCCTTTCTCCTTCCTTTTCCCTGGTGGACTCCCCTCCTCCTGTTCCCTGGAGCTTAAAAATGAGTGTGGCTGCACTACCGGTTCCAACTCCTCCCCCAGGTGTCTCCCATTACCTCCCCAGCTTGCCTCAGAGCTTGGGCATGGCCTGCACTCAGCAGCTCTGTGTGTTTTTTTTCCTTGGCTGCAATTTGAAACCTACTGCCCTCTGGGCTATCCCTCTAGATGAAGGTAAATGTTTGTTTTTCCCCTAGTTCCATGGGTTCAGATGCACTTTCGTCACCACAGTATATACTTCTGGGAATTTTTCTGAAGGGACTTCTTTGGATTAAATCTGATTAATCTGTGAACCCAGTGTATTTGTTAAATCACTCAGGGCCTAGTAGCAGCAGTTCAAGTTTAAATTTAAAACACAGAAGAGAGCATTCTGGATAAATTTAGAACCCAGCAGAGAGCTTGTAGTTTAAATGTAATACTCACTCAGGGCCTAGTATCAGCAAAGTACTTTTAGTTTAAATTTAAAACACAGAAGAGAGCTTTCTGGTTAAATTTAGAACCCAGCAGAGAGCTTCTACTTTAAAAGTCATAATAAGTCAGAGCCTAGCAGCAGCAGCAGCAGCAGCAAAGAGCTTTAATTTAAATCAAATCAGAATATAACTTAGCATAAAAGGAAAAACAGGGTCAGTATTCTTTGAGCAATAAATAAAGTCTTCTAGAGACCTTTACAAAGAGGCCTTCTACCTAGGAGTAAGAGACCTGTGAAACTTTTTCAATAGGTGTTAACACCAGGTCGCAAATCAAAAGGCCATTTTGAAAGACTCCTTCTATCCAAGCAAGGACTGTTAATCACCCAGGAAGTTGGTCACAGCTTACCTCAGAAGCACAGGACAGGGTACTGTGCAGCAGCACTCTTTAATAAGTGTTATTTCCCTCCCACCCTCCCCAACACCAACCCACCCTTGGGATAATTGTAGCTTTATAGGTACTGTGATAAGGAAGCTTATCAGGACCTAGGAAACAGGGATAAAGAGAAGGAATTCACCCTTATCAAAGGACCTGTTTTACAAGGTCAGAGACACAAAACTCCATTTACACCTAGAAAGCAGGTTTTTCCTAGCTGCAATAGGTTGCAGAATGCCCCTAGTGGAGAAAAGGAGAGGGAATGTAGGCCCAGGGTAAGGATCCCTTACGTCACTGAATTCCCCAATCACTCAGCTGCCATGAGGCAGTTTGATCTCCAACACCTGAGAGGAGAAGTGGTGGGGCTGGAGCCTGAGAGGTTTAAGTCTAGGTCAGATTATCCAGAGAGAGAGAGGAGTAGGAATGCATACAGAGAGAGGAGTAGGAATGCTTACTGGAAGAGGAATGGAGCTGGAACAGTAATAACAGCAGGAACCAGGAACACAAGTTGGAGGACAGGACGAGGAAGCTCAGGTGAATGGTGGCCAGAGCATGAGAGAGGAGAAGCTGATGCAAGCCTTGACCCAGGTAGGAGCATTGGAAGCTTGTCTAATTTGGAGCACTACAGAGTTGCAGGAGACAGCTTTTGCCCTAACGGAAGGCAGTTAGCTAAGCCCTCTGAGCCAGAGACTAAGGTAGAGCCCATGCAACTGGGTGAACAAGACCTAGCTGTAGAAGAAGACTCATACATGGATTGCTCTTTATGCCAATCTTCAAATACAGAGGGTTTGGAAAGGAGTCAACCCGTAAGGAAAACCTCCAGAGTCTGGTAACCCTGAGAGCCTGTAGATAACTTGTGAAAGTCCTGTATTAAAGGAGAAATACCTTTGCTGAGCAAACTGCAGCTGTCTAATTACAACTTGTTAAACAGCTGCTAGCCAGTGCAGTGCACAGCCTGAAGCCGTGCTGACGGTGAAAGTAAGAAAAGCTTTGATTTTGTTTTCACTATTCCTGAAAGCCTTGCATAGAGAATTGTTTGCTTATGAAGAGTTTAACTTCTTGTTGAAAGGTTTTACTGTGCTTAAGGAGACAAACAGCCAAGAAGTGTTCTGGACTGTGAGAAAAGAAACCTGCTTTAGGAAAAGCTATTTCTGTTTGTTTTAAAACAGCACTGCTAGCCATATCTGATAGCATTGGCTGTTGAAAGGACTTTTCTTTATGCTGAAGAACATTATAAGCTGTTTTGTTTTGAGTTCAGTTATATCCTGATGCATTTCTGAAAGAATCCTGGAGAAGCAATCCAAAGGTGTTAATTTGTGAGCTTAGTGTTTTCCCCATAAATAAATTTCTGTCAAAAGCCTTACCACTCAAAGCCAACTACAAATGTGTTTTTTTTTACCTGAAGCCAAGTACCTTCTGACTGGACTACATTTCCCATGAGGCATTACAAGGCAGCCAGTCAGGTAAAGGCTAAATGGTGAATCTCTCCTATGACAAGCATGCCCCTCCATACTGTCTGTAAGGGGCTAAGGGCGTGACAGTGGCATAGTTCTTAGATTTTTTACACTTAAGGATACCAGGAATTTCACTAAGGATATACAGCTGCGAGATTTTCAAGCCAAAGCAGGTGGAAGCAGGATTTCCCTGACGGACTTGATGAGCAGAAGAGGTGATCCAGGAGCAGTTCCTGAGGAAAAGACCCTGTATAAGCCAGAGTCAACGCCTGAATAAGGTAAAAGATACCTGGGCGTGACCAGTTTTGGATAGAGGAAAAAGTCTATGCTGAGGCATTTAAAAGGGGGCATATTAAAAAAAAAAAAGAAAAAGCTGTTGTGTGGTGCCGCCCTTGGTGGTTTTTGTTTTCTCCTTTTTCTTGCAGGTAACAAGTTATGGATCCTAAGGAGCTCGTGAGCTGGATGGCGGCCCAGTTTGCACGTCAGCAGGAGATGATGCAACTGGCGCAGGACAGTGCAATCGCTGCCATGAGGGAACAGCAAAAACCAGTTCTTGATTTGGTCGAAGCTTTGATTACGCTCCGGAGCCAGGGAGGCGGAGGAGAACCAGCGCCAGCAGGACCAGCTACACCTCGTGTGGACAGTATGGGTGACTTTCAGGGTACTGGGGCATTTAGTTTTGGCAAACTTACCCCAGAGGACAATATAGACGATTCTCTTGAATCTTTTGAAAGAGTGGCTCAGGCTCTAGGTTGGCCGGAGACCCAGTGGGCAGTGCGTCTGGCTACATCTTTAACCGGAGAGGTGCTTGCTGCCTATAGAGCCATGCCGGCAGCCAAGGCTTTAGATTATAAGGTTGTAAAGAGTGCCATTAAGGACTACTTAGGGTTAACTGCCACAGTGTACCGATGCATGTTTAGAGCCACAGTCCTGAGAGTTGGCGAGACACCAAAAGCCTTAAGCCAGAGGATTCGTGGATTAGCACTGAAATGGCTGGCTCCCGAAGGGAAAAATGTAGAAATGATTATGGATATGATAATGTTAGAACAATTTATGGCAGCAGTGCCAAAAGACTTGCAGTCCTTTCTCATCCAGCAGAATTGCCAAAGCAACATTTTATGGAAGCTGAATTAGCTTATCAGCAAAAGGGTACACTCTGAAAATAGGTGCTGAGGTGGTTTTGCTGCATCAGAAAAAAAGAATGGAATGGATACTGAATTTGGAAGTGTTTGTATGCCTACTGTGAGACCATGCCGGTCCTAGGCGGTTGCCTAGACCCGGGATAGCCTGGAGTTGTGGTAAATAAAGGACACTGTAGTCGTGATCCGAGTGAAATTAAAGTTGGGTTTTATTCCCCTTCCCTTGAGGATGTCGTAGAATAAGGGACAACATAAAGAACGGTTGTTTTCACCAGGTAAAGGATGTTTAACCAATAATAATCATGCTTCTTTCCAGCAATAAAGTCCAACACTTTTCAATGTGCAAAATACAGTTTCTTTCTTGCACTTTTCCTTTAACAAAGGCTCTCTATATCATCAGTCACGCATTCAGCACATTTCATGGGTTCAAGGATATTTTCTGAGCTATTGCTCTCCCATTGCATAGGGCTAAGGCCTGTCCCTGTATAAGGACACTGAACCCCTATGAAGCTGCTCTCTGTGTCTTGCTCTGGGGAAACCTCAGTTGCCACCAGTGGGAGCGGCTTTTGTATGTCCCAGATATCAGGAGCTGTGCTGGGGATTTCTTCCCACGGCTTGGGCCAATAAGAGTTCCCTTGCTGGTTATAAGCCTGGCTTCTATCCCGGAGACTCCCTTTTCTCCCCTTAGTAAAAACAGGGTACTTATCTTTTCTTTTGGAGAAGATGAGCTCAAACCCCTCTGCTTCCAGCCAAGGTTTTCTTTCTGCCCTGCAGCCTGCTCTTCTGTGGGAACCTTGGTTACGATGTCTGGCTGAGGGAAACTCACTTCCTGCTTCCCATGTGCTTCTTTGGTCGTGACCTCTGCCTTCTGTTAACTGGACAGTTTGCCTTGGTGTGAGGACCCCTCTGGCTGGGAAGACCTTGCTGCAGTTTTGCTTATCCCACCTGGGTTTTCCAGCCTGTCTTTCTCCAGCCCTGGTTCTCCAAGGTAACGTGTCTTCCTGCAATTGCTTGGGATTTCTACTCTCACCTTCTCTCCAAGCCTGCCTGAAACAGCAGTCAGAGTTCCTTTGGTCTCTGCCTTCCTCCTGGCATTCAAGCTCCGGCTCCAGCCCTAATCCAGGCTCCAGCTTCCACTGCCAATGCTCATTCTGCTGCTTCCAACTCTCTTCCTCCTCCTTGTTCCCCTTGTTCTCCCTCTGTGAGATTTCCCACCTGCTTTTATCTCTCAGCTCCTCTGACGTGGAACGTGAGTCTGAGTCCAGGTGAGCCTGATTGGCACTCTCAATTCTTACTGCGTCACTACAACCCTGTGGAAAGTTTGTTTTCCTTTTCCCTGCCTCTCTGCACTGTGAATGCTGCAACTGCCCCTGAGGCTGCAAGGTAAGTTCTTCTTCCTTTTCATTTCTTAATATTTCAAGGTCTGTGTTTTCTAATGCCTGACAGGTAAGCCCTTCCTTCACATTGTTCTTTAATGTTTCAGGCTTAGTGCTGTCTAGCTCCTGACAAGTAAGCTCTTCCTTTGCATTGTTCTTTAATGTTTCAGGCCTAGTGCTGCCTAGCTCCTGACAAGTAAGCTCTTCCTCTGCACTACCCTTTAATATTCCAGGTTTTGTGCTGTCTACCTCATGACATATCCCCACTCTTAAGCTATTTCGGGCTGGGGAACATATGTCCTTACAGCACGAAATACAGGTTACGACGGTCGCCTTGACCGGCCGCTGTACCTGCAACTTCCCAACTGCTGCTGTCCGCTCTTGCCAGGGTTTTAGGACGTTGATGTGATACACCTGACGGCGTCCCTTGTCCGTTTCCACCACATAAGAGACTGGTCCCTTGCGATCTATTACCGTGTAGGGCCCCCTCCACTGAGCTTCAAATTTTGGCCCAGGGTCCGCTACCATCACAAGTACCATATCCCCAATTGTGAGCTGACGGGGCTTTTTCCCCCGGTCGTAATATTTCTTCTGTAGCCGTTGACTACCCTGTAAATGCTGTTCTGCCGCCTGTGAGGCTCTCTGCAACCGCGACCTAAGTTCCTGTAGGAACTGCGGTTTTCCTACTTCCTCTCGTTTTGGCTCCACCCACTGATCCCTTAAAATGTCAAGTATGCCCCTTGGAGCTCGGCCGAACATTAGCTCGTATGGGGAAACTCCTAATGAGGCCTGTGTGCGCTCCCTGCTTGCATACAAAGCAAATGGAAGCATAATATCCCAATCGGCCATTTTCCCGTCTAATCCCCGCGTTAATAATTGTTTGAGGGTCTGATTAAACCGTTCTACCATCCCGTTGGCCTGGGGATGGTATGCTGATGCTTTCAGGTGACGGATCCCGAAGGCATCCCAGACTTGGGTCAAGTATCGGGATAGGAAATTGCTCCCCCTATCTGTTAGCATTTCCTTCGGGAACCCTACTTCACAAAATATCTTGATAAGTTCCCCCGCTATTGTTCTGGCTGAAATGTTCCTTAGCGGTATAGCCCAGGGGAACCGGGTGGCCTGATCCATGATGACTAGGATATATTGGAACCCTCTAGGGGTCCTTACCAAGGGACCGACGATGTCCATCGCCATCCGTCGTATAGGTTCAGCTATAGTGGGCATTGGTATCAAAGGCACCCCCTTAGGTCTTGCGGCAGAGACCCTCTGACGCACAGGGCATGCCTCACAGAAATGCTTGGTTTCCTGGAACACACCTGGCCAGTAGAAATGGGCCAGTACCTGGTCTAGGGTACCTACGACCCCTTTATGTGCCCCTACCGGATGGTCATGGGCCAACCTCATCACTGTTGCCTTAAAAGGAGTGGGTACTACTAGCTGTTTCCTCACAGCCCCAGTCTGTGGATCATTACTTTCCCTATACAGCAACTCCTCTTCTAGGAAAAATCTGGGAAGAGTATCTCCATCGGACTGTGCATATTCAAAAGCGCGCCTTAAGGCGGGATCCGCTTTTTGTTCCTTTGCAAATGAGGGAAACTTTTGTACTAGCTCTTCGGGTACCCAGGGAAAACCTATTCCCTCTCCGGCCCCTGCCCTTAGCAGGGCCCTATTGTTGCGCTCTCGCCTCTTATCACCCTTACTTTTCTTAACTACTTTCTTTGGAGGGTTGATCAAACCTTCATGGCTGGGTAGTTCTCCTAGCCCTTCCTCTAGGGGTGTATCTTCTTTTTCTTCCTGTGGTGCAACTTCTTCCTCCGAAGGAGGGTCACTATCCTCCTCGGGTTCAAAGTTCTCCCGTGAACTGTGGGCCTGGGACCTTGTGGACACTAGTCCCCTTTTCTCTTGCCTGCCCTCCCCTATGCCCCTATAAAAATGTGGCCAATCTTGACCTAAAACTATGTCATAGGGTAAATGGGGAATTATTGCTACTAGGAGCTTCCTATGTATGCCTAGTGCTTTTACTAACACCCTATATTGAGGATAAGAGGTGGATGACCCGTGTATACAACGGATCTTGCTATTGCCTTCCGGCTGATTCAGGGGAACTGCTTCACTGTCCTGTAGAAAACCCCAAAATTTTTCTGACACCATTGTTTGTTCAGTTCCTGAATCTAATAAAGCCTTGGCCAACACTCCCTGCACTTCCACCTCAAGGCGAAAGCCTTCTTGCTTGTATTGTGCTTTTTCACCCATTAGTGCTGTGCGCTCTCTGCATTCATACCTCTTGTGACCCCTCCTCCCACATTTAAAACATATTATGCAAGAGTCATGCGCTATACCTTTACTTCTACATTTTTCTGTAGTTGGTATGCTCAATCCTGGGTCTTTCATAACTCTACCGGAGTTTGCTATGCCACGCGAGCCGCTAGCCCCTCCTTGGGATCCATGGGCTACCTGAGCCTCCATGAATCTCTCTGTTAGGAGAGTAGCCTCGTCCGTCGTCTGGCAGTTCTGTAGAGTGAGGAATGACCTTACCTCTACTGGCACAGCTTCACAGAATTGCTCTAACACAAGCATATCTAAAACACTTTCCATTGTCTTCCCTTCTGGCATGAGCCACTTCCATACAAGGCTACGAATCCGCTGGCCTAGTGCCTTCGGAGTTTCACCCTGTTGGATCTTTGTAGCTTTCAACATTCTACGGTATACCATAGGCGATAGGCCTAGCCTATCCCGTATGGCTGCTTTCACATTGGCATACTCGTTAGCCTGGGCGGCCAGCATAGCCTTGTATGCCGCCAGGGCTTCTCCCGTCAGGGAGGTAGCTAGGCGAACCGCCCATTGTTGCTCGGGCCAGCCTGCACCACGAGCTACACTCTCAAAGGCTTCCAGAAAATCGTTTATATTGTCTTTTCCTGACCACTGTCCAAAAGACAAAATGCCACATGTCTGTGGGCCTACCCCACCAAAGTGTCCTTCGGTTTTCCTTTCGCTTTGCCGCTCCTGCAGTACCGCCTGCAACAAGTCCGTCAGCGGCTTTTGCTGTATCTGCATGGCGGCTAGGGCTTGTTCTTGGCACTGCTGGGCAAGTTCATGTTGCTTCTCGAACTGGAGCACCATCCACTTCAGGATATCCACTGGTGACTCCATGTTGGCAACCTGCAATAATTAGAGAAGAGAAAAAAAAAAACAAGTGCGGAACCTCTCTTTTTTTTTTTTTTCCACTGCTCCCCCACTGGGATTTTCAGTCCCTCAGATACCTCCTCAGAATCCCACCCTGGCTGTCCCAGATACTATTACCTGAGTCAGGTGGTGATTCTGGCCTTGAGAAGGTCTTTGACTGCTCCCGGTTCCTGGAGTTGTCTGGGCGTGGTTCCACCTCCGTCCTGGTTGCGTCCTCTGGCGCTGGCAACTCCGTCCCTCTTACACGGTGTCCTCTTTTCTGGCATCCAAGAACTACGCCATTTGTGAGACCATGCCGGTCCTAGGCGGTTGCCTAGACCTGGGATAGCCTGGAGTTGTGGTAAATAAAGGACACTGTAGTCGTGATCCGAGTGAAATTAAAGTTGGGTTTTATTCCCCTTCCCTTGAGGATGTCGTAGAATAAGGGACAACATAAAGAACGGTTGTTTTCACCAGGGTAAAGGATGTTTAACCAATAATAATCATGCTTCTTTCCAGCAATAAAGTCCAACACTTTTCAATGTGCAAAATACAGTTTCTTTCTTGCACTTTTCCTTTAACAAAGGCTCTCTATATCATCAGTCACGCATACAGCACCTTCCATGGGTTCAAGGATATTTTCTGAGCTATTGCTCTCCAATTGCATAGGGCTAAGGCCTGTCCCTGTATAAGGACACTGAACCCCTATGAAGCTGCTCTCTGTGTCTTGCTCTGGGGAAACCTCAGTTGCCACCAGTGGGAGCGGCTTTTGTATGTCCCAGATATCAGGAGCTGTGCTGGGGATTTCTTCCCACGGCTTGGGCCAATAAGAGTTCCCTTGCTGGTTATAAGCCTGGCTTCTATCCCGGAGACTCCCTTTTCTCCCCTTAGTAAAAACAGGGTACTTATCTTTTCTTTTGGAGAAGATGGTCTCAAACTCCTCCGCTTCCAGCCAAGGCTTCCTCTCTGCCCTGCAGCCTGCTCTTCTGTGGGAACCTTGGTTACGATGTTTGGCTGAGGGAAACTCACTTCCTGCTTCCCATGTGCTTCTTTGGACGTGACCTCTGCCTTCTGTTAACTGGACAGTTTGCCTTGGTGTGAGGACCCCTCTGGCTGGGAAGACCTTGCTGCAGTTTTGCTTATCCCACCTGGGTTTGCCAGCCTGCCTTTCTCCAGCCCTGGTTCTCCAAGGTAACGTTCTTCCTGCAATTGCTTGGGATTTCTACTCTCACCTTCTCTCCAAGCCTGCCTGAAACAGCAGTCAGAGTTCCTTTGGTCTCTGCCTTCCTCCTGGCATTCAAGCTCCGGCTCCAGCCCTAATCCAGGCTCCAGCTTCCACTGCCAATGCTCATTCTGCTGCTTCCAACTCTCTTCCTCCTCCTTGTTCCCCTTGTTCTCCCTCTGTGAGATTTCCCACCTGCTTTTATCTCTCAGCTCCTCTAACGTGGAACGTGAGTCTGAGTCCAGGTGAGCCTGATTGGCACTCTCAATTCTTACTGCGTCACTACAACCCTGTGGAAAGTTTGTTTTCCTTTTCCCTGCCTCTCTGCACTGTGAATGCTGCAACTTCCCCTGAGGCTGCAAGGTAAGTTCTTCTTCCTTTTCATTTCTTAATATTTCAGGGTCTGTGTTTTCTAACTCCTGACAGGTAAGCCCTTCCTTCACATTGTTCTTTAATGTTTCAGGCTTAGTGCTGTCTAGCTCCTGACAAGTAAGCTCTTCCTTTGCATTGTTCTTTAATGTTTCAGGCCTAGTGCTGCCTAGCTCCTGACAAGTAAGCTCTTCCTCTGCACTACCCTTTAATATTCCAGGTTTTGTGCTGTCTACCTCATGACACTACCCAAGATGGGAAGTGGGCTAGGAAAAAATGTTTCCAGTGTGGGAAATGGGGTCACTTGCAGAAGGGTTGCAAAGTTTTGTTTTGAGTTCAGTTATATCCTGATGTATTTCTGAAAGAATCCTGGAGAAGCAATCCAAAGGTGTTAATTTGTGAGCTTAGCGTTTTCCCCATAAATAAATTTCTGTCAAAAGCCTTACCACTCAAAGCCAACTACAAATGTGTTTTTTTTTTACCTGAAGCCAAGTACCTTCTGACTGGACTACATTACCCATGAGGCATTACAAGGCAGCCAGTCAGGTAAAGGCTAAATGAATCTCTCCTATGACAAGCATGCCCCTCCATACTGTCTGTAAGGGGCTAAGGGCGTGACAGTACTTACACATCTTAAACGAAAGGAGGTGCTCTCAGCTCATTATTCAAATCAGTCATACGCTAAGGACCTGAGATTAATTAAGCTTCAGGTAAACAAGGTATATTAAACATATTAGGTAGAATTTTATTAGTATAAGTATCCATAGCAACCCTTAGTAAGTAAAGAACTTAAAGATCTAAACACAAGCTTAAAACTAAGATGCAGACAGCAGTCCAGCAGCAAGATGGGGGCTTTCCAGTCTTTTGCATTGAGTGTCACATGTATGATTTTCTCCCACTTGGTGAGAGGTCTTACGAGTGAACTAGGTGCAAGGAGCTCTTTGCTCTCAGGGAACGAGTCCATTCTCTAGAGGGTAGAATAGCAGACTTGGAAGACATAAGAAAGACAGTGAGGTACATAGACGAGACCTACAGGGATATGGTCCTGAAGTCCCACCTCCAGTCTGGCAGCATCCCTGTTGCCATGCAACAGAGAGGTCATGTGACATGAGAGCATTAGCCTGGTGTGGCAGGAAGTGATCCTGTAAGTAGGACCTGTCCTCCAGGTGATGTAAAACCCTCTCGCACTGAGGAAGTTGCTCCAGGACCATGTGCCTATGAGGGAAGGGTTAGGACAGCCGTTATAGTTGGTGATTCAATCATTAGGCATGTAGATAGCTGAGTGGCTGGTGGACATGAGGATCGCCTGGTAACATGCCTGCCTGGTGCGAAGGTAGCGGACCTCACGCACCACCTAGATAAGGTCTTAGATAGTGCTGGGGAGCAGTCTGCTGTCTTGGTATATGTCGGTACCAATGACATAGGAAAATGTGGTAGGGAGGTTCTGGAGGCTAAATTTAGGCTTTTAGGTAGGAAGTTGTCATCCAGAAATTCCAGGGTAGCGTTCTCCGAAATGCTTCCCGTTCCACGCGCAGGACCAAAAAGGCAGGCAGAGCTCCAGAGTCTCAATGCATGGATGTGACAATGGTGCAAGGATGAGGGTTTTGGATTTGTTAGGAACTGGGGAACATTCTGGGGAAAGCAGGGGCTCTTCCGAAGGGATGAGCTTCACCTTAACCAGGATGGAAGCAGGCTGCTGGTACTAACCTTTAAAAAGGAGACAGAGCAGCTTTTAAACTAGATAATATAGAAAAGCCGACAGTCGCACCAGAGTGCATGGTTCGGAAGAATGTATCCTTGAAGGATACTACCAAAAGCAAAGAGGTTCCAAAAAAGAGTAAAGTAGCCCAAATGCCCTCGAGTATGGAGAAGACAGAGCTTAAAGATCCCAAATTATCCATGCCTACCAATAACCAGATTAATATAAATAAAATACAGTCTCTAAAATGCTTGTATGCAAATGCTAGAAGTCTACAAAATAAGAATGAAGAGTTAGAATATATAGCACTAAATGAGAGTTTAGAAATGATTAGAATCTCAGAGACATGGTGGAAGGAGGACAACCAGTGGGACACTGTGATGCCTGGGTTACAAACTATATCGTAATGATAGAGCTGATCAAATTGGTGGAGGCGTTGCGCCCTATGTTAGAGAGGGCATTGAGTCAGAAAGAATTAAAGTTTTGCAGGAAACAAAATTTGCTGTAGAATCTCTATGGATTTAAATTCCATGTAAAACGGGGAAGGCGATGGCAATGGGGGTGTACTATCGACCACCTGGCCAGAATGAACAAATGGATGATGAAATTCTCAAAGAAATCAAGGAAGCTAACAAAAGTTACAGCACAGTAATAATAATGGGTGATTTCAATTACCCCGATATCGACTGGGTCGGTGTCACGGCAGGACATGCTAGGGCAGCGATGGCGAACCTATGGCACGCGTGCCAGCTGTGGCACGCGAAGGCCTTGCAGCTGGCACGCGGGAAGGTCCACAAAAAAAGAAAAAGCTGGCTCTGACTGCTGCCGCGGACGCGGCAAGGGCAGAATGCAGCGTCCCGCGGGGCCCCCTCCGCCCGCTAAGCCCCTCTGCAAGAGCTTTCAGATTCGCGAGGGAGAGCATCTCCCTCGCGTCTCTGTTAAGCCCGCAGGGGCTAATGGGAAATTTCCCATCAGCCCCTTTAGACGCGAGGGACTGATGGGAAATTTCCCATTAGCCCCTGCGGGCTTAACAGAGACGCGAGGGAGATGCTCTCCCTCGCGAATCTGAAAGCCCTTGCAGAGGGGCTTAGCGGGCGGAGGGGGCCCCGCGGGACATTGCAATCTGCCGCGGCAGCAGCCAGAGCCTGTTTTTTTTTTTTTTTAATTTGCCAGGGGGGGGGGGGGGGGGTTAGGACTACTAATGGGCTAGGGGGGGGGTTAGGACTGCTAATGGGCTGGGGGGGGTTAGGACTGCTAATGGGCTGGGGGGGGGTTAGGACTGCTAATGGGCAGGGGGGGTTAGGACTGCTAATGGGCAGGGAGGGGGCGGGGGGGGGGTAGGACTGCTAATGGGCTGGGGGGGTAGGACTGCTAATGGGCTGTGGGCTGATGGGGGCTGTCTGGAAATGGGGTGATGGGGGTTAGGACTGGTAATGGGTTATAGGGGGGCTTAAACTGAAAATGGGTGATGGGGGTTTAGGACTGGAAGTGGGTTGATGGGGGGGGCTAGGACTGGTATTGGGTTGGGGGGTTGCTAGGACTGGAAATGGGCTGATGGGGGGCTAGGACTGGAAATGGGCTGATGCAGGGACTAGAAGGGAATGGATGCTGGGTGAGGCTGGAACTAGAAGGGAGCTGATGTTGGGGGAGGATTAGAATGGGATGGGGCTGGGAGAGTAAAATGGAGAGGGGAAAAATATTTTGTGTGGGAGGGATAAAAAATCTACAATTGGCCGGGTATTGGGAGAGTAAGTGGGGATTGAGGATGGAGGGGTAAAATTTGAGTGGATGAAATAGGAATGAGGAAAGAGCAAAAGGAGAAAGATTAGTATGTTAAAGCAGATGTAGAGAGAGAATGGAAAAAAACTAGAAGAGAGAAGAAAGGACAAATGGACAGCAGATGATGGAGAGTTAGCAGAAGACACGAAGAAACCAGAAGAAAGTGGCTGGAGCAATTGCAACTGAGCTGAGGTATTCTGTTTATGTAATTCCTTTTTGACATTGCCACTTGTTCTCTTTCCCCAGTAGGTCATGTATTGTTATTGTCTGAAATGTATTGGTTTAATATTTGCAGTGTTGCCTTTTGATAGGTATGGTGTGGTGCTTTGTGAGTCCTGGTAGTGCTGTTAGGATACGGCGGGTTTGCTATTGGTTCTAAATGGGCAGTGTTTGTAGTAGTTCCTAATGTGCCTGGCGGTTGGCACTGGATTATAGTAATGTAGAAATCTTTTAGTCTGTCTTTATCCATACACTCATTAAGAGACATGTTTACTAAAAGTTAGTGTATATTAGCATTATGCAAATATTTATGCAAATTGACGTGCTGGCACTTTGAGGAAATTCTTTGGTTTTGTGCGGCAGTTTGGGCACTCGGGCTCAAAAAGGTTAGCCATCACTGTGCTAGGGAGATAAAGTTCCTAGATGAAATAAATGACTGCTTCTTGGAGCAGCTGGTTCATGAACCGACCAGAGTGGAAACCATATTGAACCTAGTCCTTAGTGAACACCAGATCTGGTGCAAGAGATAAGGGTGTTGGGGCCACTTGGCAATAGTGATCATAGCATGATCGCATTTGATTTAATTAGTGGAGGAGGGATAGTAAGGAAATCCACAGTACTACCTTTTAACTTTCGAAAGAGAGACTATGATAAAATGAGGAAAATAGTTAAGAAAAAACTAAAAGGAGCAGTTGCAAAGGTTAAAGACGTACATCAAGCTTGGTTGTTGTTGAGAAATACTATCTTGGAAGCCAAGACCAGCTGTATTCCATGCTTAAAGAAATGTGGAAGGAAGTCCAAAAATCTGCCAGCATGGTTTAAAGGTGAGGTCAGAGAGGCTGTTGTTGCAAAACAAGCATCTTTCAGGAAATGGAAAAAAAGGACCAAACGACGAAACCTGGAAAAAGCACTGGGAATTTAAATGCAAGGCACTGATAAGGCAGGCAAATGGAGAATTTGAGAAAAAGCTTGCTGCGGAAGCAAAAACGTCTAATAAAGACTCTTTCAAGTACATTCGTAGCAAAAAAACCTCTGAGAGAGTCAGTTGGTCCATAGAGGGGTTAAAGAGGCACTAAGAGGCAACAAGGCGATAGCGGAGAGACTGAATGAATTCTTTGCTTCGGTCTTTACTGAGGAAGATGTAGGGATGTTACCCATGACTGAAGTGGTATTTAAAGGTGCGGAAGAATTGAAGGAAATATCGATACATCGGGAAGATGTATTACAATTATTAGATAAACCGAAGAGTAGCATATCACCTGGGCTGGATGATATACATCCAAGGGTGTTGAAAGAACTCAAATATGAGATTGTAGACCTGCTATTGGTAACCTGTTAACTATCATTTAAATCATCTGTAATACCTGAATATTGGAGGATGGCGAGCGTAATGCCAATTTTTAAAAAGGGTTCCAGGGGTGATCCGGGAATCTACAGACCGGTTAGCCTGACATCAGTACCAGGAAAAATGGTGGAAACCATCATAAAGAACAAAATTGCTGAACATGTAGATAATCATGGCTTAATGGGAGACAGCCAACATGACTTTAGACAAGGAAGATCTTGTCTTACTAATCTGTTATGTTTTTTTGAAGTTGTGAATAAATAGGTGGACAAAGGTGAGTCGGTTGATATAGTGTATTTGGACTTTCAGAAAGCCTTTGACAAGGTCCCTCATCAGAGACTTTTGGCAAAACTAAAGAGTCATGGGATAGGAGGCAGTGTACTATTGTGGATCAGGAACTGGTTAAAAGATAGAAAGCAGAAGGCAGGGCTAAATGGCCAAGTTTCCCAATGGAGAAAGGTGAATAGTGGTGTACCCCTGGGATCTGTGCTGGGTCCACGGCTTTTTGACATATTCATAAATGACCTGGAAAAGGGAATAACGAGTGAAGTTATCGAATTTACAGATGACACAAAACTATTTAAAGTTGTTAAAACTCAAGAGGATTGTGGAAAATTGCAAGAGGATCTTGAAAAATTGGAAGACTGGGCATCAAAATGGCAGATGAAATTTAATGTGGACAAGTGCAAAGTTATGCACCTAGGGAAGAACAACCCAAACTATGGTTACACGATGCAAGGTTCCACATGAGGAACCACAACCCAGGAAAAAGATTTAGGCATCATTGTGGATAACATGTTAAAACCCTCAGTCCAGTGTGCAGCAGTGGCCAAGAGAGCAAATAGAATGCTAGGGATCATAAGGAAAGGAATGGATAATAAAACAAAGGATATTTTAATGCCTCTATATTGTTCCATGGTGAGACCGCACATTGAATATTGTGTGCAATTCTGGTCGCTGTATCTTAAAAAGGATATAGCGTTATTAGAAAAGGTTCAAAGAGCCACCACAATGATAAAGGGGATGGAACGATACTCCTATGAAGAAAGGCTAAAAAGGTTAGGGCTCTTTAACCTGGAAAAGAGACGGCTGAGGGGAGATATGATAGAAGTCTATAAATTAATGAACGGAGTGGAACGGGTAAATGTAGATCGATTGTTTACATTATCAGAATATAGAAAGACTAGGGGACATGCAATGAAGCTACAGGGTAAACTATTTAAGACTAATAAGAGAAAATATTTTTTCACTCAACGTGTAATCAAACTCTGGAATTTGTTACTGGATGAAGTATGCCACCCACCCACTCCCTGGACCTTGAGGGTTAAGGGAGGGGCTGGCCTTGATTGCCCTTGAGGGTAAGGTTGTAGTTGTGTTACTGCTCAAGTAGTAAGGGAAGGCAAAGAAAATTTCTTTTGTGAGGTTTATTTCCCGCTTTCGCAGTTCAAATGCAGCAGACGTAAAGGAAACAATGTAGCGTAAAACAAGGGTGAGAAACTTAACTAAACAAGGCTTTTTTACTGCTTGGCTAAATGTCCATTCAGGATCACATTCAATTGTCATGTGACCTCCTTTCAGTAACGTAACAGAAAACTGGTAACAGCAATGCTCCTGAATTGCACATAATATGCTTTCACTTATTCTCTTCACATAAGCTTCTTTAGCATGGCAATCCGTGAGGTAACTTTGCTATATTCTTTCATAAAACATTGGCAAGCATATTACTTAAATGTCCTTTTGAATCACACAAGTAGAGCAGTCCATCGGGACTTCCTGCTCTGTAGACGGCAGAGAAATTAAAGGCATTTCTTCCTCACAGCTGCTCATGGGCTTTGTTACGTTATGAGGAGAAACTGCTCTGCTCTTAAGGAACTCTCTGAATTCAGTGAGAAGTAATTCAGCCTGTGTATTTTCTGAACTAGGCTGAGGATATCCTCCTTCAGGTAAATGCTTGTTTACAGTTCTTATCTCTTGGTAATTATCAGTGCTTCTACTCGGACAAGAGTTCAGCGTGTAAGCATTTCCCTTCCCCCACCTATCTCCAAATGAAAGTGCAGGGTAAAACGCTTCAGCTGTGCTTGGAGAGTCTTTCAGAGTTTTAAAAGGAAAACAGTTAGGCTTCTCTTGGCTTAACCAATTACTATCAAACTTTCTGCCTTTGTCCTGTCTTTCACAATTAAAGTTCACTCTTTCTGGCTTCCCACTGTTAAGCCTTCTAGCCGTTCTAAACACACCAGATACCTTGTGCTGGGGCTTCTTCCAGGGTATTTCTTTCTCCCACTGCCTCCTGTTCCAAGGTTCTGCTTGGTCCTTTAAACTCCTGAGCTGCAGTCTTGGGTCTCTCAGTGCCTTTGAATGCTTCTGCTTACAGAAGTCTTTCTTTGCCCCTGAGTCTCCCAGGTCCTGTCTGCTCCTTCGTGGATCACAGCTGCTTAGTGGTTCTCTCTCCAACGGTTCCTGTTCCTGGTCATCTGACCTGTCCTCATCCAGGTGCTTGTGTCCTGACTCCTGCTCTCCTTGCTCCACTCCTTGCCAATCTCGCTGATCCTCTCTTTGCCCTTCTTGCTGACGTTCTAACTGTTTCTGTTTCTGGGTTCTTAACAAGCTGCTTGAGTACTGCACTGCCCGCCTCCTGCTTGGGCGTGCCCAATCAGAGACTTGGCTCCTCACCTGCCTTGAGGTGAGGTGTGGTTACTGATTAGCTCTGTGTTTCTTTATCTCAGAAGAGAAATTCCTGCATTCCCCTGCAGTACCGGTTCTCTCCACTGGATCACTATCAGTTTCCATTGCTTCACAAGAGTCTCCTACATCACAAGTAGTAAAGGTTGTTAGTGTAGCTGGGTTTTAAAAAGGTTTAGACAAGTTCCTGGAGGAAAGGTGCATAAATCATTATTAAAAAGGGACCCAGGATATCAATGCGTGACCCAATACAAGCATTGTGGAACTTGTGTCTTTTGGGGAAACTGCTAGGTACGTATGACCTAGACTGACCACTGTTGGAAACAGGATACTGGGCTTGATGGACCTTGGTCTGACCCAGTATGGCATATCTTATGTTCTTATGAAGGGAGAGGTTGTACTGATAGGTGATTTCAATATGCCAGATGATACCACAGCATGGATGTGCCAGTCAACATCTGGAAGTAAGAAGATCCTGGATTCCCTACAGGGAGAGCTATTGAGGCAATTAGTAAGAGAACCCACATGTGAAGGGGCCATACTGGACTTGGGGCTTACCCATGGAGAAAGTGTTTCTGATGTTATAGTGGGAGATCATCTTGCATCCAGTGATCACTGTATGGTGTGGTTCAGTATTGGGACTGGGGCTGATAAAATCTATTCAAAAGCGAGGGTCTTAGATTTTAGGAAAACTAATTTTGCCAAGATGGGACAATATTTCAAGGGGTCATTAGTGGGATGGGAACAGCTGGGGGATGTAGAAAAACAGTGGGCAAAACCAAAAGGGGATTACTTTAAGGACAATCAAACTTTTTATTAAAATGGTAAATAAAAGGTAAAAGGAAAAGGAGACACTATGGTTTTCAAAAGAAGTAACTGAAAAGGTGAAGAAAAAGAGGGAGGCCTTCATGAAATACAAGAGAGGAAGACAAGCATCTATATTTGGAAAAACTTAGAGAAGTTAGGAAAATAGACAGGAAAGAAAAGATTCAAAAAGAGGAGGAAATAGCCAATGCGATAAAATGGAGGGATAAGACTTTTTTCAGATATGTCAGTGAGAGGAAGGAGAGCAAAAGTGGTTTTGTCAGACTCAAGGGTGAAGGAGAAGAATATGTAGAAGCTGATGAGGATAAAGCAGAATTACTTAATAAATATTTCTGTTCAGTGTTCACAGGACCTCAAAAACACCCACAAATAGGAACAGAAGCAACAGGGATCTCGAACGATTTTCAGAAGACTGTGCCCGTGTGGAACTAGCTAAACTAAAAGTAGACATAGTGATGGGACCGGATCGGATAAATCAGAGAATAATGAAGAAACTTGGGGACATTCCAGTGGCTCCACTGTCTGACTCTTTCAATACCTCTTTGGAGTTGGAAGTGGTGCCAGAAGACTGGGGAAAGGCACATGTGGTTCCTTTAACAAAAGCGAAAGTAAGAATGTGATTGAAAACTACAAGCCAGTTAGTCTAATCTCTGTGGTGAGTAAATTATTGGAAGAACTGCTGAAAGAGAGAATAGTGAGGATTCTGGAGTCCAATGGATTGCAGGACTCGGGGCAGCATGAGTTTACCAGTGGCAGGTTTTATCAGACAAATCTGATTGCTTTGATTGGGTGACCAGGGAGCTGGACCGAGGGAGAGCCCTAGATGTGGTGTACTTAGATTTCAGTAAAGCCTTTGACACTGTTATGCACAGGTGACTTATAAACAAATTGAGCACCTTAGGGATGGACCCTAAAGTTACTGATTGGGTTAGAAATTAGTTGAATGGGAGGCAACAAAGGATACAGGGGAGCTCACTCTGAGGAGAAGGAGGTTACCAGCAGTGTGCCCCAGGGATCTGTCCTTGGTCCGATTATTTTTAACATGCTTGTTAGTGATATAGCGGAAGGGCTGTCGGGTAAGGTTTGCCTCTTTGCAGATGGTACCAAAATCTGCAATAGAGTAGGCACCCAGGAAGAAGTAGATAACATGAGGAGGGATCTAGCTAAACTTAAAGACTGGTCTAGAATTTGGCAGCTGAGATTTAATGCTAAAAAATGCAGGGTCATGCATTTGGGCTGCAAAAATCCAAGGGAGCAGTATAGTATAGGGGTGAAGTACTTCTGTCCACAAAAGAAGAGCGGGACCTGGGAACGATTGTGTCTGATGATCTTAAAGTAGTTAAACAGATTAAAAGGCGACGACGAATGCTAGAATGATGCTTGGGTGCATACGGAGAAGAATGGCCAGTAGAAAAAGAAGGTGATAATGCCTCTGTATGTCTTTGGTGCAACCTCATTTAGAATATTGTGTGCAATTCTGGAGACCGCACCCTCAAAAGGATTTAAACAGGTTGGGGTTGGTGCAGAGGGTAGCTACTAAAATGGTCAGTGGGTTTTGTTAGTGGTCTTCGTTATAAAGCATATGAGAACAGACTTAAAGATTTTAATATGTATACTTTAGAGGAAAGGCGGGCTAGAGGAGATATAATAGAGCTGTTTAAATATGTTGACTGAAAGCAAACTCTGCTGTGAGAGGACATAGGATGAGGGTGAAAGGGGATAGGAGTAATATGCAGAAATATTTCTTTACAGAATGAGTGGTAGATGCGTAGAATAGTCTCCCAGTGGAGGTGGTAGAGACGAGGACAGGATCTGAATTCAAAGAAGCATGGGACAAACACAGAGGATCTCTAAAGGAAAAAATGAGACTTATAGTAGTTGATATGGAAGGCCATGTGGTCTTTTTCTGCTGTCATTTTTCAAGATATTTCCATATATTTCATCTGTAAAATGGGTTAATTTGTAAATATCATCCTCAAAACGAGGTGGGACTCTCGTCCCAAATATATTCAAATTAGGTCTATAGGTGTGACCGACATTAACCTCGTCTCATATCAATGTCTCCCATTGGTTCAGGGAAGAGAGGTTTATACCTTTAGGTGCGATGTCTGTTTGGTCTGCAGTGAATGTGTGTAATTGCTCTCAGCATTTTTTTTCTCTGTTTTTTCTTCTGGCAGTAGCAGTGTTTTTCTGTCTGCCTGCTTTGTTGCTCAGCACACTATTATGGAGAGTTTAAACAGCATAATGTCTTCCTAAACCTGGCTTCTTCCTGAAGTGTCCCTTGAAGGAATTATGGGCATGCTAGAAAAAGAAATATGCAGGGGAGTAGCCTAATGGTTAGAGCACTGGCTTGGGAGCCAAAAGAGCAGGGTTCAAGTCCCACTAGCACTCCTTGTGGCCTTGGGCAAGTCACTTAACCCTCCATTGCCTCAAAAAAATTCATGTTATCAATGTCCCTGTTTAATGTACACTCAAGTTACAATGTAAACCACTTTGACTGGAATGATAAACCTATTAAATAATTATGTGGACAGCATGCAAGAAGTACTTTCCACTCACCACAGTGCCTAGTCCATGCCCACTCTCCATCTATATTTCTAAAATATGTATTATTGGGGGGTAAGCTCTCCTTCAAAGATGAAATGTGGTTGAGAGTGTTTAAGAGAAAGAAAGGTAGAGGGAGAATCCATTTTTGGGATTCACCTTTAAGATTTGGGATACAACTAGGGAATGGCTGATAGGTCACAAGAAACGTTTTAGGTTCGTCCTCATTGGGCACAATCAGAAACCCCAGGTGGGACTTTTTTGAGATGGTCACCACATGGGTTGTGCTCCCTCTTTCACCTGATGTCTTGGCATGGGAAAATAAAGCACAGTTACTTACCTGTAACAGGTGATCTCTGGGAACAGCAGGAATTAGTCTTCACATATGGGTACGTCGGTACCGACGGAGCCTGCACGGGAATGCTCCCCAGCATCCAATCAGAAAGCTTTTGGGGGCATCCCTCGCGCCTGTGCAGTGACTTCCCGCCTTTCCCACTGCCTCTCCTCATTTGAGTTTCATAGCTGAGACAGAAGGAGAGAAAGAGGAAAGGGGATAGATAGATACAACTCCTAGGGGAGGTGGGTGGGTTGTGAAGACTAATTCCTGCTGTTCCCAGAGATCACCTGTTACAGGTAAGTAACTGTGCTATCTCCAGGAACAAGCAGGAATGAGTCTTCACATATGGGGACTCCCTAGCTGTGGGTGCCAGGGGAGATCCCATAAAATGCGTATTCCTGGACAGGACGGCATTTTCCAAACCTGGATCCCCGGCATCCCCTGAGGGATGGGGGGTAGCAGTTGAATAGAGAAGAGCTGCAAGGAACAGCAATCTAAAGACTACAGGGGAGAGGAGTCTTTAGAATGTATGTCAAATATCATTAAAATATTTAATGAATTAGTACAACATAGAACTTACCTACTGAATTGTAGGAAGTAGAATTGTGATGGAGTGTACTGTAGATGCAGTAGCGGAATCCTCAAGGTAACTTCACAGCAGTGAGGATGAAGTTCCAAACCTGGAATGGGCAGGTGACCCAGGTGTCAACTGGGGTAGGAGAAGAACGGCAGGTCTTCAATGGAAAGCTTTATAGGAAAAAGCTGAAAACTCTTTTAGGTATAGAGTTATTATCATTGAGGGCTAAAAGAAGAAGACTGACCGATCTGGAGAATTAGCCCAGTCCGGAAGGGAAGAGAGGGTATGGAAAAAAGCCCCTATTCCCAAGGAGAACAGAAGTGTACTCAGAAATACTGAAGATGTACACTGTCATTCCTAGCTGGTAAGAGATAGGAAGACATTAAAGTTTGATATTTCATAGACAGGGAGATCTATAATAAAAATAGAAGCTGTTGACGTCACAGCAGTAATTGTGTGTATAACCGCTCCCAGTTACTGAGCCGTATGAGAATAGGCAAGTTGACTGTCTGGACCCTGTAAGAGGGTAAAAGCTTTATAGCACAGACAGTTAGGGAGATAGTAGGTAATACCTAGTGTCCTATGGACATCTCCCAAAGGGCACGTATATATATATGGAGATGCATACATGTCTATATATATGTGCATATATGTCTAGATATGGATATAGATGGGCATGGCTTATGCTCATACAGATTACAAAAATATGTATGTATAGGACATATACAGACATGAATATAAGTCTGAGGATACATGTCTGCAACTGAGCTCCACAAAAACATTCACATGGGGAATGTGATGGGAAAAGATTCATCTAATAATAAGGGGGTGAAAACCACCTGAAGATATATAGAGAATCTATTTCCGTGGTGCAGGAATGTATTTCAGTGGAATAACCAGTATGGTTGCGTGAAAAACAGAGGATAATAGCAGTCTGGTAAGAGCATGTCAGGAGTACCTGAGGACTCTGACATGTCCAAAGGACAGGAAAACGCATAGACTAAGACACCCGGATGACCCAGGCAAGGGACTCAGGGGTATTATGTACAGTAAAAGAGTATGCGTTATCCAAGTGGAGTAGAAAAGATAATTCCAAGCTGTAAGGAAAAAAAGGGGTAGATTCCTGGCAGATTGGGAACTCCTTGGACATTCACGCAGAAAGAGCTTGTCTTCTGTATCACAATAGGAGACAAGAGGGTATAAAGAACCTATATAGCCATAGATGACTATATAAGCTTTTCCTATTATATGGAAAACCCTCAGAGACAAAGTTCAATGCTCTACAGCAAGGGCCCATAGTGGAAAGCTTCTCTGAAGATTGCAGAGAGCATTGTGCAGGAGAATTATGAGATAAACTGACAGCAGTCAGATGTGGTGCCACATCCTAGGTAAGGATATGGCAAGAAGAAGATAACCTGCAGTGAGTAGTATCATGCAAGATAGTTGAAAGTAACTTGCAAGAAACATTAAAGTAAGCACTGGAAGTTCTGCTTGTACAGCAACTGAACAAAAGAGCAGAGGGGATCCCCCTGTATAAAAACAGGGAGAAAAACAGACAGAGGGAGCGGAAAAATTTCCGTCCCTGTCTGATGAGTTGTTCAGAGCATGCATTGAAGGATAGCAAAAAGTCTACACTGGAAAGAAAGAGAAGCGTTTCAGTATGGTACCAACTCGAGCAGGGGAAACCCTGGAAGAGAGGGGCTTGGAAGGTGACGTACCATATGGTAAGTAGCTGAAGGAAAAAGTGTCCATGTGGGGACAGAAACTATCCTGGGATAATTGTAATCTTCCTTTATAATAAAAAGAAAGGGAGAATTCTGTAACCCATGGACAAAAGTATCCTAACAGCTTAGCATACTGAAAAGAAAAACCAGTGTAGGGTTTGAAGAATAACTTCTGATAAGAAGAAGTTAACTGTAGATTGCAACATACAGAAACCTATGGTTGCTGGCTATGATTAGCCTGGTTAGAGTCTGGAGATTTCAGATGAGGATGAGATGTCCCTTGCTTGGGTACATCTGGAGGATGGGCAGAAGAAGTATGAAATTTTCTTTTCCTAGGGAAAGAAGGTTTGGTAGGACATCTCCTACGCCCTGGGGAAAAAGAAGGCTTAGGACGGTTTCCAGAACTAGGAAAGTCAGTGGAGCAATGAGTGACTTGACGTAAAGCCTCTTTATTGAAGAGTTTTTCCCCAGTACAAGGAGAATTACCCAGTGTATGTTGTGCCCATCTGCTCAAGTCTGAAGCCTGCAGCATGCTCCAATCGCAATAGCAGAGGAACTGCTAACAGACTCAAAAGAGTCTAGAGAAGCACGAGAAAGGAACCAAGAGATATTCCTGCTATGATTGAGAAGCAAGGAATAGTCAGAGGCCTTAGGTTCTGACAAAAAAGGAGACAAAAGAGATTATTTCTCTGTGACTTCCTGAAGTGTCAGACTCATATAAAAAATATATGAAATAATTCTTGAAGCCAGCATAGAAATTTGGAAGGTTTGACGTCCAAAGGCATCAAGTGCTTTAGATGCACGACTTGGCGGATAAGAAGAATGCTTCTTCTTGCTTCTTACCTTCCTCATTGCTGATTCCACTACAATGGAATGATGTGGAAGTTGTTTTTTCTGGAACCCTGGAGAGGGAGGTACCTGATACAGAACGTCAATGGCTGTAGAAGGCAAAGGAACCTTTAAGGGTGATTCCCATATCCTCAGAAGAAGATCCTGTAAAGAATGATGTAAAGGAAGCATTATGTTTTCCTTTTCTGCAGGATCTTGGTCAAGAGAAAAACCAGGAATAGGAATGGCAAGAAAAGCTGCCATGTCAAGGAGAAACTTCTGAAAAGAAGGATTTCCAATAGGAACTAATCCTGGCAAGCTGAGGTTGAAGGAGCAGCTTGAGCACCAGAAGATATACTGGACTGGTGCAGAAAAAGAATCCTGCTCGATGGACTGTGATACTGACAGTTCTGATTTGAGGCAGTTAGTACTGCATCGTCAGTGCCTGGTATCGATTCCAAACTAGGCATAGAAAGGATCGATGGCACCGATGGAACTGCAGGAATCGACCCCGACACCGGTACCGGTATCGGAGATAATGTCATCGAAGCAGTAATCGAGGGCTGCTGAAGCGGTACCGAGGTAACCAGAGAGCTTTGGTGAATATCCTCGGTACTGCGTAGCCGGAAATGATATGGATCGGTTCCGAAATGCGTCGGTACCAAGTCATCTAGACTGGATATCGATTCTAGACTCGGCATTGAAGCGAGCGAGTCTATCGAAGCATGTCTAGAAGGTACCGACGTTGGTGGTGGTATCAGCGATGCCGATACATGGAAGTCAATTGGAATCTCATCGAACGGCACCGAAGGTACCGAGGACGTTCGAAGACGATGCCCGGCGAAGAGAGGAACACTCGACACTGGCACCGATGTCGGGGTATCGGTACCACTCGAAGTCGGTACCAACCCCGAGCACGGTGAAGGTATAGGAAAGTCACTCTGGGTCGTATCGATCGGCCCCGAAGGTACCGAGGATTCCAGATGACGATCCCAGGTAAAGAGTGGAACACTCGATACCGATGCCGATACCGGGGTATCGGTACCGCTCGAAGCCGGTACCAACCCCGAGCATGGCTGGGATACAGGAAAGCCAATCTGGGTCGTATCGATCGGCCCCGAAGGTACCAAGGACACCAGATGACGATTCCTGGTGAAGAGTGTAGCACTCGACACCGATGCCGGTGCCGGGTTATCGGTACCGCTCAAAGCGGATACCACCCCCTGGCACGGCTCAGGTATGTTCTGTGAGGGGTGAGCCCCAGGAACAACCTGAAACCCCGTGAATGCTTTGGAGCCCAAAGACTCCCGCCGAGGTTTTATTGCCAATGAGGTCTTGAGGATAAGGCCGGAGCCGTCATCATGCTGGGCATGAGACTTACCCTTCAAGAAATGGCTAGTCTTAACAGACTGTTTGTGGGTTACCTGATCCTGGAGAGAAGAATAAACCGGTGTCCTCACCTTAGGAGGAAAAACGGTATTGAGGGAGACTCGAAAAAGGGAAGGTCTTCTCCCAACCATATAGCCTGAAGTATCAGGGGAAAAAAAGGTCAGGACCCAGACAGGATAGACACCAAGCATTGGAGTCTAAAAAGAAAACTGAGTTTCCACAGTGAAGGCACTTCTTAGGGGAAGAAGGCTCCATTTTGGAAAGGCCTTGTAGGCCCAAAAAAGTTAAAACAAAAAACTGAGGAGAAATATTTCTCTAAGTTTGAAAAGGAAAAGAATAAAGCACCGGCGGTACCGGTATCGGCGGGAAAGACAGCCGCGACCACAAAAAAAAAACAAGAAAATAAGGATTTTAAAGTAAAAAGTTTCTGCGGTGACAGGAGGACGTCCTGTTGGCTCCGCGGAAAAACGAAAACTGAGGAGAGGCAGTGGGAAAGGCGGGAAGTCACTGCGCAGGCGCGAGGGATGCTCCCAAAAGCTTTCTGATTGGATGCTGGGGAGCATTCCCGTGCAGGCTCCGTCGGTACCGACGTACCCATATGTGAAGACTCATTCCTGCTTGTTCCTGGAGATAAACATTTGAGGAAATCCAAAAGCAAAAGAGTTTAAAAAATGAAGACCTTGCTGGGAAGTCTAGATGGACCATGCTGGTCTTTATCTGCCATCATATACTATGGGGTCTATTCTGAACCACGAATAGCAGGGATGGACGTTTATCTGTAAAAATCGTCCATCCCCACTATTCGTCTACCTTTCCCATCCCTGCCAAGCCTCCCCATAAGAACAGGGAGTTTGAATGGGGAAGCTAGATGGGGGTGGGAAAGGGGCAGCATGGAGATGGGGCAGTGAGTGGGTGGTCTGCGGCCATGGATGTACAGGGCCGATTCTGATGTCGGCCCTGTACATCTGGGACTGGCAGAGTAGTTGGGGAACTTATGCATATGGGGAACTTATTATGCAGATGACACAAAACATTTTTGCAGATGACACAAAACTATTTAAAGTTGTTAAAACCCAAGAGGATTGTGGAAAATTGCAAGAGGATCTTGATAAATTGGAAGACTGGGCATCAAAATGGCAGATGAAATTTAATGTGGACAAGTGCAAAGTTATGCACCTAGTGTGATGCAGCGGACCCTCTGCTGGAGAGAAAAAAAGTTTTAAACTCTGAAAGAAAAAGAAATTGCTTGCAATTTCCAGAGAACTTACCTAGATGGAGCAGGAGAGCTAGGACAGAGACCACAGAACCACGCCCTAGGGGGCAGGACTCTTATTCCAAAAGCTCACATTTAAAAGCAGGCAAGCCGGAGTCTGGAGGCAAGCCAGAGTTTGGAGGCAAGCCAGAGTTTGGAGACAAGCAAGAGTCTGGAGACCAGCAAGAGTCAAGAGGCAAGCAAGAGTCAAGGGACTTGCCTGTAAGGAGCTCAGCTGCCAAAGCCTCATCAGCTGAGAGAAAAAGGACAGGCTGGGAGAGGAGAACCAGTCCTGAGAGAGAGAGGACAGGCCGAGAAGGCCGAAGCCAAGCTAGACCGGGCCCAGAAGCCCACAAGAGAACAGGCCTTAAGGGCCAGAGAAGGAAAGACTGGGAAAGCAGGAGGTATATTCCAGAGAGCACCGATACTGAAGGCAGCAGTCACGGTACGCCTCCAGCCTCACCCCAGAGAATCAAACACAAAGCAAAAGGTAAAACTTTTAACCTTTGTCATTGCATACCTGAACTTAAGCTAAGAGAAGAATCCTGGGAAGGAGATTCTCCATATAGAAGACAAGAGCAGAAGCAAAAGTTAAAGGACAGCTTGTGCAACAAAAGGACTGTTAGAGGAAAACATAGAGATAATGTTTTTAAACCTCTTGAGCAAGCAATGCCTTTCTGGTATGCCACTAAGCTGAATCGTGGGCCTAGACAGACTGCTAAGCCGTGGGAAACAGTAAGACTAAATCCCATGAAGGACACTTGCCCTGATACCTCAGAGCAGTCAGAGGAGGCCATGCAAGTGGAATCTGTGTATGAAGACAATGATAGTCCCATGGAATGCACATACTGTGCTGGAAGCGAAATAGAGGCCTTCCAGAGTCATTGAGCGAAGGAAGCCTTTTTGCTGTTACATATTTGAATACTGTGAAGTTAACAGTGTTTGGTTATTTTATTTCTCACCTTTAAAAATCTGCTGTAAAGACTTATTTTGCCACGTACCGGAGTGTATATCCTTTGTTTTTGAACCCTTAGTGCTTAAAGGGGAAAATAAAGCCTGTTCTTTTTCCCACCACTTTTGTGCAAGTCTGAATCTCTTCAGGAGTTGGTAACGAGGCTGACACAAGGCTCTGACCCACGACCCTCGCACCTGGCCAACCCTGATTACCATCATCTTAGTGACCCCCCCACCCCCCGGCTCCAGCCCTCCGGTGGAACTACTACACCGCCACCAGGGGGGTGCTGTGCGGCCGGGGGTGCGGCGTCACACTAGGGAAGAACAACCCAAATTATGGTTACACGATGCAAGGTTCCACATTAGGAACCACCACCCAGGAAAAAATGTAGGCGTCATTGTGGATAACATGTTAAAACCCTCCGCCCAGTGTGCAGTGGCGGCCAAGAGAGCAAATAGAATGCTAGGTATCATAAGGAAAGGAATGGAAAATAAAACAAAAGATATTATAATGCCTCTATATCGTTCCATGGTGAGACCGCACCTTGAATATTGTGTGCAGTTCTGGTCACCGTATCTTAAAAAGGATATAACGATATTAGAAAAGGTTCAGAGAAGAGCCACCAAAACGGTAAATGGGATGGAAAGATACTCCTATGAAGAAAGGCTAAAAAGGTTAGGGTTCTTTAACCTGGAAAAGAGACGGCTGAGGGGAGATATGATAGAAGTCTATAAATTAATGAACGGAGTGGAATGGGTAAACGTAGATCGATTGTTTACGTTATCAGAATATAGAAAGACTAGGGGACATGGAATGAAGCTACAGGGTAAACTATTTAAGACTAATAAAAGAAAATATTTTTTCACTCAACATGTAATCAAACTCTGGAATTTGCTACCGGAGGATGTAGTAAAGACTGTTAGTGTAGCTGGGTTTAAAAAAGTTTGGACAAGTTCCTGGAGGAAAGGTCCATAAACCATTATTAAGAAGGGACCCAAGATATCAATGCTTGACCCAGTACAAGCATTGTGGAACCTGTGTCTTTTGGGGAAACTGCTAGGTACGTATGACCTAGATTGGCCACTGTTGGAAACAGGATACTGGGTTGATGGACCTTGGTCTGACCCAGTATGGCATATCTTATGTTCTTATTCCACCTCTGAGGTGGAATAAGTTCCCCTTGGTGGGAGGGGACAGCAGGCCCAGGGCACGTCAAAGGGTGGGTGGGCCACAGAAGATTCCCTGCTGTCTGATCCTGACCTTGGGAGGCCAGATCAGGGGTCAGGCTGCAGGGAATGAATAATGCCTTCAGCAGCCAGGGATCGTGGCTCCTGAATGGAGCCGTGGTGCCATGGCAACTGGACACCATGGCACTGCGACTCCATTCAGGAGCCTTGACTGAGTTAGCCGGCCAGATGCCTGTATGTGCAGGCCAACCGAAATCAGGTCTGGGCCTGCACATACAGGCTTAGATGGGATTCTGATCCCGCAGGGGCTAGACATGCCCCGCAGGATCAGAATCCCATCTATCTGTGTGTATCTGGTTCCGACTGGACGCACAGAGGCCAGGAGGTCCACAATAGAATAGGCCTCCACGTTACTGTGTTACTATATACAGTATTGGAATTGAGTCCTTTAATTACTATTTTTACTATTTTGTTGTGGTACTGTTGGTATAATGAATGTAAAATTGATGTAATCAAGGATTTTTTTTTTGTAGTGTCATGCATGATTATTGGATTGTATAAAGAATAGATGGATTTGTTACTGCTGCTTTTGTAAATTAACAAAAATAAAACTCCATATTAACTTCTTAACATGCAATGGGGTACGGACTGGGTAAGTTATAGAAACATGCAAACATGATGGCAGATAAAGACCATTCGGCCTATCCAATCTGCCCATCCATACTAACTACTAAGCTCTACAATCTCTTGTTCTCCTTGAGTTCCTGTGTTTGCCCCATGCTTTTTTGAATTCAGATACAGTCTTTGTCTGTACTACCTTCACTGGGAGTCTATTCCATGCATCTACCACTCTTTCTGTACAGAAATATTTCCGCAAATTACACCCCAGTCTATTTCTTTTCACTATCATCCTATGTCTCCTCATTGCCGAGCTTGCTTTCACTTCAAGGAGGATTTCCTCCAGTGCACTTATGCCTTGGAGATAGTTAAATGTCTCCCCCTCTCTCGTTTTTCTTCCAAAGTATACAGTACATATTGAGATCTTTAAGACTGTCCTCATGTCTTATGACAAAGCCAACTGACCATTTTAGTAGCCACCCTCTGCACAGACTCCATCCTGCTTATATCTTTTTAAAGGTGTGGTCTCCAGAATTGGACACAATACTCTAAATGAGGTCTCACCAAGGACTTATAGAGGCACTATCACCTCTTCTTCCTAAGAACATAAGATATCCCATACTGGGTCAGACCAAGGTCCATCAAGCCCAGTATCCTGTTTCCAACAGTGGCCAATCTAGGTCATATGTACCTAGCAGTTTCCCCATTTCCTGCTGGCCATTTCTCTCCTTATGAGCCAGAACATTCTTCTGGCTTTTGCCTTTGCCTTTTCTATGTGCCTGATCTTCAGTGGTGGCAGCTAGCATGATTACAGTGGCTAGCCATCACTGCTGGACACTAAACCTGGATAGTCAAGGTCGGGGCCATATCCAGCACACAGTATTGAATATCCGGGTCAGCCATGGAAGCATGAAACTAACCGGGCAGTAGCGATATTCATCTGCTGCCTGGTTAGCCTTTGTGGCAAACATTAAGCCTGCCTTTCCTGCACCTTATTTTTGCCACCGAGAGATAACCAGACAGCAGCTGAAAGCTGAATATTGCCACTGACCAATTATCCCCGAGTACTGCCCACAGAACACCCCGATCTTTATGTTAACCAGTTAGCATCAGGGTATATAGCAGTGATACTATGTTAGTGCCGCTGAATATCCCACATGGGGCATTTATTTACAGTTCTGGTCAACATTATTGGCATCCTTGTAGTTAAACCCCTTAATGTCCAATATCGCCTAAAAAAAAAAAGGTGGCCACATAAAAGAATCAAACAAAACAAGACCAATTAAAAAAGGAAATAGTATAAAAACTACGACATTGCCAAGACATCATTCTTCACTATCCTAAAAAAGTCTAAATTTTTAGTCGGATCGCTTGCCTGGAAAAGATAACCTCTCTTGTAGCAAGCCCTCCTTTTTATTTTTTTTTAATACAGGCTACATAGCCTAAAAAGTAATCAAAGGGGCAATACAAAAATGTGAACCCCCAGATTTACTTAGCTTGTCCGACAGCCGTCTTAACTTCTAATGGTGGTAGAGGTATATCCTTCCTTTCTGCTCTCCACTCCAGAAGACCATGAGGAGGATCAGCTTCGCCATTTGTGTCCACTTCATGAGATCAAATCACTTCTCAATCCATTCTCTAAATAATGGCCTCTGCTCAAGGACGTATCCAACCCCCTGAATAGTTTTCTTAAGCGCTAGCCAGGAACCATCAATCTCCTAGCACTGGCCTTCTCTCATGGGAGCATCTTGCTCTCCTAGTCAAAGTTGTTAATCACTAGCTGGGAACCTCAACACAATGCTGAGTTTCAAGCCTCCAGTTGTTCTCGGCTCTTCCTCAAGCGAATTACCTAGTCATGGTCCCACCCAGTTCTTATAGCACTCGTCAGGTGACTCAGAATCAAACATCTGGCACCAAGGACCAATAAAACTCTGCTCTACTCCCCAGGATCACTCAACTGAACCATTTAAGACCAAATCCGCAGTCATCACAATAAGCCCCGCCAATCTATTTCTGAATTAAGACCATGAGGCATCAGAGCATAATCTGAACATCCACTGTTGTTCCAGGTAATTTCGTTTGAAGAGTCTATCTCCTCCCGCAGATCCATAGGAATGCAATCTATTATTCTCCACTACAGCTCCTCAAATGAATGTCCTAGTTGTAAACAATGAGAGACCCTGGGGGCTGATACCACTTTTGAATTAATTAGTGATAGGTGTTCCTGTAAACGTTTCTTAATAATTCTCGTGGTTCTCCCTATGTGCTTAAGCTCACAGGGGCAAAGTATTAAATATACCACAAACACTGTCAAGCAAGAAGTATGATGGTATAATGTATATGTTCTATTAGTCTCCAAATCTATCCATTCGGGTCCTGATAATGTGTTAGCACAAAACTCACATGACGAGCAGGCAAAATGCCCTCAATCCTGATTACTCAATCCCCCACAAATCTGTCTCAGGGTTGTATAAACTACTAAGTCTCCAATATTGCATCCTCTCTTATAAGCCAACATAAACCATCTTTGGAAACACGTATGCTTTTTTAAAATTCTAGTCACCGCTGCAGCATTCGGCATATAAGGAAACCCTCCTACAAATTTCATGGGGGTCCCTTCATCAGTAGATCATGTTTGTCGATCCTGCCACCATTCTGGATGATTTATAAAGCCCTCTTATAGGCCTTATGGATAAATACTGTAGATATCCTCTATGTCATAAATCAATAACTCAAATCTCTTGCTCGTTTATGAAATTCTTCAATAGACGTACATAACCAACAGTCTCAGGAGCTGGCCTAAAGGTAAGCCACAATGCAAAGGGCCAGGATGATAACTCTTGTACTGGAATAAGGTGTTCCTTTATACTGCTTTGCAGAGTAGTACATAATCTCTCAGAATCCTTACAGACCCATAAATCCAAGACTTCTATCCATTCCCTTTGAAATGTAGGCGTAAATGGAATGTTTGGTTTTAAGGTGTTAATCCCATCAAAAAATAGCATAAGATCAGACTCCGATCCTGCCCAAAGGAAAAAGATATTATCCAAAAACCTTTTTCAGAATAGGATCTTTTGAAACCAACTGGACGTATAAATATATAAGTCTTCAAAATTAGACATATATAATGTAGCTACTGATGGGGCTTCCGTCACCCCCATCGCAACTTCAAAACTTTGTAGATAGAACTTAGAGTCATAAACAAAAAAGGTTTCTCTTAAGTACCAGTTGTAATAACTCTATGATAAAGTACTTGGGAATCCTCGATGGCAATGAGACTGCAAGTTGTGTAATAATATCCACAGCTTCCTGCTGGTCAATATTGTGTACAGAGCTACCACATCCATCGTTACCAAAATCACTTGCTCA
Organism: Ichthyophis bannanicus; assembly: GCA_033557465.1. Taxonomy (NCBI): domain Eukaryota; kingdom Metazoa; phylum Chordata; class Amphibia; order Gymnophiona; family Ichthyophiidae; genus Ichthyophis; species Ichthyophis bannanicus. The sequence goes on from CM066040.1 coordinate 31,876,523, forward strand.
CAATCTATCTGAACTTCATATAGAAGCAAGTCCTTTATATAGGATCCCATTGACAAAGTCATTGGTTGAAGCAACTTATCCTGGGGAGTAGAACATTATTGGTCCTTGGCACCAGGTGTTTTGATTCTGAGTCACCTGATGAGTGCTATAAGAACTGGGTTGAACCATGACTGGGTAATTCACTTGAGGAAGAGCAGAGGACAACTGGAGGCTTGAAACACAGTGTTGTGTTGCGATTCCCAGCTAGTGATTAACAACTTTGACTAGGAGAGCAAGATGTTCCCTTGAGAGAAGGCTGGTGCTAGGAGATTGATAGTTCCTGGCTAGCGCTTAAGAAATCTATTCGGGGGTTGGATACTTCCTTGAGGCCATTATTTAGAGAATGGATTGAGAAGTGATTTGACCTCTTGAAGTGGACACAAATGGCAAAGCTGATCCCGTCATGGTCTTCTGGAGTGGAGAGCAGAAAGACATGATAAACCTCTACTACCATTAGAAGTTAAGACGGCCATCAGACAAGCTAAATATATCTGGGGGTTCACATTTTTGTGTTGCTCCTTTGATTACTTTTTAGGCTATGTAGCCTGTATTTAAAAGAATAAAAAGGAAGTCTTGCTACAAGAGAGGTTATCCTTTCCAGGCAAGCAATCCGACAAAAAATTTAAAATTATTTAGGATAGTGAGTTTTGGTTCAGGTATAGAGAATGTGATTATTGAATGGGGCTGTCACTTTATTTTTTGATATTACAGCAGTGAGCCCTCTTAGTCTTTTTTTTTGTAAAGACATTATTATTGGCACCCTTATAAACAATTCAAATCAGTTTGAACAGAAGAACCATATTCCCACTGCAACAAAATTAAACACATCTGTGATCCTTTGTCAGTACACACATGACTTGAATCAACTAATGAACAATGGCTCTAATGTTTAAAATGACCACATTCACTCCCTGTTCCATTTTCAAAATGGTGAAGACAACAGAGCTGCCTGAGACCATCAAAAAAGCTATTATCACTAAATATCAGTCTTCAAAGGGGTACAAGGACATCTCCAAAGAGCTTGGGATTCCTGTGTCTATAGTTTGCAATGTTATTAAGTTTCCTGCTCATGAAACTGTCAAGAACCTCCCAGGACGTGGTGGGAAGAAGAAATTAATCCAAGAAATTTTAGGTTAGTGTGAACGGTTGGAAAAATATCATGTACAAATCCAATGGGCTTAAAGCTTACCTGGAGCAATCTAGAGTGGTGGTTTCAACCCACACCATATGCCACTCACTAAACAAAAAAGGACTTCATGGGTTAAGGCCAAGGAGGACACCACTGCTCAAAGACAGACATAAAAAGCATGCCTGATCTTTGCCCAAACCTGCCTTGAGAAACCACTATCCTTCTGGGAAAATGTTCTGTGGACAGATGAAACCAAACTTGAGCTCTTTGGCAATGCAGACCAGCGATACATTTACCGGTGAAGAAATGAATCTTATAAGGACAAAAAAAATCACCCTTTCTACAGTTAAATAGGGTAGAGGTGCCATAATGTTGTGAGGCTGTTTTGGTGCCTCAGGAACTGAAGACCTGGAACGTATTAAAAGAATCATGAAGTCAGAGGACTACCAAGGTAGTTTGGAGCGAAATATGCTGCTACCTAGTGTCAGAAAGCTAAGTCTGGGCCGAAGGCCATGGGTCCTCCAGCAGGATACTGACCCATAACCTATATCCAAAAGTACAAAAGAATGGCTAAAAAGGAAAAAGTGAACCGTTTTAAACTGGCCAGCAGAATTCTGATCTCAGGCCAATCAAGAACCTTTGGAAAGATCTGAAATCTGCCACTGGTAAAAGGAATCCTGGAAATATTTGCGAGCTGGAACAAATCTCAGAAATTACTACATTTATGTTGAACAGATGTCTTTTTTATTGTATACCTTTGAAGATAGTATTACAATATTATGATGAGATGGAATTGAAATATTTCCAATTCTTTCTCAAGATATTGTACAAAAGATACCTAAAATGCAAGGGAACCAATAATGTTGACCACAACACTAACAGATTTTTTATACTGCTTTATCATTTCAGTCAAAGCAGTTTGCATTGTAACTTAAATTTGGCAATGTACATTAAACAGGGACTTTGATAACTTGGATTTTTCTGAGGCAATGGAGGGTTAGGTGACTTGCCCAAGGCCACAAGGAGTGTTAGTGGGAATCAAACTCTCATTGCTTGGTTCCCAACCCAGTGCTCTAACCCCTAGGCTATTCCTCCAGTACATGTAAATGTCTTTGAATATCAGACCCTAGATGTTTAGTCACCTTAAGATCAGAAACAGTCACCCTTAGGTCCTGCTCTTCTTTCCTGGACAGTACTTCACCACCCCCTATACTGTACTGCTTCCTTGGAGTTTTGCAGCCGAAATGCATGACCCTGCAATTTTTAGCAGTGACCTCAAAGAGCTTACCTTCTTCTTGGAACCAAAGGTTAGAGGAGAGAGAAAAAAAAAACAGCAGCAGAAAAAAATCCCCTTCTGCAATACAGTTACAAAAACAAATAGTTGGCAGAGGAGTTCAACATCTACCCATTGCTTCACTCTGCTCACCTCGCTCCACTCCCAAACAGCCCTTAGTTGTTCCACTTTATAATAGGCAGTAATAGTGGGAATTCCCATGTTCCCACTCTCTTCTTGGCGGTCACTTCCCGAAATGAAATGGAATATTTTATTTTAGGACTTCAGTTGGGAGCACCATAAATAAGAATAATATGCAAGGAAAAATATTTACTTTTAACCACTGAAGTATGGTCACCCAGGAGATATCTGAATACATCCATTAGTCCATATTGTTTTGAAACAATCTCCAGACAGGCTGATAATTTAATTGATATAATTGCCTCCAGTCTTTTCCTGTATTTACCCCTAAGTATTTTATAGCTTCTGATACCCACCTTAAAAGGGGCTCCTTAAATTACTTTTCAGCAGAGGGTCTAATTTTAAAGCTGACACTTCTGTTTTCGCCATATAAATCTTATAGCTGGAAACACTACTGTATCGCTCTATCAACCTTAACGACAGGGAAATTAAGGGTTGTGTGAACATGTATATCACATCATTTGCAAATATTGCGATTTTGTAGGTTTACCCTCTTCCTGGTACACTCTTTATATCAGGATTACTCCTTATCCTCTCAACCAGAGGCTCAATAACCAGTACAAAGAGCAAGGGGGATAGTGGGCACCCCTGCCTGGCACCTCTCTACAAAGAAAATGTTTCAGATCTTTCTCATTCACATGGCCTGGAAGCTTCATACAGGGTGGGGATTCAGTTTATAAATCTATCACCTATTCCCACTTTATGCAAGACTTGAAACATAAACCCTCATTCGAACCGGTCAGGGCCTTTTAGCATCTGTCACCAGGATTGCCTGCTCACTATCTTGTCTGGCCTGCCCAATTAGATTCAGCAATCTAGAAATATTGGCAGTGGCCTGTCTGCCTGGTATCAAAACAGACTGGTCTGCCTTCACTGCATGCAATCTGTTGGCCAAAACCTTGGCTAGCAAGTTGGTCTCCAAATTAATCAAAGAAATAGGCCTGTACGAGTCACAAACTGCCATATGCATCAATTCTGGAAGTCCCCTCCAATGAACTATTCCACTGCATAGCTCAACCATACGGTCCACTAAAGTCTCCTTAAATTTCTTATAAAACCTGTTAGGCCTTCCAAACCTGGAGCTTTTCCTTCATTAAGCATTTTTATGGCACCAAATACCTCTTAATCTGCAACCCCTCTTCTGAAATCAAAGCCAGAGGGCAATCCGCCAGATAATTCCTAGCCCATCTTCTCCACCTTCAATGCCCTTGAGATATAACTCCCTATGAAAATCTTCCCTAATTGCTTCAGATTCTATTATCTCTCCCTTCGTATCCCTGAATTACAAACCATTTGTTGTTTCATATTAGCTTGCTATTTACATCCTAAGAGTCCACTCATTTTATTACCAAATTCAAAATGAGCTTGCTTTACTCTTTCCATCTGAAAAGCTTAAGTCCTTCACTTGTAGGTATTCACTTCAAGCTCTCTCTTAACTTTAATTTTATTTCCAACCTTTTCATTTTATGATAAGAGGCAAATCACAATCAGGTGGTTCCTGACTAATCTCTTTCATTCCAACCTTTCAACTTCCCCCCGCTCAATTAAGTGCTTATTACTGCGGTTACCAACTTCGAGCAAGGATTCATTCGGCCTTCATAATTTTAAGCACTTTTCTCCTTTTTCTAATTGCACCATACAGTGCATGAAATGACCATATGTTTGCGTATCTCAGTCTTCTCATTCTGACTCGCTAAGAAGCAGTCTATCCACAGCATATCAATCATAGTAAACCTGCACCACCCGAATTGTCTAATGGTGACGTTACTGTCAAGTTAAAACCCACTCCCATTATAATTGGGTCAGCACTGAACCCTATAATATTACTTTCTGGTTGTTTAACACTACAAGCCCCAAAAGGAATTTTACCTAGAAACCCCAAAGTGCGTCAACTGACGCATTATCACAATGACTGCATTTAGCATGAAATGCAGATGTGAATTAATGTGAAGTTACTTATTTGTTAAAAACGTGCAGTATGTGACGTCATTACAGGACATCATTGTGTGTTTATTGTTTGTAATGTCGGAGTAAAACTGTAAACAGTGCTTGAGATGCGCCACCTAGTGGGAACATGAATTTATACCTAGAAGCCCCAAAGTACGTCAATTGACGCATCCAAGACAATTGAGTGCGTCAATTGACGTACTTTGGGGCTTCTAGGTATAAATTCATTTTCCCGCTAGGTGGTGCATCTGTCATTAATTTTCGATGCACATATTTGAACATCTTGACCTTGCTAACAAAGTCATGGAACATGACTGACATGGTTCTAGCAGTGGCGCTGGTATACAACTTCGAAGATGCATTTGCATCAATTGACGCACTTTGGGGCTTCTAGTGTTAAAGAAGACCCCTTGCTGAGTGCCAGGAGCGTATACATCGGACATAATGAAGTACCTCCAAAATCTATGCTACTGCTGCTGTGGAAATCTGCAGCAGCTGAACTAGTTGCCCTAAAATTTGTTAAATGACAATTGACATTTTTTGAAATATTTTCTGTAGAGTCCTCTAAAAAAATGTGTTAAATTCTGACTGACGATCGGGGTAGCGAGGGAGTCAAACTCCCCCTCCCCTGAATGAGCTACTCAAACCTTTGCCAGTACATAATAAGCTTGCACTATTTCAATTGGGCTTGACAACTTCAAAACTTCTTTGAAATATTTCTGCAACAAAATATCCGCAGATAACAAATGAGTATAGGGAAGATTCAACAGATGCAAATTCCGAGCCCTTAGAATATTCTCCAAAGCCTCAGTTTTAGCATGTAATATGACAGAATCTTTAACATAACAAGCATGTATAGCAGAACAGGAAGATATTTGTGAGTTCAATTGTACAATAGATTTATCCAATACCATAACCCTAGTTTCCAAGTCAGCCAATTTGGCAGCTTCCCCTGTGTAAAATCACAGGGGAAGCTCACTGTACAAAACAACTTGGAATCTATGCTTTTAAGTGCAGCCTAAATATCCTTGAGGGTGATTTCCCCCTCATTGTCCCCGACTGCTAAATGGTCCTCTCCTTCTAAAGAAAACACAACAGGTTTCAGAATCGGAACAGCAGAAATAACAGTATTAACTAGCAAAGGTTCTTCAGAAACAATAATGGATGACAAAGTAAGACCCTGATGCGGTAATGGGGTTCTTCCCCCAGAGCTAAGAGATGCTCCGTTCAGGGATACCAGACTTGCCAGATGAGAGCATGTCTGTTCATAGGGCTTATCACAGTTCCTACCAGAGAAACAGCTAGACCCACCTTCGAAGGGCCCTTGTTCTTCCTTTTCCCCATGGTGCTCTTCCCAAGACCATCTTCTCTTTGACCCCCACCTCGCCACCTAACGGTCTAGCTCCTTTGGACATACCCCTTAGGATCGCAACCTGTGGGCGTGTGCAACAGCCACTGGTGTTTTAACAGCTGAGGGCCCTCACTGCAGGCAGGCTGTCCACAAGTCTGCCTGCTTACTGGCTCAACAGACAGCAGCAGGAATCTACAGCAAGCTGGTATATGGGCAACCAGTTAGCCCTCCTTCTCGTCTCCCAACATAGCAATTGAGGTAGTGCATGCAAATCTCCCTCATGCATAGTCATTGTGGTTACCCTGAAAACCTGACTGGCTAGGTGTATCCTAAGGATTGGGTTGTGATCCACTGGTTTGGACGGAACTCATTATCCAGGGACTGCATTCAAATGAGGTTGAGTTTTCCAGAGGAGAGAAATCTGTTCAGCTGAAGATAGGAGAGCCCGGAGCACTTCGGCATCTCTTCGATCCCCTGCAAAGAACCCCAGTAACTAGTGACGGGATGTGTACCCCACTACATTTTATGTGCACCAAGCTGCAGTTCCATAAATCTTTGGGAGTGTGGGGCCCTTGGATCACTGCCCTGGCCTCCCATCAGGAAGGGTGATAATTTTACAGCATATCACAAAGTTTGAGAGGGAAAGATGTCTTTATAAAAAAGACATCCAAAAGACACACAGAGCAAGAAGTAAGATGGTCACATGCGCTTTATTGACAAAGTAATTTGTCAATAAAGCGCATGTGACCACCTTACCTCTTGCTCTGTGTATCTTTTGGAGGTTTTTGCAAGTAGGTGCTCTTCTTTTAGGTTTGTTTTTATAAAAAAAGACATACAGGCACCTTTTACACTTGTGTAAGACAGGATTTTACACAAGGGAAAAAGTTTATAAAACGCCCTCAGAAAATGAACAACTCATTTTCTTTGAACATACATGGAAATGCAAAACTGTTTTCCTAAAGGGAATTTGGGAAATTGTGTCACTCTTCATGATGGTGTATTTTATAGTGTCATCTTACTATTTACATCTCAGGAAAGAGAATAGGCTTCTGGCTTAATGGGAGATTCAAGCAAACCATTTGTTTTTCTACAGCGAACGTGTCATGGAAAGTTGGAAATTGTCCGTGATGTCAGCTTGCATGTAAACACAGGCCGATTCTGTGCTGGAATATCAATGCTTCTTAAAATAGCTTAATCTGGCTATGTCCTCAGTAGGTTGGTTAGGAAGAGTTTTGTAACAGCGTAATTACACAAGAGAAGGTACTGCTAAATAGGTCTTGACACCAATATATTACAATATTGTCGAATTATTCAGTACTCATCATGCCGGACTGAGTCAGAAGAAGACCGTTTCCTCTGAAGTGATGTTTCAACACATCCAGCACACTGTTATACCACCTTTTCAATGTAAAATAACATTTTTTAATTTATACTGTTCCCATGCCTATGAAGATCATGATTATTCTAAATAAATCATCTTCATATCCACTGCCAAGGCCCCATTAAGCCTTTACTGAGTCCCAGGCAAGCATTCAGGAGCCTCTGTTCCTACTCTTCCCCCAGTGTACCCCCATATACTCCTTACTCCCCTGTCACCTGTGGATCCAATCAGCCTTTCTTCCTTAATCTCAGTCTGTAAAATGCCTTTCACTACCTCTGCTCCTAATCCTCCGAGATTGGTTTCCCAATCAGTGTGTTTGCACCTTCTGATCTGATCAAGTGTGCCACAGAACAGTCCGCAATGCTTGATGCTCTGCTCGGATCAGTGCATTGGCTCTGCTAGCAGTTCCTCACAGCAACAAAACAGCAGGGTCTTTTGAGTGGCTACAGACCCGAAACGCAGTGCTGTGTTGCACCCACCCTTTTGTGTTTTTCCTTGGGCGCGTGTTAGCTTATGCTTTGTCCATCCAAAAGTGTAAGTGTCTTATTTGTTACTTTTACTGCCTTACTGATTAAAATGGACATGGTCCCGGTAGGGGATTTGTCCCCCCTTGGACCTCAGTCCGATGATAATTGAATTCTTTAAATTTTTCAAATTATATTTAGTCTAAAGTTGCCAGTGTGATAGTTTTCAGGGAACTGGGTTTTTTAAATTGTAGCTGTTTTGGGCACCCTCTTCCCTTAGCCTGCATGGAATTTTTGAACTGGAGATTTTCACAGAAATAAAAGACATCAGCCACCTTTAAGTATTTTGGAGATCCTTCAGCATTGCACACAATCCTCCAAATGAGGTCGTACCAAAGACTTATACAAAGGCACCATCACCTCCTTTCTTTTGCTAGCCATTCCTCTCCCTATGCATCTAAGCATCCTTCTGGCTTTCACCGTCACCTTTTTCCACCTTTTTAGCCACTTTAAGATCATCAGAAACAAACACGCCCAGATCCCACTCTTCTTTCAGGGACAGAAGTACTTTGTGCAATTTCAGAATGGCCTAAGCATGTCTGGCCCTGGTTGTTGAGGCATCCATGCCTATACCTGCTCCCGACCACAAATAAAGATACAAAAAAGTGCTCATTTCATCGTTGTAACACTTTCGGGGAGGGGGGAAGAGGAACATGCCCTTTCATCACCACAGTTAATATTTCCTGGCCAAAGAAATCTGCATGTAAATATATACTCCAAACAATAGGATCAAAGGGCAGTCGGCCCTTTAAAGCGGCGTGCTCCATCGGGAGCTGCACATGCCGCCAACGGATCAAAGAGCAGTCGGCCCTTGAAAGCGGCGTGCTCCATTGGGCACGCCCACGCCCGAGGGCCTTGCCAGAGGGCCCTTTGACGTGGCCCTTAGGCAGGGCCTGGGTGCGCTCTGGTGTGAGCCGTTTAACCCTGCTCCTCCAAATCTCCGTAGCTGCCTGGAGCCGAGTAGGCACGATCGCTCCTCCACACTTCGCCTCCTGACCCCAACCATCTCATGAACACCACCCTTTACCTTCAAGTAACTTTCCTTGACTTGCTTCCCACTGCTGGCATTGATCTTCCTTTCCACTACCCGCCTAGAACTTGCTACCCAGTGTTTGCACAGAACTGCTACCCAGTGTTTGCATTGAACTGCTATACACTGCCTACATAGAACTGCTACCCACTGCCTGCATAAAACTGCTACCCAGTGTTTGCACAGAACTTGTTGCCCATTACCATGGCCCCACATCACATTGTCCTTCTCTTCCTCATCCTCCCCAACTGCCTCCCCTCCTACCAACACCCTCCTTCCTCTTCCCCCTACCCCCCTACCTTCCTCACTTCGCCCTCCATTCTGTCCCCTTACATAGCATCTGCTCTTGAGCTTCAGCACACTATCCCCCGCATTCAACCAACCCCTCTCTCTCTAAGGCAACCCCACCCTCGCTTCCGCCATACCGTCTCCACTTTACCTCGCTCTCTACTTCTTCTTCTCCTTCTCTCATCAGGCAACATCAACCCCAACCCTGGCCCCCCTCGATTTCTCTCACACTAAAAAGAGTTCCTCACGTACCTTATGTAATCTCATCCACATCCCGCTCCTCCCCCTTCCACCCTCCCTCACTCATCCCCCAATCTCTCATACAGAGATATCAACCCCAACCTTATCTCCAAAAAGAAATCCTCACATAACCTAGCTGATACCATCAATATCACCCCTCACTCGCCCTTCACTTCCCTTCTCTCAAATCCCTTTGGGAGGGCACACACAACCAGTCATATCCACCCACACCCTGTTCCCTCTAAATTTCTGTACTTCTCTAGAAATACAACCTCACGTTACTCTGATAAGAAATCCTCACGTAACTTATCTAACCTTATCCATATCTCTCTCCTTCCCCCCTCCGCTCTCCCATTCTCATGTGCCCTATGGAACGCATGCTCAGTCACTAACAAACTTTCTTTTACTCACAGTCTCTTTATCTCTAATGCCCTACACCTTCTTGCCCTGACTGAGACCTGGATCCCCCCAGATGACACCATATCCATTGCTTCTCTCTGCTATGGGGGGTTACCAGTTCTCCCATACACTTCGATCTCGATCTACTGGTCGCGGTGGTGGTGTTGGTCTCCTACTTTCTCCCTCCTGTCAATTCCAACCTCTCCTGCTACCTCAGTCACCCCCCCTCTCCTTTGAAGTCCACTCCATTCGTCTCCTCCTACCACTTCGCCTCCGGGTTGCTGTTATTTATCGCTCACCCGACAAATCCCAATCAATCTTCCTCACCGACTTTGACTCCAGGCTCTCCGCTTTTCTGGATCCCTCTTCTCCCACTCTTATTCTTGGCGACTTTAACATTCACGTCGACAACCCCTCTGACCCACACGCCTCAAAATTCCTCACCCTCATCTCCTCGTACGACCTCCATCTCTGCTCCACTGCCCCCACCCACCTACACGGCCACTGCCTCGACCTAATACTCTTCTCCAATTCCTCTCCCTCAAACTTCCGCAACTACATCCTTCCCTCATCTTACCATCACCTTTTAACCTTTACTCTTCAGCTTCCGCCATCTCAACCTCGTCCTGTCTCGTCCGACCTATTTTGAAACCTCCATAACATTGATCCCCTGACTCTCTCCTCCACCATTTCTCCACCTCTCTCCTCCATTATATCCTCCAAGACTGTCGACGAGGCACTATCTTCCTATAATGCTATACTCTCCTCAGCTCTTGACACTCTGGCCCCACCCACTCCACGTCCAGTCAAGCGATCTACTCCCCAGCCCTGGCTTTCGACCACAACCCGTTATCTACACACCTGCGCACGTTCCGCCGAGCGTGCTTGGTCCAAATCCCGCTCCCCGGAGGACCTTCTACACTTCAAATTCATGCTTGGCTCCTTCCAGTCAGCCATAGCACTTGCCAAACAAGACTACTACATCCACCTGATCAACTCCCTTGCCTCTGATCCTCGCCGTCTCTTTAATACCCTCAATTCTCTCCTCAAAGTCCCCCCGCCCCCGGTCCCGCCATCCCTTTCTGCCCAAACCCTAGCCGACTACTTCCATGACAAAATCCACAAGATTGTCCTCCAATTCCCCACCCCCTCATCTACCTCCCCCCTTCCCAATTCTCCCCCATCCATACTTCCTCTGCCACCCTCTCCTCCTTCCCTCCGATCTCTGAAAAAGAAACCGCGCTCCTTCTTACCACCTCCAAACCCGCAACCTATTCATCTGATCCTATCCCCACCCATCTCCTACACCCCATCTCCTCCACCATTGTACCCACCATCTCTCATATCCTCAACCTTTCACTCTCTACTGCAACTGTCCCCGTTGACTTCAAACATGCTGTTGTCACACCTCTCCTCAAGAAACCGTCACTCGATCCCACATGCCCTTCTAACTATCGACCCATCTCCCTCCTTCCCTTCATATCCAAACTACTAGAACGTGCAGTCCACTGCCGCTGCCTCGACTTCCTCACCTCCCAGGCCCTCCTGGACCCACTACAATCCGGCTTCCGTCCCTTACACTCCACTGAAACGGCTCTCGCAAGAGTCTCCAATGACCTGTTCCTGGCTAAATCTAAAAGCCTCTACTCTACTCTATCCTCATCCTTCTTGATCTCTCCGCTGCCTTTGACACCATTGACCACAATCTTCTCCTCACTACCCTCTCCTCCCTTGGCTTCAAGGACCTGGTACTATCCTGGTTCTCCTCCTACCTCTCCCATCGCTCATTCAGTGTATGCTCTGGCGGCTCCTCTTCCTCCCCTACACCGTTTCACGTAGGTGTACCCCAGGGATACGTCTTGGGCCCCCTCCTTTTCTCTCTCTACACCCAAGCCCTTGGCCCGCTTATGTCCTCCCACAGCTTTCAGTACCATCTTTATGCCGATGACTCCCAAATCTACCCCTCTACACTTAATATTTCTCCAGCAACCCAGTCCAAGATCTCTGCCTGTCTCTCCGACATCGCTGCCTGGATGTCTCATCGCCAATTGAAACTGAACATGGCTAAGAAAGAACTCCTTGTCTTTCCCCCCCAACTCCTCCCTTCCTCTTCCCCCTTTCTCAGTCTATGTGGATGGAACTACTATCCTTCCTGTTCCCTCGGCCCGCAACCTAGGGGTTACCTTTGACACCTCTCTCTCCTTCTCCGCACATATCCAGCTCATAGCCAAGACCTGTCGCTTTTTTCTCTACAACATTAGCAAAATCCGCCCCTTCTTCTCTGAACACACCACCAAAACGCTTATCCACTCCTTAATCTCCTCTCGCCTCGATTATTGCAACCTACTCCTTGCTGGTCTCCCTGTCAGCCACCTCCTTCCCCTTCAATCTATACAAAATCACGCTGCTCGACTAATCTTCCGCCAGTCTCGCCACGCCCACATTACTCCTCTTCTCAAGTCGCTTCACTGGCTCCCTGTCCAATTCCGCATCCAATTCAAACTTCTCCTACTGACCTACAAATGCATTCACTCTGTGGCCCCTCAATACCTCTCATCTCTTATCTCTCCCTACATCCCCTCTCAGAACCTGCACTCTGCTAGCAAATTATTCTATCCATGCCTTTCATCTGCACCGCTAACTCCCGACTTCACTCCTTTCACCTTGCTGCACCTCACGCCTGGAACAGCCTACCTGTGTCTATTTGTCAGGCACCCTCCCTGGCCCTCTTCAAATCCAAGTTGAAGATTCACCTCTTCACCGTCGCTTTCAGATCCTGACTTCTATCCTTATCTTATCTTAACCCCCGCCAACTCTCATGACCAAATTGTATTGACCACACTGTGCCTTGCACTAATCCGACCAATGCTCTGTAATGTTCGGACTAGATTGTAAGCTCCGATGAGCATGACTCTGATGGGCAGGTACTGTCTCTTGTATTCTGGCTGAATCTGTTGGCTAGCTGTACAGTGCTGCGTGCGTGGCGCTATATAAGTGATAAATAGTAGTAGTAGTATATATTACTGGCCCGTCACTGCTACACATTGGAGCATCTGAAATGGCCAGCTGGGTCGTGCAAGTCTCATATCATCGTTGCCCCCCTTTCTGAAGTATCTCAGCTGGCATGTTCAAGTACCCGTTTCTGAGGCTGTGTAATTTAGGGACGTCCACATTTGTGAAATGGCCTACACCCGTGAACATACCTGCCCTTGCTCTCTGCCAGACCCATCGCCAGAAACGGTTACTGGTTTGTTCATTTTTCGGAACGGAGATTTCAGGTGGCACTTATACATGTTTTGCGTCACTGCGGCCACTCCCCTGGATTTGGGGCATCCCGATTCTTCCTAGACATTCCTTCTAAAATCCCACTTTTACTCACATAAGTGGCCACTTATGCACCTTAATGACTAAAATACAACATTTACACACATAGTCTGCATGTAAAGCTAAGCAGTTCCTTATAAAATTACTCCTTTTGTGTCTGTGGAGAAAATGCTTAGTAAAGAGAGTCCCAGGTTTGTCCCTGAGGCAATGGAGGGTGAACCTCTTGCCCAAGGTCATAAGGAGTGCCAGTGGGATGTGAATCCTGGTATCCCATTTTTCAGACTAACTACTAGGCTACTCCATACCAATATGGTTAGTTTGAGTAGTGCCCCTACAGGTTCAGAGGGTCATCTCACTCAAAAAATAAATGCAAGAGAGAAATCATATTTTATTACACTTTTGACAAATTCTAAGCAAAACTGGTCCTCAGAACCAAAACACAAATTGCTTTCTTATCTTAAGTGACTTTGCAGAGAATGCATAAGTAAAATTCAAAATAAAATTGCTATTGTAATTGGAAACACTTATAAACTACAAGCAGACCTACCTCATCCATCTAGAGTAAAGTCAAAATTCTTTGAAATTGTATCATAAACAAGTACAATAAGGGGATAAATTCTATAAAATGGTGCCTAGAAAATGTTTTAAAAAATGTGCCAGTTTTATAAAGACAGCAAAGGCCGTTTTGTGCCTTCATGAAAAAGGCCCCTACAATAATAACCATTAACTCGGAAATACTCTTGCACAAACGTGAGGTATTCTATGCACAGGCGGACGTGCGTACTTTATAAAATACATGCCTACTCCATGAATCTGCTCCTCCAAAAACTGTACCCTTGGAAAAACCTACAGACAGATTAAGGCATATTTTAGAAAGGCCGTTCATGTGACCCAAGCAATGTTCAAGTAAAGCACAGTTACTTACCTGTAACAGGTGATCTCTGGGAACAGAAGGAATTAGTCCTCACTTATGGTACGTCGGAACCGACGGAGCCTGCGTGGGAAAGCTCCCCAGCTTCCCAGAAAGGAAGCTTTTGGGGCCTCCCACTGCACATGCACGCTGCCTTCCCGCCTTCCTGACCAGCTCTCCTCAGTTCGAGTTTATAGCTGAGACAATAGAGAGAGGAAAGGAAGATAGATAGAAGATACAACTTCTAGGGGAGGTGGGTGGGTTGTGAGGACTAATTTCTGCTGTTCCCAGAGCTCACCTGTTACAGGTAAGTAACTGTGCTATCTCCAGGAACAAGCAGGAATAAGTCCTCACTTATGGGGACTCCCTAGCTAAGATGCCTGGGAGATCCCCTCCCAAGGGTTCACCATCTTCGTATGGATCTCAGGCATCCATCCAGGGAAGGTGGGCAGGAGTTGTTCAAGTATGGAACAGGTGTTTGAGGACAGCCTGACCAAACAAGGCATCCCGGCGGGAGTCCTTGTCCAAACAGTAATGGGCTGTGAAGGTATGAACCGAGGCCCAGGTGGCTGCTCGACAGATCTGATCTATGGATACAGAGTGAAGATGAGCCATAGAAGTGGCCATGGCTCTCACATTGTGAGCTGTGACATGGCCTTCCAGAGAAATGTTTTTACTCTGGTAAGCAAAGGAAATACACTGAGCAATCCAATTGGAAAGTGTACGTTTAGAGACTGGAAGTCCCAAATGAGAAGGATCAAAAGCCACGAAAAGCTGGGAAGACTTTCGATGTGGCTGAGTCCTGTTGAGGTAAAAGGCAAGAGCTCTTTTACAATCTAGAGTATGAAGGTTCCTCTCTGCACTGGATGCATGAGGAGCCGGAAAAAAGACAGGTAGATATACCTCTTGATTAAGATGAAAAGGCGAGACCACTTTGGGCATAAAGTGGGGATTCGTCCTAAGGACCACCTTATCATGATGAAACCTGGTATAAGGTGGATGAGCCACTAAGGCCTGTAGTTCACTGATGCGGCGAGCCGAAGTGACTGCAATAAGGAAAAGGACCTTCCAGGAAAGAAATTTCAAGGAGGTAGAAACCAACGGTTCAAAAGGTGGCTTCATAAGCTGACCTAGAACTAGGTTCAAATCCCATGCTACCAGAGGAGGCCGGATGGGAGGTTTAGTTAGAGTCAGGCCTCTCATGAACCTTGCAATAAGAGGATGAGAGGAGACAGGTTGTCCATTTATAGGTTTTAAAGATGCTGCAATAGCACTCAAATGGACTCGTACTGAATTCGTCTTAAGGCCTGCATTAGAAAGATGCAGGAGATAGTCTAATAGAGAATTCAAAGGAAGTGCTAGAGGGTCAAGACCCTGTTGAGCACACCAAATGGAAAAGCGTTTCCATTTGAAAGCATAGGAACGCCTCGTGGAGGGTTTCCTAGAGGCATGAAGGATATCTTTCACTGGTTGAGAAAGATTGAAGTCATGAAGGCTTAGGCCTTCAGTAACCAAACTCTGAGGTGTAGGGACTTGGGGTTTGGGTGCCACAAAGTCCCCTCCTCCTGAGACAGAAGGTCTGGCGCAGCTCCCAGGTCCAGGGAGGGTCCCTGGGAGAGATGCAGAAGTAGAGTGAACCACACTTGGCGTGGCCAGCGTGGAGCTATGAGGATCATCGATCCGTGATCCCTCTGGAGTTTGAACAGTCTTGGGAATCAAAGGAATGGGTGGAAAGGCATAAAGGAATTCCTGACCCCAATGCAGGAGAAAGGCGTCGTTGGCCTGAGCTCCCTGACACGGAGTCCTGGAACAGAACCGGGGAAGTTTGGCATTCCACGGACTTGCAAAGAGGTCCATGTCTGGGGTTCCCCATTCCTGAAAGATTCTGCGTATCTGGTCCATATGTAGGGACCATTCGTGTGGAAGCAGAACTCGACTGAGTCTGTCTGCCCTAGAGTTTTGAACCCCTGGAAGATACACTGCCAGAAGATGAATTTGATGCTCTCTGGCGAAGGCCCATAATCTGAGAGCTTCGTTGCAAAGCGACAGAGAGCCTGTCCCTCCTTGTTTGTTTATGTAGAACATGGCCACCTGATTGTCTGTATGGACTTGGACGGTCAGGTTGACAAGGAGGGTATGGAAGACTTTGAGGACAAAGAAGATTGCTCGCAGTTCCAGGAGGTTGATGTGAAGGGTGGTCTCTTGTGGAGACCAAGCACCCTGAGTGGAGAGGTGTTGAAGATGGGCTCCCCACCCTGTTTGGAAGGCATCTGTTGTGAGGGTTGCTTGGGGCAACAAAGGTTGGAAGGGGGCCCCCAACAACAGATTCTTGGTGGACATCCACCATTGGAGGGACCAAAACAGACGCTTTGAGGTGAATATTTGGTCGGAGAGCGCTCCTGATGCCTGAGTCCACTGGGTGGCCATGGTCCATTGAGCTGCTCTCATATGAAGACGAGCGTAGGGCACCACATGTACCGTGGAGGCCATGTGGCCCAGAAGTCGCAGCATTTCTCTGGCTGTCAAGTGACCGCTGGACTGAGCTTGGGAGGCCAAGCACACCAGACGTTGGCCCCGGACTTGAGGTAGGTAGGCCCTTGCAGTGGTGGTGTCCAACTGGGCCCCTATGAATTCCAGAGACTGAGTAGGGATAAGTTGAGACTTGGGAAGGTTTACCACCAGTCCCAGATACTGCAGAATGTGCCTTGTGTGGTCCAGGGAAATCTGGGCCTCTGACTGAGATGGAGCTCAGATGAGCCAGTCGTCCAGATATGGGAATACAAAAATTCCCAGACCTCTTAGAAATGCGGCAACAACTGCCATGCATTTGGTGAACACTCTTGGAGCAGAGGCTAGACCGAAGGGAAGTACTCTGTACTGGAAATGTTTTCCCTGAAACAGAAATCTTAGATATTTTCTGTGGGATGGGTGGATGAGTATATGTGAGTACGCATCCTTGAGATCTAGAGAACAAAGCCAATCCTGACTCTGAAGGTATGGAAGGAGAATGCCTAGAGAAAGCATTTTGAATTTCTCCTTGTACAGAAATTTGTTCAATTCTCTCAGATCTAGGATAGGTCTGAATCCCCCTGTCTTCTTTGGTATGAGAAAATAAGGGGAGTAGAATCCTGTCCCTTGTTGAAGAAGAGGAACCTCTTCTATTGCCCCTTGGGCAAGGAGAGAAGAGACTTCTTGACCCAACAGGCCCAGGAGAGATGGGGGAGAATTGAAGTGCCTCACCATGGTATATGGAGGAAGGTTGGAAAAATGAAGTTTGTAGCCCTCTCTGATGATAGAGAGGGTCCATTGCTCTGATGTAATTTGCCCCCATCTGGGAGCAAAGTGAGCTAACCTTCCGGGAATGGTGAGGGGCTCTGGTTGTTCTAGAGCCAGAAAGGTTAAGTTCTCTAGGGGCAAGTCAAAACCCCTGAGGGGGTTGAGCCTGCTGAGGAGTGGTAGACACTGCAGGCTTTGACCTTGCCTGTTTAGGCTGCTGACGTTTAGCAGTAAAGCGAGGCTGAGAAGATTGTTGGCCAGTATTTGTGGAAAATCTGGCCTTCTTGTAGTAAGGCCTCTTGAAAGACTTTTTCTTGGCAGGAGTAGAGGTAGACTTAGAAAGTCTATCTAAGGTAGCATTTTCTGCGTCCATTTGAGTGGATTTAATTTGCCAGTCTTTACCAAATAAGTTCTCACCTGTACAGGGCAGATTCCGTAAGCCATCTAGGACCCAGGGTTCTAGGTCAGAGGCCTGGAGCCAAGCAAGTCGTCGGGCTGCAATGGCAATGCCCGAAGCTCTACTGGCACCCTCAAAGGAATCAAAGGCTGCTCTGTTGGAGAACTTAGAAACATCTAGAAGCTGTTTCACTAAAGAAATGAACTCCTCCTTTCTATCTTCAGGGATAAAGGGGGCAAAATGCTTTACCTTTAGGGCAAGTTCCCTTAGAAACATGCCCATATACAGACTGTATGAATTAATCCTGGCTATAAGCATACTAGCCTGGAAGATTTTCCTACCAAAAGAGTCTAGGGTCTTACATTCTCGCCCTGGAGGGGTAGAAGAATGCCTTTTGGTACTCTTAATCTTTTTCAGCACAGACTTCACCACAATGGAATGGTGAGGCAGCTGAGTTTTTTGAAAACCAGGAGAAGGAGGGACCCGGTACATGGTGTTCAACCTACGAGAATGAGGAGACAATGTTAGAGGAGCCTCCCATAAGTCCATCAAGTGTTCTTGAAGGATTTCATGGATAGGCAGGGTAACTGCCTCTTTAGGAACCTTAGAGTATCCTAAAATATCCAATTTCTTTGATCTAGGTTCTTTCTCAGAGGATGTAGTAATAGAAAGTCCTTTAGCTACTTCTATAATGAAGTCTTGAAAGGACAAATCCTCTGGTGGAGACATTCTCCTCTTTGGGGAAGAAGGCTCTTCAGGAAGAACAAGAGAGAGCTCATCAGAGTCATCAGAGGAGTCAAAATCCTCAGAGGAATCAGAGTATCCTCTATTCGCTTCCAACGCACGATACGCATACCGGTCGGTATCGACATCGGGCGTACCGGGCATGGGATCGGTATCGGGTGAAAACCCGGATCCGGCATGCACTGATCTGCGTTTGGAAGACGATGGCCTCGGTTCCGGTATGGAAGCCAGTACCGGAACCGGACCTGGAACCGCTGGATGCGGTACCGAGGGCGTCGCAGCTTTAATGAAAGCCAGGATGGCCTGCTGCATGGTCTGAACAGTATTGTCCATAGACGCCACTGCTGCCTGGATGTCGGTACCGGCATGGGCCGGTACCCCAGAGCAGTCTAACAGGTGATCGGTCGAGGCCGTGCCATCGATGTCAACCTGTAACCCCATAGATGGTGCTTTGGAAGCCAGAGCTTCCCGCCGGGGTTGTTTGGCTGGGGCATGGTCCTCAGATTCAAAATTGAGAGCCTCTCAATGCTTTGAAGGAGATTTGCTCTTTGAGGACCTGCTCGAAGAAGGTTTGGTTACCTGAGATCCATCCGGAGAGGAAGACCTGGATGACTGTGATGCTGGATTATCTGAAGCAAACAGCACATGGAATTTGTTGGCCCGGTTCTGCAAACCACGTTTAGACATCTGGGAGCAGGATGGGCAGTCCGGAATGGAGTGGTCAGGCTCCAAACATTTAAGACACCAGTCATGGGTGTCTGTAACAGAAATAACAGCACTACACTTGGTACACTTCTTGAAACCAGGAGCTGGTTTCTCCATGAGGAGATTTTGTGTAGGCCTGAGGCCTAACAGAAGTCACCAAGTTGTGCTAAAAAAATAAAAGCTTTTTTGTTTGTTTTTTTTAAGAAAGAAAAGAAAAGAGAGACTGGCGGTACCGGTTTCAGTATGGGGAAGGCAGGTACGCGGTCTAAAGAAAGAAACTAAAATAACAATTTCTTCAGCGGTGACAGGAACAGGAACACGACCTGCTGGCTCCGCGGAAAAAGAGAAACTGAGGAGAGCTGGTCAGGAAGGCGGGAAGGCAGCGCGCATGTGCAGTGGGAGGCCCCAAAAGCTTCCTTTCTGGGAAGCTGGGGAGCTTTCCCGCGCAGGCTCCGTCGGTTCCGACGTACCATAAGTGAGGACTTATTCCTGCTTGTTCCTGGAGATAACCATCTACAGTACGATGATATGTCAATTGTAAAGGAGAAGTGGGCACAAGTAAGTCGGATCAAAACCAGACATCTCTCCCCTCACCATGGACATGTCAGTTAGAGCAAACCGGGAAATGCAGGGACGCTTAGGGATGTGGCACGTGAATGCCGCTATTTCGGAATGAGCACATGCAATTGTCGGCATTTTCAAAATGGCCAGAATACATATGTGAATGTAGATGTCCCGTCGCCCTTCATCAATTAGAAATCATTCAATGTTTGCTAAAGTAATGGGGAGGGGGACATAAAATTGGGGGATTAAGAGGGATGTTCACCAATCACCTTAATCCTTCCATTAAAGGGCTGGCCGAGACTAGCACTTTTTAAATACCTAAAACATGCCTAGGGTAGGTGTAAATACAGACATGAAGAATATCCATCAGCCATGTGCAGCAGCTATATGAAATGGAGTTATACATGTTTCTTTCTGCCCCATCTGATCTACGCCCATGTGACTTGCTCCTGTGTGACTTGTATGTGATCGAGGCAGACATATAAATTCAGACCTTTCTAAAATCGCTTTTTGAGCGATTAGCACATGGAATGATCATTTTCACACATGCAAATCAGAGAGCTTCTAAAATAAACCCCATGGAGGTGGATTCTGTTTCCTTGGCTGTGCAAAAACTGGACACGCAAGAAACAGACCCGATTCTGCCGCCACGGGGCC
This sequence comes from Ichthyophis bannanicus, assembly GCA_033557465.1. Classification (NCBI taxonomy): domain Eukaryota; kingdom Metazoa; phylum Chordata; class Amphibia; order Gymnophiona; family Ichthyophiidae; genus Ichthyophis; species Ichthyophis bannanicus. The sequence goes on from CM066040.1 coordinate 31,896,902, forward strand.
CAGACACATTCCAGCCCTGAGCGCAGGCTCGATCTCCAACCCTGCTATTCATGGTCTGTAATGCACATCTGCACGCATGAATTTCTATATGAACCATTTTCTGCAGGTAAATCCTGCTTTTCAGGTGCAAGATGTTTTAGTTATTTACTCCTTAATGGGGTAATTTTATAAAGACTGTTTTACCATATATGCTAGTATACATGTGTAAAAGGCCTTTTATAAAATTACCTTGAGCATACAAATACGTGCGATGACCAAGCTTTGTGCCCCTGTACATGACTTGGATGTAGGCTCGTTTGAGGGTAGATTTTGGGTGGAGCTTGAAGGGAGTCATGATTTACAAGCATGCTTTATGGAACTGCATGTATTGTATGCACCTGTATTTAGGCCGGTGCCCCGGGTGGTCTAAATGTACGTGGGTTCATAGCTGTGACTACCACAGCAGAGTTTGTCCTAGTGCTTTATAAAGACTGTGTCTTCATAAAATAGGCCAAAATAGGTGGCCACTTGCCCTCTCCACATAGGCAACCTGTTAAAAAAATTACTCTGTAGGTTTAAAAAAATATATATAATTAAAAAACCCCTTTCCAAACTGCAATAAAATCTGTCAGACTAGTTTCTGCAGGTACATTTTATTCACCAGGTTGGATTAAGGAAAGCTGAAATCCACAAACAGTGCTGACAAGCAGGCGAGGCCAAAGGGTGATGCGGGGCCATCGGCAGAGACTCATTGCGGTGCCTCATTTGCATATCCACTAGACCTCATCTGCATAAATTTAATTTATTTTATTTTAAAATGTATATGTTGCCAATCTAAAATTTTAGGCAGTTTTCAAAGGAGCCCTTCACAAGCCTCTTTTTTCTCTTGGCAATGACTTAACGCACATTAATATTTAGTAAACATGCCTCTAAGTGCCACAGCACCAATAGAAATAAACGGGGATTGCTGCACTTAATCCACATTAACATTTGTGAATGCGCATTAACTTTTAATAAACAGCCTCTTAATGAATGTCCAAATACTATTTGCATGGGCAGTGAGGATAAAGAAAGACCATCAGATTTCTACATTACTATACTCTAGTGCCAACTGCCAGGCACATTAGGAAGCACTATAAACCCTGCCCAATTAGAACCCATAGCAAACCCGCCATATCATAACAGCACTACCAGGATTCACAAAAGCACTAAACCCTACCTATCAAAAGGCAACACTGGAAATATTAAACCAATACATCTCAGAGAATACCAATACATCTCCTACTGGGGAAAGAGAACAAGTGAGACTGTCACATAGAAACTACATGAACAGAATTTATTTATTTATTTATTTATTTATAGTCTTTTCTATACCGCGCTATTCAGCATCAGCGCGGTTTACAATAAACAATGAAATCACACATTTCCAATAGTACTTTGTGTTTACAGATGAACAGGACATTTAACTTGGCTAACAGGGGAACTATATACAATTCACAACATGGTCATGTGCTCAGCTCGGTTACGCATGCAGAACATAAACTATCAAACAAAGAACAAGGGATCAAAATTTAGAAATATGAAGGCAATAATTAAACTGGGAACCCCAAAAGTCAAATTTGAAATGTACAACAACATTGGAGAAATAAAACTATAAATTAATTGAAGATATACGCAGCATTGCTAGGAAAGGGGAAGTGCTACTGATAGGGGATTTCAGTATGCCAGATGGTGACTGGCACATTCCTGCTGCAGTATCATCTAGAAGTAAGGATATCCTGGATTCTCTACAGGGAGAACTATTCAGACAACTGGTAACAGACCCCACACGTGAAGGGGCCATACTGGACTTGGTGCTTACCAATGGTGAAAGTGTTTCTGATGTTATAGTGGGAGATCATTTTGCATCCAGTGATCACCAGATGGTGTGGTTCAATATTAGGACTAGGGCTGTTAGCATCCATTCAAAAGTGAGGGTTTTGACTTTAGGAAAAATAACTTTGCAAAGATGGGCCAATACCTCATGGAGTCATTAGCAGGATGGGAACAGCTGGGGGATGTAGAAAAACAGTGGGCAAAACTGAAAGGGGATATTTTAAGGGCAACCAACCTTTTTGTTAAAATGATAAATAAAGGTAAAAGGAAAAGGAGACCGCTATGGTTTTCGAAAGTAGTAACTGAAAAGGTGGAGAAAAAAAGAGGGAGGCCTTCATGAACTACAAGAGATCACAGAGAGAGGAAGACAGGCATCTATATTTGGAAAAACTTACAGAAGCTAGCAAAGTAGTCAGGAAAGCAAAGATTCAAAAAGAGGAGGAAATAGCCAATGCAATAAAATGAGGGATAAGACATTTTCCAGATATGTTATTGAGAACAGGAAGAGCAAAAGTGGTATGGTCAGACTCAAGGGTGAAGGGGAGGAATATGTAGAAGCCAATGAGGATAAAGTGGAATTGCTTAACAAATATTTCTGTACTGTGTTCACAGATGAAGAACCAGGAGCAGGATCTCAGAAAACACCCACAAACAGGAACAGAAGCGAGGGGCAACTTGAACAATTTTCAGAAGACTGTGTTCATGAGAAACTAGCTAAACTTAAAGTAGACAAAGCGATGGGTCCGGATGGGATACACCCTAGAATATGGAGGGAACTTGTGGACATTCTAGCAGCTCCACTGACTGACCTTTTCAATGCCTCAGAGTTGGGAGTGGTGCCAAAGGACTGGAGAGAGGCACATGTGGTCCCTTTACACAAAAACGGAAGTAAGGATGTGGTTAAAAACTACAGGCAGGTTAGTTTAACTTCAGTGGTGAGTAAATTATTGGAAGTGCTGCTAAAAGAGAAAATAGTGAGGTTTCTGGAGTCCAGCGGATTACAGGATCCGAGGCAGCATGGATTCACCAGAGGCAGGTCTTGTTAGACAAATCTGATTGATTTCTTTGACTGGGTGACCAGGAAATTGGACCGAGGGACAGCCCTAGATGTGGTGTATTTAGATTACAGTTAAGCCTTTGACACTGTTCTTCACAGGTGACTTATAAACAAACTGAGCACCCTAGGGATGGACCTTAAAGTTACTGCTTGGGTTGGAAATTGGTTGAGTGGGAGGTGACAAAGGGTATAGGTAAATGGAGCTCACACTGAGTATAAGGAGGTTACCAGTGGTGTGCCCCAAGGATCTTTCCTTGGTCCAATTCTTTCTAACAGTTTTGTTAGTGATATAGCGGAAGGGCTGTCGGGTAAGGTTTGCCTCTTTGCGGATGATACCAAAATCTGCAAAAGAGTAGACACCCAGGAAGGGATAAATAACATGAGGGGGTATCTAGCCAAGCTTAAAAAATGGTCTAGAATTTGAAAGCCGAGATTTAATATTAAAAAATGCAAGGTCATGTATTTGGGCTGCAGCAATCCAAGGGAGCAATATAATATAGGGGGTGAAGTTCTTTTGTCCAGTAAAGAGCGGGACTTAGGAGTGATTGTGTCTGATGATCTTAAAGTAGCTAAACAGGTAGAAAAGGCAACAGCAAAATGCTTGGGTGCATAGGGAGAGGAATGGCCAGCAGAAGAAAGAAGGTGATAGTATAAATCTTTGGTGTGACCTCATTTGGAGTATTGTGTGCAATTCTGGAGACTGCACCTTCAAAAGGATATAAAACAGGCTGGAGTCAGTACAGAGGGTGGCTACTAAAATGGTTAGTGGTCTTCATTATAAAGCATATGAGGACAGACTTAAGGATCTTAGTATGTACACCTTAGAGGAAAGGCAGGATAGAGGTGATATGATTGAGATGTTTATTATTATTTATTATATTATTTATTTATTATTTAGCTGTATTTATATCCCGCTTTTCACCGGGTCAAAGCGGTCAATTGGGAGATACACTTAACACGAGGGGATATGACACACATACGCTAATACTTACAGGGAACATGGGCAATGGAGGGTTAAGTGGCTTGCCCAAGACCACAAGGAGTACCTATAGGACTAGAAATCCCAGTCCCTCCGGCCTGAGATTGCTGTCCCCAGGTGGGACTTGAACCCCCGGCCCTCCGGCCTGAAGTACCTTGTCCTAACCACTAGGCCACTCCTCCCATAAATGCACAGGGGGAGAGCCTCTTTCGATTGAAAGCAAGTTCTGCTACGAGGGGACATGGGATGAGGGTGATAGGGGATAGATTCGGGAATGATATGCAGAAATATTTCTTTACAGAAAGAGTGGTGGCTCTGTGGAATAGTCTCCCAGTTGAGGTGGTAGAGAGGAGGATAGTATCTGAATTGAAAGAACCATGGGACAAACACAGAGGATCTCTAAAGGTAAAAAGGGGACTGATGTAATGGTTGATATGGAAGGACAGACTAGATAGGCCATGTGGTCTTTTTCTGTCATCATGTTTCTATGTAAATTAATTTCCTCTTGTACTAAATAAAATGCAAAGATGTTAGCGATTAACATTTCCCAAAGCGGATATATTCCAGTTAATAAATTCAAAATAAAATATTTTTGCTAACTTTTGTTGTTTGGGCATTTTATTTTTCAGTTGCAATTTCCCCAGTTGCTTTCTTTGTGTCTTCTGCTAACTCTCCATTGTCTGTTCTCCATTTGTCCTTTCTTCTCTCTTCTAGTTTTTTCCATTTTCTGTCTACATCTGCTTTAACATAATGATCTTTCTGTTTAGCTCTTTCCTCCATTTCTTTCTTTATTCCTTTTTCATCCACTCAAATTTCACCCTCCATCCTCAATATCCACTTACTCTCCCGATACCCGATCAGATTTTTCTTCCCTCCCACACAAAATATCTTTTCCCCTCTCCATCCTCTCTCCCCAAGCCCCATCAACTTCTAGTCCTCCCCAACATCAGCTCCCTTCTAGTTCCAGCCCCACCCAGCATCCGCTCCCTTATAGTGCTATGCTCCCATCCCACTGCATCAGCCCATTTCCAGTCCTATCCTAGCTCCCATCAGCCCATTTGCACTTCTAGTCCACCATCAGCCATTTCCAGTCCTATCCCAGCCCCCCCCCATCAGTCCATTTTCAGCCCAAGCCCCTCCCATTAGCCCATTTCCATTACTAGCCCCCCCATCAGCCCATTTCAAGTCCTAGCAGCCCCCCCCCCTCCTGAAGACCCCACACCTGCCTGACCGGCTTCAGAGGGAGCCCAGGAGGCCCGATGCCCCGGTTCACTTCTGCACAGCCACCAGAGTGAAGAGTGGCATTTTCCTTCACTTCAGCGGCTGTGCTCTCTTGAAGCCCACTGGTGTGCTGGTTACCAGGAGGTTAAAGGGCATTTCATGTTTCATGCAAGACCTCCTGGTAATCAGCGCACCGGTGGGATGCAAGAGAATATAGCCACTGAAGTGAAAGAAAACACCGCTCTTCACTCTGGCGGCTGTGCATAAGTGAGCCAGGGGATCAGGCCTCCCTGGCTCCCTCTGAAGCTGTTCAGGCATATGTGGAGCCATGTGCAGACTGTCCCTGCAAACGGTCAGGAGTCGGGATGCACTCAGACATCATGTGCGGCATGAAGTTGGCACGGGGCCCCCTGAAGCACAGGGCCCTGTATGAACAACATTCTCGCACATGCGTCAGGCCGGCCCTGCTGTCATGCTGCATCATAGCACTGCTCTGTGTTCAGCATCAGGGACGGTGTTAGGGTCTCTGGCAATACACTGCAACTTATACTTTGGTGCCCCCCTCCGCCCTCATTATTATTAATCATAGGCAGCACCTCTCCCTTTCCCAGAACTCCTTTGTGAACTCTGCTCATGTGATGCTAGAATTTCTTCTTTAAATCAAATGTTGTAACAAAAAAAATTGCAGTAAGGGGGCAAATGCCTAGATGGAATAAAAACAAGTACTGAGGAGTAAGTATTTAACATCATATGAGCAGACCGTGATAATCAAAGGGTTAATGTGATTGAAGTAAATACAATCAATGTAGCTAGTTATTTAACGAAAAAAAAAAGTTTACGAAGGCTTCAGCCAATTAGCTTTCCATGATTTCCACGCCTCCCTTCCTGCCTGCAATTATTGCTACAGATATGACCACCACTCTATCACAGTTGTGCAGCTCATTTATAAATCCGACAAATGAGGTGGTGATAAAAGCAGATAGTGCAGCTGGGTTTAAAAAAAGGGTTTGGACAAGTTCCTTGAAAAAAAGTCAATAGATAGATCTGGGGAAAGCCACTGCTATCCCTGGGTGTAAGCAGCATAGAAGCTGTGGTGAGCACTAAGAGGCAGGACTCAGTCCCCAAGCTGATGTCAACAGTCTCAATCAACAGTGACAGCGTCAATGGGAGAGCCACCACTTGAGTAGACTGAGATTTCTTTGAGAGCACTGCTTTGCTGAAGTCTGTTGGAGTTGCTGCAACTGTGAAACATGCAGAGACTGTGCTGGCATACCAGAAGTGGAAAAAAGCACACTGTAGTCTCTCATGAGAGCCAGCAGCGGTGCTCCTTGTAGAGGATTGTCAGTGATGCTAACCACGAGCGTCAAGCCCTGCACTGTGGCACACGTGAGCTAGTCAGAATCAAACACATTACACTGGAGCTACCCCCACCATCCATTCTCTGTGCCTGGCTGCCTGCCTGGGACATAAACATAAATATCACCATAGCAGCCATGAGAGGAAAGGAGGGAGCTCTGGTTTGTTTGATGTCCCGTAGCAAAGCTGAAACAAGTTGAAAAGTGCACAGTTTACAGCACGACACAAAGACATATTTCCCTCATTCACAGGTCATAGATTCGGCGGTTCCATCTGTGTATGTTATAGGAAGTGTTGCGAGGTCCATGCATGTTTGTGTGTGTCAGTGGGTACGTGTGTGTGTGTGTCTGTGTGTTATGGGGACTACTGGAGGCTACATGCACATGTCTATGTATGTGAGCACTATGGGGACTGCCGGGTGCTACATGCATGCATGAGATTGTGCACGTTAGTGTCATGGACCTGCTGGGGTTACGTGCATATATATGTGTCATGGAGTGTGTCAGGGCTGCATGCATGTGTGTGTGCCGAGCTATGCATGTTAATATCTGTTGGGGACTGGGTGTGCATATAAAAACAGCACACTTATGGTATAAGCCAGGGATAGGCAATTCCGGCCCTCGTGCACCACAATCCAGCCTGGTTTTCATGATGTCCCTAATGAATATTCATGGACCTATTTCCATACAATGGAAGGCAGTGGATACAAATAGATCTCATGAATATTCATTAGGGACATCATGAAAACCAGGCTGGATTGTGGTGCACAAGGGCCAGAATTGGCCACCCCTGGTATAAGCAATACATTTCTCCTTCCTTCATTTGCAAAATCATACATATCTGGGTGTGTGTGTGCGTGTGTAGAAAGTTCAAAGAGATGATAGAATATGTCTCGTTATGGTAGTAGGGGTTGTATGAGGAAGCTTTACAACTGGTATTATCTCTATATATGTCTTTTTGGATAGTGAATGTGTGGTGCACGGGTGTGGCGACTGTGGGTGTACACATATGGTGCAGTGGGGGGGGGGTGACTGTATGTGTGTATGCTTCATGGGTCAGGTGCATTTGTATGTGTGTTCAAAAGATGCAGGGGTGGGATGCTTGTGTGTATGTTTGTGTACTGTGGGGGGTGGGGCGTCTGTGTCTTCTGGTGGGGCGGCAGGACTGTGCCTTTTAGCATACTGTATATTCATTGCATCCTTTTCTCACCTCTTTACCCTCCAACAGCTAGCACTGTTGTGCAGCTCCATGCAGACCCTCTCCTGCTATCTCCCCCCACTCCTCCCCAGATGACAGCAGCAGTGGCACTTACATCCACGCCCATAACCGTGGCAGCAAACTTATGTTTTTGCCGGGCATCACACTGCTGCCTCCACTGCAGGCCCCATGCTGTTCCCTCTCCTAAAGTCTCAAAGAAACACCATGAGACTTCAGCCGGCATGTAACAGCTGCTGGGGACAGGCCTGGAGTGGAGGCAGTGAGGTGCCACACAACAAACAAGTAAGTTTGTCCAAGGGTATTGGGGGAGGGGGGGCGCTTACTCCAGATGCCAAATAGAGGGAGGAAGTGGCATACTGAGCCTATTACCTTCCCAGCATCTGTCCCTTTCTCTCTCCCCCTTGCAATCTCAGCACTGCCCCTTTAAATTTTATCCTACCTCCTGTGTGTCTCTGGCTCAGCTCTTTTTCCAAGAGCAGGCTTCTTCTGCTCTTTATGAGCATCTTCCTGCAACGCCAACTGACCCGCTAATTTAATGTGCTTGGACTGTAGCCCAAGGTGCTTGAAGGCAAGGAGCAGGAACTTGAGCATGGTGCTGTGGCTGACCAAGGCAATAAGAGTATAGACATCCTTCGGACAGTGGCACCCAGCACACCCATGCTCAGACCCACCTTCTGTGCTGGCCACAGCACCATTCTCAAGTTCCTGCTCTGTGACTCTGAGCACCTCAGGCTGCGATCCGAGCGCACCAACCACGTGAGTCATTCGGCGCTGCAGGTGGCTGCCATGTGGGGGCAAAGTGAGTTCATGCAGGCACCCTGCATTCAGAAAACGTTGATGCTAGCTTGGGTCATAAAATGACTAGCAGGACAATATTCAGTAAGCTGGTGAGTAGAAAATAATCAAAAATAACTTTAGCTGAAGAGTCAGTCACACTTCTCCAGGTAAGTGCCAGTGATTTTTTGTTTTAAGTGTCATCAAGTCAATGCTGATTCCTGGCGACCCAGCAGTCCCTGAATTTTCTTGGCAAGGTATGACGAAGTAGATTGCCAGGCCTTTTATTCTGAGGCAATGGACAGTAAAGTGACTTGCCCAAGGAGTGCTAGTGGGAATCAAACCCTGATCTGTTGAGTACTAGGCTGCTAACCCCCCCCCCCCCACCCCCCCAGTGCAGAAACCTCTTTCTATCATCTCCCTCCCTGTCCAGTATCTCCCCTTCCAGCAATCACTTCCATAGTCCAGCATCCCCCAACATCTCCCCCTCCCTAAACCACCATCTTACTTCCTACATCCCTCCCCACCAATCCAGCATCTCCCACTACATCCTTCCATGGTCCAGAATCCCACAAGACCCCGACCCCTTTCCCTTTCCTTGTCCACCATCTTCCCTCTTACATCCCCACCTCCATGGTCCACCATCAGGCTTCCTATACCTCCTTCCCTGGTCAAGCATCCCCATTCAACATCCTCTTTCCTAGTTTTCTTTTCTTCCATCTCCACCAGTCCAACTCTTCCTTCCTGAATCTCCCCACCCCCACCCCCCCTCCATGGTCCAGTATCCCTGCGGACATGCAATTCTCAAAATCCATCCCCTCCCAGGTCAAGCATCCCCCTTTCAATACACTCTTCCCAGGCCACAGTTTTCTTCCCTACATCTCCCCCATTTCAGCTTTTCCCTTCCAACCCTTTCCTCAATACCACCATTACCACCACACATCTCCTGGGGATCTGACAATAGGAGCAGCTGCAATAAAACTGAAAGAAAGTGCAGGACTTTGCAGCCCATGTGCACTTTGAATCCCCAGCTGTGTCCTAGCCCCAAGCAAACAGGACATCTGTGAAAGAGGTGGCTGGATACAGCTGGGTATTCAGAGTGAATATGGGCTGCAAAGCTCCACATTCCCTTTCAGCACTGTTGCAATTGCACTGCAGCAGGTCTGCAGGAGATGCAGCGGCAGTGAGGTAATGTTGGAGTGGAGATACAGAGTGCTCCCAAACTGAAGTGAAATTGCCAATCACATGTAGTCCCTTTATACAAAAGCAGAAGTAAGGATGAGGTTGAGAACTGCAGGCCGGTTAGTCAGATCTGTGGCGAGTAAATGAATGGAAACACTGCTAAAACAGGATAGTGACACCCTTCCGCAAAGGCGACTTATAAATAAATTGAGTACCCTAGAGATGGACCTTAAAGTGACTGACTGTTAGAAACTGGTTGAGTGGGAGGCAACAAAGTGTACAGGTATATGGAGCTCACTCTTAGAAGGAGGATGTTACAAGTGGTGTCCGATTCTTTTTAACATTTTTGCTAGTAATATTGCGGAAGGGCTGTCGGGTAAGGTTTACCTCTTTGCAGATGATACCAAAATCTGCAATAAAGTAGACATCCAGGAAGGAGTAGATAACATGAGGGGGGATCTAGCTAAGCTTGAAGAATGGTTGAGAACGTGGCAGCTGAGATTTAATGCTAAAAAAATGCAGGGTCATGCATTTGGGCTGCAAAAATCCAAGGGAGCAGTACAGTATAAAAAGTGAACTACTTCTGTCCACGAAAGAGGAGCGAGACCTGGGCGTGATTATTCCTGATGATCTTAAAGTGGCTAAACAGGTAGAAAAGGTGGTGGCAAAAGCCATGAGGATACTTGGGTGCATAGGGACAGCAATGGCCAGAAGAGAAAAAGGAAGTCTTTAGTGAGACCTCATTTGGAGTATCATGATGTAATTCTGGAGACCACATCTTCAAAAGAATATACAGTTGTACCCTTGCATTTCAACCTATTATTTATTTATTTATTTAATTTACATTCTCTTATATACCGCGCTATTCTGCATCAGTGCGGTTTACATTGAACAAACTGAAATTACATTGAACAGGGCATTATAACTTGGAGATAACTATTTTATAGGGAACATGGGCTATGGAGGGTTAAGTGGCTTGCCCAAGACCACAAGGAGCACCTGTGGGACTAGAAACCCCAGTCCTTCCGGCCCAAGGTTAATGTCCAATATCTTAATATTAATGTCCAATATCTTCTTAAAAAAAAAAGCAGCTAGTGAAATGACTTTGGACTAGATATACACACACATTTGATGGATAAAAGAATAAAATAAAACAAGACCAATTAAAAAAGGAAATAGAAAATAGTATAAAAACTGGGACATTGCCAAGATATTATTGGCACCCTTATAAAGAATTCAAATCAGTTAGAACACAAGAACCACATTCCCATTGCATTAAGATTAGATGCACCTATGATCAATTGTCGGTACTCACATGACTTGAATCAACCAATGAATAATGGCTCTAATATTTAAAATGGCCACATTCACTCCCTATTCCATTTTCACAACAGGGAAGACAAGAGAGCTGCCTGAGACAGTCAGAAAAGTCATTATCACCAAACATCAAACTTCAAAGGGGTACAAGGCCATCTCCAAAGGTCTTGGGATTCCTGTACCTACAGTTCGCAATATTACAAAGTTTTGTGCTCATGAAACTGTCAAGAACATCCCAGGATGTGATGGGAAGAGAAAATTAGTCCAAAAAATCTTAGAAGGTTAGTGTGAACTGTTGGAAAAATACCACGTTCAAAATCCAAAGAGCTTAAGGCTGACCTGGAGCAATCTGGAGTGGTGGTTTCAACCCACACCATATGCAACTCACGCAACAAAGAGACTTCATGGGCAAAAACCAAGGAGGACCCTATTGCTCAAAGACAGACATAAAAAGCTCTTTGCCCAAACCCACCTTGAGGAACCACAATCCTTCTGGGAAAATGTTCTGTGGACAGATTAAACCATACTTAAGCTCTTTGGCAATGCAGACCAGAGATACATTTACAGGTGAAGGAATGAAGCTTATGAATTAAAAAAAATAAACACCCTTCCTACAGTTAAGTATGGTGGCAGTTCCATAATGTGAGGCTGTTTGCTGCCACAGGAAACGGAGGCCTGGGACGTATTAAAGGAATCATGAAGTCAGAGGACTACCAAGGTATTTTTGAGCAAAATGTGGTACCTAGTGTCAGAAAGCCAGGCTGGGCTGAAGTTCATGGGTCCTCCAGCAGGACACTGACCCAAAACATACATCCAAAGTCAAAAGAATGGTTAAAAAGGAACAAATGGACTGTTTTAAATTAGCCAGCAATAAGTCTTGATCTCAATCCAATTAAGAACCTTTGGAAAGAGCTGCAATCTGTCATTCATAAGAGGAATCCTGGAAACATTCTTCCACTCAAACAAATCGCAGTTGAAGAGTGGGAGAAACTACCAGCAGATAGATGAACTAAACTTTCAGATGGCTACAAGAAACGTTTGGAGGCTGTCATCACTGCCAAGGGTTGTGCAACCAAATTTTAGTGATGGGTGCCATTAATCCTGTCCAGGTCATATTTTGTTTTTTTTTTCTCAGAAATGACTACGTCTAAATTGCACAGACATCTTTTTTTTTGTCGTATACCTTTGAACTTACTATTAAAATATTATGGCAACATACAATTGGAATATTTCCCATTATTTTTAAATATATTGTATACAACATATCTAAAGTGCAAGAGTGCCAATAATGTTGACCAGAACTGTAAATAGGATGGAGTTGATGCAGAGTGTGGCTATCAAAATAGTCAGTGGTCTTTGTTATAAACCATATGGAGATAGAGGAGACACAGGATAGAGGAGATATGATAGACGTTTAAATACCTCCATGGCATAAATGTACTGGAGGAGAGCCTCTTTCACTTGAAAGTAAACTCTGCAACAAGGGGACATAGTATGAGGGTGAAAGGGGATAGACTAGAGTAATATGCAGATTTCTCTCTTTACGGAAAGAGTGTTAGATGCATGGAATAGTCTTCCAGTGGAGGGAGCAGAGACGAGGACAGTATCTGAATTAAAGAAAGCATGGGACAAACCCAGAAGATCTCTAAAGGGAAAAAGATAGAGTCTATAGCAGTTGTTACGGAAGGGCAGACTAGATAGGAAGAGTGCATATGGCCAGCCGTCATATTTCTATCTTTATGTATGATCTAACTTGGTGTTTGGGGTGGGGCTCAGTAGTATTTTGTTGGTTTCGATATTAGCTCTGTTTGTTATAATTTGCAATATAAAAGGATCATCATAAATTAACAAACATTGCTATTCACAAGCTCCATAAAACACATAAAATATGAAATACTCTAGAAAAGTCATCTAAACTATTAAAATACAATCCCAGTCCTCATAATACTCATGACTAATAATCTCAAAAATGCCATCTGAAATAAACATGCTTTCAGTTTCTTAAATAAGACATATAACTTGACTTTAAACATAACCCTGAGGTGAGTTCATTCCCTAATTTCACTGCTTAAGAAGCCCCTCTAAAACGTGCAGGGCCAGTTTATTGTTCCGCTTCGGACATATGCAGGTTTTTTGCCTTTGTTTCTAGTTCCATTGACAGTTTCTCTTATTACTGTCTGCAGGACGCAGCCAGCCAGGCCTAGCTTCCCTCAGGCCGTTATGCATATTGTGTTAATTTGGTGCTAGCTGTGCATTTGTTTCCCATTGTTAATAGCATTATGTATCTTGCTTTGGGCACAGGAAAAGATGAGCAATGGTTTAAAAAAAAAAAAGTAAGTGATTTAGACGTTATACAAAATGTAAAGATATCAATGCATCAGGCTTCTTTACCCCTCTCATTTGTCAAATTACATCATTTAACATTTCAGCATTAGAAAACCGGTTGCCAGAAAAATTTAAAAATAACCTCTAGTCCCGAAAAGCTTGGCGTGATGACAAAGGTTCATACATTCCAGCTTGTTTAGTCAGTTGGTAAGGGAGACTGTAGCTTAACTGAAGAATCCATTGCCTCAGTTTTACCTTTGCTAGGGTACAATATGTTCTAATCAGATGTGCGCTTATGGCCTTCTCTGCCTCCTTGCTTGTGGCTTGACAAAGGCAGGTTTACACTGGTTTTTCAATTTTTTTTTTACATGCCATCAAGTCAGTGCTGACTCCTGGCAACCCAGCAGCCTCTGGGTTTTCTTGGCAGTGTATCACTAGAAGTAGACTGTTAGGTCTTTTCTTCCAAGGCAATGGAAGGTTAAGTGACTTGCCCAAGTTCACAAGGAGCACCAGTGGGAATTGAACCTTTGATCTTTTGAGCACTACACAGATGCTCTAACCACTAGGCTAATACCCCTCTGCTCAAGAGGACTACTTTCCTATAAAACTGTAAAGCTCAAATGTTATTTTCTTTTCATTATAAACCTTTTCTATTGTTAGTGTTAAAGATTTGTGTACAGCACACATTTGCTCATGTGCAGGGATCAGGCCTAATTCTTCTGGTGTGGTCACAATCCACAGACTATAACACAGGTACACTAAAAAAAATTTTTTTTAAACTGCCTCTAATGTTTCGATTGATTTTTACGTTTTTTGGTGCGCTGAATCCAAATCTGGTAACCAATTTGCTCCATCACGTACAGATTTTTTGCTACATTGGGTTAGCAGTTTGAGGTGAACGTTTCAGATTGAGTGCGATCGAGATAAAAGTTTCTTGGATGAATTCTTTATACTAATTGTTTAGTAGTTATTCAAATAAGAATAAAGAAAATTGTAACAAGGCAGCACATAAGAATAGAGTAATGTCAACAAAACACACTGTGATGGTAGCAAAATTGTCTGCACTTAAAACAGCCACATACATGTGCACAAACATTGAGCATATAAGAGCGAGGTTAGACACAAAGCAAAGCAAAGAAATGTGCAAAAAATATTGTACAGGTATGTATGTAAGAATAGAAAACGCAAACCGCACCATTGCAATACATGAAGACAAACACCCGATGGTGTGAAAATAAAATTCTAATAAATGAGATCCGACACTGTGGTAATAACTAGCAAATTTTTATTTCAAAGTTTAGTAAAAACACGATATTTGTCAACACAGTTTAGATTTTAAAGTCATTCTTGGGTCAATCAATCTCCTGGTGGGCCCGTTTCTTCTTCCCCCGAATGCTTCTCTTGGTGCGCTGCTTGGCGTATTTTTCATCTGGGGTTTCCCGCAGCAGCAACCAGCAGAAATCAGCCATCATAGTGGTGTTCCATCTTCCTTGGTACCTTCTCTCTGCGTCCTTGATGTCCTGGTGAAACCTTTCACCTTGTTCTTCACTGTACGCCCCCAAGTTTTCGGGGAAGTAGTTCACATGGGAGTGCAAGAAATGGACTTTCAGGCTCATGTTACAGCCTTGTTCTTTGAAGGCATTGAGCATCCTGGCAACAATATCCTTATAGTTCTCTTCCCGCCTGTTCCCCAAGAATTTGAGAACAACATCCTTGAAGGAATCCCAGGCTTCTTTTTCCTTCTCAGACATCGTTTCAGCGAATGCTCCATCTGAAATGAGTTTCCTTATATCAGGGCCAACAAACACTCCTTCCTTTAGCTTTGCTTCAGAAAGTCGGGGGAACTTTGAGCAAAGGTACCGAAAGCACTCACCATCTTTTGGAAGGGACTTGATGAATTGCTTAATGAGACCCAACTTAATGTGGAGAGGTGGTAATAGAATTTTATCACGAGGTACCAAGCTCTCATGAAGAACATTTTTCTCACCGGGTCTCAAATACTCCCGAATTGGCCAGTCTTTTTTCCCCCAGTGTAGGTCGCGGGCCCGGCTATCCCACAAGCAAAGGAAGCAGGGATATTTGGTGAAACCGGATTGCTGCCCTAATAGCATGGATAGAATTTTAAAGTCTCCACAAATCATCCACTTATGCTCATCATAACGAATCTTCTGAAGAATCAGGGCCAAATTCTCGTATTTTTCTTGGAGAATAACAGAGTGAGCAATAGAAACTGAAGCGAATGTGTTGCCATTATGAAGAAGAACACCTTTTATGCTGTCTTTTGACGAATCAATGAACAGCCGCCATTCAGCAGGATCATACTTGAGTTTAAACTTTTCCATCACTCCGTATATATCGTTGCAAAATACCAAATCTTCCTCTTTGCTGAAATACTTCAAAAATTGTGTCTCGCGGTTGCGGTACCAATAAAAAGTTGTTCCTGGTGACAATAGATTTTTCTGTTTAAGCCGAGAACCTAGCAGTTGGGCAGCATCTTTTGGGAGTCCTAAATCCCGGACTAAATCATTCAATTCAGCTTGAGAGAAAAGTTCAGGTTTCGGATCTGGTTCAGTTTCAAACTCGGAAGTACTGGACTCATCAGGAAAAGCCATCTGATGAGTCTCATCATGATCAGAACCGTCCACAAAAATATGATCCAAAGATTTTGGTGGTTCAGGCACAGGTACTTTGTTGCTATGAGGCATAGGCCTAATTGCTGAGGGAAGGTTGTATCCCTTCACAATGCAAGAGCAAAAATAGCAGTCACTGCTGTGGTCTCTTTGTTCACGCCACATCATAGGTATTCCGAAACGAAATGCTTGTTTTTTACCTTTCATCCATAAGCGTAGATCTTCCTCACATGTCTTGCACACTTTGTGAGGAGCCCACGGTTTGTCTTGATCGCCTAACTTCAAACCGAAATAGGCGAAATATACTTTTTTAATAAATGCAGAAATGTTCCTCTGCCGCTTTTTCACGCTATAGTCCCCACAAATAAAACAAAAACTGTCCGGAGAGTTGACGCAACCTCTGGCTCTGTGAGCCATCACAAATACACAGCACTGCAAACTACAACTGTAGTGAACCACTTCGGAATAAAGTTAGATTACGACTGAGCAAACAAAAGGTAATAATGAACTTGCAAGAAACTGAAATTTGACAGGAACGTTCATGTCGCAACCACCGTGTTTGAGCGAGCGAACGAGGCGAGGCGAACAGGAAAGAACATGCGCCAGCGCGAGTACTGGATTTAGCCCCCCGCCTCCCAATTGTCCTGTTAATGTATAAAATGAATACAAAACACTCTAAAATATCATGAGGGAGTGTTTCTAGTTAGTTAACCATTACAACCTCTATTTTGGGCCAAGAAAATAAACTGCAGTCGGCTAAAAAGAAATTATGTGAACATTCCTTATATGGGTAAGAAATCTAATTTTGCAAGAAAACGTGACGTGATGGAACATTTTGGCTATTTTGCCTGGATTCAGCACCCCAAAATCTATAGGAATCAGTTGCAAAACTGGAGGCAGTTTTTTGGTAGTGTACCTGTGCTATTATTCATAGTGATTGAAATTCAGACACCAGAGCTTAAATACTGCTACCATTGCTTGAGTCTTGAAGGACTAGAAAAGGGGACTGTTACTTCTGGAGAGAGATCTGCAATTGTGAGTATAAACTTCTGGGAATTTCTGAAAGGAATTCTTTGTATTAAAGCTAATTAATCTGTGAACTCACTATTTTTTGTTAAATCAGTCAGGGCCTAGTAGCAGCAGTTTAAGTTTAAATTTAAAACACAGAAGAGAACTTTCTGGTTACATTTCATACCAAGCAGAGAGCTTGTAGTTTAAATTTAATAGTCACTCAGGGCCTAGCATCAGCAAAGTACTTTTAGTTTAAATTTAAAACACAGAAGAGAGCTTTCTGGTTAAATTTAGAACCCAGCAGAGAGCTTGTAGTTTAAATTTCATAATAAGTTAGAGCCTAGCAGCAGCGAAGAGCTACAATTTAAATCAAATCAGAATATAGCTTACCTCAGCAGCACAAGACAGGGTAATGTGTAGCAGCCCTCTTTTAGAGCAGATTTTAAACTAGAAAATAGGGGAAAGCCGACAGTTGCCCAAGAGCGGATGGTTCGGAAGAATGTATCCTTGAAGGATACTACCAAAAATAGAGAGGTTCCAAAAAAGAGCAAAGTAGCCCAAATGCCCTCGAGTATAGAGCAGACAGAGCTTAAAGATCCCAAATTACCCATGTCTACCAATAGCCAAATTAATATGAATAAAATACAGTCTCTAAAATGCTTGTATGCAAATGCTAGAAGTCTTAAAAATAAGATGGGAGAGTTAGAATATATAGCACTAAATGAAAGGTTAGATATGATTGGAATATCAGAGACATGGTGGAAGGAGGACAACCAGTGGGACACTGTGATACCTGGGTACAAACTATATCGTAATGATAGAGCTGATCAAATTGGTGGAGGGGTTGCGCTCTATGTTAGAGAGGGCATTGAGTCAGAAAGGATTAAAGCTTTGCAGGAAACAAAATTTGCTGTAGAATCTTTATAGATTGAAATTCCATGTAAAAAGGGGAAGGCGATGGCAGTGGGGGTGTACTATAGACCACCTGGCCAGAATGAACAAATGGATGATGAAATGCTCAAAGAAATCAAGGAAGCTAACAAAAGTTACAGCACAGTAATAATAATGGGTGATTTCAATTACTCCAGTATCGACTGGGTCAGTGTCACGGCAGGACATGCTAGGGAGATAAAGTTCCTAGATGAAATAAATGACTGCTTCTTGGAGCAGCTGGTTCATGAACTGACCAGAGGGGAAGCCATATTAGACCTAGTCCTTAGTGGAACACCAGATCTAGTGCAAGAGATAAGGTTGTTGGGGCCACTTGGCAATAGTGATCATAGCATGATCGCCTTTGATTTAGTGGAGGAGGGATAGTAAGGAAATCCACAGTACTACCTTTTAACTTTCGAAAGGGAGACTATGATAAAATGAGGAAAATAGTTAAGAAAAAACTAAAAGGAGCAGTTGCAAAGGTTAAAGACTTACATCAAGCTTATGTGTTATTGAAAAATACTAGCTTGGAAGCCCAGACCAGCTGTATTCCACGCTTTAAGAAAAGTGGAAGGAAGTCCAAAAAACTGCCAGCATGGTTTAAAGGTGAGGTCAGAGAGGCTGTTTTTTAAAAAGCATCTTTCAGGAAATGGAAAAAAGAGCCAAACAACGAAACCTGGAAACAGCACAAGCACTGGCAAGTCAAATGCAAGGCATTGATAAGGCAGGCAAAGGGAGAATTTGAGAAGAAGCTTGCTGCGAAAGCAAAAACATGAAATTAAGACTTTTTCAAGTACATTCGTAGCAAAAAACCTGTGAGAGAGTCAGTTTGTCCATTAGATGATAGAGGGGTTAAAGGGGCACTAAGAGGCGACAAGGCAATAGCGGAGAGACTGAATGAATTCTTTGCTTCGGTCTTTACTGAGGAAGATGTAGGGATGTTACCCATGACTGAAGTGGTATTTAAAGGTGCAGAAGAATTGAAGGAAATATCGATACATCAGGAAGATGTATTACAACTATTAGATAAACTGAAGAGTAGCAAATCACCTGGGCCGGATGGTATACATCCAAGTGTGTTGAAAGAACTGAAATATGAGATTGCAGACCTGCTATTAGTAATCTGTGAACTATCATTAAAATCATCTCTAATACCTGAAGATTGGGGGATCGCCAATGTAACACCAATTTTTAAAAAGGGTTCCAGGGGTGATCCAGGAAACTACAGACTGGTGAGCCTGACGTCAGTACTGTGAAAAATGGTAGAAACCATCATAAAGAATAAAATTACTCAGCTTGTAGATAGTCAAGGCCTAATGGGAGACAGCCAACATGGCTTTAGACAAGGAAGATCTTGTCTTACTAATCTGTTATGTTTTTTTGAAGATGTGAATAAACAGGTGGACAAAGGTGAGTCAGTTGATATAGTGTATCTGGACTTTCAGAAAGCCTTTGACAAGGTCCCTCATCAGAGATTTTTTTGGCAAAACTAAAGAGTCAAGGGATAGGAGGCAGTGTACTACTGTGGATCAGGAACTGGTTAAAAGATAGAAAGCAGAGGGTAGGGCTAAATGGCCAATTTTCCCAATGGAGAAAGGTGAATAGTGGTGTACCCCAGGGATCTGTGCTGAGTCCACTGCTTTTTGCCATATTCATAAATGACCTGGAAAGTGGAATAACGAGTGAGGTTATCAAATTTGCAGATGACACAAAACTATTTAAAGTTGTTAAAACCCAAGAGGATTGTGGTAAATTGCAAGAGGATCTTGATAAATTGGAAGACTGGGCATGAAAATGGCAGATGAAATTTAATGTGGACAAGTACAAAGTTATGCACCTAGGGAAGAACAACCCAAACTATGGTTACACGATGCAAGGTTCCACATTAGGAACCACCACCCAGGAAAAAAGATTTAGGCGTCATTGTGGATACCATGTTAAAACCCTCGGCCCAGTGTGCAGTGGCGGCCAAGAGAGAAAATAGAATGCTAGGTATCATAAGGAAAGGAATGGAAAATAAAACAAAAGATATTATAATGCCTTTATATCGTTCCATGGTGAGACCGCACCTTAAATATTGTGTGCAATTCTGGTCGCCGTATCTTAAAAAGGATATAGCGATATTAGAAAAGGTTCAGAGAAGAGCCACCAAAATGGTAAAGGGGATGGAAGGATACTCCTATGAAGAAAGGCTAAAAAGGTTAGGGCTCTTTAACCTGGAAAAGAGACGGCTGAGGGGAGATATGATATTAGTCTATAAATTAATGAATGGAGTGGAACAGGTAAACGTAGATCGATTGTTTACCTTATCAGAATATAGAAAGACTAGGGGATATGCAATGAAGCTACAGGGTAAACTATTTAAGACTAATAAAAGAAAATATTTTTTCACTCAACGTGTAATCAAACTCTGGAATTTGTTACCGGAGGATGTAGTAAAGGCTGTTAGTGTAGCTGGGTTTAAAAAAGGTTTGACAAGTTCCTGGAGGAAAGGTCCATAAACCATTATTAAGAAGGGACCCAGGATATCAATGCTTGACCCAGTACAAGCATTGTGGAACCTGTGTCTTTTGGGGAAACTGCTAGGTACATATGACCTAGATTGGCCACTGTTGGAAACAGGATACTGGGCTTCATGGACCTTGGTCTGACCCAGTTGGGATATCTTATGTTCTTATGTTCTTATGTGCTATTTCTAGAGAGCTACCAGCATTCCACAGAAATAAATAAGAGACACTTTCTTTGAGGCAATTTTTTCAAATGGGTTAGTTTTGCGCAAACTACAACAGTCATGAACCTCACTCCAAAGCCCTATGGTATGTGGCGTATGATTTAAGTCCATCAAATTTACTGCCAATTCTCGGCATAGTACTTGCATTGTGCTAAAGAGTCTCCTTCTGGAGTTTGTAAGATGTAACATGCTTGGGTAAATTATCAAGGTGTGTTGGGAATTCTTCTTAATCAAACCTGTGGCACCCAGCACAATGGAAAATAACTTGGTATCCTTCGGCCACATTTTTTGGTCTCCGACTGCATTTCTTGATATTGGAAGATCTTTTCCCCTCTCAAAGTGGTTCACAGAAGTCGCTTGGGACCGACACCTCTATAATCCATGCCGTTCTGGGGTTCCTCTCCTTTTCCACTGTGTCCGGTTTCCTCACATCCAGCTTTGTATCGATTTGAATGTGCCATCCTCTGTGGAGCTTACCATGTAGTAGGACACAGAAGAAATATTTGTTAGAAGTAAACCATGTTGTAAGATTCAAAGCAATTGAGAGGTGGGTGGGGAATGGTTAATTGAAGATAGAGGCCCCTTTGCCAATACAGTTAAACTGAAGTAAAATTTCCCACTAGCAATATATGTGGAAGAAACAGGGTGGATGAAAACCTAAGGAGCGGAAATGTAGAGCCAGCCCAAAGATATCCGACACCCTATGCGAACCTTTATTTGTGCGTCCGCCTCCCTCCCCAGGGTGGCTGAAGGCAATCTGCTTCCTGAGGCCAGTGATGAGATTGTGCCCTCCCTTCAAGGTACTCAAAAGGGAGGATCCTCCTCAGACCTCTGGTTAGGGAGGAGGGGTGGAGGGACCCCTCATAACACTGGCCAGGCAGTAGCTCGCACTCTGCCCCCCCCCCCCCCAAGAAAAAGAATGCAATTTGTATTCCCAGGCCGTATAATAACAAAAGGAAAACCTTGCAATGGCTGGTTCTATTCTGAAAAAATTCTGGCAGTTCAAGTCCTGGCTGGTAATACAATGTTTGTCTTGAGTCCATACCACAGTTTCCAAGCAACTTTAGCAAAACCAAGCCTTAGCTTCTGATGCTACTGCCCAGGGAGAGGTAACTTCCTTGTTTTCAGTTCACATAGCAGGAGGCAAAGAAAATAATCAGGTAAGTTCAAACATTTCAAGTTTCAACCCTCACCCAGCGGTGCAACAATTCAAGCCCAATGATCACTGACTATGCCCAAACAGTCTCTACTTGCACCAAAAGCAGCAGTCCATAAAGCATAGTTACTCACCTGTAACAGGTGATCTCCGGGAAGAGCAGGCATTTAGTCTCCACATATGGGTATCGTCGGTACCGACGGAGCCGGCGCGGGAATGCTCCCCAGCGTCCAATTAGAAAGCTTTTGGGAGCAACCCACAGTGCCTGCGTGCTGCCTTCCCGCCTTTCCCAACTGCCTCTCTCCAGTTGAGTTTAAAGCTGAGACAAAGAGAGAGAGAGAGGGAAAGAGAAAGAGATAGATAGAGAGATACAACTCCTAGGGGAGGTGGGTGGGTTGTGAAGACTAAATGCCTGCTGTTCCCGGAGATCACCTGTTACAGGTGAGTAACTATGCTATCTCCAGGAACAAGCAGGAAGTTGTGTGTCCCTGTGAAAGGGCTCCACTTCCCCCAATGGATCTCTGGCATCCAACCAGGGATGGTGGGTAGGAGTTGATTAGGTATGGAACAGGTGTTGGAGAACAGCCTGACCAAACAACGCATCCCGGCGGGAGTCCTTGTCCAAGCAGTAATGGGCTGTGAAGGTATAAACCAAGGCCCAAGTGGCTGCTCGACAGATGTCGTCGATAGACACAGAGTGCACATAAGCCATTGAAGCTGCCATGGCTCTCACATTGTGAGCTGTGACATGGCCCTCCAGAGGAAGATTCTTACTCTGATAGGCAAAGGAAATGCACTGAGCAATCCAGTTGGACAGTGTTCTCTTGGAGACTGGAAGTTCCAAATGAAAAGGATCAAAAGCAACAAAGAGTTGAGAGGACTTTCTATGTTGCTGTGTTCTTTGTAAGTAAAAGGCTAAAGCTCTTTTACAGTCCAACGTATGAAGATTCTTTTCTGCATTTGATGCATGAGGCCTTGGAAAAACACAGGCAGGTAGACCGCTTGTTTTAGATGAAAAGGCGAGACCACCTTTGGCATAAAGTGTGGATGAGTCCTAAGGACTACCTTGTCAAGATGGAACCTTGTATAAGGTGGATCAGCCACTAGTGCCTGCAACTCACTGATGCGACGTGCTGATGTGATTGCAATGAGAAAGATAACCTTCCAAGAAAGGAATTTCAATGAGGTAGTAGCTAAGGGTTCGAAAGGTGGCTTCATGAGCTGACCAAGAACCAGGTTTAAGTCCCATGCCACTGGTGGAGGAGTGGCCTAGTGGTTGGGGCAAGGTACTTCAGGCCGGAAGGTCGGGGGTTCAAATCCCACTAGAGGACAGCAACCTTGGGCTGGAAGGACTGGGGTTTCTAGTCCCACAGGTGCTCCTTGTGGTCTTGGGCAAGCCACTTAACCCTCCATAGCTCATGTTCCCTGTAAAATAGTTCTCTGTGTGCTGTGCTTTCCTGTCTAATCAATGTGTTTATACCTCAAAAAGTTCCTGTCATGATTTGACAATTTCCAATCTGTAATCAAAAAAAACCGCTGCTGATCGCTGGAAGTAGCGGTATACAAAATGTATACTAAATAAATAAATAAAATAAATAAATAATGGGAGGCTTAGTTAGAAGAAGGCCTCTCATAAATCTTGCTATAAGAGGATGGGAGGAAATAGGTTGTCCATTTAGAGGCTTGAAAGAAGCTGCAATAGCACTCAAATGGACTCTTACTGAGTTAGTCTTAAGTCCTGCATTGGATAAATGAAGGAGATGCTCCAGTAATGATCCCAGAGGTATCGCAAGGGGGTTAAGACCCTTCTGCGAACACCATATGGTAAACTTTTTCCACTTGAAATCATAAGAGCGTCTTGTGGAAGGCTTCCTGGAAGCATAAAGGATATCCTTTACTTGCTGAGGGAGGTTAAGATCATGGAGATCTAGGCCTTCAGCAACCAAGCCCTGAGATGCAGAGACTGGGGATTGGGATGCCATAACATTCCGTCCTCCTGAGACAGGAGATCTGGAACAGACCCTAACTCCGGAGAGGGAGCTTGAGAGAGATGTAGAAGCAGAGGGTACCACACTTGCCGTGGCCAATGTGGAGCTATGAGAATCATATGCCCTCTGTCTCTCTGAAGCTTGAACAGGGTTTTGGGAATTAGGGGAATGGGTGGAAAGGCATAAAGGAAGTCTTGACCCCAGTAAAGGAGGAAAGCATCCCTGGCCTGAGAACCCTGAGCCGGAATTCTGGAACAGAACCGGGGAAGTTTGGCATTCAACGGACTTGCAAAGAGGTCTATGTCCTGGGTTCCCCAAATTTGAAAAAGTTTGGCCACCTAGTCTGCATGTAGAGAACATTCGTGTGGAAGCAGAACTCGACTGAGTCTGCCTGCCCAAGAGTTTTGTATGCCTGGAAGATACACTGCCAGGAGATGAATCTGATGCTCTCTGGCGAGGGCCCATAGTCGTAAAGCTTCAATTGCAAAGCAACAGAGAGCCTGTTCCCCCCTGCTTGTTCACGTAGAACATGGCTACTTGATTGTCCGTCTGAATGAGGACTGTCGTAGCTGAGCAGGGTGTGCAACACTCAAAGAACAAGGAAGATTGCTCTGAGCTCTAAGAGATTGATATGTAGATGAGCTTCCTGTGGAGTCCAAGTGCCTTGGGTGGAGAGGTCTTGCAGATGAGCTCCCCAACCCATTGGTGAAGCATCTGTGGTGAGAGTTGCCTGGGGTAAAGGTTGTTGAAATGGGGACCCCAGCAACAGGTTCTGAGTGGACTGCCATTGGAGAGACAAAATAAGGCGATTTGTGTTCTCTATTTTGTCTGACAGGCACCCTGATGCCTGGGTCCATTGAGCGGATAAAGTCCACTGGGCTGCTCTCATATGGAGGCGAGCATAAGGAACCACATGCACTGTAGATGCCATGTGGCCTAGTAGCTGTAACATTTCTCGGGCAGTGAGATGAGATTTTAGCACTGCTTGAGAAGCTAACTGCACCATGCGAAGGCAACAGGTCTGAGGAAGATAGGCCCTTGCTTTTCTGGTATCCAGCAAAGCTCCTATAAACTCTAGAGACTGAGTGGCAGTTAGATTAGATTTTGGGATGTTTATGACCAGACCCAAATACTGGAGGATACGCATTGTGCAAGATAGAGAAGTCCTGGCCTCTGACTCTGATGGGGCTCGAATGAGCCAGTCGTTTAAGTAGGGGAAGACGAATATTCCTAGAGTGCGGAGAAATGCTGCTACCACAGCCATGCACTTCGTAAACACTCTTGGTGCTGAGGCCAGGCCAAAAAAAACCACCCTGTATTGTTAGTGCTTTCCTTAAAAAAGGAACTGAAGGAACTTTCTGTGAGTTGGATGGATGAGAACATGAGTGTACGCATCCTTGAGATCTAGAGAACAAAGCCAATCCTGACTCTGAAGGAATGGCAGCAGAGTTCCCAGAGAAACCATTTTGAATTTCTCTTTGAACAGGAATTTGTTCAATTCTCTGAGGTCTAAAATAGGTCTGTGTCCCCCTGTTTTCTTTGGGATAAGGAAATAGGGGAAGTAAAACCCTGTACCCTGTTGATGAATGGGTACTTCCTCTATTGCCCCTTGGGCAAGAAGCATAGTGAACTCTTGACCTAACAGGTTAATTAGAGAGGCCTGAGAATTGAACTGTCTTACCATTGTGGGAGGGGGCATGCACAAAAAATGAAGCTTGTACCCCTCTTTTATAATGGAGAGTGTCCAATGTTCTGCTGTTATCTGCCCCCATCTGGGGGCAAAGTGACACAACCTTCCTGGAATGGTGGAAGGCTCTGGTCCATTGAGGGCCAGGAAGGCTAAGTTCTCTAGATGAAAGTCAAAGGCCTTGTGGAGGCTGAGACTGCTGAGACGGTTGAGGCTTAGCAGTCTTTGCTTTCCTTTGTTTAGGTGGTTGCTGACTCTTTTGGGCAGGCTGACCTGCAGAACGTCCCTGCTGGGAATAAGAGGGATAAAACCCCTTCTTTTTTGAGAAGAATGGTTTCTTGAAAGATTTCTTTCTTGCAGGATCAGCTGTGGCTTTGGATAACCTATCCAAAGTGGAGCTGTCAGCATCCAACTCATTGGCTTTCTCTTGCCAATTTTTGCCAAATAGATTCTCACCTGTACAAGGGATATTGCCCAGTTTGTCCTGCACCCAGAGCTCCAAATCGGATGCCTGGAGCCAGGCAATTCTACGTGCACCTATGGCAATGGTAGAGGTTCTGCTTATGCACTCAAAACAGTCAAAAGCTGCACAATTGACAAACTTAGAAACATCCTGGACATGTTTAACCAGTGTGAGAAAATCCTGCCTCTTGTCATCAGGAAGGAGAGGGCTTAAAATCTCCAAGTCTCCTATGACTTCTTTAAGGAGCATTCCCATATATAACATATAGGAACTGATCCTGGCAGAAAGCATGGAAGCCTGGAAAGTACGACGTCCAAAGGCATCCAAAATTGTACGCTCACGTCCTGGAGGATTAGAGGCATGCCTCTTTGCACTCCTGATCCTTCTCATAGCTGATTCCACTACAATAGAGTGGTGAAGAAGCTGAGTTTTCTGGAAACCAGGACAAGGAGGGACTCGATACATGGTATCCAGTCTGCGAGAGTGAGGAGAGGTGGTAAGAGGTGTCTCCCACATTCTCAACATGAGATCATGTGAGATCATGTAAGATCATGTAAGATCTCATGGACAGGCAGAGTAGCTGCCTCCTTAGGAGCTTTGGGATATTGCAAAATCTCCAACTCCTTAGCTCTGGGCTCTGTTTCAGGAGCCACAGTAATGGACAGACCTCGAGCCACCTCCCTGATAAAATCCTGAAAGGAGATATCTTCTGGAGGAGACATCCTACGTTTAGAGGAGGAAGGCTCCTCTGGGAGAAGTATCCCGGTACCTGCAGAGCTGTCAGAATCCTCGGAGTCCTCCGAGGATTCGAAGTACCTCCTGTCCGGATGCTCTTGAAGAGCCCGATACCCGTACCGACCGAAGTCGGTATCGGGAGGAATCGGTACCGGTGTATCGGCACCGGAAGGCATCGCATGACTGGGTGCCGGCAAAGCAGATACCGATGTCGATGCCAATGCTATCGGTACCGGTACCGATACCGGCATCGGTACCGGTTGAACTGTCTGACGCGGTTCCAAGGGTGTTGATGCCGCAAGGAGAGCCGCCAGACTGCGTTCAATAGCCAGGAACCTCTGGTCTATCGATGCTGCCGATGCCTGGGTATCGGTACCGGACGCAGCCGGTACCCCAGAGCATGGCACCAGTAGTTCTGCCGAGGTCGAGGCCTCGAGAACATCCTGGAGCCCTGATAATGCTTTGGAAGCCGAAGCCTCCCGCCGGGGCAATTTTGCCGGTACAGAACCCTCAAGGGCAACGCCAGAGGCATCTCGATGCTTGGAAGGAGATCTACCCTTTGAGGACCGGTTGGACTTATGTTTGGTTACCTGAGATCCATGGGAGGAAGACGAAGCCCTGGAAGACGTCGATGCCACAGAAGCTGCTTCGGAGGGAAAAAGGATGCTGAGCTTAGCAGCTCGGTTTTGTTGACCCCTCTTGGACATCATGGCACAAGCCATACACTCGGAAATGGAGTGGTCAGGACCTAAACATTTGAGACACCAGTCATGGGTGTCGGTGACAGAGATGGTACCGCCACACTTGGTGCACTTTTTGAAACCTGAAGTAGGTTTTTCCATACTGGAGGAAATTTTGGGCCTAACGCCCAAAATGGCACGTACATCTGGGAAGAAAAGTTTGGAAAAAAAATAGAATATATATATATATTTTTTTAAAACAAAAGAAGAAAAGAAAAGAGAACCGGTGGTACCGGTATAGCGTCGAGGAAGGCAGACGCGACCACAAAAACGAAGGAATAAGGAAAAGATTTTCTGCAGTGACAGGAACAACGACCTGCTGGCTCCGCGGAAAACGAAGAACTGGAGAGAAGCAGTTGGGAAAGGCAGGAAGGCAGCACGCAGGCGCTGTGGGATGCTCCCAAAAGCTTTCTAATTGGATGCTGGGGAGAGTTCCCGCGCAGGCTCCATCGTTACCGACGATACCCATATGTGAAGACTCATTCCTGCTTGTTCCTGGAGATGCTCCTTTCCTTGGGAATATTCCAGGGCAGCTTGTACCAAGTCCAGCTTCTCTCCACCCAGTTCAAATCCTGTTTCTTTCCCTGCTAGCCCAGGGGTAAATGATCTTGGAGCTCTCTGCTCTGCCAAAGCTCCACCCTTCCCCCTGGGTCTCCCCCTCCTCCTCCTAACTGAATCCACTTGGGGCTTCAACTGTGGCAGGTGCCTTCCTATCCCAAGGGATTCTGGGACTTGTAGTGTGTCTGATCCTGCCACAATGTATACATGTACTCAGGCATTTACCCCTGCTCTGGTCACAGAAATTAGCAAAAAGCCCTTCCACATTTCTTTAACATACAGACTGAAAATATGGATGTATTTTCCATTTTCTTCCCTTCTGACTGGTAGCTGCTGTGTGTGATATATATCTTTATATTAGGGAACAAGGAACATTTGACTGGTTGATAAATAGATTCTTACTGATGAAAATCAGTAGGCAGATTCATCTGCTTTAAAATCTATTAGTAATGATAAAATTCCAAATGTTCTCAGGATGACTCACTAGTTTTAAGCAGCACAAACCATTCTAACCTTCCATTAGTGAGTCAGCAATAATCAGGATCTGGTTTATAATCCATTTTATTAAGGACAGAAAAGGGTAAAATAGGAAATCGTATCTGAAGGTACACCATCAGTATCCTTAGGGCCAAAGTTCATCACACACCAGCACGTGTTCATGTTGCATCTCAAAGTGAATTGTGAAATGCTTCTTTTTTATCTAAATGAAGAAATGTCCTTGTCAGACATCATAGTGCATTATTCTTGTCTCAGCCAGGAAACATAAGCTCCAGTTATTGCCCATGTAGTATGCCCAAGACCCTTTTTAGGGGCAGCTAGTGAGCTAGGCTGGGTGATCTGGTCTTGTTTGAGCATAGAAATATAGAAAATGATGGTAGATAAAAACCATGTGGCCTAACCAGTTCTCAGTTATACAATCTCTTCCTCCTTCCAGAGATTCTCTGTGCTTCCCTTATGCCTTCTTGAATACAGATACTGTCCTCATCTCCACTAACACCACTGTGAGACTGTTCCATGCATCTGTCACAAAATAGTTATTTAGATTACTCTTGTTTTATTGTTGTCAAGTCATTGCTGACCCAGCTGCCTCTGGGTTTTCTTGATAATGTACTAGTACTACTAATATTGAGCATTTGTATAGCGCTACCAGTCGTACGCAGCGCTGCACAGACATGTAAGAGACAGTCCCTGCTCATCAGAGCTTATAATCTAATCAAGACAAAACACAGAGGTATAAGCCGAGTCAAGATCCATAAGCAGAAGCGAAGAGGTAAGCTTTCAACCTGGATTTGAAAAGGGTTAGAGAAGGCGCTGCTGCCCAGATGGGCAGCAGCAGAATGGGATAGTGTTGACGGCGGAGGATCACATTTCTGTGACAACGGCAACAACACCAAACTTAAACTGCGCGGAAGAAAGGCCCGGCAATCTACTTCTGTATCTTGCCATGAAAACCCAATGGATAGTTACAACAAAACAAATTGTGCTATGGTGCTGGAAGATGAGACCCCCAGGTCGGAAGGCACTCAACTAGCTACTGGGGAAGAGCTGAAGACTTTTCAGAGTAAAGCCAGCATTTATGATGTGGTTGGATCAAAGCCCTCGGGAAGTCTGACTGCTGATGTAGCTGTGCATGAAATGAGAGTCAGAAGCTGTAAAGATGTCTTACATATTGGAACATGGAACGCACGAAACATGAACCAAGGGAAGTTGGAGGTGGTCAAGAATGAAATGGAACGTGTACAACTTGATCTGTTGGGTGTCAGCGAACTGAAATGGACTGGTATCGGGCACTTTGCATCAGATGATCACATGGTCTACTATGCTGGAAATGAAAGTCAAAGAAGAAATGGTGTTGCATTTATAATAAAGAAGAAACTTGCAAGAACTGTAATGAATGCAGCAAAATATGACCTTGAGAATATACCACTGGAATTTAAAGACTGCCTGCAAAATCGATTTGCTGCTTTAGATACAAATGACAGAGCTCCGGAAGAGTTATGGAATGACATCAAGAAGTTTGTGTTGGAAGAAAGCAAGAAGTCTCTACAAAAGTTGAAAAAGCAAAAACGGCCAAAATGGATGACGGAAGAAACTGAAAATTGCCCAGAAACGCAGAGAAGCTAAAGCCAGAGGAGAAAGAAAGACAATCACAGAACTCAGAGATTTCCAACGTGCAGCAAGACAGGACAAGGAAAAGTACTACAATGACACTTGCAAGGAAATAGAAGCAGAAACTATTAGAGGAAGAACAAGATCGGCTTTCCTAAAGCTACGAGAGTTAAAGAAAAAGTTCCAGCCTCGAATTGGAATGTTACAAGATGCTCAATGTTCTATGTTGAATGATGCTGAGAAGACCAAGAAAAGGTGGAAGGAATATACAGAGTTTTTATATGATAAAGATCAAGTGGACCAACAGCCGTTTCAACCTGTACCTTATGATCAGGAAACATTGGTGATGAAAGAAGAGGTTGAAGCAGCATTGACAGCCTTATGAAAGAACAAAGCACCAGGCATTGATAGCATTCCCATAGAAGTATTGCAGCAATCTGATGCAGCTGTTACCGTACTTAGAAGGCTCTGCCAAGAAATATGGAAGACAACATCACGGCCAACTGACTGGAAAAGATCTGTGTTTATACCAGTACTAAAGAAAGGTGATCCAACTGACTGTGGAAATTATCGCACAATCACTCTGATCCCACATGCCAGCAAGATTCTACTGAAGATTATTCAAAAGAGAATACAACCATACCTGGAACAAGAACTACCTGAAGTGCAAGCAGGGTTTAGGAAAGGGCGAGGAACGAGAGACATCATTGCGGATGTGAGATGGATCCTTGAAAAGACTAAAGAATACCAAAAGGATATCTATTTGTGCTTTATCGACTATAGCAAGGCTTTTGACTGTGTAAACCATGAGAAACTCTGGGCCACATTAAGAAGCATGGGTATATCAGAACACCTGATCGTTCTCTTGCGCAATCTGTGCATTGATCAAGAAGCAACAGTTCGAATGGAACAAGGAGAAACAATGGTTTAAAATAAGCAAAGGTGTAAGACAAGAGTGTATACTTTCCCCCTACCTGTTTAATTTATATGCAGAACAAATCATCAGAGAAGCAGGATTGTATGAAGACAACAGAGGTGTGAAGATTGGTGGAAGACTCATCAACAACCTTTGCTATGCTGATGATACCACATTACTGGCTGAAAGTGAAGATGATCTGAAACATTTGCTTCTCACAATCAAAGAACATAGTCTCAAGATGGGCCTGCACCTTAATGTAAAGAAGACAAAGATCATGACAACTGGCATAATCAACAGGTTCATCGTTGAAGGAGAAGAAATTGAAATTGTGAACAACTTTAACCTACTTGGATCAACTATCAATAAAGAAGCAACAAGCAGTCAAGAAATCAGACGACGCATTGCTCTTGGCAGAATGGCTATGAAAGACCTAGATAAGATTCTCAAGAGCAGAGATGTCTCTCTCCATACAAAGATTCGACTTGTTCAAGCTATGGTATTTTCAATAACATCATATGGATGTGAAAGCTGGACAGTGAAAAAGACAGACAGGAAGAAAATTGATGCCTTTGAATTATGGTGCTGGCGGCGAATACTGTGTATACCATGGACTGCCCAAAGAACAAACCAGTCGGTACTAGAGGAGATCAAACCTAAGCTTTCTTTAGAAGCGCAGATGACAAGACTTCAGCTTTCATACTTTGGACACATCATGCGAAGAGAGAGATCATTAGAGAAAGACATCATGCTTGGCAAGATAGAAGGTCAACGCAAAAGAGGAAGGCCAGCAATGAGATGGATCAATACAATAACAGCAGCTATGGGTACCAGTCTGTCAACAATGAGCCGCCTGACTGAAGACCGAACACAATTTAGGATAGCTATCCAGAGGGTCGCCGTGAGTCGACTCCGACTCGACGGCACTTAACAACAACAGAGAAGGCACCTGGCATGCAGACAGACATAGTTTGTTCCAGGCGTAAGGCGCAGCAAGGTGAAAGGAATGAAGTCTGGAGTAGGCGATAGAAGAGGAGGGCATAGATAGAAGCAGTTGACTAGAAGAGCGGAGTTCCCGAGAGGGGTTGTAGGGAGAGATAAGAGAAGAAAGGTAGTGAGGAGCCACAGAGTGAATGCATTTGTAGGTCAGCAGGAGAAGTTTATGGCCTTGGGAAGGTTCATGCTAACTTGAACCTTGGGAAATATAAAAATGTGGCAATTTGAATAGAAAAAAGTATCGCTAAAAGCCATCTGCAGAAAAAGAAATAACCTTTGTTATTATGCCAGCCTTTCAGAAAAACTTTATAAAAACATATTGGGACAGCAGAGAAATTGGGGGAGTTTATTTAGCTCTGCCACGGAGGTGACAGTGTGCTGAATTGCCCCATTAACCTTTCCCTTCTGTCTATCCCTATACAGTAGCTACCTTGTACCTGTAAGTAACTGTGTTAGAGAATGTGTGTGTGAAGAATTTATGCTGAGAAAAGGATATCCTATAATAAAGATTTTGAGTATTGCTGAAAAATTGGTTTCTGTGTACTTCCTCTGGGTAAGGTGAGATAGCCCTTGCAGCCCAGTAGGCACCTTACAAAACTTCAAGCAGATTCTGGAAAAAATTCTTTTTTTAGTCTGCCATAGACTTGGGACTGGGGAGAAAATTCACTTTTCAGCAGGACAATGATCCTATACCCAAAGCAAAAGCAACAATGGAACAGCTCAGCGAAAGGAATGTGATAGTTCTCAAGTGGCCAAGTCAAGGTCCAAACCTGCATCCAATAGAAAATCTGTGACGAGACTTGAAGACTTTAACGCCTAGACAATCCACCGTCAACTTGGAGAGAGAGTTCTAGAACAAGAATTCATAGGATGAGGGTGAAATGGGTAAACTAGGAGTAATTTAAGTGGAGGAGTAGCCTAGTAGTTAGAGTAACTGCCTAGTACTCAGAAGATAAAGGGTTTCAGTGTACCACCAGAAGTAGATTCCAAGGCAATGGAGGGTAGAGTGAGTTGCCCAAGATCATTAGAAGTGCCAGTGGGAATCAAACCCTTGATCTAACTTGTTATGGGCCATGTTAAGGACATTTTTGGAAATGGAGCTAAATTTGGGTTTGTTGTAACGGTGTGAAAATGTTTCAGTTTCTTATTCTTAATTACGTTTGAATATTTCTAAAAATTTTCTTTCATGCTGAATATGTAGAATATGTTGAAGAGATTAGTGAAGCAAACTCCTACTGTAATACACTTTAAATTGTATTTTTTTATAGCAAAATTGGAAAACTTTACAAGCTATGATGAATTATGCAAGATACTGTAGCATTAAATTGGAGCTATCAAACTCTAGACCATTTTTCAGACTATTAGATCCCTTCTCACGTCTATATGGTCATATCTTTTGCTATCATCCACAAAGAGGCAAACATTGTCCAATATCCTTTCTGCAATATCACTTACAAAAATGTTGAAGAACTAGATCAGTGACTGAACCCTGTGACACAACTCTGGTAACACTCCTTCTCAGAGTCAACTTCATTTACCGCTACCCTTTGTCACCATCAATACAACCAGTTTCTAAATCATTCATTCAATTGCTTTCACCTAGTGGTTCTCAACCCAGTCCTCAGGATTCACCTACCAATCAGGTTTTCAGAATAACTGCAATGAATATTTATGAGCAAAATCTGCATGTATTATTTTTATTAAAAACTATATATACCACCTTTCTAATAAAGCCAAAGCAGTTTAGAAAATTAAAAACTAATAAAACTGGTGAAAGAAGGGGACGGAGCTAACTGCTGAGGAAGATGGCTGCCTAAGAGGCTTGCTCCGGTGG
Organism: Ichthyophis bannanicus; assembly: GCA_033557465.1. Lineage (NCBI taxonomy): Eukaryota > Metazoa > Chordata > Amphibia > Gymnophiona > Ichthyophiidae > Ichthyophis > Ichthyophis bannanicus. The sequence goes on from CM066040.1 coordinate 31,930,672, forward strand.
CCCGATTTAGACTCCTAGCTGTCCTCTGTCCCTCCTCCACCCTCACAGTGCTTTTTTGCCTGCTTCAGCTGGTGGATTATGTCCACCCTTTAGCTAGCCACAGCGGTGGAAAAGGATGTCAAAAGGTCTAAACCTGAACCACTATCCCCTCTCAAAATGGCACAGACTAAAGAATCAGAGGAAGGCTTACGAGATCCTACAAGAGATCCAATAGGTCAAAGAGCTGGTCGCATCCAATGGAGAGACACTGGGGACAGTGCAAACAGAACTCTTGGAAGTCAAAGCTCAATTCTCTGCGCTTACTCTGAGACTGGATGTGGCCACTGCAATCCTACAGCACCATGAGGAGTTGTTACGACAGGAAAGAACACAAAGCACATCGCTCTACTCAAAAGACAAATGGAGGAACTAAACAATCATTCCCGCAGAAACATCATATAGATCCTTGGCATACCCAAGGGCACAGAAAGCACCGATTTGGTTTCCTTTTTGGAGCAGCTCCTGCCAAAACTCTTACAAATAGATTTTCAACAACCTCTTGAGATTGAGTGGGCACAAAGGACTCCCTCGCATTGGGCACTCTCCATGAAATATTCAAGACAGTTGTACAGTACCCTGAAGCTTGTGATAAGGAAGCTTATCATAGCTCAGGTAGGAGCTATAGAAAAGATGATGTGACTCTGAACAAGCAACCTGTCAGTTCTGGTAGAAGCAAGAAAACAGAGTTTTCACATAAAAGACTACCAGTCCCAGAATGCACCAGGTTTCCAGCAGCCATGAGAGGGGCTGAAGTGAGAGAATGTGTGTGCAATCAAGAGAGCTATGAGGTAATCCCTAAGCACTCATCTCAAAGGGCAGGGCCTGATTCAACACAGCTGCGCTGTGTTAGGGAGCAGCACACATTGGGACAGAATAAGAATAGAGCTTTTTCTTCAGATAACAGTTACTACAAGCTCCAGCCTGGCTTCAAGGAGAGTTTGAAGAACAGCTTCAGCAAAAGCCAAGCAGATAGAGAGAGAAGGAAACTCTCTGGAAGGAAGAGAAGAAAGCCCATTGGAAGGTCTGGGAGATTCCAAGGCAGTACCCATACTGGGAGGTATTCCAAATGCCAGCAGAGTCCATTGGACTGGATTCAGCCAGAGGAATGGATTGGCAGAGATAGGAATCACCAGTGGCTACCTGGAAGAGAGAAGACTGCATGTGGAAGGGACTTTCAGACCAAGGCCAGAAGGTATGTGAGAGAAGATCCAGTGTCCAGGGATCAAGATTGGAAGGCTGGACATCAGAATTGGATTACATATTGGCCAGGCTATACAGAGAGGAATAATGATAGCAGGAGAGGCTCAGGTATGAACACTGATCCAGACCCTATCTATAATAGAGAATGGCAGCAAGGGAATAAGCATTCTCATGATAGTGCCTTAATGAAAGACTCATCTGTGCCAATGTATGATATTGACCCTATGATTGTTGATGCAGGGGGAAATACAGCAGATGAAACTATTTACATGGACTGTTCTTTATCTAAATGCTATTGCTAGTTTTCTATGAGCAAACACATCAGCCATCACAAAGAAACCTAACTTTGTTCTTTATTTCCACTGCAAACAGCTCTTAAAGCAGGATTTGGGCTCACACAGTAGCAGCCAGCCAGCTAAAGGCTTTCAGCTGGTCCATTGATAGTAATTAGGGCTGCCCCTGATTGTGTGTGTGAGCAAGGGAGAATCACTGCTGAGATCGGCATGGAAAATAAGCAGAAGTTAACCTAACCAGCAAAGTTTATTCTTTACTTTGTGCCTTTGTATTTGGTAAGTATTTGCTAAGAAAACATTAGCTAATTGCCTGACAAGCTGAAGGTTGTTTTCTGGTTTACTTTGTGACTTTTTGTTATCCATTTTAAACACTGCAAGCAAGTAACCTCATTTATAGTGCTATCAAGCATACATGTGCTGGGTGAATTAAACCCCATCAATAAAAGAAGTATTTTATTGATCTTACCACTTGGTTTCACAACTCAAATTATTGTCATCAGCTGTGTTTGGGAGTGAATGAACTACAATACCCACAATACCTTGCAAGAATCATATGAATATATGCATCGTCAAGATTGTGTAAGTTCTCACCCTAGGCAGCCGTCTGACAAGCTCAACAGATTCTGCAGGTTGTACGCCTTCAGGTTCCAGTGCTGCATGAAGGCCACAAGTTCTTCTTTTTCCTGGACGTAAATAAAATAAACCATTGAATGTCAAAAACAACTCCTAGCCTTCCCCCACAATTGCAGAAGCTGAAAGCTTGGTAAGGTCTCGTTTACTTGGTTTGGCTCCAGACAACTCTACACAATTGCACCTGCTTGTTGACGATCCAGACTCTCTCCGTGCCTTCCTTAATGAGCTTGATGGAATGGACACTCATTGAGTTTCTTCGAGCTGTTCCATGCCACTTTGTGATAAGTGCCCTCTGGCACCTTTCTCACAATTGGACTTCAGCTTTTAGCTCAGATACTCGCTGGTCACCAACTCTGGACTACCCCATTACTTAAGTGACATCCGCATCAAAGCTTTTTTTTTTTTTTTACGATGCTAGGCCCTTTCCTCTTATGGGTTAATTTTGGTATATGTACTAGGGGCAAGTAACGTGCAGCAGTAAGCATCAGGTGAGAATGTGTATTCCTGATGTAACATGATACTTAATGCTTTAACTTTATAAGACTGCCGAATGTGTGACTGCGTATGTGTGAATGTTTGGGATGAGTGAAATATCCGTTGTGGAGGGAGGGGGTGGATTGAGGGGGGTATTGAATGTTTGGTCTCACTGGCTGATAGTAGGTTGGCATCACTGTATAAGATGATACTTGTTTTGTTATCTTCTGCATATGTCCCTGGCGTGAGTTCTTTGCAGTCCAGTCTTTGGCATAGTTACATCTTTCTTTCACATTCACTTTATGCAAGAGATGTCATTAACATAGTAAATGATGGCAGATTAAGACCAGCATGTCCCATATAGTCTGTCTCTCTTTAGCTACTCGCCAAAGTTCAAATGGCTAAATACCTATTTTTTCCCTCCTACTCTGGTCATAGTGGTGGTCTTCAAAAGTTGGGATTGGCATGATACTGCCTTGAGAACATTTTTTAAACTTGGTACCCCAAATCACCTGTATTGAAGGGTGTGCCCCTTAAAATTTTGTCCCTTAATGTCAAAGGTGTAAACAACCCTATAAAATGGAGGAAAATCCCGATGTACTGCCAAAAAGAGTCTGTGGATATTATTTATTTACAGGAAACCCATTTGACCCTAGCTGAATCCCTAAAACGGTGTGGGAATGTTTCTGCATGTTGCCTCATCTCCAGCCTTAAATAGGGCAGGGTTAGCTTTCTGATGAGAAGGAAACTACTACGCCCAGTCCTCCAAACTCATACAGACGTAGCTGGAAGATGGGTACCTGTTATTGTGCAGATAGGTACAATGACTTTAGCGTTGTTCTCAGTTTATGCTTCCAACCAAGGGCACCCTAGGTTTTTTCATGCCCTCACACAAGAACTCACAGACATTGCCCCTACACCAGTCTTGCTGGGAAGGGACTTTAACATGGTACTCGATCCTCTGCTTAATCATACTCCCTTTCAGCCTTCCCAAAAGAGCAAGTCTATTATGGCCTTATACTCCCTTATAGATGCTCTTGGATTACCTGACACTTGGCAGCTGCAATATCCGACATCTAAAGAGTTCACCATCTCCCTGCCCCACAAATCCCACTCAAAACTGATTTCTTGTTAGTTTCCAAATCTTTAATGCCGAGATTCTTACCAATGAAATCAAGGGAGTCCCGATTTATGTTTATGCTGCTATTACTCTGTCACTCCTTGGTAACTCCCTATCATTGGGTATGGCTCCTTGGGGCTAAACAAGACTCTTTTAAGCGACAAGGCCTTCATAACCTCCTCTGAACAAGTATACGGTCTTACTTTGCTTGTAATTCTCTGGTTGGAATCTTCTCCTACTCTATCAGAGCTGCAAGACAACGTAAATAAGCCCTACATGATCTTGAAGCCCAAATTAAAGCTGGGGAATGACTTCTTGTGAGTTGTTCGGATGCTGCCATTCTACTGTGCTATCAGTATAATTTGATATTAAGCTCTGAGGCACACCAGCAGATAATGGCGCAGCCAAGCCTATACTACATAGAAAACGGTCATGTGGGCCGTCAACTGGCAAATATACTCAAGACTCGCAAGGTTGGGGCATGAATAGTGGTGGTCAGGAACGAATCGAGAGCACCTTGTAGCTCAGGATGCAGCTATTCTGGATGAGTTCCAGGTTTTTTATGGAGACCTATATAGGTCTGACGTTCAAGACCATCCAGATGACTTTGCCTGCCTCATAGGGCACCTGAATAGGCTGGTACTTTAAGGTCCAGGTCACAGGGCTGGATGAGGATATTCAGGTGAATGCGAGGTCCTGCAAGCTATAGATCAATTGGCTCTTGGTAAGGCCTTGGGCCCAGAAAGCCTCCTGAGAGTTCTATCATCTATTCAAAGTTGAACTGGCCGACCATTTACAGCTGTACTTCAACATCTTGACCAAACAAGCTCCAGTGATGGATGCACTGGCAAAGGCTACCATAGTTGTACATGAGAAATCTGGAAGGAACTATCAAAAGTTTGAAAACTATAGGCCTATTTCTTTGCTTAACTCTGATTACAAAATCTATGCCAAGATTCTTGTTACCCATCTGAATAAGGTTATTTCCTCTTTGATTCACCCTGATCAATGCGGTTATGTGGCTGGACAATCAACTGTCGACAATGATAGACCATAACAAAGGAATCTATCCCTAGCTTGGAACTCCTCCACACTGTTGGTGAGCCTCTCCCTAGATGCAGAAAAGGCCTTCAATCAGCTCAAATGGTCTTGTCTCTTTCAGGCCCTTAAATGGTTTGGCATGGGTAACGAATTCATAGACAAAATCAGTTTGCTCTACACTCGATGCACTGCACGCATTTTTGCAAACTCCACGTTCTCTGCTCCATTCGCTCTCCACAGAGATACCCAATAAGGTTACCACTTGTCCTCTCTTCTTTTTAATCTGTCTCGAGTCCTTGGCACTACTCATTTGGCAATCCCAGAAAATTGATGGTGTCTCTCGAAGGTCATCAGATTAAACTTTCTGTTTATGCAGATCATCTTCTTTTCGTGGACACTGCGTCCCTTCCAGCAATCCTCGGTGTTATCAATCTCTATTTGTGCCGCTCCGGCTACAAGATCAATTGGGCAAAATCAGTGGCGATTCCCTTAAACAGTATCCACGGATGATTTACAGTCCTTTCCATTTCAATGGTCAGATTCTTCCTTCAAGTATTTGGGAGTACTCTACTGTCCTGGTATTCAGGATATGTTAGCTCGAAATGCTGCTGAATGTATTAGTATTAGCCAAGCATACACCACTTGATGGACACCAATGTTTCTGTCTTGGTAGGGTAGACTAGAAACCATCATGATGGTACTGGTCCCCAAAGTGAACTATATCCTCAGTATGCTCCCTCTCCTCTATCCTGTCTCTTTCTACAGGAAACTTGAAAAGCTGCTACTGGCTTTTCTCTGGCAGCTCAAAATACCCCGTATCACCTCCTGGAAACTAAAACTTCCCAAATCAAAAGGAGGAGTGCACTTTCCAGATTTTGAGTTGTATCACCATTCCTTTATCCTGAAGCAGGGTATCCTCTGGTGCCTAGATATATACCACAGAGTGCCCCATCCTGGGCTCTCCTAGAGAGGCATTTACTTGCTCCTACAACCATGCCTCTTCAGATTGGTATGACATGTGGGGGTTTAAGGACTCCCCTCCGATCATCCATTCCACACAAGCGGTGTTCCTTGCCTATATCTCACAATCCAAGGAGTTCACTACCTATCCTAGAGGTATGCCCACCTGGTTGAATCCTTATATTAAAATACACAATTGACCCTTTTAGATGGCGGCTATGGCAATAACATGGTATCTGGACCATTGGATAGATCCTCGATACCAATGAGTATAAACCCTTTGTCAACTTCCATTGAAAGTCTGGATTCCCATCCCATTGTCTATTTCAATGGTATCAGCTTTGCCACTGTCTTACTAAAGCGGGCATCATCGCTTCACAACTCCTGGATGAGTGGAATGTCCTGGTTAGGGTAAGGAAGCTTGCATACTCCAGGAAGCTTGTGTCAATACTATAGAATTCTTTCAGGACTGGAGTCAGTCATTCCTGCACTGGCACTGAAAGGGTCTGGGAGACTGAGGCGGGGGAACTTCTTTTGCCAACACTGGGACAAATACCGGGGCCCCCTGTTTAGGATATCCCGCTCAGCCTCCCTTATGCAAACACTTTATTTTTTGTGCACCGGGCATTTTTAGCCCTGGTCACCCTCTCAAAATGGCAGCCCCAGCAAGGGAATTGCTGCTAGTCTTGAGCATCCTCGCTGGGCACCCTCTCATTTGCTTTTTTTCTGCCCCCAATATGCAGAGATACTGGCAGCGTGTCTAGTCTCAGATTTCTTGTATTCTATAATTGTCAGAAACCCTTATCTTGTGGATAAAAGTCTGTAAATCCTTGGTGGACATTCCGGATTTACAAAAGGAAGATCAATTTCTTTTTGATGTAAAATAATTGTTAACCATTGGAAAGACTCATCTGTTGTTGATACTGGCCATTGGCAGAATCTATTATATCTCCACCGTAGATATCAAGCTATATAGGCCACCTTGACCCCATCAAATAGAGCTAGCTCACTGAAATGGAAGACCCTTGATACTTTTACATTAAGGGGTGTTTTGAGGCCCTAATTTGGTGGTAACTGACTGAGAATCTTGATTTCCTTGTTTACCCTTATCAATGGTGAATAGCTGTTGTGAGCCAGGGATGGGGAAGTGGGGATGTTGTTGTGTTCTTTAAATGTTTCTATGGTTATTTTGTTTTGTTAAAAATGAAAATAAAGTTTAAAAAAAAGTGGTGAAAAAAGCCACAGAGAGCAAATGAAAAACAGAAAAAATGGTTCAGTAATAGAGAGTAGGATCTGCAGGTTTCCGACCATCAATCTAGGCCTCAAAGGACTGGGTGAATAAATGGGTTTTCAGTGGGGCTTTAAAGATTGGGTAAGATGATTCGAGATGGAAGGAGCGCTGCAAGGAATTTCAAAGAATGGGGACAGAAAAAAAATGTTGATCGAAGGGTAGACTCTAATCTAACCTTAGAGCAGCGTTTTTCAACCACTGTGCCGCGGCAAACTAGTGTGCCGTGAGATATTGTCTGGTGTGCCGTGGGAAAAATTCCAATTTCATCCGTAACATGTGGCCTCGGCTCACAAATTAGGGTTGCCAACCGGCCGGTTTTCAGCCGGCCTGGCCGGTTTTTCCATGGCCAGGCCGGCTGCCGGCACAGTTGTAAAACCGGCCATTGAAAAGCCGTTTTTTTGCTCTGGCCGCAAGATCGGGAGCGGCCAGAGCAAAAAAACGGCTTTTGTGCCGAAGTCCGCGGCGCGAACGCGATCGCGATTCCCTATAGCAGTGCAGCCGCTGGTTCTGCTTTGTACAGAGCAGCGGCTGCACTACACTTACATTGAAAAGTAAAGAGAAACTGTGTCAGGAGCCCTCCGATCATGCAGAGCCCGAGGAAGTGATGTCATGGGGGCGGGCTCCTCACAGGCTGTCTTTCCTTTTCAAATTAACTTTAGCCTTCGATTCTGTAAACCACGATATACTAATTCAACGTCTGAGAGAGAAGGGGATTCGAAGCACAGCACTGGAATGGTTTAGATCCTACCTTTCCAACAGGTGGCAACAAGTTAAAACAGGCCAGAAATCCTCAGAGCCGTTCCTACAGTCTCAAGGCGTACCACAAGGATCTTCACTATCGGCGTTAATGTTCAATATTTATATGCAGCCGATTTGTGAATTGATCAGATCCTTTAACGTGCAATGCTTGGCATACGCTGATGACATCCTCATATACATGCCGTTCAAAACTGACCAACCAGTGTTTACTCCAATAACCAACTGTTTCGGGAGCAGTAGCTGAATGGTTGCTGACTCAAAACCTAAGAATAAATCATAGCAAAACTGATGTCCTATTTGTTACAAGGAATCTTAAGTTTGTACCTCCGCCGTCACTGCTGGTCAACAACACAGAACTGACGTCCAAACCCACGATCAGATACCTCGGCATAACATTAGATCAACACCTGGACATGACAATGCACGTGAAGAATGTGACAAAGAATATATACCATAAGATCAGAACACTACGCCACCTCCGTCCACTACTAGACTATACTGATTACCGGTCAACCTTCCAGGCACTAGTCCTGCCACATCTAGATTTTGCAAACATCATCCTCCACGGGCTCCCTCAATCAACCTTAAATCCACTACGTCTGGCTATGAATACAGCTGCTAGAGTCCTCTCTGGGTCACCAAGGTCTGCTCATATAACGCCTATCATGAAAGACCTACACTGGCTACCACTACAAGCCAGACTCTCATACAAGTCACTAGTTTTGACCTTCAAAGCCATGAATATCTACCCACCAACACCAATCAGAAAACTAATCCATAACACCCCTGAAAATAGAAACAGAAGGACTACAACTATGAACACTTTAATAGTTCCTAAGATGATGACTTCATGTACTAAAGCCACATCAAACAGAGCTTTTTCATTGTTCGCACCCAGGAATTGGAATAAACTTCCCCACGAAATCCGCGGCATCAAAAGTCTATTACAATTCCGCAAAGCCGTAAAGCATCACTTATTCACAAAATACTACCCAGAAGTGTCCATGGACACTCACACAGCCAACAGGCCTCCCACTCACACCAAACACCCTAGCACTTTAATCCAACCAGAAAACGGCTAGTCCCCACGAAAATCTACCTTACTACTATAGACTCATCCTACCCATGAATACATGTTCAATATTCACTCGAGTTTAAATAAGGTACATAATTAAAGCATATAAATAGTATATCGTTTATTGTACATAGTTATCCCTGTTATTCCATGTTTTATATTCCCTTGTTCTCTGTAAACTCGATGTTACCTGTACACATTGCAGTATATTTTGTTCGATGTACACCGCGCTGATTTTAATAGCGCGGTATATAAGAGATGTTAAATAAATAAATAAATAAATAGCTGCAATAAAGTTAATTTGAAAAGGAAAGACAGCCTGTGAGGAGCCCGCCCCCATGACATCACTTCCTCGGGCTCTGCGATGACCGGAGGGCTCCTGACACAGTTTCTCTTTACTTTTCAATGTAAGTGTAGTGCAGCCGCTGCTCTGTACAAAGCAGAAGCAGCGGCTTGGGCAGAGGGGAGGGGGGGTGTGTGTGAGTGAACCAGCAAGGGGGGGGGGAGTGTGAGTGAACCAGCAAGGGGGGGGGGAGTGTGAGTGAACCAGCAGTGGAGGGGGGGGGTGGTGTGAGTGAACCAGCAAGGGGGGGGGGGGCGATGGTGTGAGTGAACCAGCAGGGGAGGGGGGTAAGTGTGTGAGTGACCCAGCAGGAGGGGTGAGTAAGTGACAGGGGGGTGGGTGAGTGAACCAGCAGTGGAGGGGGGGGGGGTGGTGTGAGTGAACCAGCAGGGGAGGGGAGTTGGTGTGAACCAGCAGGGGAGGGGGGTTGGTGTGAGTGTTTGATTCCTATTCAAGAGAATTACTTTATATATAGTCAATATAGGCACAGAGGTAAATTTTTTTAACATTTTCTAATGGTGGTGTGCCTCGTGATTTTTTTCATGAAAAAAGTGTGCCTTTGCACAAAAAAGGTTGAAAAACACTGCCTTAGAGGAAGGGGGAATGTAGAGTCTGTTGTCATGCAGAGAATGCAATGTTTGAGGTGAGGTGTGGAAAGTAAGATGGGAAGACCAATAAGAGGGGCAATCTTTAGAGAGAATTTTATGAGCAAGGGTTAGAAGCTTGAATTGAATGTGAGCTAAGACAAGCAACCAGTGATAATGTTTCAGAAGTAGGATGACTTGATCATATTTAACTGCAGAAGATAAGATATGGACAGCTGTATTTTGGACTGCTTGACGTCACTTCAAGGTGAAAAGAGGAAGGCTAGCATAAATAGTGTTAGTATAGCCCAAACGTGTAATAAAACAGCAGAGTAAGAGAGAGGTCAAGGAAAGCACAAATAGTGCAACATTGGCTCAAAGTGAAGAAAGACTTTCACAATGGAATTATCATGTTGCGTAAAGATCAGATCAGAGTCTAGCATGGCACCAAGATATAGCTGACTTGTATTGGTGATTCTTTGATGGAGGATGTAAAGGCTGGGGGAGTGAGACCACCTGTGAATCAGATAGCATAAGTCTTATTAGGATGAAGTTTAAGTCTATTGGAACAGAGCCAAAAGGCAATGAGATCAAGAAAGTGACTAATCTGGGGAAGATTAGGAGTTCAGGAATCCAAATGATATAAGAGCAAAATGTCATATGTATAATATAAGTAAGCACTAATATTGAGGTCTTGAATCAGGGTGATAAGAACACTGAGAAAGATGTTAAAAAGCATAAGAGACAGAATAGATCCCTGTGGAGTGCACAGGGAAGGGGTAGTGGAGTGAAAGAAGAGGAAGTGGCAACTACCTGAAAGAAACAATTAGAGAAGGAAGTGAAACAATGGAGAACCAAACCAGTAATGTCAAGATCTGCTAGATGAACTGAAATAATCAAATAATCCACAGTGTCAAATGAGACTGAGATCTAGGGATATTTCAAGAGTGATATTTCTATGTTCAAGAGATGAATAAATTTGTCTCCATTGCATGCAAATCTCCCTCATGCATATTCATTGTGGTTATCTGAAAATCTGGCTGGCTAGGTGTACCCCATAGACTGGGTTAAGAGCCCCTACTTTAGGCCCATATGAAAGGTGCTCATTTTTTTTTTATAAGTCACTTACGTGGAACTGTAGCAAAAGCCTTCTTGAAATCTAAGTACATCACATGTACTCCCCCTCAATTTAACTCTGGTCACACAGTCAAAGATATTAGTCATCTGACAGGACCTAGCTCTATTAAATCCATATTGTCTTATATCCTGGTTTCTAGAAATTGTGCTATGCTTCCTTACTTCTTATGTAAAAATGAATCACATTTACTCATCTCTAGTCTTCCAAATAAGCACTGAAAAGGTCATTAGAACTTCTTTAAGTTCCTTCAATACAATCTGTCTTCCATCTAGCGCCATCATGAACCCAGTCTTCTGAAAATCATTTGAGGTCTGTCTCACTTCCTTTTTTATCTGTTCCATTTCCTATGAGCCTACACCTAGAAATATAGAAACTGGTCATGTGGTCCTTTTCTGCTGTCATATCTAGACTGCTCTTCCATATCAACTATAATAGTCCCCTTTTTACTTTTAGAGATACTGTTTGTCCCATGCTTTTTTGAATTCAGATACTGTCCTCGTCTCTACCATCGCCATTGGGAGACTATTCCATGCATCTGCCACTCTTTCCATAAAGAAATATTTCTGCATACTATTCCTGAGTCTATCCCCTTTCACTCTCATCCTATGTTCCCTCAAAGCAGAGCTTGCTTTCAATCGAAAGAGACTCTCCTCCTGTGCTTTTATGCCATGGAGGCATTTAAATATTTCTATCATATCTCCTCTATCTCTCTTTTCCTCTAAAGTATACATATTAAGATGGCTGGACAGTCATAAATTGAAGTTAAAAGGATCTAAAACAGAAAGCCAATGGATGAGTCAACAGAATAGGCCATCAAGATTTATTCCCATTATTATTTTTGTATTTGTTTTAAACTTTTGTTAAACATGGACCATAATGTAGGTCATTTGTGGATCACTTTTAGGTCATTGGCAAAGTAAATTAAACAGTTAACCAAAGAAAGAACTAGAGTGACCTTTGGCCATAAGCTAAATATAGGAAAGCTGAATATGGAGTAAACAGAGAAATTAAATAAGCTAATTTTCAGTGGAACTGATTAGGGGTAACTATACGTTTTTACAGATTTAACCCACAAGAGCTAATTAGGGGGTTGGATTAGGACAAAATTACTTTTCATTAGTTGGTTAGAATTTTGTTTTGTACTAGGAAGGGAACAGTAAGTAACATAAATCAATTGTTGGCCATCTGCAAACTATCAAATCAACCAATAATTATGCCAATTTCTGTATTAAGATGCTACTGTCGATTTCTAATTGGTCTGGGCCTTTCTGTACTCCAAGCAACAAGATTCTACAAAGGATACTGCTTTAAACTTCATACCTCATAAATTCATAATATATTTTAATCTGGAAGGATAAATAGATCATTTCATACTCTGAAACAACCAAGTTGGTGAGCCAGCAGGGAACATGGAGGTGGAAGATAGCTTTTCACAGAAAAGAGGATAGATTACTTGCAGGGAAGCTGAGGAAAAGTGAGGGACTTTGGTAAATCTTTTGTTTTTCTCTCGATGAGTATCAAAGCTCCTAACAGCAGATGGATGGCCTGGAAACATGTTGCCAAAGCTGTCACCACTGTTCATACTTCTGCATTCATCCAGACAGACAATGTGAAAGGTACTTACAAGCTAATTTCCTCAGAAAACAGATGGTGAAATCATATGCAGCCCTGGAAGTGGAAGAGGGGGAACCATTGGAAAAGTGGAGGATGAACCAGAATTCATCAATGCCAAAGCTATAGAATCAATATCCACTAAGACTGCTGTTCATCCCAACTTATACACTATAAACCAGAAGGATAAACCCCTGCCCACTATATGTCCTGAAAACAAATAAATTTTTGTTGGATTATTTGCCTCGAAAGAGATACCCTCTCGTAGCAAATCTTATAAGCTATAGAATCAGCAACCACTGCACTTAAAAGGGTAATGATGGCTGATGACTCTTCTGTGGGGTAAGGAGAGGGTCTATCTGTTCACTAGATATAATATTCCAGGAACTTTCTGCCAGGTGCCAATCCCAGATGTTATGGAATGTTTTCCGAAAATCATTAAGCCTGTTATCTGATGTTGCTGATCCCTACTACCATGAATGATACTGAAAGTTGCCACACAGAAGATATCAAGTGGAGAGGATGCATAATTGTGTAAATAGTTCTGACAAGACCACTTCAGCTTCATGGACCATGGATGACAATTCCAAGTACTGCTATTGAAGAAAGAGCAAAGTGTATCCCAGAACAGACCGGCAAACCTGCCATGGATAAGGCAAAGAAAAGACAGACATTTGTTTATTGCACACTATCTTGGCAGAATGAAAGTGAGAGACATTACAAGGGGGTGCAGGACATTTTACAAACTCCCTGAAAACATCAAGTTCAAGAAACATTGGATGGCATATAGTACGAAATTACCAGGGCTTAGTTTCTGGGGGAATGTGCTGGAATGCAGTTCTGGCATTTTAGACCCCAGAACAGCAGAGGTTCTGCTCCAGCCCCTCTTTCTAGGCAGCCTGAAGGGAAAGGGAGGGGAGGGGAGGAGGTAAGACTGGAGCACTCACTCTGTTCCCTAATCCAGACCTCTGGCTGGCCTGCCTGCCCCCTTCCCATCCGCACTTTTTATTCCTACAAATTAAGCCCTGGAAATTACTGCCGTGGTATAGTACTAAATGGTAAAGAACATAGTAGCATAGTATGTAAGGGCAGATAAAAACCAGTATAGTCCATCTAGCCTGCCCAGTAAGGTAGCTAGAGTGGTTGTAACTGTCGCTCCAGGCAGGTCCCCTCTCTCTATGCCACTCTGTGCAGGTCAGCCCCCCTCTATTTACTGAAATATAAAAGATATCTAAGGTTGCTTTGATTTCATCCTCTTGCTATAAAAGGGATCCACTGTGTCTGTCCCCTGCCATTTTGAATTCTGTCACTGTATGTGCCCCCATCACTTCCTTCGGGAGGGCATTCCAAGCATCCACCAGCCTTTCAGTGGAAAAGTATTTCCTGACGTTGCCTTTCAGTTTACCTCCTTGCAGCTTCATGTTATGCCCTCTAGTTTTACAGCTTCCCCATCTTTGGAAGAGGTTTGTTTGTTCATTAATACAGACCTTTAAATACTTAAAGGTATCATATCTCCCCTGTCCCTCCTTCCCTCCAGGTATACATATTAAGGTCTTCAAGTCTCTTCTCATACATTTTCTAGCGCAGGCTCCAAATCATTTTGGTTGCCTTCCTCTAAACCGTTTCAAGTTTCAAAACAAAAAAATGCCTTATTGGGTCAGACCAAGGTCCATCAAGCCCAGTATCCTGTTTCCAACAGTGGCCAATCTAGGTCACAAGTACCTAGCAGGTTCCCAAAAAGACACAGGTTCCACAATGCTTGTCCTGGGGCAAGCAGTGGATCTCCCGGGTCCTCTTTAATAATGGTTTATAGACCTTTCCTCCAGGAACTTGTCCAAACCTTTTTTAAAACTACACTAACAGCTTTTGCTATATCCTCTGGCAACAAATTCCAGAGTTTGATTACCATATTTCCCAGACTATAAGTTGCTCCTGTGTATAAGTCACAGAGGCCAAAATTGGTGATTTCATTGGTAAAATCATAATATAATTCACCCTGCTATATAAATCACTGGTACTAAAAATAAAGCGCAGGACAACACTGCTGCTTTTTTAAAACCTGATTTTTTTCTGTTTCACTTTCATTTTACAAAAACACTCATCAATGTTGATTGTGAAGTCCGGTGTCACTGTGTGTGTGTTGATTTCTTTGTTTATGAATTCCCTGAAATTCCGTACTTTGTCCAAGAAATCAGCATGGAGCTGCCGACACATGGTTGTTCTTTGTCTAATGCTTAATTTGTTTGTTTCTTATCATAAATTGGTAGTACGATGAATGACCAGCCTTGAATCCCTCAATATTAATTTCCCTGGTGATATGAAACTGCTTTGAATCGCACCGGCACAGTGGACAGTCCACGACCCTGGGCCCACTGTTGTACGAAGAACTGAAGCAGATGTGCTTCTAATTCAGGCAACCATGCTTAGTGGCCACAATTTGCCTTCTTGATGCATTTCATCAAGCTATGCCACTCTCCTCCTCTACTGCTATCCCGCTCTCAGTTGGTGTACCCCAAGGATCTGTCTTGGGTTCGCTCCTTTTCTCTCTCTATACCCAGTCCCTTGGTGCGCTCATCTCTTCCCATGGCTTTCAGTGCCATCTTTAAGCTGATGACTCCCAGATTTACCTCTCTGCACCTGAAATCTCTCCGGTAACCAAGCCAGGATCTCTGCCTGCCTTTCTGACATTGCTGCTTGGATGTCTCACCGCCACTTTAAATTGAACATGGCCAAAACTGAGCTTCTTATTTTTCCCCCCTAAACCCTCCTCTCCCCTTCCTCCTTTCTTAGTCTCTGTGGATAACTACTCCTCCCTGTCTCCTCAGTTCGCAAACTTGGGGTCGTCTTTGACTCCTCTCTCCTTCTCCACACACATCCAACTGATAGCTAAAACATGCTGTTTTTCTACATCAACAAAATTCATATTCCTTTCTGAATATACTACTAAGACACTTATCCACAACTTAGTCACCTCCCATCTAGACTATTGTAACCTACTCCTTGCTGGTCTCCCTCTGAATCATC
The DNA here is from genome assembly GCA_033557465.1 of Ichthyophis bannanicus. NCBI lineage: Eukaryota > Metazoa > Chordata > Amphibia > Gymnophiona > Ichthyophiidae > Ichthyophis > Ichthyophis bannanicus. Next base: position 31,946,257 of record CM066040.1, read on the forward strand.
CTTTTCCCCTTCAATCTGTTCCTCTGCTGCACAGCTAGTCTTCCACTGCCTTGTCATGCTCATTTTACCTCTCTTATAACATAGTAAAATAGTATATGATGGCAGATAAAGACAGTATGGTCCATCTAATCTGCCCCGCTCCGTGCAGGTCACCCCTCCCCATGCCCTTGTTTAGGGGTGTACCCACTGCTCTGTGTAGGTCAACCATATTTGTTGAGATATGAGATAGTTATGTTATACTTATTTTGATTTTATCCTGTTGCTATAAAGGGATCCACTTTGTCTGTCCCATGCCTGTTTGAATTTTGTCACTGTATTTGCTCCTACCAGTTCCATCGGGAGGGCATTCCAAGCATCCACCACCCTTTTCGTGAAAGTATTTCCTGACATTGCCTTTCAGTTTACCCCCTTGCAGCTTCATGTTATGCCCTCTAGTTTTACAGCTTCCACATCTTTGGAAGAGGTTTGTTTGTTTATTAATACTCTTTAGGTATTTAAAGGTCTGAATCATATCTCCCCATCCCTCCTCTCCTCCAGAGTGTACATATTTAGGTCTTCAAGTCTCTTCTAATAAATCTTCTGACGCAGGTTCCAAATAATTTTGGTTGCCTTTCTCTGAACCGTTTCCAGTCTATTTATATCTTTTGTGAGATATGGTCTCCAAAACTGACCACAATATTCCAAGTGAGGCCCCACTAGCGACTTGTACAGTGGTATTAGTACCTCTTCCTTTCTGTTGGTAATTCCTCTCTGTATGCAACCCAGCATCCTTCTGGCTTTTGTCACCGCCTTGTCACACTGTTTTGCCACCTTGAGATCCTCTGAAACAATCACTCCGAGGTCCTTCTCCTAGTCCGTGCACACCAACCTCTCACCCACTATTACATACAATTCCCTTGTATTTCTGCTTCCCATGTGCATGACACTGCACCTTTTGACATTAAATCTTAAAAGCCAAGCATTAGACCATTCTTCCAGCTTTTGTAGATCTTTCCTCTTGCTATCCACTACCTCAGGGGAGTCCACTCTGTTGCAAATTTTCATGTCATCTGCAAAAAGACAGACTTTGCCATTCAGTCCTTCAGCAATATCACACACAAATACATTGAACAGTATTGGCGCCAGGAGCAAACCCTGGGGCACACCGCTGGTCACCATCCTTTCATCCGAGTGAGTTCCGTTTACCATCTCTGTCAGTCAACCAATTTCTGATCCAGTTCACCACCTTGGGACCCATCCTCAAGCTGTTGAGTTTATTGATAAGCCTCCTATGAAGAACAGTATCAAAAGTTTTGCTGAAATCTAATTAGATCACATCCATCGCATGTCCTTGATCTAGTTCTCTGGTCACCCTGTCAAAGAACTCAATCAGATTTGTTTAGCACGATTGTCATTTGGCAAAAACCATGTTGCCTCTGATCATGAACCCTTTTTTTTTCAAGAAAGTCCACTATTTGCTCTTTCAGGAGCATCTCCATTACTTTTCCTGCCACAGAGGTAAGGCTTACTGGCCTGTAGTTTGTCATCTCCTACCCTGTGGGCCAGTCTCCTCGCACTACACATCACTTCACTCCTCTTCTCTCATGTTCTAATAGTAAATCATAATACACCAATCCCTAAAATCCACTCCCTTAGACACTCTAACATACAATCCTCCCCCCCACTCCACACTCATACCAGCTTCCACACTCGGATCTGCAAGCTCAAATTGCTCCATACAAACTCCAACCTCATCCCCAACACTCCCTCTGACAACCTCCACCCTCCCCTCAAATGTGCCCTAATCAACGTCCGCTCAGCCAGGAATAAAATCCCTCTAATTACTGACCTTATATTTGACCATGACTTTGGACATCCTTTGTCTTACCGAAACCTGGATCCAAGAATCTGACTCCATCCCAATACATACGCAATCAACGTCTGCAACAGAATATCCAGCAGAGGCGGAGGTGTTGCTATTATTTCAAGAGCTAACCTAAACCTCTCCACAGTTGAATCCATCTCCACCTCAGGCATGGACTCCATTAGAGTCTCTAGTCCTACCCTTTCTCTGCACCTCATTTATAGGGTGCCCAAAGCAGACTCAACTGATCTCTCTACGATACTTGAGACAGCCTGCTCCCCCCAACCCATCTCACGCCCACTCATAATCCTAGGAGACCTAAACCTACACTCAACAACCTCAAAGCAGTCTTCTTCATTTCTCCAAGCAATGGAGGCCCTCCACTTTACCCAAATCCTAGAACTACCCACACACTCCAAAGGCAATATCCTTGACTTAATATTTATCCCACAGCAAAACACTATCCTCCAAACAGATCTTACACACTATTCAACCTATTCCCTGGTCAGACCATACCCTCATCCTCTTTTCAATCCCCCACTCCCCACATAAAAAACTTCAAATAACTCCACCCCAACATACCCGCAAATTCAAACAATTCAATGCTGCCACCTTCCTTGAGCAAATAATACCATCCTTAGACTTACTCAATAGCAAACACCAGAACCTTGACCCTCATGTAAACGAATTGAACGACATTCTCTCCTCTGCTGCCCTTTTACCACCTAAACAACCTCCTCAAAGCCAAGGCAGAAAAGCTCCCTGGTACTCTACAAAACTAAGAGACCTAAAAAGAGAACTCAGATGCCTAGAACGTCAGTTGAGACGCTCTCTTAACCCAAACACAAATGGAGATCTACAAAAGCAAACTCCAAGCTTACTGCTCTGAAACTCTAAAACATAAAAGAGAATACAACAAAAATATGATCCAATGTTCTCTTAATAAACCGAGAGAGCTCTTTTCCATCGCTAAATCCTTAATAATGGAACCCCAACATCAGGACTTGACTCCAAAGATAACCGCCCAAACTATAGCCAACCACCTTACCTCAAAATTCCCCCCACCCCCCTCTACAACTAACCCCCAACCATTACATGACCACAGTGTCTGACCTCACACTTTCACTCCCTCAATTACCTGGAATGACTTTGAATCCCTCACTGTGAAAAACATATCCAATACCTTTAAAGAACTAAATGCCTCAACTTCTGCCCTGGACCCTTGCCCTGTATCCTGTCTTAAGACTACTCATAGCACCATTAGCCCTTACATACTCCACATTGTACAGTCCTCTCTCCAGACTGGCTCCGTACCAGCACCCCTAAAATGTGCCTCTATCCACCCCATCCTAAAAGGATCAAAACTTGACCCTACCTCACCTACCTCCTACAGACCTATCTCCAGTATCCCCTTCCTTGCTAAGATAACAAAAAAACTAGTCCAAAATCAACTTCAGAATTTCATAGATGAGCACTCTCCGCTCGACCTACTCCAACATGGCTTCAAAAAGAATCATGGAGTGGAAACCCTCCTAGCTTCTCTCCTAGATTCACTCTACCTATTTACCCAGAATCCCACCCAAGGATGCCTCCTTATATTTCTCAACTTATCCTCAGCTTTTGATTCCCTTCCTTACCACCAACTTCTAGATAGGCTCTATGAAATAGGACTGAGGGATACAACACTAAAATGGTTCCACTCTTACCTAGAAAACAGAACTCAACAGGTCCGTATAGGGAATGACATATCCCTCCCATTTATCCTAAAACAGAGAGTTCCCCAAGGATCCAGTTTATCTGCACTACTATTTAACATATTCCTTCAACCAGTTTGCAAGATTTTTCAAAATTATGGAATTTATTACCAGTTATACGCAGACGACATTATGTGTTTCACCCCTTTCAATTTAACAAACCCTAATTTTTCAAACCTAATTGAATGCATTGCAAACCTGAAGACTTGACTTTCAAATCACAACCTCATAATTAACCAATCTAAAACTGAAGCCCTTCAAGTATTCACCAACGCTTCCTATACCCCACCTACAACCCTTACACTTGGAGATATTACCCTCACCATTAAAAATCAAGTGAAATATCTCAGTCTTATCCTTGATCAGAACCTTACATTCCACGAACAGATAAAAAAAACCCTCTAACACAATATATGCAAAACTACGTACCCTTCGGAACCTCCAACCTCTCCTAAACCCAGAATCCTTTTGCACTGTCTGCCAGGCCCTCACCATCCCAACCCTTGACTACTGCAATCTCATATATCATGGCCTTCCTAAGAACAGCCTACATCCCATCCAAATGGCACAGAACACAATAGCTCGGCTCGGCTCGTCACAAATAACCCCAGATGCTCACACATAACACCAATCCTCTACAATCTACACTGGCTCCCCATTCAGTCCAGAGCTAAATTCAAAGCAATCACCCTCATTCACAAAATCATTTCCAATGAGTCAGCTCCTTGCCTCTCCTTGCTCCTATCCAATTCCAATAACAATAGAACACGCTGCACCATCACCAAAAACCTTCTATCCATCCCAACATCTAAGAGAACATGTAGCCAAACTACCTGTAATCGTGCATTCTCCCTTTACGCCCCCTCTATCTGGAATGCCTTACCATATGAATTACAGAACTGTCCCAATCACTCTGAATTCCGGAAGAAATTGAAAACTCATCTCTTCCAGGAACACTTTTCCCTACTTACATAGCTCCCTCTAACCTCCTATATAATTCTCCATGTAAATAACCCTTTATGCCTCCATGTAAATAGTTCTTAAGCCTCCGCAAGGAGTAAGTTTCTTGCTAATCATTTATGCTGTGATCCTTATTGTTACAATGTATTCAGTTGAAATGTACCGTACTGTCTGTTATGTTCCTTGTAAACCGTCTTGAATTGTAGAAAGTCGGTATATAAAACCTGTTAAATAAATAAATAAATCTCTTCCCCATTACCACTTTTGTGGAGAGGTACCACATCAGCCCTTCTCCAGTCCTGTGGAACTTCTCCTGTCTCTAAGGATCTATTAAAACATCCTTTAACAGCCCTGCAAGTACCTTTCTGACCTCTTCAGTATCCTGGGATATATCCCATCCGGTCCCATGGCCTTGTCCACTTTCAGTTTTGCAAGCTGTTCTAACACATCTTCTGTGAATGGTATGGTATCTACCCCATTCCCATTTGTATATTTGTCAATCACAGGTGGTCCTTTTCCAGGATTTTCTTTAGTAAAAACAGAGCAGAAGTATTTGTTTAGCATTTTTGCTTTTTTCAGTGTCACTTTCCACAAATCAGTTCCCAGCACTTTTGAGTCCTGCAATTCCACCTCTGATTTTCCTCCTCTCCTGAATATACCTGAGAAAAATTGCTGCCACACTTCACATCTTTAGCCATCTTTTCTTCTACCTTTGATTTTTCTATTCTTATTTCACTTCATTGGCTCCCTATCCATTTCCGCATCCAGTTCAAACCTCTACTGATGATCTATAAGTGCATTCACTCTGCAGCTCCTCACTACCTTTCCTCTCTTATCTCTCTCTACACCCCTCCTCGGGAACTCCGCTGTTATGGCAAATTGCTTCTATTGTGCCCTTCTGTTCTATTGCTAACTCCAGACTTTGTTCCAGGAATAAGGAGCAGTAGGGTGAAAGGAGCAAACTACCCAAGTCTGTACGTCAGGAGCCTTCTCTGACCCTTTCCAAATCCAGGCTGAAAACTCACCTCTTCACTGCTGCTTTCGGATCTTGACTCACCTGATCTGCTTGTGTTTCCTTACCATTCCCCCTAGATGTATCCTATGTCTACAGCTATTGTGTTGTCTGTCTTGACTAGACTAATCTCTGATGAGCAGGGACCATCTTTTACAGTGCTGCATACATATTGTAGCGCTATACAAATGTTCAGTAGTAGTAGTTTTCCCTGCATCTTCCTCCAGTCATCCCAAAATTTCGCTCGGTGGCTCTGTTATGTTCTTCTGTGTAATGAATAACTTTCAATTTGAATTCCATGGTGTAAGTTCCATGCCTTCGGTGTCACCATTTCCTGTGGGGTTAAAATGAAAATTTGGGTTGGTATGCTATTTCCGAGTATAGTCCAAGTACAAACCAGTCTGCTGATTGGAGGGTCTGCCTGCAAGTGTTAGGCATAGAGTGGAAGGTCCAGGGAGAAATATCATCCACTGCGCAGGTGCGAGTATTTATATGCAGTTCAAGGGGTGTGGTCCACTGGATAAAATGTATTAGGTCACTCTTTTGTATAGGTTGTGCCATCCCTTCCTGATGGAAAAAAACCCTGTTTTTTTTTATTTCGGGAAATGCAGAATGTGTTGAATGAAAAACTATTTTCTTATTAGTCTTTAATGGATTACACTGTAGCTTCATTCTTTGTCCACTAGACTTTCTACTTTATGATGGTGTATACAATTGATCTGTGTTTGCCTATTCCACTCCATTCATTATTTTTTAGAATTTTAGCATATCTCCCCTCAGCCATCTCTTTTCCAAGTTGAAGAGCTCTAACCTTTTTAACTTTTCCTCATAGAGGTATCCTTCGATTCCCTTTACCATTTTGGTGGCTCTTCTCTGTACCTTTTCTAATTCCACTATATCCTTTTTAAGATACAGCAACCGATATTGCACACAATATTCAAAGTGTGCTCGCACCATGGAACGATAGAGAGGCATAATATCCTATGTTTTATTCTCCATTCCTTTCCTTATGATTCCTAGCTTTCTATTTGCTTTCTTGGCTACCACTACACAGTTGGTGGAGAGTTTCAATGTGTTATCCACGATGACGCCTAAATCTTTTTCTTGGGTGGTGGTTCCTAATGTGGAACCTTGCATCATGTAACTATAGTTTGGGTTGTTCTTTCCTAGGTGCATAACCTTGCACTTGTCCACATTAAATTTCATCTGTATGGAGTGGAAACATGGACTCTGCTCAAACCTGACTTGAAGAAACTCGAAGTCTTTCAAATACGATACCTGAGACAGATTTTGGGTCTCTTCGTGATTGCCATCAAAACGAAACAATTCGGACAAGTGTGACCATAAATCCTCAGTTGAAGAACAAATCCAAAAATACAGACTGCGCTGGTTTGGCCATGTTTGCAGAATGAACAGCAGTCGGCTGCCATACAAACTCTTCTGGTAAGAGCGACCTCTCCACTGGAGGGTTCAACGAGAGCACCAAAGAAAATGTGGCTCAAATTCATTGAGGAAGACCTAAGGAACCAATGATTGACCATCAATGATGTCAGAAATATTGCCACTGATAGCCAAGGTTGGAAGCATACTGTAAGCAATGCACGGACTCCAGTGAAACCTACAGCAGCATATTAGCTGAGAGGACACCCTTCTCTCTAAGCGCCAGCTAGGGATTAAAGAAGAAGAAGAAATTTCATCTGTCATCCTGTCTTCCAATTTATGAAGGTCCTTTTGCAATTTTTCACAATCCTCTTGGGTTTTAAACAACTTTGAATAATTTTGTGCCATCTGCAAATTTTGATCACCTCACTCGTTATTCCTATTTCCAGCTTATTTATGAATATGTTAAAAAGCAGCAGATCCAGCACGGATTCCTGGGGTACTCCACTATTCATCTTTCTCCATTCAGAAAATTGGCCATTTAGCCCTACCCTCTGCTTTCTTTAAACCAGTTCCTGATCCACAATACTACACTGCCTCCAATCCCATGACTTTTTAATTTCACCAAGAGACTCTCATGGGGGACCTTGTCAAAGGTTTTCTGAAAATCCAGATACACAATATCAACAGGCCCACCTTTGTCTACCTGTTTATTGACACCTTCAAAAAACTAACACAGATTAGAAAGACCAGACTTCCTTGGCTAAATTCATGTTGGCTTTCTCCCATAAAACCATGACAATCTACATGTTCTTTATAATGGTTTCTACCATTTGCCAGGGACTGATGTCAGGCTCACCAATCTATAGTTTCCCGGATCACCCCATTCGCCAATCTTCAGGTACCACAGATGATTGTAATGACAGTTCACAGATTAGTAATATTTCATATTTCAGTTCTTTCAAATACCCATAAGAACATAAGATATGCCATATTGGGTCAGACCAAGGTCCATTAAGCCCAGTATCCTGTTTCCAACAGTGGCCTTGAATGTATGGCTCCTCATCACATTGTCTCCCTCTTCTTCATACTCCCTAACTGTTTCCCCTCTTACCAGCACCTTCACTCCTCCCCTCCTTATCTCCCTTTTACTGTCCTCACTTCCCCCTCCATTCTGTCTTCTACCCTTTCATCAGCTCTTGAGCTTCATCACTTTCTCCCTCTCATTCAACCATCTCCTTTCTCTCTAAGGCAACTTCACCCTCGTTTCCGCCGCACTGTCTCCTCTCTACCCCGTACTCTGCTGCTACTCCTTCTCTCATCTGGAGATATCAACCCCAATCCTGGTCCCCCTAGCCTTCTGTCTCACTCTGAGAAGAGATCTTCACGCAACATCTCTAATCTTATCCATATCCCTCTCCTTTCCCCTTCCACTCTCCCTTTCTCATGTGCCTTGTGGAACGCACACTCTGTCTCTAATAAACTTGCTTTTACTCATGATCTCTTTATCTCTAATGCTCTACATCTTCTTGCTCTAACTGAGACCTGGATCCTCCCTGATGATACTGCATCTACTGCTGCTCTCTGTCATGGGGGCTATCAGTTCTCCCACATGCCTCGCCCCACTGGCCGTGATGGTGATGTTGGGCTTCTACTTTCTCCCTCTTGCCAATTCCACCCCTCCTGCTTCCTCAGTCTCACTCCTTTCTCTCTTCTGAAGTCCATTCCATCCGCCTTTTTACTCCACTTCCTCTCTGGGTAGCTGTTATTTATCAACCTCCTGACAAGTCTGCTTCTACCTTTCTCACTGACTTTGACTCGTGGCTTTCCTTCTTTCTGGATTCCTCTTCCCCAACTCTTATTCTTGGGGATTTTAGCATTCATGTCGTAACCCCTCTGATCCTTATGCTTTAAAGCTCCTCTCCCTTACCTCCTCGTTTGACCTCCATCTTTGTTCCACTGCCCCCACTCACCAACATGACCACTGCCTTCCCCCGATATTTTTCTCTAGTTGCTTACCCTCAAACCTCTGTAGCTCAGTTTTTCCCTTATCTCACCATCACCTTTTAAGCTTTAATCTTCATCACCTGCTGCCTCAGCCTCATCCTGTCTCCTCCAACCTATTTAGAAATCTTCATGCTATTGATCCCTTGGCTCTCTCTTCCACTATTTCCTCATCTCTTTCTTCCACTATGTCATCTAAGTCTTTTGACGAGGCAGTAACTTCTTATAATGCTGCACTCTCCTCGGCTTTGGATGCTCTCGCTCCGCCCATGCCACATCCTATGATACGTTCTGCACCCCAGCACTGGCTTTCATCCACTACCCGCTATCTACATTCCTGTGCCCATTGTGCTGAGCGTGCTTGGCTCAAATCCTGCTCCCCTGCAGACTTTCTATACTTCAAATTCATGCTTGTCTCTTTCCAGTCAGCCATAGCTCTTGCCAAACAAAACTACTATGTCCATCTGACTAACTCTCTGGCCTCTGATCCTCGCCGTCTCTTTTCTACTCTCAGCTCTCTTCTCAAAGTGCCTCCGCCTCTGATCCCTCCCTCCCTTTCTGCCCAAACCCTGGCTGACTATTTCCATGACAAAATCCACAAAATCACCCTCCAATTCCCCACAAAGTCAGCTACTTCCCCTCTTCCTCCTTTACACTCCCAACTCTCCCCCCCCCCCCCACCTCTGCTACCCTCTCTTCCTTTCCTGTGATCTCTGAAGAGGAAACTGCACACTTTCTTTCTTCCTCCAAACTCACCACCTACTCCTCTGATCCTATCCCCACCCATCTCCTAAACCTCATCTCCTCCACTATTGTCCCTTCCATCTCTCATATTCTCAACCTATCGTTCTCCACGGCAACAGTCCCTGCAGACTTCAAGCATGCTGTGGTCACACCTTTCCTCAAGAAACCCTCACTTGACCCCACCTGTCCTTCTAATTATCGACCCATCTCTCTCCTTCCCTTCATTTCTAAACTACTTGAACATGAGGTTCATCGCTGCTGCCTCGACTTCCTCTCCTCTCATGCCCTCCTGGATCCCTTACAGTCTGGCTTTCGTCCTTTACACTCCACTGAAACAGCTCTTGCCAAAGTCTCCAGTGACTTGTTCCTGGCAAAATCCAAGGGCCTTTACTCTGTCCTCATCCTTCTTGACCTCTCTGCTGCTTTTGACATGGTTGACCATAACCTTCTCCTCGATAACCTGCCCTCGCTTGGTTTTAGGGGCTCTGTACTATCCTGGTTCTCCTCCTATCTCTCCCATCGCTCCTTCAGTGTGTGTTCTGGTGGCTCCTCCTCCTCTGCTACCCCACTCCCAGTTGGTGTACCCCAAGGATCTGTCTTGGGTCCGCTCCTTTTCTCTCTCTACACCCAATCCCTTGGTGCGCTTATCTCTTCCCATGGCTTTCAGTACCATCTGTATGCTGATGACTCCCAGATCTACCTCTCTACGCCCGAAATCTCTCCGGCAATCCAGACTCAGATCTCTGCCTGCCTTTCAACATTGCTGCCTGGATGTCTCACCGCTGCTTGAAACTGAACATGGCCAAGACTGAACTTCTTATCTTTCCCCCTAAAACCTCCCCTCCTCTTCCTCTTTTCTCAGTCTCTGTGGATAATTCTGTACTCCTTCCTGTTTCCTCAGCCCGCAATCTGGCGGTTGTCTTTGACTCCTCTCTCTTTTTCTCCACACATATCCATCTAATACCTGCCGTTTCTTTCTCTATAATATCAGCAAAATCCGCCCTTTCCTTTCTGAACACACTACTAAACGCTTATCCACTCCTTAATCACCTCCCATCTTGACTACTGTAACCTACTCCTTACTGGTCTCCCTCTGAATCATCTCTCTCCCCTTCAATCTGTTCAACACTCTGCTGCGCGGCTAATCTTCCCCAGCCTCGTCATGCCCATATTACTCCTCTTCTCAAGTCACTTCATTGGCTCCCTATTCATTTCTGCATCCAGTTCAAACTTCTCCTCCTGACCAATAAATGCATTCACTCTGCAACTCCTCTCTACCTTTCTTCTCTTATCTCTCCTTACAACCCCCCTCAGGAACTCCACTCTTCTAGCAAACTGCTTCTATCTGTGCCCTTCTCTTCTACTGCTAACTCCAGACTTCGCTCCTTTCACCTTGCTGCACCTTACGCCTGGAACAAACTACCTGTGTCTGTACGCCAGGCACCTTCTCTAACCCTCTTCAAATCCAGGCTGAAAACTCACCTCTTCGCTGCTGCTTTTGGATCTTGACCCACCTGATCTCTTTTTTCTTTCCCCTTGCTTTATCCCTGCCTACACCTTCTGTGTTTGTCTTGACTAGATTGTAAGTTCTGATGAGCAGGGACTGTCTCTTACATCTCTGTGCAGCTCTGCGTATGACTTGTAGCGCTATATTAATGCTCAGTAGTAATAGTAGTAGTATATCATCTGGTCCAAGGTTTTTGCTACTCTTCAGTTAATCAAATAGTTGTAATACATCTTTCTGGTTTATTGATATTTCTTTCAATTTTTCTGATGCATTACCTTTAAATACAATTTCAGGTATGGGTAGCTTCCCTACATCTTTTTCAGTAAAGAGCAAAGAAAGGAATTCATTCAGTCTCTCCTTTATGGCCTTGTCCTCTCTTAATGCCCCTTTTACCCCCTCTATTATCTAATGGCCCAACTGACTCTCTCAGGTTCTTTGCTACAAATGTACTTGAAAAAAAAATGTTATGCATCTTTGCTTCCGCGGCAAGCTTTTTTTCAAATTCTCTTTGCCTGCCTTATCAGTACCTTGCATCTAACTTGCCAATACTTATGTTTTTTGCAGTTTGTCATTAGGCTCCTTTTTCCATTTCCTGAAAGGTGTTTTTTGGCTTCCACAGCCTTTGACCTCACCTTTAAATTATGCTGGCAGTTTTTTTGGACTTCCTTCCCATTTTCTTAAAGTGTGGAATACAGCTGGTCTGGGCTTCCAAGATAGTATTTTTAAACAGTCATGCTTGATGTCATTCTTTAACCTTTGCAGCTGATCCTTTTAGTTTTTTCTTAACTAATTTTCCTCATTTTATCATAGTATTCCTTTGGAAAGTTAAAAGATAGTACTGTGGATTTTCTTACTGTTCTTCCTCCAATTTTTAAATCAAATGCTATCATGTTACGATCACTATTGGCAAGTGGCCCAAACATCTCTTGCACCAGATCCTATGTTCTACTAAGGACTAGGTCCAAAATAGCTTCCCCTCTTGTCAGTTCATGAACCAACTGCTCCAAAAGCAGTCATTTATTTCATCTAGAAACTTTGTCTCCCCAGCATGTCCTGCCATGACACTGACCCAGTCATTACTGGGGTAATTGATATCACCCATTATTACTGTGTTCTAACTTTTGTTAGTTTCTGTGATTTCTTTTAGCATTTCATCATTCATTTATTCATTCTGGCCTGGCAGTCGATAGAACACCCCCACTGCCATCGCCTTCCCATTTTTACATGGAATTTCAATCCATAGATATTCTACATTCTATGTTATTTCCTGCAAACTTGAATCCTGTGTGACTCAATGCCCTCTCTAACAGAGTACAACCCCTCCACCAATTTGAGCTACTCAATTATTGCAATATAATTTGTACCCAGGTATCAGTGTCTCACTGGTTGTCCTCCTTCCACCAGGTCTCTGAGATACCAATCATATCTAAACTCTCATTTAGTGCTATATATTCCAACTCTCCCATCTTATTTTTTAGACTTCTGGTATTTGCATACAGACATTTTAGAGGTTGTATTTTATTCATTTTAATCTGGTTATCAGTAGACAGGGATAATTTTGAATCTTTCAGCTCTGTCTACTCTGTACTTAATGGTATATGGGTTACCTTATATTTATTGGAACCTCTCTGTTGGGATGCCCTAACTTCCCTCTTTTGCTAGTATCCTTCAAGGATACATCCTTTTCACCATGCACTCTTGGCGACTGTCGGCTTTCCCCTTAACTAGTTTAAAAGCTGTTCTCTCTCCTTTTTTAAGGTTAATGCCAGCAGCTGGGTTCCATCCCAGTTAAGGTGAAACCCATCCATTCGGAAAAGCCCCTCCTTTCCCCAGAATGTTGCCCCATTCCTTACAAATCCAAAACTCTTCCTTCCACCATTATCACATTCAGGCATTAAGACTTCAAATTTCTGCCTGTCTTTTGGGTCCTGCACGTGGACAGGAAGCATTTCTGTGAATGCTACCCTGGATGTTCTGAATTTCAACTTCCTATCTAAAAACCTAAATTTGGCCTCCAGAACCTCCCTCCCACATTTTCCTATGTCATTGGTACCAAGATGGCAGACTCCTCCCCAGCGCTATCTAAAAACGTATCTAGGTGGCGTGTGAGGTCCGCTACCTTCACACCAGGCTAGCATGTTGCTAGGCGATCCTCACATCTACCAGGCACCCAGCTATCTACATGCCTAATGATTGAATCATGATCATTAATGGCTGTCCTAACCCTTTTTATTTATTTATTTATTAACAATTCTTATATACCGCACTATTAGACATCAGCGCGGTTTACATTAAACAGAAAACATCCGACAGTTTACATATGTCTGGTCATTACATTTAACAGGAGGTATAACTTGGAGAAATAGGTGAAACTAAATACAATGGTGGTTTATCTAATAAGGGATATTATGGTGAACTATATACAAAGGAGTTACCACAGTACATGGGAATGCTTGTTATCTACAATGTAAAGTTGGCCTGTTGCGAGGGTCTATCCATTTGACCACTCCTGCTATTCACCTGGTGGTTATGATCTGAGCTGTCGTTGAGATATTTGAGGAAAAGGAAATGTTTTAGTGCCTTTCTGAACTGACTCAAATTGGGTATTGCTCTGATTTGTGCTGGTAAGGTGTTCCATAAATTTGGGGCACAGAGTCGGAAGGTTCTGTTAGCTGTTGATCTGGTGCATCTTGTGGTTTCATTTGGAATAACTAGCATGTTCAATTCTGCTGTTCTTCGCGGCCTGTTTGGTGCAAGTGGTTGAATGAGGTTGGAGAGGGAGGAAGAGGTGAGACCCCTAGCTGCTTTGAACGTTAGCAGCAAGGTCTTGAAACTGATCCTTGCTTGGATGGGGAGCCTTCTCTCATAGGCACATGACCCTGGACAAACCTCAGTGTGAGAGGGTTTTGCATCACCTGGAGGGCAGGTCCTAGCTACAGGATCACTTCCTGACACACCAGAGTGATGCTCTCCTGTCATGTGACCTCTCTCCTCTATGGCAACAGGGAGGCTGGCAGACTGGAGGTGGGACTTCAGTACTGCGTTGCTGTAGGTCTCATCTATATACTTCTCTGTCTTCCTTATGTCCTCCAAGTCTGCTGCTCTAGCCTCCAGATTGGACTCATTCCCTGAGAGCAAAGAGCTAATTGCACATAGTGCATACATAAGACCCCTCACCGACTGGGAGAAAATCATACATGTGACACTCAATGCAAAAGACTGGATAACCCCCATCTTGCTGTTGGACTGCTGTCTTCATCTTTGTTTTAAGGTTTGTACTAATACAACTATACTTAACATGTTTATAGACTTTGTTCACCTCAAAATTAATTAATTTCAAGTACTTTATCTATTCCTGATGAGGATAACCAACTGAATCTAAAAGTGAATTTGACCACCTCCTTCCCTTTAATAGATTTAAGAGCCTATAAAGTGATGATTATCCCCAGGGTGGGTGGGAGGGAAAGAAGACCTAATAAAAGCTGGCTAGCTACACAGTGCCCCGACCTGTGCTTCTAAGATAATATCTTAATTTCCTAGGTGGTTTGGAAGAGGGAACCTTTCAAATTGCTCCTTTTTTCTGACACTTGGCTTTAACAAATTTCTCTCTCTCTACTCAGAGGCTGTTTATTTCACTTTGTATGCTAAGCTATACTCTGATTTGATTTAAATAAAAAGCTTTCTACTTTCTACTCAGACAATTTACTCTGTTTTACTTTCTATACTAAGCTATACTCTGATTTTATTTAAATGAAAGGCTGTCTGGTTCTACTAAACCTTACTGACTCAGCAAAAACACTTAATTCTAAAATACACAGATTTATCAGCTTTAACCCAAAGAATTCCCTTTGCCCCAAGATTTAGAGTTTTTCCAGAAGATAGATACTTCCACATGCAGATCTTTTTTCAGCTGTAGCAGTCCCTTTTGGCAGTCCTTCAAGGCTCACTGGTCCACAAATTTTTACAAAAGTCATGTTACTGAAATAAAAAGTCATTTCTTATCAATTTTTTTATGCTGAACATGAATATGACAGTGAAACTGCAAAGTTGGCTCTAGTTTTTTTGTAATCTACAAGTATTAATGTTTACATCACGAAATGCATGTCAGTAGTAAATATAATAGGCCTTCAGTTAATACCTGTGAAAAACCAAGTCATAGACTACTTCTTAGATGTTTTTTGCCTGTCTCTTGTACAGCTGTTTGGGAGCTTCTCTGGGGAGTGTCCAGCAGTAGTCAGCCAGCATTGCGGTGGACCATTTTCCCTGGTATCTTTGCTCCATTGTTGCGATATCCTGGTGAAAACATTTGCCCTGTTCATCACTAACCATACCACAGTTGTCAGGAAAGAAATCAAGATGGGAATCAAGGAAATGGATCTTTAGAGACATTCTTCAGCCAAGTTTCTGATACTGCATCAGCATGTCTTCTACTAGTTCCTTGTAGTTTTCTGCCCTAACATTCCCGAGAAAGTTTGTTGACACTAGGCGAAAAGCATTCCATGCTTGTTTCGCATCACCCTGCAGCAAGTTGTTAAACCGGTCATCTTTGAAGAGCTCTGGAATCTGAGGACCCACAAAAACTCCCTCTTTAATCTTTGCTTCGCTGAGTCCAGGGAATTTTTCATGCATGCATCAGAAAGCTGGCGAAGTGCGGTCCATGGCTTTCATGAAGTTTTTAATCAAACCTAGTGTGATGTGAAGGGGTGGTAGCAGGATTTTGTGAGCCTCAACCAGAGCTGGGTGCTGGATATTCTTCTCTCCAACTGTTACATTTTGTCTGCAATTCCATTCCTTCCGCAAGTAGTACCAATCCCTTGCTCGGCTATCCCACTCACATAAGAAACACATGTATTTTATATATCCCTGCTGCAGTCCCATTAAAAGGGCAACTACCTTCAAGTCACCACAGAGGTGCCAGCTGTACTTGTTATAGTTAATGGAAGTCAGTAGATGCTTTAAGTTATCGTATGTCTCTTTCATGTGGACGGCATGCGCTACTGGAATAGATGGAAGACGGTTTCCATTGTTCAAAAGCACAGCCTTCAGACTCAGTTTCGAAGAGTCTATAAATAGTCTCCAGTCTTGTGGTCATGAGTGATTTTCAAGGCATTCATGAGGTTTTCAATATCGGAACAGAATACCAGATTACTTTCCTTTCCGACTGCGTATAGTACACTGCTGACGTCAGATGGCTTCAGCAGCCGTCTGGCAGTAGTATTGCATTGCATCAGAAAATGATGCAATCAACTCTGGATGATGTGTGCATGCTGGTATTATGCAATGTGATGCAATATTGCATCATTCAAGACTTATTTGGGATGTTGTTGATGTCCTACTGGATAAATTTATACGGTGAAACATCAAAAATGAACTACGTGCAATATCTTCAAAACGAGAGCCAATAAAAGTTTTTTAATGTTATATTCATGTTTAGCTCACCAAGATACTACAGATTAGGGCCTTTTAAAGTCAGTAACGATTTCAATGTTGACCAGTGGAATCACAGTGCTCTGGCTGACCTATTTATACTTGTGCTTCTAAGATACACAGCACTTGGTTTGATAGAGGGGGCCTTTCAAATTGCCCCTTTGATCTGCCACTTGGCCTTAACACCTATTTAAGGTAACATCACAGATCTTTTGCCTCCTAATTGGAAGGCTTCTTTGTAAAGGTCTTTAGAAACAAATTTCTCTTTCAACTCAGAGTCTATTTACTCTCTTCTCCTTTGTATGCTAAGCTATACTCTGATTTAAATAAAAAGCTCTCTAGAAACCACTTTCTTTCTACTCAGAGACTACTCTATTTTACTTTGTTTGCTAAGCTGTACTCTAATTTAATTTAAATAAAGCTTTCTAGAAACAATTTATTTCTACTCAGAGACTGTCTTACTCTCTAAGCTATACTCTAATTTGATTTAAATAAAGCACCATCTGGTGGTACTAAGACCCAACTGACTCTGCAAAAACACTGAGTTCTAAAATAGACATAATTACAGGCTTTTAACCCAAAGAATTCCCTTTTCCCCAAGATTTGGGGGAAGTCTTTATATCCTTTGTGAGAAGATTCATAAATGCTAAAAATACACCTATAAAAGAAAATATTGGGATCTGCACTATAGTGACCTTTGTCCAGCCAGCGTTACATTTTCTCCAGTTCTAAGGTGCTGTATTTTGCTTGTTGCTCCCTTTCATCAAAATGTTCATTTGGAAATAATGCGTCGAGCCACCTTTAGGAGTAATAGCCCCTAATCTTTGGAATGAGCTGTTACATCTATTCAGAATCTTAGGACGAATTTTAAAAGTAGCTTTAGAAACTTAAGGTCCGATAGTCAGAAAGATTGATCTGGTTAGCAGGACTTAACTAACTGAATAAACCCCACTAAGCCCAATATTCAGCGGCAGTATCCTGACAGTGCTGCTGTGTATTCCTTTTGACTGCCACGGCATTATCTGGATAGTTCCTGAATGGTTTGTATGTACGCAGAGGGCAATGCAAGCACTTATCAAATTAGCAGCAGTTTTCAGTCTGCTAACCACGTAAGTGACCTTAACGTTAGACTCCAAAAACAGCAGGTTTAACTTTATGCAGTCTGGCTATCTGAATAGCAGCTGAAATGAATATTGACACTATTTGGGTAGCCCACTGCAGCCACCAATGAAACTGGATATTTAGTGGCATTTACTACTTGGGCATTTCCACCAAAAATCTAGTTTCACTGACACGAGCCAAATTTTACCTAGCTATTACTTCACTATTGTCTTCCCTAACTATTTCCTTTTTGCCTCCTTCATGGTTGGCCGGGATGAGGGAGATGATCACAGCTGCAGAGAATTACCTTTCATACGCCTTGCTTAGCTTCAATGTTCGTTTTCAGCATTTTCTATTTTATCTGTTAGTCTTTTTAAATTTGGCCGTTTGATTCTTAATGCTTTTGGTTTTATACTCGGTTTGTTTATATTACTTTTGAGATATTTACTTTTGTACACCACTTCAATACTTTTTGATAGGCGTTTATCAAATAAAGCTGAAACGTGAAGCCTGAGGTCAAAGGCGTTTACGTGTGTTTGAGTGTTTGTGGGCAAGTCTCGGAGCATATTGGGCAACATTCATGGAGGCTTCTCCTCAGGCCGTTCTATTTCTCCCTCCAGATATTTCAACTTCATGGACCAAAATAAGTTGGGATGAACTGGAGTCAAAATGAGTGTCCAGCCATGGACTTCAAGAAGGTACGACATCACATGGTGTCTCCAAACAGGGATTTCTCAGAATTACTTTTTGTGAACAGCATCTGTTCTGTGCTCCTGATGTCAGTTTTCACATAAGCCATCTTTAACTCATTCTGAATTAGGTTTTTAGGAAAAATGGAAAAACACTCGGCTAGAATAATTTATTTTCTTTGTAATTGCAGATCAAGGAGAGTGAGTGGAGTGAGAATGAAATAAAGACTTCATGATCCCTAAGCCAGAAGAACTGGTCTCTCAGTGTGTAATTATTAGTAGGCTTCAACTTAGATAAGAGAGAGAAAATATAAATCAAAGCCTTCAATTAGGGGTCATGTTTAGAGTTCTTAAGTCTTTCTGAACAGGTGGCTGCTCTTTAATCCTGCCTCCAGGCCTTTGTTCAATGTTGATTTATCAATTATCCAGCGTTAATGCTTTCTTAATTGTTTGCACTGGGCGAGGACGTAGGCCGAAATGCCCTTGATTTTGCTCGTTGTTTTCAGGGCTGTAATACTGAGCTTTTGTAGAGAGACTGCAGGCAGTGAATGCCATGATGCAGATATTCTTTGATAGTGCATTAGAGACGCTGATGCTAACCATGCACACTCAGCTATCACATGTGGCACTAGGAGTTTGTTACAATGGGATGCTCGTGAGTGAATCTGCATGTGTGCATTGCCCTGAAGCCATATGGTCAGATAGGAATCACGTCCCTTGCTCCCATGTAGCAGGAAAAGCAAGAACAATAAGATAGCAGCTGTCAGACACTCAATGTCAAAAGCTAAACAGGTAATGTGGATCTGGAGATGACTCGGTTCACCAGTGGTTCTTTCCTCTCCATCTCGGTTCGTATCCACCAGTCCCTCCTTCCTCCTCATCTCCTGCAGCCTGTCTATACCAGACGCTCTTCCCTCTCAAGCCATCTACAGCATACTCCCCCCTCAGCCTATCCCCTCCTCCCCAAATCCCTTCTTCCTCCTGCCTCCTTTTTTCGTTTTTAATTCTTCCTCTCTTGCAAAGGGATAGCTTGATTTTTGGGCTTTCATAGCTCTGCCCGCTGCACTTCCTGTATTCTCTTAGCCTACCCTGGTCCTCACTTCCCCTCGATCTAGCCTTCAGTCTTCCTCCATTCCCCAGTGGGCTCCTTAGTCAGCTTCCTTTCCCCGCAGACCTGGTTCACTCATCCCTTCACTGCTCCCCGTTGCTCACCCTTTTTAGCAAGTAAGACTCCCTTTCATTGGCAGGCTCGACTTCTCTCTCAGTTTGTAAGTGACTTGGAGTCCTTTCCCTGTTCTGCTTTCCATTACCCCAGGTGCATCTCTCTTTTCTGGAACTGGTCTGGCTTCCCCATTTCATGCAGCACGTCCCGTGGTGCTCCAGGATTCCAGGACCGTGGCAATCCCGTGCCTGTAGGGTCCACATGAAATGTTCCTCGGCCTGCCTGCCCTGAGCCTGGGAAGTCAGCAAGGGTTGCAGCTCAAAACGTGAGATCACATGCAAGGTGGGAGACATGGGAGCAGGCCCTCGTTCAGAGCCACCGAGCTCTTGCCTGCCTACCTAATACTGCTCTGATGGCCGAAGGAAGAAGCACTGGGTCCGGGGAGCTGAGCTGAACTGGGAAGTAGCTACAGACTGTTACAGAGAGAAGAGAGGAGCAAGTATTCAGGAAATAAGCAGGAGGGAAGCCAGACCAGGAAAAGCACAGAGTTGTTGTTTTTTTTTTGGGGGGGGGGGAATATACCCCTTGCTCCCCTAAAACTCATTCCATGCTCTCCTGTCACCTCTTCCTGTGCTGTTATGCTATTCTTGCGGCCCACACAGCCCAGTGCCTCCACAAGGAATATAATGGGGGGGGGTGATATTTTTATTTCTTTGAAGAATGGAAATAGTTCTCCCTTTGAATCCCTTTTCAGTTCAGCCCCTGAACATAACCATCTCCATATCAAAGCTGTCAAGGGAACACAACTTTTTTTTTACACTTATTTATTAAGTTTTCAAATAAAAACGTACAAAAAGCAAAGTCAACACAAACCCTAATCTCAGCCATAACAGGTTTAGGCAGATAATTACACAAAGATATACATCAATACATTCCCAATCTATCCCATATAAACTGAAGAAATATGGGAGAGAGTCAAAAAAACAAGTCAAGTAAATAAATAATTACAAAAGTAAAGAATATCCCATTCTCAAATCATGGTCCTAACTCTCATAACCCAGTGAAATTGCCCTCAGTATCATGGAATGGTCTCTTCAAAACCCCTGTCAAGAGACCATTCCTGGCTATTAATAAATTATTCTAGTTGTCAAGGCTCCAGAAATATATATTCCCATCCCTTATACTTGATAAACATTTTCTAAGAAATCTCAAAAAGAAATTCATCCCCAGACTGGTAGTTCTGGTCTGAAGCTGAAGAAGCTCTTTCCTGATCTTTTGCATCCTATCGGACACAGAGGTGACATAAAAGTGTTATGACCATGAAAGTTCCGTGACCTAGTGACAATATATAATCTCAGGATCCTCTCTTTCTGAAAGCACTAGTAAAAGCAGCAACCAAAGTTGCCTTGTTGTAGGTTTCTTCAAGAGAGGTCTTTAACTACAATGTTAAATTGCCCCCTCACTAATTCTCCTGACAGAGCCCATAACACAATAGGCCCTAGAAACGGGTGGGTGTGAGGTGGGGGGTCCAGTCCCAGTATATCCCAAAAATACTGCTGAAGCATTTCAAACGAAGAAAGGAACATAACTTTTAAGAGGGCGTTTCAGCTCATGGCAGAAAATGCTACACAACACCCTTCCCTTTCCCCCATCCTTCCAGTAAAATGTCTTATTTACCCTGGTGACTGCAGGGCTGGGAGAAAAGAGCAGATACCAGCCAGCCCCCACTACAGACTCAGATCAATTAGTAATAATGTATTTCTCACCCAGTATCATTTGGACTGGTCACTAGTGGGGGGGGGGGGCAGTTGGTAAACAATTTTAAAACCTATTGGTTTGACCTTGTATGAATGTTGAGCAGTACTAGATGAAATATGCCAGGCAGAGTATAAGTCAGTTAAATGAATAAATGAAATGTTTGGATAGTATTGCTGGAAATTCTTATAGACCATCCTGGTACTATCTGGACAGTGCCAGGGCGGAGTGCGGGTGGAACATGGGCCTCTGCCCATCTGTACAGATAATCAGTGAAATTCAGCTGCTATCCATATGTTGTTGTTGTTAAGTGCCGTCGAGTCGGTGTCGACTCATGGTGACCCTCTGGATAGTTGTCCTAAATTGTGTTCGGTCTTCAGTCAGGTGGCTCATTGTTGACAGACTGGTACCCGTAGCTGCTGTTATTGTATCGATCCACTCATTGCTGACCTTCCTCTTTTGTGTTGACCTTCTATCTTGCCAAGCATGATGTCTTTCTCTAATGATCTCTCTCTTCGCATGATGGGTCCAAAGTATGAAAGTCGAAGTCTTTTCATCTGAGCTTCTAAAGAAAGCTTAGGTTTGATCTCCTCTAGTACTGACTGGTTTGTTCTTCAGGAAGTCTATGGTATACGCAGTATTCGCCGCCAGCACCATAATAAATGTATCCCCCAATTGTGTTGTGACCACTTTGATTGAAGGATAAGGTGGTATACAAAACTGTCTAAATAAATAAATAAATTCAAAGGCATCAATTTTCTTCCCGTCTATCTTTTTCATTGTCTAGCTTTCACATCCATATGATATTATTGAAAATATCATGGCTTGAACAAGTCGAATCTTTGTGTGGAGAGAGACATCTCTGCTCTTGAGAATCTTGTCTAGGTCTTTCATAGCCATTCTGCCAAGAGCAATGTGATCCTCTGCCATCAATACTATCCCATTCTGCTGCTGCCCAGATGGGTGGTTTTAGGACAGCCAAAAGGTTGTCCTGAATGAAACTGCTTGATTTTGTTGCTAGTGGGGCAGTGGTGGCGATGACCAATCTCTACATACTGTATATTCAGTGTCATCCCTTTTGTATAATGGCACTATATATATTGTGACTCCTCTCCCGGTCCCTATTAGGCATCCGCCTAGGGCCCTGAGGATCAAGTTGCCTTCTAGCACAATAACAGTCTGCAGTCGAGTAATTAAGGCAAAATAAGAATAGGGCTTTATTTCCCCTTCCCCACGGATTTCCTTTTATATAACAAAACCAGGAACAAAAACAGCTTCTTCAAAGAAAAATATGTTATTTTCCTTTGGAATTTTTACAGAGCTTCTGCCCACTTGTTCAGCACAATGATTCAATATCATCAGAGAAACATAACGTACAGTCCATTGGTGTGGGTTCAACGCTACAGCTATTATTTTCCCACTGCATTAGTTCACAATCCTCTAGGGTTGCAGGTGGGTTAAAATCCTCATAGCTGTTTACATTATAAGACCCTCTCTGTGAGGCACTGGTTAGCTTATCAGGAAACTGTTCTATGCAAGCAGGGTTTTGAATACCTGGTACTGTGACAGTTTCACTCTGGCTTTCCTTTTCTCTCCAGTAATGAGGAATTACGTCATAACTCCCAGCATTTACTTTACTTCTTATGCCATGCCCTGGCCCTCCAGACAAAACAGAGTTCCTAGCTTTTTCTCTCTTAAAGCTAGGTTCCCACCTTCTCTGTTGTCCTGGCTCCTCTCTCTGGGCTATAGACAGCTCCTTCCCGGGACCTCCAGCTACCAGCAGTCTGAGCAGTGCTATGGCCACGTTCCTGAGAAGTTTTTCCCCGGCTGCTTCCTGCTACCGGGCCACACCTACTGCTTCCTTGATTCAGCAGGCTTCCTTCTGTGTGACGTCTGCTCTCAGGCTGGTTGCTCACTCCTCCCAGGTCGCTGCCCCCACTGGCTGTTCCTAGATTTACCCAGCAGCTTTTATCCTCATTTCCTTTGCACGCTGCCTGTGCTTTCATGGACAGGTGATCCTGATTAGCTTTTAACCTTCCTGCTACATCAGGACTAGTGTGTGGTAAACTTATTCTATTGCTCTTTTGCCTCCTGTGAGCTGAGTGTGTTTGCTGCCTATCAGACTCCAAGGTAAATTCTTCTTTTTCACCTATTATCATGGGCTCTACACCGGCTACTGTATCACAATATATGTCAGATATTTAGTGGCAGCTAGGCTATTTAAAATGCCTAGCCGCCGCTGCTTTAATTAAACCCAGATATCCAACGTCAGAACTTATCTAGTTTCCAGTGCGAAATATCCGGGTTTGCAGGACAGCTGCATCGCTATCTGGTTAGTGGTGATATTCGGCCATTAGCCAGATAGCAAAAACTGATTAAAGTTAGGAGAGCTATTTTACCAGTTTAGCTATCTGATTAGTGGCTCAATATTGCTGTTAACCGGATAATGACCGTCATTGCCCCCGATCCACCCACAGACCACCAGTTTTAACCAGGCATATTTTACGTGATCTGTGGGGGATATTCAGCAGGACTAACTGGTTAGTGTGGCTGATTATCGCACTGAGATTTTAGCCGGTAAGCAGGTCTTCAAACTGACTAGAACACTTTAAATGTTCCCCCACCCTGCAAAAAATAAAAAATAAATTCAAACCATGGCAGACCATGACTTTTGAATATTGACCCATTGGCACCTGTAGTTTTAATCATAGTTGCTCTTGGCTTTCACTTAGTTTTCTCTGACTCCTCGTTTCTTCTCTTGTAAACTTTCATTTCTTTAACATTTACTTTCTTTTGCTTATGTACTGTATCTATCTATTTAAGACTGGCTCTCCACTGCATGTTGCCTCCTCTTAGGTTCACCCTTCCTGCCATTTCTATCATCTCTCGCCCCTTCAAGCCTTTTCCCCCCACTATGATCCTGTCTCTTCTCATAACCCTTTTCTCAGCCAATCTCCCCAATTGGAACCTCCTCTCTCAGTCCCACACAACTCCTCTACATGTCCTCTTCTCCCTCAGCTGCTCTCTTTGGCCAACTCCTCACCCACTTCTCTTCAACACAGTTCCCCTTCCCCAACTTGTATTCTCAATCCACTACTACAAACAGGACAGTACAGTTTCTGGAATCCACTGGACTGCAGGATCCAAGGCAGCATGACATTACCAGAGGTAAGTCTTGTCAGATAAATCTGAACAGTTTCTTTGATTGGGTGACAGAGTTGGATTGAAGGAGAGTGCTAGATGTAGTGTGTTTAGATTTTAGAAAAACCTTTAACACGATTCAGAATAAGTGACTTATAAATAAATTGAGTATGGGCCTAAAATGACTGACTGGGTTAGAAACTGGTTGAGTGGAAGGTGAAAAGGATTAATGGTAAGTAGAGTTCATTCTGAGAAGAAGAACCTTACCAGTGGTATGCCACAGGGATGGGCCCTTGGTCCAGTTCTTGTTAACATTTTTACATGTGATAATGTGGGAGAGCTGTTGGGTAAGATTTGCCTCTTTTCCGATGATACAAAAGTCTGCAGTAAGGCAGACACCCTGGAAGGTGTGCAATATGAGAAAGGGTCTAGAATTTGGCACCTAAGACTTAATGCTAAAAAATGCAGAGTCATGTAGTTGTGCTGTAAAATTCCCAGGGAGGAGATACAGTATAGTGGGTGATGTACTTCTGTGCATGAAGAAAAAAAAAAAGAAGAATAGGTCCTAGGGGTGATCATATCTGATAATCTTAAGGTCGCAAAAACAGCTAGCATGTTGTTGTTGTTAAGTGCCGTCGAGTCGGTGTCGACTCACGGCGACCCTCTGGACAGTTGTCCTAAATTGCGTTCGGTCTTCAGTCAGGTGGCTCATTGTTGACAGACTGCTACCCATAGCTGCTGTTATTGTATCAATCTCATTGCTGGCCTTCCTCTTTTGCTTTGACCTTCTATCTTGCCAAGCATGATATCTTTCTCTAATGATCTCTCTCTTCGCATGATGTGTCCAAAGTATGAAAGTCGAAGTCTTGTCATCTGAGCTTCTAAAGAAAGCTTAGGTTTGATCTCCTCTAGTACTGACTGGTTTGTTCTTCGGGCAGTCCATTGGATATGCAATATTCGCCGCCAGCACCATAATTCGAAGGCATCAATTTTCTTCCTATCTTTTTCACTGTCCAGCTTTCGCATCCATATGATGTTATTGAAAATACCATGGCTTGAACGAGTCAAATCTTTGTATGGAGAGAGACATCTCTGCTCTTGAAAATCTTGTCTAGGTCTTTCATAGCCATTCTGCCAAGAGCAATGCGTCATCGGATTTCTTGACTGCTTGTTGCCTCTTTATTGATAGTTGATCCAAGTAGGATAAAAAGTTTATTTATTTAACTGGTTTTATATACCGTTTTTCTGCAAGGCAAAACGGTTTACATTGAACAAGAAGGAACGTTTACATG
Source organism: Ichthyophis bannanicus (assembly GCA_033557465.1). Lineage (NCBI taxonomy): Eukaryota > Metazoa > Chordata > Amphibia > Gymnophiona > Ichthyophiidae > Ichthyophis > Ichthyophis bannanicus. The sequence goes on from CM066040.1 coordinate 31,972,028, forward strand.
GAACATTTAGAACTATGTACAGATAACTTTGGTATAGATAATACAGTGTTACAGTGAACAAAAAAGCAAAAGTACAATAGTAACTATTTACAGGTGGCCTGGAGTCTATGTGGTGAGGCATTGAGTTTGCCTACTTGGGGGAGGAGCTGTGTGGGGGAAGTAGGTGAGCATGGGGATGGGGGGGTAATGGTGAGGCGTGCAGGAGGGTTAGGGGGGTGAGTGATAGACGTGTTGAGGAGGATCAGGGTAAAGTCTTGTGAGGAATTTGTGGCAGTGGATGCGTTGAAATGTTCCTCGAAAAGAAAAAAGTCTTGAGGTGTTTCTTGAAGAGGGTTTGGATTTGAGGGCCCGTATGGTGGAGGGTCGTTTGTTCCAGATGTTAGGGGCGTAGAATTGGAAGGCTCTCATGCGGGTGCGTTGAGGTTTTTTGGAGCTCTGCGCAGGAAGAGGGAGGAGGTTTGCTGTGTTTTGGCACCTGTGTCTGTTGTTGTTGGGGCACTTGATTAGTAGTTGTAGCTGTTCCACCGTAGTGCTGGAAAGGGCTCTGTGGGTGAGGATGATGGTCTTAAACCTGATGCGGGATGCAACTGGCAGCCAGTGTAGTGATTTCAATATGGGTGTGATGTGGGAGTGCCTGGTTGCTCCAGCAATGAGACGTGCAGCTGTGTTTTGGGCCAGCTGTAAGGGAGTGGTGGTGGTCTTAAGTTGTCCACGATTTCAATTTCTTCTCCTTCAATGATGAACTTGTTGATTTTGCCAGTTGTCATGATCTTTTTTGTCTTCTTTACTTTAAGGTGCAGGCCCATTTTAAGACTATGTTCTTTGATTGTGAGAAGCAAATGTTTCAGATCATTTTCACTTTCAGCCAGTAATGTGGTATCATCAGCATAGCGAAGGTTGTTGATGAATCTTACACCAATCTTCACACCTCTGTTGTCTTCATACAATCCTGCTTCTCTGATGATTTGTTCTGCATATAAATTAAACAGGTAGGGGAAAGTATACAGCCTTGTCTTACACCTTTGCTTATTTTAAACCATTCTGTTTCTCCTTGTTCCGTTCAAACTGTTGCTTCTTGATCAATGTACAGATTGTGCAAGAGAACGATCAGGTGTTCTGGTATACCCATGCTTCTTAATGTGGCCCAGAGGTTCTCATAGTTTACACAGTCAAAAGCCTTGCTATAGTTGATAAAGCACAAATAGATATCCTTTTGGTATTCTTTAGTCATTTCAAGAAACAGCTAGCATAGGTGATGTCAAAAGTCAGACGGATGTTTGGGTATATAGGGTCAGAAATGGCCAGCAGGAAAAAAAGAAGGCCATACTGCCTCTCTATAAGTCTCGGGTGAAACCTAATTTGAGGGGTTATTATGTAAAGAGCCATGCCTTTAACATGTGTTTTTATGGACATTACCACGTCAAATTGGAGCAAATTTGACTTTCTAGAACACTAACATAAATGGTCACATGTACAACTCAAAGTCACAGTCACTTACACCAGCTCTAGAGCTAGTATAAAATGACGGCACGTGTTTTATGTCCATTCACCTATATCCTATAAATTATGCATGCAAGTTCATGCTTTGCCTCTGCTTTGCCCATGTGCATGCCAACAGTGAAAGTATGCACAATGTCTACATACTGAATCGTGACTGCATAATTTACCCATAAGGAACAGGAAAGAGGACCATTGATTGTGCCAGTGATTTTTGTTCATAGATTTCGCTTGAAGCAGGCATTGGCTTGCAGAAATGTGGTATTAGCATTGGGATTTGATGAACAAACACCTTTGACCGACTTTCAGTAAGTGATTTTTTGCTATATTTATTGTGCACTGAAGATTTCTGAGTAGCTGCTTCACCATTCAACTCATTAGTGTGCAATGTTCAAAGATAAATGGTGTTGTTAAGTGCCCTTGAGTCAATGTCGACTCATGGTGACCTTGTGCAGCTCCTTTCATATATGTTATGAGCTGTGTTTAGAGCTCCATCTCTATAAGAGGTTTGTAGTTTTGTCTTTATAATAAGAATGCTTGTTGCTAGATACACTTCACAACTGATGGCTGTTCAAATCTCCTTTATACACATTAATTGGAGCTATGATTATAATTTCACATCCACTATGATATGTTGTATACAGGAAGGGCTAATTTTGTATGAGTAGTCCTTTAAGAAAAAATTGAGTGATATTGTCCTTATATTTCAAGCGATGCACATTTTGTATAGTTGATAATTTTGTCTTACCTGTGGATTCATTGGGCCCGGTATTCAGTGGCGGTGGCTAGCGTTGCTAAAGGAGCTAGCTAATGCCACCACTGAACATTAGACCTGCATATTTAATGCTGGAACCCTATCTGGACCCTGCAATTGAATATTCAGGTTGCCCAGATTGCCGATATTCAGCCACTACCATAAAAAGCAAAAAGATCGCTCATGTATCAAGATAGGTGATTCCAAGACATAAACCTTTAAGTAATTATTCAAATATGTTCTTAAATAACCAAGGTCTCAGGCTCATTGGCTCTGCCATCAGGACTCTCGTCCATTTCAAAGCAGGTTGCCCATTTGCATCAACGACCTCAAAGAACTCAGTAGGTGATTATACTCAGACAGATATTTACTGTTCACTAAAAGGCTCTATCTTTGCACTTATCTGAATGGCACGAGTACACCCACTGGTATAGGACTGTAAGGATATTCAGCCACTGCCCGGTTAGATTCAGCAGCAAAAGTTATGGCAACCTTTGCTACGCCTGCCTTTGGCCACTTAGCCATAACTGTGCAGCGGCTCAATATCGTTGTTGCCTGGTTATTGCCGGGGGCCTCTCCAGAACACTCCAAGGCTAACTGGTTAGCATCAGGGCAGGCAGTGGCAGCAACCACATGTTAATTCCTTTAAATACTGGGCCCTTGCTTTTGGTTGTTCTTCTGAGCACACCAAGAAAAACTCCCACCTCTGTTCCAGCATGTGTTACAGATTATCCAAGCTTTCATATTCAGTGCTCGCCTCAACACTTGTATTATTTCAAAGAGAGCCTCCTTCTGGTACAGATGGAAGCAGATTTACTAAACCGAGCTAACTATTAGCGTGGGGTTTAGCACACAGTAAGTACGGGGCCCCCATGTTAAGAATCCCATGAGGACTAGGCATGTGACCGCGCAGGTTGATGGTGTAATATGGGCACTGACAGAGCATCAGTCAGCGTGAACGTTTTGGACACATACTAGCCTTGAAGGTTGCCATTGGCATGGATGCATTTAACACCACTTCAATGGGTGGCGTTAAGTGCATCGCCATGCTAGTTTTCATGGTGCTGCATATTAGCAACATGCCAACAGCAAGGAGATGGATGCACGCACCCCTAAAGCTGGTGTAGGCCTCAGCCTTAGTTTCACAGCCCAATCATAGACTACTGGGACGCTTTTTAGTAAATGTGCCCCATGGTGTAATGTGCACAGGCAACATTTCAAGCTGCACTTGGAAATTATTTTTAATCAGTCTAGTGGCATCCAAAATAATTGGGATGATTTCTTGTCTTTCTGCTGCATTTTCTTGGTCTCTGATTACATTTCTTGGTATGTTTATGTTTGTTAAAACTTTGGGTTGGCAGCGGGGCAGTTTACAATAAAACAAAATTTTAAAAAGTTGAAAAGAACTCCATTGGGATGATAGGAAAGAAGTCAGCATTCATACCCGTGAGTTAGATCAGAGTTGGTAACAGGAGAGGAGGAGAACACTAACTTGGTTATAACAGGAGGAGAGGACATGTCACTGGAGGGATGTTAAAATGGCATCAGGTAGGAGATAAATCGTAAGCTTTCTGGAATAGTAGTGTTTTGAGTTGAGATTTGAATTTGGTGTAGGAGGATTCTGGTCAAAGGGCAGGAGGTAAGACATTTAAAGGACTGGCTCCAAGAAAATAGAAGGCAGAATGGCAGGTGGATTCGAACCTGGCTTGTGAAGCATAGGGAAGATTAAGGAGATTAGCATGAAATGGATGGAGAGTGCAGAATAATGGAAGAAGAGAGATAATAGGGTATACCTGCGGAGGGTAAGCAGTTTGTATTGAATACGGGAAGGTACGGGAAACCAGTGAAAGTGAATTAGTAGCGGGGCGACATGGTCAAAACGGGAGGTGTGTGCAAGAAATCTTGCGGCAGTGTTTTGCATGATTTGTGGACATTGCAGTTCATAGTGAGGGAGACTGGCCCGAACAATGTTGAGTAGTCTAGACGTGTGATGACAAGAGGTAAGAGCAGGGTACCTAGTGAGAAGGTTAAGAGAAATGGGCGGACTGCTCTAATTTGACAAAGCGAGAAGAAGGAACACCGAACAATGGAGCCGATGTGATCATGAAACGCTGAAGAATCGAGAATGACGCCAAGGTACCAAAGAGGATACAAGTGAGATGAGAGTGTAGGGGAAATTGATAGGCATGTAGGTCTAATTTGAATTGAGTATAAGGCGGTTTGATTTCAAACCAGCCAACTAGCTGGGTGAGGTTAGTGTTGAGAGGGGTGAGATCTGGCAAGAGAATTAGTGTGAACAATCAGTATAATATCAGCATAACAATATACTGAGATTCCGTGATGCTGTGTAAGGAGAGTCAAAGGAGAAAGAATAATGTTAAACAGAAGCTCAGCCAGCACCAAGCCCTGCGGCACACCACAGGTGAGGGGATAGGAAGTGGAAGTGATACTTGAGGATCTTTTATCCACACATAGTAGAGGATACTCGTTTGGCATTGACTTCTGTTAGTATTGCCATTCTGGTACTTTTCTCCTTTATCACAATGTCCAGTTTTCTTGCCTAGAGCTTTTTATCCGTGGGAACGGGAATGTCTCAGTTGATTATAGCATTCATTCTCCATCATTCTGTCAAGATCGTGACCCCAGTATTTTCTGGCACAGCAATGTTATAGTGTTCACCAGGACCGGCCCCAGTATTGGTTTGAGATGCTGGCATGCTAGGCAAACCTTAAGCCTTATGACCACTCTCACTCCTCTACCCCGGCTGTCAGATTCTGTTATTTAGCTTTGAATGCCTTGTTCTTTGTTGACCCCCAGAAGCTGCCGCCTTCCTACTTTGTCTGATGGTTGCCCAGCCCTGGTGTCCACATAGGGCCCAATTACCATCAGGGCATGTCCAGCCCTTCCAGACATCCAAAATCTGGACGGGTTGGATTGGCACTCGATTCTGAACCCGCACGAGCCATATGTTCCCATGGGATCAGAATTGGTTACAACGGGCCTGGACGTGCAGGACATGTCCTGATTCTGGCCCACTGCATGTCCGGCCTGTTCTCTGTCCAACCACCCCATGCAAGAGCCCCACTGCCCTGCACACCTGCCTGTAAAGGCCAGGATCGGCAGCAGGGAACCTCCTGGCTCAGCTCATCTGGCAGGGGTGTCAGTCTTGAAGGACTAGAAAGGGGGGCTGTTACTTCTGGAGAGAAATCTGAAATTGTGAGTATATACTTCTGGGAATTTTTCTGAAAGGAATTTTTTTCTTTTAAAGCTAATTAATCTGTGAACCCACTATTTTTTGTTAAATCAGTCAGGGCCTAGTAGCAACAGTTTAAGATTCAATTTAAAACACAGAAGAGAACTTTCTGGTTACCTTTCATACCCAGTAGAGAGCTGTAGTTTAAATTTCATAGTCACTCAGGGCCTAGCATCAGCAAAGTACTTTTAGTTTCAATTTAAAACACAGAAGAGAGCTTTCTGGTTAACTTTAGAATCCAGCAGAGAGCTTGTAGTTTAAATTTCATAGTCACTCAGGGCCTAGCATCAGCAAAGTACTTTTAGTTTCAAATTAAAACACAGAAGAGAGCTTTCTGGTTAAATTTAGAATCCAGCAGAGAGCTTGTAGTTTAAATTTCATAATAGGTTAGAGCCTAGCAGCAGCAAAGAGCTATAATTTAAATCAAATCAGAATATAGCTTACCTCAGCAGCACAGGACAGGGTACTGTGTAGCAGCCTTCTTTTAATAAGTGTTATATCCCTCTCTCCCTCCCTACACCCACCCTCCCCTGGTATAATCACAGCTTTATAGGTACTTGCACAACTTAAAAGACAGGAGGTGCTCTCAGGTGAAGCTCATTACCCAAATCAGTCATACACTAAGGACCTGAGATTAATTAAGCTTCAGGTGAACAAGGTATATTAAACTTATTAGGTACAGTTTTAGTGGTATAAATATCCATAGCACCCTTTAGTACGTAAAGAACTTAAAGATCTAAACACAAACTTAAAACTAAGATGCAGACAGCAGTCCAGCAGCGGGATGTGGGCTTTCCAGTCTTTTGCATTGAGTGTCACATGTATGATTTTCTCCCAGCTGGTGAGAGGTCTTACGTGTGCACTAGGTGCAAGGAGCTCTTTGCTCTCAGGGAAGAAGTCCGTTCTCTAGAGGCTAAAGTAGCAGACTTGGAAAGCATAAGACAGACAGAGGTACATAGACGAGACCTACAGGGATATAGTCCTGAAGTCCCACCTCCAGTCTGGCAGCATCCCTGTTGCCATGGAGGAGAGAGGTCATGTGACAGGAGAGCATCACCCTGGTGTGGCAGGAAGTGATCCTGTAACTAGGACCTGTCCTCCAGGTGATGTAAACCCCTCTCGCACCGAGGAGGTTTCTCCAGGGCCAAGTACCCATGAGGGAAGGGTTAGGACAGCAGTTATAGTTGGTGATTCGATCATTAGGCATGTAGATAGCTGGGTGGTTGTTGGACGTGAGGATCGCCTGGTAACATGCCTGCCTGGTGCGAAGGTAGTGGACCTCACGCACCACCTAGATAGGGTCTTAGATAGTGCTGGGGAGGAGTCTGCTGTCTTGGTACATGTCGGTACCAATGACATAGGAAAATGTGGTAGGGAGGTTCTGGAAGCTAAATTTAGGCTTTTAGGTAGGAAGTTGAAATCCAGAGCTTCCAGGGTAGCATTCTCCGAAATGCTTCCCGTTCCACGCGCAGAACCCAAAAGGCAGGCAGAGCTCCGGAGTCTCAATGCGTGGATGAGACAATGGTGCAGAGATGAGGGATTTGGATTTGTTAGGAACTGGGGAACATTCTGGGGAAAGGAGGGGCTCTTCCGAAGGGATGGGCTTCACCTTAACCGGGATGGAACCAGGCTGCTGGCATTAACCTTTAAAAAGGAGATAGAGCAGCTTTTAAACTAGATAATAGGGGAAAGCCGACAGTCGTCCAAGAGCGCATGGTTCGGAAGAATGTATCCTTGAAGGATACTACAAAAAGCAGAGAGGTTCCAAAAAAGAGTAAAGTAGCCCAAATGCCCTTGAGTATGGAGCAGACAGAGCTTAAAGATCCCAAATTACCTATGTCTACCAATAGCCAAATTAATATGAATAAAATACAGTCTCTAAAATGCTTGTATGCAAATGCTAGAAGTCTAAAAAACAAGATGGGAGAGTTAGAATATATAGCACTAAACGAGAGGTTAGATATGATTGAAATATCAGAGACATGGTGGAAGGAGGACAACCAGTGGGACACTGTGATACCTGGGTACAAACTATATCGTAATGATAAAGCTGATCAAATTGGTGGAGGGGTTGCGCTCTATGTTAGAGAGGGCATTGAGTCAGATAGGATTAAAGTTTTTCAAGAAACAAAATTTGCTGTAGAATCTCTATTGATTGAAATTCCATGTAAAAAGGGGAAGGCGGTGTACTATCGTCCGCGTGGCCAGAATGAACAAATGGATGATGAAATGCTCAAAGAAATCAAGGAAGCTAGCAAAAGTTACGGTGCAGTAATAATAATGGGTGATTTCAATTACCCCGGCATCGACTGGGTCAGTGTCACAGCAGGACATGCTAGGGAGATAAAGTTCCTAGATGAAATAAATGACTGCTTCTTGGAGCAGCTGGTTCATGAACCGATCAGAGGGGAAGCCATATTAGACCTAGTCCTTAGTGGAACACCAGATCTAGTGCAAGAGATAAGGGTGTTGGGGCCACTTGGCAATAGTGATCATAGCATGATCGCCTTTGATTTAATTAGTGGAGGAGGGATAGTAAGGAAATCCACAGTACTACCCTTTAACTTTCGAAAGGGAGACTATGATAAAATGAGGAAAACAGTTAAGAAAAAACTAAAAGGAGCAGTTGCAAAGGTTAAAGACGTACATCAAGCTTGGATGTTGTTGAAAAATACTATCTTGGAAGCCCAGACCAGCTGTATTCCACGCTTTAAGAAAAGTGGAAGGAAGTCCAAAAAACTGCCAGCATGGTTTAAAGGTGAGGTCAGAGAGGCTGTTGTTGCCAAAAAAGCATCTTTCAGGAAATGGAAAAAAAGAGCCAAATGACGAAACCTGGAAACAGCACAAGCACTGGCAAGTCAAATGCAAGGCATTGATAAGGCAGGCAAAGAGAGAATTTGAGAAGAAGCTTGCTGCGGAAGCAAAAACACGAAATAAAGACCTTTTCAAGTACATTCGTAGCAAAAAACCTGTGAGAGAGTCAGTTGGTCCATTAGATGATAAAGGGGTTAAAGGAGCACTAAGAGGCAACAAGGCGATAGCGGAGAGACTGAATGAATTCTTTGCTTCAGTCTTTACTGAGGAAGATGTAGGGATGTTACCCATGACTGAAGTGGTATTTAAAGGTGCGGAAGAATTGAAGGAAATATTGATACATCGGGAAGATGTCGTACAACTATTAGATAAACTGAAGAGTAGCAAATCACCTGGGCCGGATGGTATACATCCAAGGGTGTTGAAAGAACTGAAATATGAGATTCCAGACCTGCTATTAGTAATCTGTGAACTATCATTAAAATCATCTCTAATACCTGAAGATTGGAGGATCGCCAATGTAACACCAATTTTTAAAAAGGGTTCCAGGGGTGATCCGGGAAACTACAGACCAGTGAGCCTGACGTCAGTACCGGGAAAAATGGTAGAAACCATCATAAAGAATAAAATTACTCAGCATGTAGATAGTCACGACCTAATGGGAGACAGCCAACATGGCTTTAGACAAGGAAGATCTTGTCTTACTAATCTGTTATGTTTTTTTGAAGGAGTGAATAAACAGGTGGACAAAGGTGAGTCGGTTGATATTGTGTATCTGGACTTTCAGAAAGCCTTTGACAAGGTCCCTCATCAGAGACTTTTGGCAAAACTAAAGAGTCATGGGATAGGAGGCAGTGTACTATTGTGGATCAGGAACTGGTTAAAAGATAGAAAGCAGAGGGTAGGGCTAAATGGCCAATTTTCCCAATGGAGAAAGGTGAATAGTGGTGTACCCCAGGGATCTGTGCTGGGTCCGCTGCTTTTTGACATATTCATAAATGACCTGGAAAGTGGAATAACGAGTGAGGTTATCAAATTTGCAGATGACACAAAACTATTTAAAGTTGTTAAAACCCAAGAGGATTGTGAAAACTTGCAAGAGGATCTTGATAAATTGGAAGACTGGCAAAATGGCAGATGAAATTTAATGTGGACAAGTGCAAGGTTATGCACCTAGGGAAGAACAACCCAAACTATGGTTACACAATGCAAGGTTCCACATTAGGAACCACCACCCAGGAAAAAGATTTAGGCGTCATTGTGGATACCATGTTAAAACCCTCGGCCCAGTGTGCAGCGGCAGCCAAGAGAGCAAATAGAATGCTAGGTATGATAAGGAAAGGAATGGAAAATAAAACAAAAGATATTATAATGCCTCTATATCGTTCCATGGTGAGACCGCACCTTGAATATTGTGTGCAATTCTGGTCGCCGTATCTTAAAAAGGATATAGCGATTTTAGAAAAGGTTCAGAGAAGAGCCACCAAAATGGTAAAGGGGATGGAAGGATACTCCTATGAGGAAAGGCTAAAAAGGTTAGGGCTCTTTAACCTGGAAAAGAGACGGCTGAGGGGAGATATGATAGAAGTCTATAAATTAATGAACGGAGTGGAACGGGTAAACGTAGATCGATTGTTTACGTTATCAGAATATAGAAAGACTAGGGGACATGCAATGAAGCTACAGGGTAAACTATTTAAGACTAATAAAAGAAAATATTTTTTCACTCAACGTGTAATCAAACTCTGGAATTTGTTACCGGAGGATGTAGTAAAGGCTGTTAGTGTAGCTGGGTTTAAAAAAGGTTTGGACAAGTTCCTGGAGGAAAGGTCCATAAACCATTATTAAGAAGTGACCGAAGATATCAATGCTTGACCCAGTACAAGCATTGTGGAACTTGTGTCTCTTGGGGAAACTGCTAGGTACATATGACCTAGATTGGCCACTGTTGGAAACAGAATACTGGGCTTGATGGACCTTGGTCTGACCCAGTATGGCATATCTTATGATCTTATGTGCTGGTTATCGACCGAGGTGGAATAAGGTCCCCGCGCTGGACTTCCTCCCTGGAAGTATAGGGCTGCGATTGGAATTGGCCCTGTACTTCCAGGGTCAGGGTCCCGCCTCTGCCCCATCCATGCTCCTACTCGGACCTGTCCCCTCCCACCCCCATCCAGAGCTCTCTGCACATCTCCCTTGTACGTGTGGGGAGCTTTGGGGAGGGAATCCAGCACAGGCATTAGTGGGGATGTATGTCCAAACCAGACATACATCCCCACTAAACGCAGCTCAGAATGACCCCCCATAGCTTTCAGTGGATGAGATGTGCTACCTTCTTGTGTCTTTGTGTACAGTTTTTCTGACATGAGCATGTTGAGATGTGTGACTATTCTAAGTTCAGTGCTACGGGGAGGGGGGGGGGGGCCCAGGCAGGAAGGGCCCAGGCAGGAAGACGGCCCACAAAGTGGTATCGCCAACTTACTTTAATTTGTTTGCCATGCTGCATCGGCTTCAGGCCTTGAGGCTGTTACTTTCTGGGTTGAAATCTCGTGATAACAGTGCTACCTTGAGTCTTGGGCCTGGGAGGAACACTCTGGGCTTGGAACAGAGGCAGCATGGCAAACAAAGTAACGTAAGTTTGCTGCATGAGGGGCTGTGACAATGGGGGGGGGGGCTGCTGCAGGGGGGGTATGACAATAGGGGGGCTCTCAGCAAATTTTTTCTTGGAGCCCCTCATTAGAACTTTCGCCACTCTGCATTTATCTGTTTTACCATTTTTTCTGTACTGCTGTGCACCATCTTGTCTGTAGTCTACTGTCTTATGCTGCAATTACCCATCTCTCATCTTTAGGCTTAAACTCACCTCCCTTTAATCATTCCAGTGTCAGGTTTTGACCTAGACGTGATTGCTGAAATAACTTTGTATTTCCTATGCTTTCACCAGTTGCTTTTCCTTGTTTGCTGATCTAATTCTTTAATGAATTTTGTCTCTTGCTTTGGAAGTTTCCATGTGCTGATGGGCTCTCATCCATTTCCTCTGGTTCATGGAATGCCTGTCCGCTTTTAAGGATGGAAACTGACTCTGGCCATTTGCTTTGTTGCTTCAGCCCTTTTTGAATATTTGGGTCTGTTGATGCTGCAAAGTATCACTAAAGGCCTATAATGGTAGCTCTATCAGAGCTGACCCAAGAGTTTCTGCCACTCCAGTCAGAAGCTCCTGTTGCGCCATGCCACGCCCCCTACCAAATCCATTTTCTCATCTTGAGAGAGGGCAGTGAGGTGGTGGCATGACCCTTCCCCTTAAAAGCAGTGGCTTTGTACCACCACTTTAGTGCCCCAAGAGGCCATGCATTTCAGCCCCCATGCACACACTCATGGCTTGCCGCATCTGCCCCCCTCCGACAGGTAGTTTTATCAGAGGGGGGTCAGGAGCATCGGGCCATAGGTTTTGTGCCATGAGTGCTAAAGTACATGGTCTGCCGCTGGTACCAAAATGGTGGCACAAAGCCACTGCTTCAAAATCTCATGCAGTGCTGCTCACCAGGGTGTTCGACCCTAGGTGGCCACCTAGTCTGCCTAGTGAATGGGCTTGCCCTAAGCTCTATGAATGTAACTTTAGAGCAGCTTGCCTATGTATGAATGTGATTGATTGATTTATTTAAGGGCTCATTCCGTTCTGGAACTATTTAAAGTTGCTAAAACCCATGAGGATTGTGGAAAATTGCAAGAGGATCTTGATAAATGGGAAGACTGGGCATCAAAATGGCAGATGAACTTTAATGTGGACAAGTGCAAAGTTATTGACCTAGGAAAGAACAACCCAAACTATAACTGCATGATGCAAGGTTCCACATTAGGAACCACCACCCAGGTAAAAGATTTAAGTGTCTTCATGGATAACATGTTAAAACCCTCCGCCCAGTGTGCAGCAGCGGCCAAGAGAGCAAATAGAATGCTAGGTATCATAAGGAAAGGAATGGAAAATAAAACAAAGGAAATTATAATGCCTCTATCGTTCCATGGTGCGACCTCACCTTGAATATTGTGTGCAATTCTGATCGCCGCATCTTAAAAAGGATATAGTGTTATTAGAAAATGTAGAGAAGAGCCACCAAAATGGTAAAGGGGATGGAAGGATACCCCTATGAAGAGAGGCTAAAAAGGTAAGGGCTCTTCAACCTGGAAAAGAGACGGCTGAGGGGAGATATGATAGAGATCTATATATTAATGAATGGAATGGAATAGGTAAACGTAGATCGATTGTTTACGTCATCAGAATATAGAAAGACTAGGGGACATGCAATGAAGCTACAGGGTAATCTATTTAAGACTAATAAGAGAAAATATTTTTTCACTCAACGTGTAATCAGACTCTGGAATTTGTTACTGGAGGATGTAGTAAAAGCTGTTAGAATAGCTGGATTTGTACAAGTTCCTGAAGGAAAAGGTCCATAAATCATTATTAAAAGGGACCCAGGATATCACTGCTTGACCCAATACAAGCATTGTAGAACTTGTGTCTTTTGGGGAAACAGTTAGGTACTTATGATCTAGATTAGCCACTGCTGGAAACAGGATACTGGGCTTGATGAAACTTGGTCTGACCCAGTATGGCATATCTTATGTTCCTCTTAGTTTTCTGTGGTAGTATGGTGAGGGGATTCTGTATACTGTGCCTTCTAAACCTGTTGCCTCTGATTTTTGTTATTAGTATCTGAAGGCATTCTTCTGATTGGTTGTGTATTACTCTGAATGAGCTGTGTATCACTTTGCATTTGATTCGGGCGATGATGGGGAAACAATGCAATTGCCTTAATATGGGGATGATGCGAGAGTGCCGTGATGCGCCATATATGATCCGTGTTGCTGTGTTTTGAGCCATTTGAAACAGGTATAGGGAGAAGTAGCCTAGTGGTTGGGGCAAGGTACTTCAGGCCGGAAGGTCGGGGGTTCAAATCCCACTAGAGGACAGCAACCTTGGGCAGGAAGGACTGGGGTTTCCAGTCCCACAGATGCTCCTTGTGGTCTTGGGCAAGCCACTTAACCCTCCATAGCCCATGTTCCCTGTAAGTATTAGTGTATGTGTCTCATACACTAATACTGTGTTAAATGTATCCCCGTGTTAAATGTATCCCCCAATTGTGTTGTGACCGCTTTGATTGAAGGATAAGGCGGTATACAAAAACTGTCTAAATAAATAAATAAATAGTGTGTGTTTGGGTAATCCTTGATAAATTATGTTGCTGTACTCTAAGAGGGTGGTTATTATTGCTTGGCATACTGTATAGAAGTCTTCTGCTTCAGCAGAGGGCATAGATCCTTCAGTGTTTTCAACTTGTAGTAGGCTGCTCTGGTGGTGCTTTTGATTTGTGAATTTAAGTTTAGACCTTGGTTGAGGAGTATTCCCAGATATTTAACTTCTGTTTTGACTTGGAGTTCCGTGTCCATGATTTTGAGCATTTGTGGTGGGTTGAAAGATGTGTCTTTAGTCACATGGAAGACCTCTATCTTTTTGTGATGGTGAGGTTATGAAGATGCAGCCATTGTACTATCTGAATGCTTTGAGGCAGTAATCTTGTGTAGTCTGGTTTGTTTGTGAAGAATGATACACAAATCATAATATTGTCAGCATAAGTTTGATAGTGGATATTATGAGTTTAGATTAATGAACACAATGGCTGAAGGTAAATATTGAAAAGTAGGGCTAAGAGGGAAGAACCTTGAGGTATGCCTTGCTGTTGGATAAATGGGTGTAATCTCTTGCAGCCAGTTTATCTTTGTTGGCTGCAATCCTTTAAGTAGGTTTGGAACCAATTAAATCGTGATATTGGGTAGGCCAATATCTTGGAGTCAGTTGAGAAGCTGGTGTTGAGGTATGAAATCAAATGCTGTGGAGACAGAGGAAAAGGAGGATGAAGCCTTGTCTTAAATTTTCTGTGCCGGTGATTACTCACTTCATTAGTAGACAGACTTGAGTCTCCACACCATGGTTTGTTCTGAAGCCATGTTGATTCAGAGCCGAGTGAGGCATGATCATTTATATAATTTTGCAGTTGGTTCTGTATGACTTTTTCAATTATCTTTGCGATAAATGGGATGCTAGAGATGGGTCTGCAGGAGGTTGGGGTACTAGGGTCGAGACTGGAACTGAGGTTTGCTTTAGTAAAGGGGGCATCTATTCCTGGGTTAGTGAGATCTGGACAGTGTTTAGGATGAATGGTATGAAGTGTGATCTTTGTCCAAGAGACTGGACAGGGATCGAGGTGGGATGTCATTGTGTTAAGGTTGGCTATAATAATTGTCAAGCTGCTCAGTGGTGACTGTGTCAGATGTGGTCCATGTGTTATGGGGGCTATTCTGATAAGTAGGTAAGGGGCCAAAGCATTTCTTGGTGCTGTCTGCTTTGTATTTGTATGAAGGTGATTCCTCATTTCGTGTGGGCATATGGAGACTCCAGATCCTTGATGACTGGGCTCTCTTATTGGTGCTTTGGCTAGAGTTCTCTGGGTTTGTTGATGGCACTTATGATGATGATGAGGTACTCCATTTTACATTTGCTAGCAGCGGTGCAGTATTCCTTTTGTTTATCTGTATATATGCTCTGGAGGTGTAGGTCCTTGGAGCTTCTTCATCAACGCTAGAGATGCCAAAGATTATACTTTAAGTCCTTTAGTGTTGAAGAGTACCATGGAGTGAGGTGGCATTGCCTGGTGATGGTCATGCTTTGAGGTGTGAGGACAACTGAAGCTACAGTATTGTTCCATTTGTTGATTAGGATTTCCAAATTAACATCAAGAGGAATGGTTGTGTGGAAGAAAGGTTGTGAGCTGTGGGAACACATCGTTAAGGAAGATTTGATTGTTGAACGAGCGGAATCTCTGATTCATAGTGGTTGTGTTATTTTGCCAGTCCCTTGGTCCGACCACAGTTTAATATACTTCTCCTTACCACACTCCACCATCCGGGAACCAACAGCTGAAGTGTGGTTAGTCGAGCTTATTCAAGATGAAATGTGGGATGAGGATAGGATTAAGGGTTCCTTCTTTCATGTGGGTTGGATCAGTGATGAATTGGTTATAGTGCAATGATTCCATGGCTTTTAGAAAGGAGACGGCTTGTTTGTTGGATGTAGAGGTCAGGTTCAGATCTCCAAGGAGAATGAGATACTGATGTTTAGTGGGGAGAGAGCATGCAGCTGAGTTAAGTGAATAATTCATCAGCATTGTTGTGTGGGGCTCTGTATGTCAGGCAGACCAGGGACTTGTTTAATATTGTGAGGATGTCTATGTTGTTCATTGAGGTGGTGTTAATAGTGTTGAATTTCAGGTGGTTTATTGCTAATATACATACTCCTCCGCCTCTGCTAGATGCTGTACTGCCGTTGTGGAAGGTGTGTGTAGGGGGGACAGAGTTGATTGATTAGTACATTATCAGATTCTGCAAACCATGTTTCAGTTATGTATATTATATCAATGTTGTAGTCTCTGTTTTAATCAATGTCAAAGAGCAGGACAATTACTATTGTCATGCAGCAGGAGCTGATGGAAGCAAAGATGCAAGAAAAGAAGCTGTTTTTTCATAATATAAAAGATGTGCATGGGATGCAATTCCCGCACAGAACAGCTAGAGGGAGCAGGCATGCACTCACAGAGGCTGACTGGACACACCTAGCTAATCGATACCACCTGACAAGCAGCCCAGAAAGCTCAAACACAGGAGAGCTTTATAAGCAAGAGGCTGGAGACTGGAAGGAGGGTGGAGATAGAGGTGGACCGGAGAGAAGCACCAGGAGCAAAGCCGTGCGAGAGAAATGCACCACGAGCAAGGGCCAAGAAGAAGGAAGCACCAGGAGCATTGAGCTAAGCCCTAGGAGTGAATGGGAAAGCAATGCTGAGCAAAGGAACAGTCACTTTGGGAAGCAGAGTAGTGCTGAAGGAAGAAGCCAGAAGTTAGGCTTGGACAGAGGCCTGCACTTACCGGAGGAACCAGTGACCAGACTGAAAGGTAACAAGAGCTTTCAGGGAAAAGACTGGCACGAGGATTGTATCCCAGGAGAACTACTGAAAGGAGAAAGTTCCTGTTCTACATGCTGTTGGAAGCCAAGGTATGCTGACTCTGTTTTTAAGAGAAAAAGCTCACCTTATAAGTGCCCTTTTAAAAGCAATGCTCGTTTTACAAGAAAGGAAAGTAAACCTCCCTTGTATAACCCAGATGGTAAAAGCACAAAGATAGGCCACGCTCACTGGCGAACCTTAGAAGAACTCTACAAACACCCAGAGAATAAGAATAGTGACTGGCCAGTTCCAATAGCCAGAGAAACTCCAGATACAGAAAGGGATAACTCTGACTCAGAGCCGATGCAAGTGGAATTTGTGGAGCCTAGTCTTTTGTCTCAAGAGAAGATTAAAGGTTAAAGACGTACATCAAGCTTGGGTGTTGTTGAAAAATACTATCTTGGAAGCCCAGATCAGCTGTATTCCACGCTTTAAGAAAAGTAGAAGGAAGTCCAAAAAACTGCCAGCATGGTTTAAAGGTGAGGTCAGAGAGGCTATTGTTGCCAAAAAAGCATCTTTCAGGAAATGGAAAAAAGAGCCAAACGATGAAACCTGGAAACAGCACAAGCACTGGCAAGTCAAATGCAAGGCATTGATAAGGCAGGCAAAGAGAGAATTTGAGAAGAAGCTTGCTGCAGAAGCAAAAACGCGAAATAAAGACCTTTTCAAGTACATTCGTAGCAAAAAACCTGTGAGAGAGTCAGTTGGTCCATTAGATGATAAAGGGGTTAAAGGAGCACTAAGAGGCGACAAGGCGATAGCGGAGAGACTGAATGAATTCTTTGCTTCGGTCTTTACTGAGGAAGATGTAGGGATGTTACCCATGACTGAAGTGGTATTTAAAGGTGTGGAAGAATTGAAGGAAATATCGATACATCGGGAAGATTTCTTACAACTATTAGATAAACTGAAGAGTAGCAAATCACCTGGGCCGGATGGTATACATCCAAGGGTGTTGAAAGAACTGAAATTTGAGATTGCAGACCTGCTATCAGTAATCTGTGAACTATCATTAAAATCATCTCTAATACCTGAGGATTGGAGGATCGCCAATGTAACACCAATTTTTAAAAAGGGTTCGAGGGGTGATCCGGGAAACTACAGACCGGTGAGCCTGACATCAGTACCGGGAAAAAATGGTAGAAACCATCATAAAGAATACAATTACTCAGCATGTAGATAGTCACGACCTAATGGGAGACAGCCAACATGGCTTTAGACAAGGAAGATCTTGTCTTACTAATCTGTTATGTTTTTTTGAAGGAGTGAATAAACAGGTGGACAAAGGTGAGTCGGTTGATATTGTGTATCTGGACTTTCAGAAAGCCTTTGACAAGGTCCCTCATGAGATATTTTTGGCAAAACTAAAGAGTCATGGGATAGGAGGCAGTGTACTACTGTGGATCAGGAACTGGTTAAAAGATAGAAAGCAGAGGGTAGGTCTAAATGGCCAATTTTCCCAATGGAGAAAGGTGAATAGTGGTGTACCCCAGGGATCTGTGCTGGGTCCGCTGCTTTTTGACATATTCATAAATGACCTGGAAAGTGGAATAACAAGTGAGGTTATCAAATTTGCAGATGACACAAAACTATTTAAAGTTGTTAAAACCCAGGAGGATTGTGGAAAATTGCAAGAGGATCTTGATAAATTGGAAGACTGGGCATCAAAATGGCAGATGAAATTTAATGTGGAGAAGTGCAAGGTTATGCACCTAGGGAAGAACAACCCAAACTATGGTTACACGATGCAAGGTTCCACATTAGGAACCACCACCCAGGAAAAAGATTTAGGCGTCATTGTGGATACCTTGTTAAAACCCTCGGCCCAGTGTGCAGCGGCGGCCAAGACAGCAAATAGAATGCTAGGTATGATAAGGAAAGGAATGGAAAATAAAACAAAAGATATTATAATGCCTCTATATCGTTCCATGGTGAGACCGCACCTTGAATATTGTGTGCAATTCTGGTCGCCGTATCTTAAAAAGGATATAGCGATTTTAGAAAAGGTTCAGAGAAGAGCCACCAAAATGGTAAAGGGGATGGAAGGCTACTCCTATGAAGAAAGGCTAAAAAGGTTGGGGCTCTTTAGCCTGGAGAAGAGACGGCTGAGGGGAGATATGATAGAAGTCTATAAATTAATGAACGGAGTGGAACGGGTAAACGTAGATCGATTGTTTACCTTATCAGAATATGGAAAGACTAGGGGACATGCAATGAAGCTACAGGGTAAACTATTTAAGACTAATAAAAGAAAATATTTTTTCACTCAACGTGTAATCAAACTCTGGAATTTGTTGCCGGAGGATGTAGTAAAGGCTGTTAGTGTAGCTGGGTTTAAAAAAGGTTTGGACAAGTTCCTGGAGGAAAGGTCCATAAACCATTATTAAGAAGGGACCCAGGATATCAATGCTTGAACCAGTACAAGCATTGTGGAACCTGTGTCCCTTTGGGAAACTGCTAGGTACGTATGACCTAGATTGGCCACTGTTGGAAACAGAATGCTGGGCTTTATGGACCTTGGTCTGACCCAGTATGGCATATCTTATGTTCTTATGTTCTTTATGGACTGTTCTCTATGCGTTACAAGCAGTAGAGAATCACTGCTAGACTTGTAAATATATTCTGTCTCCAGAGTGTTACTTGTATGCTAAAAGGAAGAAGAGTATTGAAACGGTTGAGTTACTCTAGGAAGCCTTAATTAATCCTTGTTGCAACTGTGAAGCATAACAGTTTTTCTTTACCATGAGTTTGTTTCATTCCTGAAGTTAAGGACATTTTCCTTTATGTTGTGACCTACCTGAATCTTTTGCGTAAAGGGAAATAAATGCCTATGTTATCCCTCTACTCTGCATTCACAATTTACTTCTTAATAGGAGCTGAACTACTAAGACCAGGCTGCACCTGGCTCTTAAAGGAACCTCCTCTCATATAAAAATATCTTTGTGTCCAACCTACCCCTATGACCACTGGCCACCAGGGGCGGTACGCGACACTATTAACATAGAAACATAGAAATATGATGACAGAAATAGACCACATGGCCTATCTAGTCTGTCCTTCCATAACAACAACTACAACAGTCCACTTTTTACCTTTAGAGATCCTCTGTGTTGGTCCCATGCTTTTTTGAATTCAGTTACTGTCCTCATCTCTACCACCTCCACTGGGAGACTATTCCATGGATCCACTACTCTTTCCGTAAAGAAATATTTCCGCATATCACTCCTGAATCTATCTCCCTTCACCCTCATCCCATGTCCCCTTGTAGCAGAACTTGCTTTCAATTGAAAGAGGCTCTCTCCCTGAACATTTATGCCACGGAGGTATTTAAACATCTCAATCATATTTATTTATTTATTTTATTTATTTATTTAGTGTACATTTGTAGCCCGCTGCTTCCAGTGATCAGCAGCGGTGTCTATACATAGGAGGTTTGGCTGTACTGGCCAGGATTAATTTATATACAATGTGATTTGGGGGAGGGGGGGGATAGAGCACAGCAAGCATAGGGTTACAAGATTTACAGTAGATTGAATATTGTAGTTACATACAGGTACTTAATACATATGATGACAGTAGATTGAATATTGTAGTTACATACAGGTACTTAATACATATGATCACCTCTATCCCGCCTTTCCTCTAAGGTGTACATATTAAGATCCTTAAGTCTGTCCTCATATGCTTTATAATGAAGCCCATTAATCATTTTAGTAGCAACCCTCTGCACCGACTCCATCCTGTTCACATCCTTTTGAAGGTGCGGTCTCCAGAATTGCACACCATACTCCAAATGAGGTCGCACCAAAGACTTATACAGAGGCATTATCACCTCCTTTTTTCTGCTAGCCATTCCTCTCCGTATGCACCCAAGCATCCTTCTAGCTTTTGCCGTCGCCTTTTCTACCTGTTTAGCTACTTTAAGATCATCAGACACAACCACGCCTAGGTCCCGCTCTTCTTTAGTGGACAAAAGTACTTCACCTCCTGTACTGTATTGCTCCCTTGGATTGCTGCAGCCCAAATGCATGACCTTACATTTTTTAACATTAAATCCCAGCTGCCAAATTCTAGACCATTCTTCAAGCTTAGCTAGATCCCTCCTCATGTTATCTACCCCTTCCTGGGTGTCTACTCTATTGCAGATTTTGGTATCATCCGCAAAGAGGCAAACCTTACCCGACAGCCCTTCCGCTATATCACTAACAAAGATGTTAAAAAGAATTGGACCAAGGACAGATCCCTGGGGCACACCACTGGTAACATCCTTCTCCTCAGAGTGAGCTCCATTTACTTGTACTCTTTGTCGCCTCCCACCCAACCTATTTCTAACCCAAGCAGTAACTTTAGGGTCCATCCCTAGGGTGCTCAGTTTGTTTATAAGTCGCCTGTGAGGAACAGTGTCAAAGGCTTTACGGAAATCCAAATACACCACATCTAGAGCTCTCCCTCGGTCCAACTCCCTGGTCACCGAGTCAAAGAAATCAATCAGATTTGTCTGACAAGACCTGCCTCTGGTGAATCCATGCTGCCTCGGATCCTGTAATCCGCTGGACTCCAGAAACCTCACTATTTTCTCTTTCAGCAGTGTTTCCAATAATTTACTCACCACTATATTGTAAAAAACATTTAAGGTGGTATTTTACAAATGATGTCCAACTGCAGTCTAGGATATCCAATCCAGAACATCTGGAAAAAACAGACACATCCAAGTTCAGGCATGATTCCACAAACGGAGATGTGCCTGATATGGACATACATAGATGTCCCCAGAACAGTAGTCTAGACTGTGGACATGTAGAAATAGCCTAATGGTTAGAGTAGTGTGCTAGGAGCAAGAAAACCAGGGTCTGAATCCTACTTCCGCTATCACTGTGAATGTGCAGAGTATAGGAAATGGTGGAGTGTCATCTTCTTTACACTCACTGGATGTTTTATGGCCAAAATGAGCATTTTCCCAATGCCTATTTGTTCCTGGAACAGGTATAACCTTAGATATGAGTCTGGATGTCCAGGACATCTGTGATCAAACGGTAATGTCAAAGTTCTTGGGAACGCCTCTCAGCTGATAATTGACTCAGTAACCTGCTCTTGGTAGGGTGCAATAATGATCAAATATTGAACACTAAACAATATGCTTGGATCTTTAAAATGATTGAGACCCTGTGGTTCAATCAGGAGATCGAATGGATGACATTGATTTGACGATTCTCTATTGGTTGAATTTATCATGTGACTGCTGCCATCTTTTTTTATCTAGCTTTAGGGCGTTTAGTGGGCTGAGAGCTGGTGAAGTTATGGCATCCCTAGAACTATGAATTTCTTGAATGGACCACAGCAAGAGTGTTTATCCCTGGTGCAGATACGTTCTAAACACAGTACTGTCAGATATATATGCTTTTGACTATTCTGATTGATTTATGCCTTATAAATTTCAATTGGGATTTATAAAAACTGTTGTACAGACTGTGTTGGACCAGTGATGAATTGGAAGCTGATCTGGCTCAGTGGCCTAGATAAATTTTCTATGGCCAGGCTTGCCTGAATCAGGAGCAAAACATTTTTAGCTCAGGTGAACTAGTGCAATATGTCAGCAGCATTGTGCAATTAAACGTGAAATTCAGTCAAAATTTAATTTCATGTTTCTCCAAATTCCTGTGAGATACAGTCAGTCTGAAATTATATTTTTGTTCAGCTTGAAGTTGCCTATCATAAGCATGAAAATTTTTCAGGAAGTAAAACTTTTGAACAAATTTGTTGTCCAGTGTAATTGACTGGCTTATTAATTTGAGGTTATAAGAGAATAAGAAATGCCATATTGGGTCAGGCCAAGGTCCATTACACTCGGTATCCTGTTTCCAACAATGGCCAATCCAGGTCACAAGTTCCTGATAGGTTCCACAGTGATTGTCTCGGGGTAAGTAGTGGATTTCCGGGGTCCTCTTTAATAATGGTTTATGGATTTTTCCTCCAGGAACTTGTCCAAACAACCTCTGATAACGCGTATTTAAGCTCTGGAATTTGTTAAGTGAAAAAAATATTCTCTTTTTACTCTTAAATGGGTTATATTGTAGCTTCATTGCATGTCCCCTAGTCTTTCTACTTTTTGATGGAATAAAACAACCTATTTACATTTACCTGTTCCACTCCATTCATTAATTTATAGACCTCTATCATATCTCCCCTCAGCCATCTCTTTTCCAAGTTGAAGAGCCCTAACCATTTAAGCCTTTCCTCATAGGGGTATCCTTCCATTCCCTTTATCATTTTGCTGGCTCTTCTCTTTACTTTTTCTAATTCTGCTATATCCTTTTTAAGATATGGCGACTAGAATTGCACACAATATCCAAGGTACGGTCGCACCATGGAACGATACAGAGGCATTATAATATCCTTGGTTTTATTATTTATTCCTTTCCTTATGATTCCTAGCATTCTATTTCCTTTCTTGACTGCCACAGCACACTGGGTGGAGTGTTTCAACATAGTATCCATGATGACACCTAAATCTTTTTTCCTAGGTGGTAGTTCCTTATGTGGAACCTTGCATCGTGTAACCAACTGACTCTCATAGGCTTTTTGCTATGAATGTACTTGAAAAAGGTTTTATTATGCATTTTTGCTTCCACGGCAAGCTTTCTTTTCAAATTCTCTTTGCCTGCTTTATCAATGCCTTACATCTAGCTTGCCACTGCTTATGTTGTTTCCCATTTTCGTCATTTGGCTCCTTTTTTCCATTTCCCGAAAGATGTTTTTTTGGCTACAACAGCCTCTCTGACTTCACATTTAAACCATGCCGAAAGATTTTTGGCCTTCTTTCCACTTTTCTTAAAGCGTGAAATACATCTGTTCTGGGCTTCCAAGATACTATTTTTAGATAATGCTCAGGCTTGTTATAAATCCTTTGCAGCTGCTCCTTTTAGTTTTTTCTTAATTAGTTTCCTCATTTTATCATAGTCTGTCAGACGGCTGCCTAGGGTGAGAACTTACACAATCTTGACGATGCATATATTCATATGATTCTTGCAAGGTATTGTGGGTATTGTAGTTCATTCACTCCCAAACACAGCTGATGACAATAATTTGAGTTGTGAAACCAAGTGGTAAGGCCAATAAAATACTTCTTTTATTGATGGGGTTTAATTCACCCAGCACATGTATGCTTGATAGCAATATAAATGAGGTTACTTGCTTGCAGTGTTTAAATGGATAACAAAGTCATAAAGCAAATCAGAAAACAGCCTTCAGCTTGTCAGGCAATTAGCTAATGTTTTCTTAGCAAATAATTACCAAATACAAAGGCACAAAGAAATGGATAAACTATGTTTGTTAGGTTAACTTCTGCTTATTTTCCACGCAGATCCCAGCAGTGATTCTCCCCTTGCTCACACACACAATCAGGTGCAGCTCCAATTACCATCAATTGACCAGCTGTAAGTCTTTAGCTGGCTGGCTGCTACTGTGTGAACCCAAATCCTGCTTTAAGAGCTGTTTGCAGTGGAAATAAAGAACAAAGTTAGGTTTCTTTGTGATGGCTGATGTGTTTTCTCACAGAAAGCTAGCAATAGCATTTAGATAGAGAACAGTCCATGTAAACTGTACTTTCATCTGCTGTATCTCCCCCTTCATCAATCAGCATAGGGTCACTATCATACATTGGCACAGACGAGTCTTTCATTAAGGCACTATCATGAGAATGCTTATTCCCTTGCTGCCATTCTCTATTATAGATAGGGTCTGGATCAGTGTTCATACCTGAGCCTCTCCTGCCATCATAATTCCTCTCTGTAAAGCCTGGCCAGTATGTAATCCAATTCTGATGTCCAGCCTTCCAATCTTGATCCCTGGACACTGGATCTCCTCTCACATACCTTCTGGCCTTGGTCTGAAAGTCCCTTCCACGTGCAGTCTTCTCTCTTCCAGGTAGCCACTGGTGATTCCTATCTCTGCCACTCCATTCCTCTGGCTGAATCCAGTCCAATGGACTCTGCTGGCATTTGGAATACCTCCCAGTATGGTTACTGCCTTGGAATCTCCCAGACCTTCCAATGGGCTTTCTTCTCTTCCTTCCAGAGAGTTTCCTTCTCTCTCTATCCGCTTGGCTTGGCTTCTGTTTCTCCAGATGCTGCTTAAATCTGTAGCTGGCTGGAGCTTGTAGCCGTTGCTAAAGCTCTCCCTGAAGCTGTTCTTGAAACTTTTGCTGAAGCTCTCCCTCCAGCTGTTATCTGAAGAATAATCTCTATTCTTATTCTTTCCTAATGTGTGCTTCTCCCTAACACAGCGCAGCTGTCTTGAATCAGGCCCTGCCCTTTGAGATGAGTGCTTAGGGATTACCTCATAGCTCTCTTGATTGCACACACATTTTCTCACTTCAGCCCCTCTCATGGCTGCTGGAAACCTGGTGCATTCTGGGACTGGTAGTCTTTTATGTGAAAACTCTGTTTTCTTGCTTCTACCAGAACTGACAGGTTGCTTGTTCAGAGTCACATCATCTTTTCTATAGCTCCTACCTGAGCTATGATAAGCTTCCTTATCACAAGTCTCCCTTTTGAAAGTTAGAAGGCAGTACTGTGGATTTCCTTGCCGTCTTTCCTTTTTTTTTTTTTAAATCAAATCCAACCATGCTATGATTGCTATTGCCAAGTAGTCCCAACACCCTTATCTCTTGCACCAGATCCTATATTCCACTAAGGACCAAATCCAAAATAGCTTTGGTTCTTGTTGGCTCATGAACTAGCTGCTCCAAGAAGCAGTAATTTATTTCAACTAGAATCTTTATCTCCCTAGCATGTCCTACTGTGACACTGACCCAGTCAATACCGGGGTAAGTAAAATCACCCGTTATTACTGTGCTGTAACTTTTGTAAGTTTCCCTGATTTCTTTTAGCATTTCACCATCTGTACATTCTGGTCAGTACACCCCCACTGCCATTGCTTTCCCCTTTTTACATGGGCTTTCTATTCATAGAGGTTATACAGTTTATTTTTTTTCCTGCAAAACTTTAATCTTAAGTGACTCAAAGCCCTCTCTAACAGAGCAAAACCCCCCCCCCCCACCAATTTCATCTACCCTATCATTATGATATACAGTAGTTTGTACCCAGGTATCATAATGTCCCATTGGTTGTCCTCCATACAGCAGGTCTCAAATGCCAACCTTTCATTTAGTGCTATATATTCTAACTTTCCTATTTTATTTTTTTTTACTTCTAGCATTTGCATACTGGCATTTTAGAGGTTGTACTTTATTCATATTAATCTGGTTATCAGTTGATAGAGGTAATTTTGAATCTTTGAGCTCTGCTTTGTACTTAAGGGCATCTGGGTTACTTTTATTTTTATTGGAACCTTTCTGGCAGGATGCCCTAACTTCTCTCTTTTGTTACTATCCTTCAAGGATACGTTCTTCTGAACCGTGTGCTCTTAGATGACTTGTCAGCTTTCCCCTGTTATCTAGTTTAAAAGCTGCTCTCTCCTTTTTAAAGGCTAATGCCAGCAGCCTGACTCCATCCCAGTTAAGGTAGAGCCCATCCTTTTGGACAAGCCCCCTCCCTTCCCCAGAATGTTACCCAATTCCTAAACTAATCCAAAATCCTCTTCCTTGCACCATTGTCTCATCCACGCATTGAGACTCCGGAGCTTTGCCTACCTTTTAGGTCCTGCATAGGGAACGGGAAGCATTTCAGAGTATTATTTTTATTATAATAAATTTTTTTTTGAGAGCTGTTTTGGTTATTCCACGTAATCTTTATGTTTTTTGTTGCACTGAATCCGAAAATGGCCTCCATTTTGTCATAGGACATCACGTTTCCTGACAATTTAGGTAACTATGTTAAATAAGGCAATACCTCAAAATAAATGGAAATAGACATAAAATTAAAGTTTTATTACAATATTTTCATGAAAATCCTTTTTTGAACTGAAATGAGCTCACCTACACACACTAAACTCGATTCTTCTTCCTTGTGAGGCTCCTCTTAGTGCATTTACGTTTGTGAGTAGCATCTGGAATGTCTCTCTGAAGCATCCAACAGTAGTCTGTCATCATTGTAATGCTCCATTTTCCCTGGTATCTCCTTTCCATCTCTTTAATGTCTTGGTGGAATCGTTCACCTTGTTCCTCACTCACAGCTCCCAAATTTTCAGGAAAGTAGTCAAGGTGGGACTGGAGGAAATGCACTTTCAAACTCATCAGGCAACCTAAAGCTTGAAATGCTTTCAGCATTCGTCCGACGATCTTTTTGTAGTAAGGATCTTTGTTATTGCCTAAAAATTTCTGAACGACTTCTTTAAATGCAATCCACCCTTCTTTTTGAGGATTTGTCATGGTATTGACAAACTCTTGATCAACTATAAGCCTTCTAATGTCTGGTCCGACGAACACACCTTCCTTCAATTTTGCCTCCGACAGGCCTGGAAACTTGGGTGACCAAGTATTTGAAGCATTCTCCATCTCTTGGAAGTGATTTTACGAATTGCTTCATCAATCCCAATTTTATGTGGAGAGGTGGTAGAAGAACTTTATGGGAAGGTTCCAAAGTTTCTCGGAGGACATTTTTTTCACCGACTGTTAGCACCCTCGGCTGCCAACTCTTCTTGGTCCAGTGATTTTGTCGGTCTCGACTGTCCCAGAGACACAGAAAACAAGGATATTTGGTATACCCAGCTGGTTGCCCGAGCACCATGCACAAGACCTTCAAGTCCCCACACACTTGCCAGCCATGGTCTTCATATTTAAGTTTACAAAGAACCAATTCCAAGTTCTCGTAGGTTTCCTTCAAGTGTACGGAATGACCTACAGGTATGGAAGCGTAAAAACCGTTGTGGAGTAAAACTGCTTTGAGACTTCTTTTTGAAGAATCTATAAAAAGACGCCATTGCTCTGAATCATATTGGATTTTAAATTGACCCATCAGACCTTCGACATCGATGCAATAAACCAATTTGTCTTCCTGGGCGAAAGTAAGGAACGAACTCCTTTTCACGATGTCTGAACCATGAAGATGACAGTCCTGGCAACAATAAATTCCTGCTTTTCAGCCTTGATCCGAGTAACTCAGCGGCATCTTTGGGAAGATTCAAGTCTCTTACCAAATCATTCATCTCCTCCTGAGAAAACAATTTTGGTCTTGTATCATCTTCAAAGTCAGAACTTGATTCGTCATCTGGTTCAGGTATGACTTCACCTTCATTGGAGCTAGGTATCTCTTCCAAGGTAGCAGAGGGCTTGGGTACTGGTATATCTGTGCCATGGGGGATGGGACGAATTGCCGAGTGAAGATTGGGGTATGAAATGGAATGCTTCCATTTGAAATTAAACCCTTTCACATCGCATGAACAAAAGTAACAGTCGTCACTATGGTTCTTTTACTCTCGCCATACCATAGGAATCCCATAATGGAAAGATTTTTTCTTACCCTTGAACCAGTTTCGGAGGTCCTCAACACACCGTTTGCACACTTTATGAGGCGCCCAGACTTTATCTTGATCTCCAATTTTTAGTCCAAAGTATGCAAAGTATACTTTTTTCACAAAGTCTGTAATATTCTGCTGTTGCTTCAACACTGTATATTCACTACAGATGAAACAGAAACTGTCTGGCGAATGAATACATTTTCGCGGAGCCATAACATAACGGTTGAAGAATGACGAGCTAACACGAATTGCGATGAAAAAGTGTGAACAGCCTAGAACCAAGAACCTGATGATGATTCGTGCACAAGTGTGGCATGCAGGAGAGAGCAGCTCTGTGTCTGTACACGAGACGTCACATTGCTGGCCACGCCCCCCTGCACTGACCGGAGCTGCTGCTATCTGCCCTGTGTCTCTCTCCCACTGGATTCTTCAGGAAAGATTAACCCCTTCTACCATGAGAAGCATGGACTTAAAACTTGCTTAGCTTATGTATATATTGCTGACCATCAGATTTATAGTGCTATATTATTTTTTATATAACTCGGACAACCCCTTTAAGGTTCTTTTGGCATTTTATATCTTAAATGCACTTATGTGAATTAATTAATAGTAATTTGAATTAATTAATAGTAATTTGAAAAAATTTGATAAATTTGAAGACAATTTTGCATGTTGTGGCAAATCATGACGTCTAGGAGTTTTTTCAATATTTTATTTGTTTTCAGCACACCAAAATACATGGAAATTAGATGAAAATAATCAAACAGCTTTTTAGTCGCAGACCTGTGTTATTATTTAACTAGGCTTATAAACCGTTTTTCTAAAAGTCAAAGCAGTGTACATTCAGCTGCTGTATCCAGTGTTGTGCAAAAGTCTGGAATCACTT
The DNA here is from genome assembly GCA_033557465.1 of Ichthyophis bannanicus. NCBI lineage: Eukaryota > Metazoa > Chordata > Amphibia > Gymnophiona > Ichthyophiidae > Ichthyophis > Ichthyophis bannanicus. The sequence continues at coordinate 32,000,701 of CM066040.1, forward strand.
GTAAATTTGACGTTTTTTCAACTTCGTGACCTTATATCTTAATTTCTTTTTCCTCCCAGTGGCTTTTTCTGTGTATCTCATGATAAGTGATAGATTTGGCTATTAGGGCCAACTTTTAGGGGTATGTTTACTAAAGCCCCGCTAATGTGCAGGCCGCGCTAGTGTGCAGGTGCCATATAAGGAGTGGGCGTTTCTTTCTGAAAAAGAAAAACCGTGATTTAAGTATGCGCTAAGGTACGCGGCGCCCATGTGCGCCCCGCACATTAGCGCATGAGAAAGCTGCGCGGGAGGCATAAGCGGCGCGCTGATGTGCAAGCAGAAGAGCAGAGCCACAGCACAATGGTCAAGACACTGACCAATGGTGCAGGGAACAGGGGTTCAATCCCCCACAGTGCCCAATGAAGACAGCTGGCTGAGGCATTACTTTAGGAGCCAGTTTAATATTAGGCGGCACGCTGATGGGCATAAGGTGACATGCTATTGCTTTAGGAGGCATTTTAATATTGAGAGGCATAAGGCAGCGTGCTGATGTACAAGTACAGGAACAGAACCACAGTACAATGGTTAAGACACTGACCAATGGTGCAGTGATCAGGGGTTCAATCCCCCACAGTGCCCAATGAACAAGGCTGGCTGAGGCATTATGTATTATGGGGAAGATTGGCTTAGGAGGCATTTTATTTTTATTTTAATTATCACTACTAGCAAACACACTCTCAAAGCGTGTTAACATAAGGCGCCCCATAAGGCACATTTTAAAGTGCACTGTCCACCAAGGCACCCTAGAATGTTGCTTATAGGGCGCTTTATAGGGTGCCGTATGAGGTACCGCAAGGTCAGAGTACTGTTTTTGATGGCAGCACTGTGCAGTGTAAGGAATGAAAAGCATAAGTAGGTGCGCTGACATGCAAGGAGGAGCAGCAGTGGAGCACAATGGTTAAGGCACTGACTGCTGATACAGGGGTCATGAGTTTGCTCCCCAGGGTGCCTAATACGTAAGGCTGGCTGAGGCATCAGCTTTGCAATGTATGTTTTGTTTCCTGCAGCACTTTATTTTTATTTTATTAATTGCTGCCAGCAAACACACCCTCACGTTCCGTAAGTGAAAATGCCGTATAAGGCACCCTATAAGGCACTCCATAGGGCACATTATAAAGTGCACTGTCCACCACGGCACCCTAAAATGTTCCCTACAGGGCACCCTATAAGTTGCGTCACAGGATAATGTATAGTGCACCTTATATGGACGGGAACCATAAGGTGCCCTATAGGGCGCCCTATAAAGCGCCCTCAGAGGCACCTTATGGGTACAGTACATCTACATCTACAGTACTTCTACGGAGCGTAGACCCTTCCATAAATTATTTCTTTTTTTTGGAGCTTTCCAGGGAGTGTTTTTTATTGTTGCCCATTGATATCACTGTTGCTCAGCAGGATTATAATTTTTTAGAATTTTGTTGAGGTCATTTTTAATTTTTATTTGCTATTTTGTTCTGTGCACATGTATCACACTGCTCACGTTTTGTAGGTTTCCCCGGTTTTGCTGTACATTGCTGACGGAAATGGTTTCTCTTCCCTTTAAATTGGCTCTAACGCGAGGTTTTCACTCGCGGTATTTTTTAGCTTGATTTTCAGCCCCACTCCTGTGCGGGGAGCCTCTCCCCTACCACTCTCCACCCATTGACCCCGTCCCTCCACCCCTCGGGAGCCTTCCTCCACCCTCGGAATGCCTTTCCACGCCTCTATCGCACTTCAGTGCGCCGCGCACTTGTGCGGACCCGTTAGTGCAGCACGCACGTGTGCGGGGCACAAAAATGCGCTATTAGCGTGCGCTAAGGTACTTTAGCGCACGCTCAAGTGCACCCCGCACAATTGCGCAGTTTAGTAAACATACCCCTTAGTATTGGTTTGGTCCTTATTTTCTGAGTTTGTTCCCCATAGTTGTCCTGTTAATAGATTTTCTGTGAAAATCGTGTAATGTACATCGTTGGACAGCGATATATTATTGTAAGTATGCTTTAAAATATGGACGCATGCAGGTTTCCTTCAAATTAATGTATATGACCTTGAAAAAGGACGTTTTTGTATGTCAGTGATGGCTCAGTATTTGATGGAGTCCACCAAAAAAGCACGTAACCACGTAGGTAGAAAAAATCCAATGTAGACCGTGGTATATTAGAAGGGATCTTTATTTCTCTTAATCAATGCCTGATAGCCCGACACAGGCCGTGTTTCGAATCTTTCTTCGTCAGGGGAGAGTACAGGCAACATTTTTTTAGTGTATATATTCTTGACTGTTTATTGGCTATTTATTTATTTATTGTTTTATTACCTGTTTTTATGTGACTGGTTTATATTGTGTATTTATTTATGGTTCATGTTTTTATATGTATATAGTTTGCCTGTACTCCCCTGACGAAGAAAGATTCGAAACACGGCCTGTGTCGGGCTATCAGGCATTGATTATGAGAAATAAAGATCCCTTCTAATATACCACGGTCTACATTGGATTCTTCAGTATTTGATGGGCCACCCTTTGTTCTTGATCACTTCACTGCACCTTGTCGGCATTGAATGAACCAGTCTGACGAGGTGATCATTGGTGACAACGCGGTTCCAAGCTGCAATGAGTGACTCAATCAGCTCACGCTTTGATGTTGGATGCCTCTTGGATATTTCCAAGGCCACCTTGTGCCACAGGTTCTCGACTGGATTCAGATCTGGAGACTGGGCGGCCAGTCCATTGACTTGGTGTTGTTCTGCTGCTTCCAGCTGATCACCTGTCTGGAGCGATGGCAGGGTGCTTTGTCATCTTGGAACAGGAACTGGCCAGGAAACAGCTGGTGTGCTGATGGCACCATGCACTTTTGCAGTATGGTGATGTACTTGGCCCCACTGACCATTCCATTGATGTGAAGACGTGCAACACCACTGGCAGCCATGCATCCCCAGACCATGACCTTCAAAGGATGTTTCACAGTGAGGTTGAGACACTCAGGCTTGAATTCCTCTCCAGGAAATCTCCTCACATAGGTGTGGGCCTGGTTACCAAACAGGCAGACGGTGCTTTCATCGCTGAATAGCACCTTTTCCCACATTTCAGTCGACCAGGTTGAGTGCTTTCTCACCCACACGATCCTGTTGCGCCTTTGTATGTCAGTCATCAGTGGCTTATTCCATGCTTTGCAGCCCTGGAGACCAAACTTCAGGCACTGGCGATGAACTGTTGATGAGCTGACACTGACTTCACTCTTGTCTGACCACTCTCAAAGTAGCTGAGTAGAGGTTAACTTGAGATTAGTCAGTGAAATGCGTTGTAATGAGCGGTCCTGGTGTGATGTTGATGCACGTGGACAACCTGAACAAGGCTCGTCCACCACTGAACCCATTTCTTTCTTCTTCTGTACAATCGTAACAGTGCTCTGACTGCAGCCCACTTTCCTGGCTATCTGACGGCTTGAAAATCCTTCCTCGCTCATAAAGGACACACGAACATGCTCCTCCATCGTCAGGGTCCGAGTCATCTTCATGGTTGATCCAGAAAGTGTATGAAATTCAAAAATTCCGCGTGTTTTTATAGCTGCACTGTTGGCTAGATATCTGCATTATGATTGGTTAGTGAAACCAGCCTCCTGATTATCCAATATGCACACGTTATTTCTGACCAATCTCGATCCAGTTTTGACACAGGATCCACAAAAATCACAGTAGCTATCTCCCAGTGTCTGTAAAGTATTTAAATTGGAAGCAAGGAATGCAAAAAAGTCAACTTGGAGTTACGTTGGACCAACGCCTGGATATGAAACACCACATAAACAACATTGTCAAAGCTGTATACTACAAAATCCGCACACTCAGACATCTGCGCTCCCTGCTGGACCCAGATGACTTCCGGACCATATACCAAGCACTAATCCTGCCTCACTTCGACTTTGCAAACGCCATCTTACAAGGGCTCCCTCAATCCACACTAGCCCCATTACAGCTGGCCATGAATGCTGCAGCAAGGGTCCTACACGGAGCCTCCAGAACCGACCACGTGACCCCCATTCTCAAACAACTTCACTGGTTACCTATCCATGGGAGAATCATCTTTAAAACCCTACTCCTAGCATTCAAGGCAATCAAGGGTATTTCATCCCTTTCACTCACAGATCTTATTCACATGTTGCCCCCCAACAGATCTAGAAGAGCGATAGCCATAAACCAACTAGTAATACCAAAGGAATCATCAAAGTGCAACATATCAACCACAAACAGGGCGTTCAGTTACTATGTACCTAAATGCTGGAATGCTCTACCCCCTGACATTAGGGCTATTGCCGACCTATCGCAGTTCAGGAAGGCACTCAAATACCACCTTTTCCTCCAATACTACCCAACCACCAATGGCACCTAGACATCCCCTCTGAAGAGATTACCTACGTTCACTATGATAATTTTACTCATTACCATGTAAATATCTCATGTATATCATAATTGACCCCTGTTATACAAGTTACTCCTCACCATGTAAATATCTCATGTATATAGTTACCACTGTTATCCAAGTTTGATCACCTGTTCGATGTAAAACCAAACAGCATGTTGTTATGGTCGTTGTGTTATAATGTAAACCGCGCTGATGCCAAATAGCGCGGTATATAAGAGATTGTAATAAATAAATATAAATAAACTCTAATAGCCAAATGTATCCCTTTTAACGTGGTAGAAAGATGAATATGCTGGGCTAACGCAAAATTTAAAAAAAAACCATTAGAAAGTACGAAAATCGCAAAACTCACAAGTGATTCCAGACTTTTGCACACCACTGTATATATTTCCCTTGTCCCTGAAGGGCTCACAATCTATGTTTTGTACCAGAGGCAATGGAGGGTTAAGTGGCTTACCCAAGGCCATAAGGAGCATGCTACCCTGGAAGGTATGGATTTCAACTTCCCACATAAAAGCCTAAATTTGGCCTCTAGAACCTCCCTCCCACACTTTGCTATGTCATTGGTACCAACATGTACCAAGACAGTAGGCTCCTTCTCAGCACTATCTAAAACCTTGTCTAGGTGGTGTGTGAGGTCCGCTACCTTTGCGCCAGACAGGCATGATACCAGGCAATCCACACGTCCACCAGTCACCCAGCTATCTACATACCTAATGACTGAATCGGCCATTCTAACCCTTCCCTCATGGGCACATGGCCCTGGAGAAACCTCCTTGATGCAAGAGTTTTTTATATCATCTGGAGGAAAGGTCCCAGCTACAGATCACTTCCTGCCACGCCAAAGAGATGCTCTCCTTTCAGACGACCTCTCTCCTCCATGGCAACAGAGAGGTTGCCAGACTGGAGGTTGGGCTTCAGTACTACATCACTGTAGGTCTCGCCTATATGCCTCTGTCTTCTTTAGGTCCTTCAAGTGTGCTACTCCAGGGATCAGACTCATTCCCTGAGAGCAGAGAGCTCCTTGCACCCAGTGTACACGTAAGACCCCTCACCAAATGGGAAAAAGTCATACATGTGACACTCCATGCAAAAGTCTGGATAGCCCCCATCTCGCTGCTGGACCTGTCTTTAGCTATATAAGTTGTTTACTTAAAGTTGCTAGAGATACTTAATAAGTTTAAGGGATTTTGTTCACCTCAGGGCCTTAATTAATCTATTCCTGATGAGAATAATCAGCTTACAGCTTCTTGGATGATTGAGAATGTTTTTACTTTTAATTGGGTGGTTCAATTCTTTTATATTTACAGACAGTAGTTTAAAAGAATTAAATGACTTCAGTCTGCATATAGAAAAATTAAATATCTAACAGAGGTCCATATATAAGATATGATATAAAAATCTTTAGGGATTTCTTTAAAAAATGTTTTGTTTTTCTTGTTTTTTTTTATTGTGTCTAATACATGGAATGCTCCGTAACACAACTAGAAAGTATATTGTATCCTTCCTTAAACTAGAAACATTATATCACATGTATTTATTTTCTTAAAGTAGCCGTAAGGTCTCAGAAACTCAGGCTGCCACTGACATATACTGCACCATCTAGTGGACTAAAAGCCATCAATACATCAACGACCTTAAATCTACATGGCCACTGAACGTTGACAAAAATAATTTTTTTAGACATGTATTTAGAAATAACTCAGTGCTTAGCTTTGAACAGGAGCTTCGTGTTCTAATGCTTTTCCCAACGGCGTTCTGTGCACGAAAATTTTGACAGAAATGTTTGGAGGAAATCTGCACTGATTACGCTTGTTATGCGCGAAGATAAAAAAAGCCTGTACCGACAATTCCCTGAAGAAACTTCTGTAGTGAAACGCTTGGGCAGCCTGGAATGAGGCGTTGGAATTGCCTTTTCATCTGGCTAATGTTACAAAGCTAAGTTTGAATTTTCTTCTCGTTCAACATTTGGTATTTTTATCAAGAATACATTGATTTGCTATAAGAGTTTACTACAAAAATTGAAAGAACTTTTTCAGAATAATATGCGTTCAAGGGGTCATTGATGTAAAAACTGGCACCGTTAAGGGGCTTTGTGTCCATGACTAAAGTGCCACCGGTTTTTCTGAGACCCAGCTCTTAGTGAATGATATTAACAGCTTTTTGTTGCTTGGTTTAGATAATAGACGGGGTGTGTGTTTTATAGTTTGCTCTACCCGTTTAATAACATTCAGACTACAGTTGATTGCTCTTAATGTTATTGACACAATGGACTTTTTTTTTATTTTTAACATATCACCAGTGGTTACAGTAGCTTTATGGTATTACAGCGTAAATGCACTGCAGAAATAGTAGTGAATTGCTAACTATAATCATCTACTGCTGTGTTTCAAGTCATGTGAAGACACATTTTAGAAAGGATATTCAAGTCATAACGTCTGGGAAAAAAGAAAAAAGCTGGCACGTCCAACTTCAGGCATGATTTCACAATGTGGACATGCCCGATATGGCCATCTGCAGGTTCGTCTACACAGACATCCCCAGAATAGTATTCCAGACTGAGGATGTCTAGAAATAGCCTAGTGGGCTAGGAGCAGGGTTCAAATCCCACTGCTAATCCTTGTGATCTTAGGCAAGTCACTTAGCTCTACACCTTCTGGATGTTTTATGGCCACAACCAGCAGTGTTTGTGCCTGTAACAGGTGAACACTTGAAGGGGGTTGTAGACATTTCTGAAGTCAAGTGAAGCTGTCTAAACCCCTTGCACCGCCGCAGACATGCCTCCACCACGCCCCCTGCCTACTTAGATTTCCTCACACTGGAGATATCTTTAAAATCCATTTGTGAAAGGGCTCCAGGGACATCTCCACTGTTTGGACCCCCTTAGTCAGACAAACAGAGCAAACTGTCACAGTGCACACTGTAGAACATACAGTGAACACATGATACTACTTTCAGACCATTTATATTTCCTAAAGAAACACGGTAAGTACTGACTGTACTTGCACTTCCGCTGTATAGCAATAAATACATTTCCTATTTCTAAGCTATGGGGCCCGTTTATTAAAGAGCAGTATGTTTTTCACTGAATGAGCATTTAGCAGCAAAACCTAATGTATAGTAAGTACAAAAGCTGTGCAGCAACGTCCGGGGCATGCCATGTACATCCCCTCTGTGCCACATGGAAAAGTCCTTTATGGTCTGTTAAGTGCACCCGCATTAATTGTGAGTGACCTTAATATCATCTATTGAGATAGCATTAAGTGCTCTTGTGCAAATTGCAAGATTACCACATGCAGTAATTACCAGCTCTTAACCACAATGTAGAGTTATGGAATGACATCAAGAAGGTTGTGTTGGAAGAAAGCGAGAAGTCTCTACAAAAAGGTGAAAAAGCAAAAACGGCCAAAATGGATGGCGGAAGAAACTCTGAAAATTGCCCAGAAACGCAGAGAAGCTAAAGCCAGAGGAGAAAGAAAGACAATCGCAGAACTCAGAGATTTCCAATGTGCAGCAACATAGGACAAGGAAAAGTACTACAATGACTCATGCAAGGAAATAGAAGCAGAAACTCTTAGAGGAAGAACAAGACCGACTTTCCTAAAGCTACGAGAGTTAAAGAAAAAGTTCCAGCCTCAAATTGGAATGTTACAAGATGCTCAAGGTTCTATGTTGAATGAGGCTGAGAAGATCAAGAAAAGGTAGAAGGAATATACAGAGTCATTATACCATAAAGATCAAGTGAACCAACAACTTTTTCAATCTGTACCTTATGATCAGAAACCATTGGTGATGAAAGAAGAAATTGAAGCAGCATTGAAAGCCTTATCAAAGAAAAGAACAAAGCACCAGGCATTGATGGCATTCCCATAGAAGTATTACAGCAATCTGATGCAGCTGTTACCATACTTACAAGGCTCTGCCAGGAAATATGGAAGACAACATCGTGGCCAACTGACTGGAAAAGATCTGTGTTTATACCAATATTAAAGAAAGGTGATCCAACTGACTGGAAATTATCACACGATCGCTCTGATCCCACATGCCAGCAAGATTCTACTGAAGATTATTCAAAAGAGACTACAACCATACCTGGAACAAGAACTACCTGAAGTGCAAGCAGGGTTCAGGAAAGGGTGAGGAACAAGAGACATCATTGTGGATGTGAGATGGATCCTTGAAAAGACTAAAGAATACCAAAAGGATTTCTATTTGTGCTTTATTGACTATAGCAAGGCTTTTGACTGTGTAAACCATGAGAAACTCAGGGCCATATTAAGAAGCATGGATATACCAGAACACCTGATCGTTCTCTTGCACAGTCTGTACATTGATCAAGAAGCAGCAGTTTGAACAGAACAAGGAGAAGCAGAATGGTTTAAAATAAGCAAAGGTGTAAGACAAGGCTGCATACTTTCCCCCTACCTGTTTAATTTATATGCAGAACAAATCATCAGAGAAGCAGGATTGTAAGAAGGCAACAGACGTGTGACGATTGGTGGAAGACTCATCAACAACCTTCGCTGTGCTGATGATACCACATTACTGGCTGAAAGTGAAGATGATCTGAAACATTTGCTTCTCACAATCAAAGAATATAGTCTCAAAATGGGCCTGCACCTTAATGTAAAGAAGACAAAGATCATGACAACTGGCATAATCAACAGGTTCATCGTTGAAGGAGAAGAAATTGAAATTGTGAACAACTTTAACCTATTTGGATCAACTATCAATAAAGAAGCAACAAGCAGTCAAGAAATCAGATGACGCATTGCTCTTGGCAGAATGGCTATGAAAGACCTAGATAAGCAAGAGCAGGGATGTCTCTCTCCATAGAAAGATTTGACTTGTTCAAGCCATGGTATTTTCAATAACATCATATGGATGTGAAAGCTGGACAGTGAAAAAGATAGACAGGAAGAAAATTGATGCCTTTGAATTATGGTCCTGGCGGCGAATACTGTGTATACCATGGACTGCCTGAAGAATAAACCAGTCGGTAATAGAGGAGATCAAACCTAAGCTTTCTTTAGAAGCTCAGATGACAAGACTTCGACTTTCATACTTTGGACACATCATGCGAAGAGAGAGATCATTAGAGAAAGACAGCATGCTTGGCAAGATAGAAAGTCAACGCAAAAGAGGAAGGCCAGCAATGAGATGGATTGATACAACAGCAGCTACGGGTGCCAGTCTGTCAACAATGCCTGACTGAAGACCGAACACAATTTAGGACAACTATCCAGAGGGTCGCCATGAGTCGACTCTGACTCAACGGCACTTAACAACAACAACCACAATGTGCACTCTGTGCCACTTTCTACCCATGACCCATTTTGCATTAAGCAATTAGCATGCGCTAAACTGTGCACCAAGTTGCTCAGTTGTGCAGTAACTGTTAATGTGCGCTAAATCACACATGAACTGCTTAGCACACTTTAACACCCTATTTCTGTAACTTAACTCAACACTAGAAGCAAGGAATTGAATCTCATCTCACACAGAAGTGGATCAAAATGCTTTTTGTTTTACTATCGTCCGAGTTTCAGGTAAGACACAAAGGAAGACGTAATAGGCTGCTGGAGATATTGCTCCTTTCCCCATCCCCTACTTGCACCAGGCTGTCGGAGTTAGAAAAACAAACAAATAAACAAACCAACCAACCAACCAGTGCAGTCGATGTGTCTCATGCAGTGACCCTCATGAAATTATTTCCAACCTATGTGTGCATGCAGCCACCAGTCTATATGTATTTGCATTGCTTGTATGTGGGCTTTGTGATTATAGTGTCTGTATGACTGAATTTGCACACATTTTATTTTATTTAGCTCACACCTTTCCAGTAGATGTGCAAGGTGAGTTGTGTTCAGGTACAGTAGGTATTTCCCTGTCCCTGGAGGGCTTAGAATCTAGGCCTGTACCGGAGGCAATGGAAGGTTATGTGGTTTGCCCAAGACCACAAGGAGTGTCAGTTGGATTTGAACCTGGTCTTTCTGGTCCCAGGCTGCTGGCCTAACCACTAGGCTACTCTGACCACTAAATCTCTGTTTTATATGTTTATTATCTGTTTTTTGTATGTGTATCTAATTTGTTTTTGTTTATATATAGGTGTATCTTTGTGATTTGGCATATTGGTGTGTATTGTATGTCCCTGTATATGTGCCTGTATGTGTGTCTGTGCATTCTTGCATGTGTGTGTAAATGCTTGTATGTATGTGTATGTCTGTGCGTGTGTATGTTTGTTCTCTGTGTGCATGTTGGCCTTTGGCCTTTCCAGCCCATCAAATCCATAATTTGCTTGCTGCTCTTCCCCACTTTTACTATTACTGTCACCCCCTTTCTCTACTCCTAGTCCCTCTTCCTGCCTTTGAGTGTCCAATCTTTCTTCCTTTCTCTTAGTGTCCTATTTCCTTTTCCCTTTTCTATTTTGCAGTCCATGTAATTTTTGTAAACCACTCTGATGCTGCTGCTCGAGCGGTCAATCAAGTACTGCAATAAAGATAACGATTAAGAGATAAGAGGGGAAGGTTGTTTGACTGTTTGGCATAATTGCTCTGCTGCTATGAATAGTATTAGTATGCTACCTGCAGCTGATGGAACTGCTTATCGAAGAGAAATGCATTGAAGTATTTTTTCAAAAAAGGGGGGGGGGGTGCTTCGCTTCTCTTCCATCTCCGACCACACATAGCAACTAAAATTGTACAACACAGGAACTTTCCCCAGCTCATCTCCTCCTTTCCTGTGACCAGAGCAGTATTCCAAAGCTCCGCCCCCACAGTCTTCCCATCGGCAGGATCCTACCCACAGTCTCTGCTGCTAGTTACATTGGAAGCAGGCAGGGCAAGCTTACTCACATAGGGGGAGGATCAGAGAACTGCATAGAGATTTTAAACTTTGAAAAATGTTCAAACATGTTACCTTCCTTCTAACTTCCAGTAGGATTGCCAACCGACCGGTTTTAGGCCAGCTCTGCCGATTTTAGAAGCTGGAAGCCGGCGGACGGCAGGGCAGTAAAACCAGTAAATGAAGGACCGGTTTTCTGCTGATTGCTCCCGCACTCCATTGCCATGTATAGGTGTTGGAATGGGGGGGTGGAGGAGAAGGAGGCAAATGGGCCCTAGCCTCACCAAAATTTCCCTGTCTGCTTCATCCCCTGTCGCAGCAAGAAGAAGCTGAGGCCACCATATGCAGCTAAAAATTGAAGTGTCCACCAGCGGGGACCCCATCATCTGCTGGTGTCAAGAAGCCGGTGTGCCTCTGTGGCAAGAAATGAAGGGTCTGACCATCATCCCTCACCAGTTTGATCAAAGGCCACTGTGAGAAACTGTGGCATTAAAATGTCAGCAAGAGTCCCAAAGTCCCTTGGCATTTTCAGGCCACAATAGGCAAGTGGGTGGCTTAAGAAGAAGAGAAGGGGCAGAGCATCCAGGTAAGGCATGAGGTTACAGAGAGGGGAAGGAAGAGGTGGGCCTAGAGAGGCGGAATGTAGAGGGGCAGAGGTTGAGGAGGACAGAAGGGGTGGAGCATAAGGAGAAGGGCAGGGTTAGAGGAGAAGCCGACGAGATGGTGGAAGGGAAGGAGGGAGAATGCAGGAGGGAGGATAATATTTCAAAGGAGCGAGGAACATAAGTATATGCCCCAGACACACACACACACACACACACACACACACACATCCTACCTACCCATGCAGTCCCAACACCCCACCCCCCTAACCCCCAACACACAGATGCACGCACATGCATGTAGTCCTACACACACACACACAGCATACACACGCAGCCTCCAATGCATACACAGACACACACACTCTCACACAGATGCAGCAAAATGTAACTGTTTGCAAGTTTGTGAGGTTGGGTTTCAATTAGATGGGAGCAAAACTAAACATAGTAATCTGATGTTGTTAAGTGCCGTTGAGTCAGTGTTGACTCATGGCAACCTTCTGGATAGTTGTCCTAAACTGGGTTTGGTCTTCATTCAGGACTGTTCATTGTTGATACAACAGCAGCAGCAGCTATGGGTGCTAGTCTATCGATTCATCTCATTGCTGGCCTTCCTCTTTTGCATTGACCTTCTACCTTGCTAACCATGAAGTTTCTCTCTAACAATCTCTCTCTTTGCATGATGTGTTCAAAGTATGAAAGTCAAAGTTTTGTCATCTGAGCATCTAAAGAAAGCTTGGTTTGATCTCCTCTAGTACTGACTGGTTTGTTCTTCAGGCAGTCCATGGTATACACAGTATTCGTTGACAGCACTATAATTCAAAAGGTATCGATTTTCTCCCTGCCTTATCTTTTTCAGTGTACAACTTTCGCATCCATATGACATTATTGAAAATACCATGGCTTGGACAAGTTGAATATTTGTATGGAGGAGACACATCTCTGCTCTTCAGAATCATGTCTAAGGCCTTCATAGCCATTCTGCCAACAGCAATGCATCGTCGGATTTCTGGACTGCTTGTCATTTCTTTATTGATAGTTGATCCAAGTAGGTTAAAGTTGTCAACTATTTCAATTTTTTCTCCATCAACAATGAACTTATTGATTTTGCCAGTTGTCAGGATATTTGTCGTCTTTACATTAAGGTGCAGGCCCATTTTAAGACTATGTTCCTTGAGAAGCAAATGTTTTAAATCATCTTCACTTTCAGTCAGTAATGTGGTATCAGCATAGCGAAGGTTGTTGATGAGTCTTCCAAGCTTCACACCTTGGTTGTCTTCATACAGTCCTGCTTCTCTGCAGATTTGTTCTGCATATAAATTAAACATGTAGGGAGAATCGTACACCTTTGCTGATTTTAAACCCATTCTATTTCTTCTTGTTCCGTTCGAACTGTTGCTTCTTGATCAATGTAAAGGTTGTGAAAGAGAACTATCAGGTGTTCTGGTATACCCATGCTTCTTAATGTGGCCCAGAGTTTCTCATGGTTTACACAGTCAAAAGCCTTGCTGTAGCCTATAAAAACAGATATCCTTTTGGTATTCTTTTGTCTTTTCAAAGATCCAGCTCACATCCGCAATGATGTCTCTCATTCCTCACCCTTTCCCGAACCCTACTTGCACTTCAGGCAATTCTCATTCTATGTATGGCTGTAATCTTTGCTGAATAATCTTGAGTAGAATCTTGCTGGCATATGAGATCAGAGCGATTGTGCGATAATTTCCATAGTCAGTTGGATCACCTTTCTTTAGTATTGGTATAAACAGAGATCTTTTCCAGTCAATTGACCATGATGCCGTCTTCCAAATTTCCTGACAGAGCCTTGTAAGTATGGTAACAGCTGCATCTGCTTGCTGCAATACTTCCATGGGAATGCCATCATAGCCTGGTGCTTTGTTCTTTGATAAAAGAAGAAGTTGAAGCAGCATTGAAAGCCTAATCACCAATGGTTCCTGATAATAAGGTACAGGTTGAAATGGCTGTTGGTGCATTTGATCTTATGGTATAATGACTCTGAATTCTTTCCGCCTTTTCTTGATTTTCTCAGCATCATTCAACATGGATCCTTTAGCATCTTGTAGCATTCCAATTAGTGGCTGGAATTCTCTTTAATTCTCATAGCTTTAGGAAAGCCAATTTTATTCTTCCTTTATTAATTTCTGCATCTATTTCTTTTCATGCATCATTGTAGAACTTCTCCTTGTCTTGCTGCACATTGGAAATCTGTTGAGTTCTGCAATTGCCTCTGTCTCCTCTGGTTTTAGCTTCTCTGGGTTTCTGGACAATTTTCAGAGTTTCTTCAGTCATTCGTTTTGGCTGTTTTTTCTTTTTCACCTTTTGCAGAGATTTCTCACTTTCTTCCAACACAACCTTCTTGATGTCATCTGATAACTCTTCTGGAGTTCTGTCATTTGTATCTAAAGCAGCAAATTGATTTCGCAGGCAGTCTTTAAATCATGATAGTATATTCTCAAGGTCCTATTTTGCTGCATTCATGAGTGCCTTGCTCTTTCAATTTTAGCTTGAGTTTGCATACTAGTAGATTGTGATCTGTTCCATAGTAAGCTCCCGGCTTTGTCTTTGTTGATGTTATAGAAGGGACACACAGGGGGAGATGCTGACATGGGGGGAGGAGGAAGGGATAGAGGGAAGTTGTTGGACATGGTGATAGGTACACAGAGAGAAGATGGTGGACACAGAGGAAGATATAGGAAAATACTGGAGGGAGGAAGGGATGCAGGATTGGGAAAGGGGTTGATAAAGGTCATGGGGGAGAGAGGGAGTGAGTTTGTGAAAGACTAGGAAATAAGAAGCTGATGAAGGAGAGAGAGCAGGGAAATGAGAGGGCTGGTGTTAAGATAAGAGATGGGAAAACTATAGCTAAATACAGTGAAAATAGTGAATTTGAAGAGTAATTTGGAGTGAAATCTGGATAGAACAGCAGAAAAATAAATGGAAGAAAACTGGAAGATAGATATCGGGGATAAAAACTGATATAAGGGCGGATGTGAAGACAGGAAGAGAGAGAAGAAAAGGCAAATGGAGAGGAGACTGTGAAAAGAAAGCTAAGAGAAGACAGTTTCAGACAGGTCTGAGGCCCTCACTGGCCTGGAGGCCCAGGGCAATTTCCCTGGTTGCATCCCGCCTAATTCCAGTCCTGACATCTGCTGTCTTTTCTACAATACAGGGAGAAATGCATTTTTCTGTTTCTCTGGTGCTGCGCTGCATGCAACGTCTGGATTTCTGTAGTTTTAGTTTAATTTTTGTCTACATATTTTTATTTTCACTTTGTGGACACGTGGCGCCCGATTCACGGAGAGGGACGTTTGAGCCGTCTGTATGTCACCAATGAAGATGGGGCTGTGTGGACCTGATTCTTGCCCATGGGAACAAAACGTTTCTGTGGTAGCCAGATTCAGGCCCGAGGATGGTCCAACATGCCCCTTCTGCCTGTGGGAACATCCTCCCTGCAAGCACCCCCAACATCCACAGCTTCAGCCCCCCAGTTCCCCGCCACCCAGCTCATGGCTGGCCTGCTGCAGCCTGGATCAGTCAGTGGAGACCACCACCCCTACCTGGCCCTGGCGGGGCGGGGGGGGGGGGGAAATCCTCGGGCCCAGTCAGGCCAAAAGTGCTGCTTATACCACCTTTGAGATGGTATAAGCAGCACGTCCCCATGGGCCCGGCGGCACGTACAGGTCCGTGACCTGAACCGGCCTTATACATGCTGCCGGGCTGGTCCGCCCCTGCTCTGTCCCGTTCCCACCCCCTACCGACTTTCCACATCCTGATGCACAGGATGTACAGGGAGAGCTGGAGGGGGAATCTGACATGGACGACTTAAGGGGCTGCATTTCCTGCCGGGACGTGCAGCCTCACAACCCGCATTCGTGAGTGACCTCCTTAAGGTGAAGGCCTATTTATACTATGTGTGTACGTGTGTGTGCACCCAAGACTGGGTATTTGAATTTCTGTTTAAGTATGTATAGTAATCTGGCTTACGTAAACAGAAATTAGATTTATTTATGTTTTAGGACCCATTGCAATATTTACGGTGCTGCCTTTTTCTAGGTAGGGTCTTTGTGTGAGCTTTGGAAGTGAGCACTGGTATGGTAGGTTTACTTTTGGTCCTGGAGGACTTTTTTTGTATTAATTCCAGGGCTGGCCCAACCATAGAAACATGACAACAGATAAAGACCATATGGCCATACCAGCCACTAAGCTGTTCACATGTTCAATGTAAACTGTTCTATGTAATAAGTTGTTCTCTTGTAAACCATTCTGATTATGAATAGTGCAGTATATAAAACCAAATAAATTAGCTCTAGTCCCTTTTTTTCTTTAGAGATCTATATTTGTCTCATGCTTCTTGAATTCAGATACAGTTCTTGTCTCTACTACTTCCACTGGGAGACTATTCCATGCATCTACCACTCTTTCCATAAAGAAATATTTCCACAAATTACTCCTCCTTTCACCTTCATCCTATGCCATCTCATTGGGACAGGGTGACAGTTTCTGAGAGGGCAGCAGAGGGTAGGGGTATTCAAAGCTAAACAATAAATTCTGACAGCCAGAGGGGCATATGGCTAAACAATTGCCTAGGGTGCCAACACTTTGAATCAACTTTGGGGCTGATCCTGATTAGTTCACGAAGTGGTGGGGGGGTTTTTCATATGGTAATTTTTTTGGGGGAAGGTTCTAGCTCAGCTCTGCACAGATTGTTGGGAAAAGGGGCCAGGGGGATTCGGTGAATGCAGAATATATGTTTAGATTTAATGCCATAAGGGAGAGCATATGTGTGTAGGGGAAGGGCCCAAGAAAGGGATTATGGTTGAATAGGTGCTGACGCATTCAACCTTTTGCACTACCCCCCTCCTTGATTTAGCCTGCAGATGCTAAAGCCTGCACCATTGCCCCCTCTGCAGTTATTTTTTGTGGGTGGGGCAGGCGGAGGTGCAGGTAGCAGGTTTTTCTCTTTCAAAAGGTTGGCAACCCTAACTTCCAGAAATGAATGTAAAAATCAGTTGAATCATGCAAAAAGCCAGACAATTGTCAGTCCTAACCTCTCAAGTGCTGAGCACATCTGACAGCATTCTCCCTCACAGCCTCCTAAACCTGCTCCTAGCTTGTCAGTGCCTTAATCTAGCCCTGCCCATGGCAACAGACTAGCTGACAGTGCAGATAGCAACCAATAAGAAAGCTGTACAATTCAGTCAGTAAATTTCACAGTAATACCGATCATACAAGGGCATGGCCGGAGGGAACGCAGTGAACCAGGAACTCCTCACAGATCACCCACTCTAAAGGGCACAGCTTCCTCATACACATACATCGGCAGCCACCAACAAAGATCCACACACATCTCCTAAGTCCCCTAGGCAACCTGATGCTATCTGGTTATCACTGGGGCATGTTGGGGGCGTTCTGGAGTGGAGTGGAGGCAGAGACTCTCACTAACCAAGCAACAGTGATACTGGATGCTGCCCGGTTAGTGACCTGTGCCTAAAAGATAGCCGAGGGTTTTCCTCACCTATCTTTAAGGCACAGGAGCGAGCTGGGCAGCATCCAATATCGCTGCTGCCCAGTTAGCCTCGGTCATGTCCTAGGTCTGCGGTGATCAGTGGATATTCAGTGTTGTTGCCGCGGCATTTAATATCCAGGTTAGAGGTTGTGGGGAGGGCTATGCACAGATGCAGTGCACAGCCCTTCCAAAATGCAGATGACTGAATAAATCGGGCCCACTATGTGTAACAGAATCATGGCTCTCCGACACTGAGACTATACTAACAAATCAATTAAAGGTCCCCAATTATGACCTCTAACTGCCCAAGAGTTAACCAAAGGGGCGGAGATATCTTCATCTTAGCAAGAAGCAAACTTAAAATTCAACATAACCAAATCCATAAGTGCAAACAAACAATCTGGATACCATTACAATCTCAAACAGGCAATTGACATTATGCCTGCTATACAGAATTTATTTAGACAGTTTTGTATACCGCCTTATCCTTCAATCAAATGCCTTCATCATGCACTCGCAACCTACCATCTTAGAATTAGTGTGCAGCCACACAGCTCAAAAGAAAACTGTGGTTGCTTGGTGACCTCAACCTTCTATCACTTCCAATAAAGCATTCCAAATTTTTCCTAGAAGCAATGGCCGCTCTAGAATATGATCAGATTCAAAAAAAAAAAGAGAAGAAGAACAAGTATCTTTGCTTTCTCATCTATACACACTCAAATCAATCAAGCCCTACCACTAGTACTCCCAGTCCCATGGCTGGACCATAATGCCGTTGCTTTCCACATCCCTCATAATACAGGCCTACATAGAAACAATCAAAGCATATTATCAGCGCACTGCTTCCACAGACAGACATTTCTGGAAGTAACTCTACCAGAACTAAAACACCGATACAATTGACCTCATGGTAGTAGACAAACAGAGCTATAAGCAAGGCTTCAGTCACTGCAATCCACAAAGCTCCCTATGAAACATTGCACAGCCATGTGGTACCCCATGGAACTATGCAATTTCCTAATACAACTCAGAAAACTAGAGCAAAGATGGTGCCACTCAAGCATGCCACAGGATTGAGACACTTTTATGACCAGGCTACAAGAACATTGCAAAATGGTCAACCAAAAGCAGAAGGATTACAACACAAATATCTTAACACACTCACTAAACAAGCCTCGAGAGCTTTTGTAAACCATTAAATTCCTCCTATAGGACCCAACCAGCAGTATAATGGAAACACCCTTCACCCTTAAACCTTTGCAAATCACTTCTAAAACAAGTCCACCGGAAACCAAACAATCCAAA
This sequence comes from Ichthyophis bannanicus, assembly GCA_033557465.1. Classification (NCBI taxonomy): domain Eukaryota; kingdom Metazoa; phylum Chordata; class Amphibia; order Gymnophiona; family Ichthyophiidae; genus Ichthyophis; species Ichthyophis bannanicus. The sequence continues at coordinate 32,019,407 of CM066040.1, forward strand.
AAGAATTCTAAGAAACAATTCCGTACCCAAGTTATCTACCTTCAATCCAGTCTCTACAGACCACAGTGAGTGTATCATACAAGGTCTTAACACCGATCTATGCATTAAGTGCATTCATCACCAGAATCTTATGCTTATCCTTGACTATGGGCATAGTACCAACAGCCCTCAAAACCGCCTCCATAAGACCACTACTAAAAAGCTGGACCCACAGAATATGGATTCTTACAGATCCATATTGAGCCTTCCATTCCTGGCCAAAATAGTCTAGCAACAACTCCAACACCACAGACTCCCATGCTTCCCTTGACTCACAACAGCATGGGTTTAAACAGCATGGGTTTAGACAGTCGAAACCATTATGACTTTCCTCCTCGATAGGCTCATAAAAGGCATAGAGAAATCGAAGCAGGGATTTATCTTCATATTCATGGATATTGCCTTGGCTTTTGACACAGTATGTCACAACACCTTGGTATACCGATTACAGGAGAAGGAAATACAAAACACAGCCCTAGGTGTCCTGTTAGGTAGGATTAGCACGAGCAGATTCATATAGGTCCTCATTCAACCATAACAATCAAATACAAGGGGGTCCCACCGGGATCAGCATTATCCTCCCTGTTTAATGTCTACATTCAATCTATTTGCTCTGTAATACAATCCTGCAACATACTCTACCACGTGTGTGCAGATGATGTCATGCCATATGCACCCCTCTCCAGGGATAAACCCAACTACACTAAATTAATAGATTGTGAGACTGCATTGAAGCAATGGCTCTCCAGGCACAATCTCACAGTTAACTACAAGACCACTGAAGTACTGTTTATAACATAAGACCAGGCTTTTACCCCCCCCCCCCACCCCTCCCCACAGCTACTCTAAATGTAAGGGATGCAGAACTGGGGATAAAACAGGAAGTGTGCTATCTCTGAATCACTCGGAGCATACAAGCCCACATCAGCATCACTAAAGCAGTATACCACAAAATAAGAATACTCCATCATCTGCGCCCACTCCGGGACCCACACGACTTCCACACTGTATTCCAAGCCTTTATCTTCCCACATTTCGACTAAGCTAATATCATCCTCCAAGGCCTACAAAAATATGTTACAACCACTTCAAATGGCCCTAAGCACTGCGGCCTGCATCCTACTTGGTGCCTCTAGATTGGAACATGTCACATCCATCTTAAGGCAACTACACTGGTTACCAATAGCAAGCCACATAAAATTTACAGCACTATTTAAAATATTTAAAGTGATGCATAATCTGCTGTTTCCCTCGTGGACATCACACACCTAACACGAATAACAGAACAAGGAGGAAAGGCATGTCAAACACACTTATAACCCCAGCAGAAATAAGAAAGAGAAGCCAAACATCCAGGGGCGGCCCAAGGGGGGTGCGGGGCCATGTGCAGAGACTCGGTGCGGGGCCTCATTTGCATAAGGGGCCTCATTTGCATAAATATTTGCATAATGTTACCATACACTAACTTTTAGTAGACATGCCTCTTAATGAGTGTATGGATAAAGAAAGACTAAAAGATTTCTACATTACTATAATCCAGTGCCAACCGTCAGGCACATTAGGAACTACTACAAACACTGCCCATTTAGAACCCATTCTAAATCCTGAATCTCGTATGTCTCCCACATATATAACCAACAGACTTAGATAAACATTCACACATACATATTTTTGTTGGAACTCACACTTTGAAGGACAATCCTTCTCGTGGCGTGCTGTTCCCTTTTATTCTTTATATAGGGACGCAACCCTAACATGCGTTCAAAGGGGATATCTATCCCTCAACATCAACCAGTTAACATTCTTTCATTCAGGAAAAACCCTCTTAGAAGCCACTTATCTGAACGGAGACTTTCCACAGTTCATAGGCAACTCGGCGTCTTCCCCAGCTCATAGATAGACTCTATTCAAGTAGCAACCATACGAGAGTCTGAAAATGACAGAAAATGAGGGGAGACTCTCGTATGGTTGCTACTTGAATAAGTCTCAGAAGTCATAACGGATGACCTTCCCTGTTGGTTACATTGATTTGGAGGTGTTGGGTTTTACCCGGTATCGGCGGCTGATAAAGGGACTTCTCCATTTACCATCAGGAGTGGACGTTGAGTCTGTCTATATGAGCTGGGGAAGACGCCGAGTTGCCTATGAACTGTGGAAAGTCTCCGTTCAGATAAGTGGCTTCTAAGAGGGTTTTTCCTGAATGAAAGAATGTTAACTGGTTGATGTTGAGGGGTAGATATCCCCTTTGAACGCATGCTAGGGTTGCGTCCCTATATAAAGAATAAAAGGGAACAGCACGCCACGAGAAGGATTGTCCCTCAAGGTGTGAGTTCCAATAAAAATATGTGTGTGTGAATGTTTCTCTAAGTCTGTTGGTCATTTAGAACCCATAGCAAACCCGCCGTATCATAAGAGCACTACCAGGACTCACAAAGCACCAGACCCTACCTATCAAAAGGCAACACTGCAAATATTAAACCAATACATTTCAGAGAATAACAATACATGACCTACTGGGGAAAGAGAACAAGTGGCAATGTCAAATAGGAATTACATAAACAGAATACCTCAGCTCAGTTACACATGCAGAATATAGACCATCACCAAACAAGAAATCACAATTTAGAAACAGGAAGATAATAATTAAAATGGGAACCCCAAAAGCCAACTTAGAATTACAGCAACACTGTAGAAATACAACTATAAATTAATTTCCTCTTGTACTAAACAAAGCGCAGACGTTAATGATGCACATTTCCCAGAGCTGACATATTCCAGTTAATAAATTCAAAATAAAGAGATATTTTTCTACCTTTTGTGCATTTTTTTTTCAGTTGCAATTGCTCCAGCCACTTTCTTCTGGTTTCTTTGTGTCTTCTGTTAACTCTCCATCATCTGCTGTCCATCTGTCCTTTCTTCTAGTTTTTTTTTCCATTCTCTCTCTACATCTGTTTTAACATAATAATCTTTCTCCTTTTGCTCTTTCCTCATTCCTATTTCATCCACTCAAATTTTACCCCTCCATCCTCAATCCCCACATACTCTCCTAATACCCGGCCAATTGTAGATTTTTCTTCCCTCCCACACAAAATATTTTTCCCCTCTCCATTTCACTCTCCCAGCCCCATCCCATTCTAATCCTCCCCCAAAATCAGCTCCCTTCTAGTTCCAGCCCCACCCAGCATCCGCTCCCTTCTAGTCCCCGCATCAGCCCATTTCCAGTCCTAGCCCCCCATCAGCCCATTTCCAGTCCTAGCTCCCCTATCCATTTCCAGTCCTATCTGAGTCCCTCCATCAGCTCATTTCCAATCCCAGCCCCCCATCAGCCCATTTCTAGTCCTTTTCTAGCCCCATCATCAGCCCATGTCAAATCCTAGCTCCCCTCCACTCAGCCCATTTCAATCCAAGCCACCTATGAGCCTACTTCCAGTTCTAGCCCCTCCATGAGTCCATTTCAATGCAAGCCCCCCCACCACAGCCCATTTCCAATCTTAGCTCCCACCAACAACCCATTTTCAGTCCTATCCTAGCCCCTCCATCAGCCCATTTCCTGTCCTAGCTCCCCCCCCCACTCAGCCCATTTCCAGTCCTAGCTCCCTCCTCTCACAGCCCATTTCCATTCCAAGCCCCCTCCCCATCAGCTATTTGCAGATCAAGTCCCCCTTCCACTCAGCCCATTTCCATTCCAAGGCCCCCTCCCCATCAGCTATTTGCAGTTCAAACCTCCCCTTCCACTCAGCCCATTTCCAGTCCTAGCAACCCCCCAACCCATTACCAGCCCTAACCCCCCATCAGCCAACAGCACATTACCAGTCCTAACCCCATCAGCCCACCTCAAGTCCTAACCCCCCCATCAGCCCATTTCCAGTGCTAGCCCCCCCATAGCCCATTAACCGTCCTAACCCCCCCATCAGCCAACAGCACATTACCAGTCCTAACCCCATCAGCCCACCTCAAGTCCTAACCCCCCCATCAGCCCATTTCCAGTCCTAGCCCCCCCATAGCACATTACCAGTCCTAACCCCCCCCCATCAGCCCATAGCACATTACCAGTCCTAACCCCATCAGCCCATCTCAAGTCCTAACCCCCCATCAGCTCATTTTCAGTCCTAGCCCCCCCACATAGCACATTACAAGTCCTAACCCCCCCATCAGCCCACAGCACATTACCGGTCCTAACCCCATCACCCCACCTCAAGTCCTAACCCCCCCCATCAGCCCACTTCCAGTCCTACCCCCCCCCCCCAGCAGCTCACATCAAGTCCTACTCCCCCCCCAGCAGCCCACATCAAGTCCTACTCCCCCACCCATCAAGTCCTACTCCCCCCCCAGCAGCCCACATCAAGTCCTACTCCCCCCCCCCCCGGGAAAATTAAAACTTTAGAAAAAAGCTGGCTGCTGCCGCTGCCGCGGCGGTAGCAGCAATATCGCATGTCCCGCGGGGCCCCCCGCCAGGCAGATCCCTTCCTGCTTGCCTGCCTGCATGTCAGTTCTTCTCCACTTCGGCTTTCAGAGCCGCGAAGGGAGAGCTTCTCCCTCGTGACTCTGTTAAGCCCGCTGGGGCTTATGGGAAATTTCCCATCTGCCCCGGCGAGCTTAACAGAGTCGTGAGGGAGAAGCTCTCCCTTCGCGGCTCTGAAAGCCGAAGCGGAGAAGAACTGACAAGCAGGCAGGCAAGCAGGAAGGGATCTGCCTGGCGGGGGGCCCCGCGGGACATGCGATATTGCTGCTACTGCCGCGGCAGCAGCCAGCTTTTTTTTTTTTTTTTTTAAATTCTACTTTTAAAGCGGAATGTTCTTTGCGCGGGGCCCCCTGAAACGCGGGGCCCTGTGCAAAAAACATTCTCGCTCAATAGACGGGCCGGCCCTGCAAACATCCTATAACCGAGCATTCTGTTTTTACGCACCAACCCTCTGGAACACCCTCCCAGATCTGATTTGAGCCATCTCTGACCTCACAGCCTTCTGCAAAATATTAAAAATTCACGTATTCCAACAATTCTATGATCATATACAGGGCAATGCCATTTAACCTTTCCCAGCATTCGCAGCTTCACAGATACAGCTGCTAGCATGAGGGAAGAGGCTCCTCACGCTAGCAGCTGTGCAGAGGGAGCCAGGGCCTCACGCGGGCTTCCCCTGCTCCCTCTCCAGCCCTTTAGACGGCCGCAGGGCTGTTCGGGGGGAGGGAGGGGCTAGGACTGGATGAGCTATGATGGACGGAGGGGAAACTGGGGTTGGAAATGGGCTCTAATGGGGGGGCTAGAACTGGATGGGCTGTGAGGGGGGATTTGGATTGGAAATGGACTGTGATGGAGGGGCTAAGACTGCAAATGGACTGTAATGGTGGGGGGGCTAGAACTGGAAATGGGCTGCAATGGGGGAAACTTGGACTGGAAATGGGCTGTGAGAGGGGGCTGGAAATTGGCTGATGGGGGAGCTTGGAGTGGAAATGGGCTGATGGGGGGGCTGGAATGGAACTGGAAAAGAGCATATGGGGGGCTAGACTGGAAATGAACTGATGGGGGCTGGATAAGGACTGGAAATGGGCTGACGAGGGGGCTAGGATTGGAACTGGAAAACAGCATATTGGGGGCTAGGATTGGAAATGGGCCGATGGGGGGAGCTTGGACTGCAATGGGTGATGGGCTGGAATAGGACTGGAAATGGGCTGATGAGGGCTGGAATAGGACTGGAAGCGGGCTGAGGGGAGTTGGAATAGGGCTAGAAATGGGCTGACAAGGGGGCTAGGATTGGAAATTGGCTGATTGGGGGCTGGAATGGAACTGGAAAAAAAAGCATATGGGGGGCTAGGACTGGAAATGGGCTGATGTGGGGGCTTGGGAGATTGTAACTAGAAGGAAGCAGATGTTGGGTGGGTCTAGAACTATAAGGGAGCTGATTTTGGGGGAGGACTAGAAAGGGTTGGGGATGGGAAATGAGAATGGAGAGGGGAAAAGATATTTTGTGTGGGAGGGAAGAATTCATATACCATAGAAAATCAACTGACAGTCTGACGGCCCAACATTGACATCACTATTTACCCTTGTGCTCCATGTCAACTCAGGAATTTATCCCATTTATGTACTGTAGTTCAACCCTGTTAACAGGTTGGCATTCCTGTTCTATGTACAATGTTCACTATTTATGTTATATGTAGACCACGCCGATTACCAAAAAGAGTGGTATATAAAATCAAATAAATAGAAATAACAGGAAAGAAAATGTGCAGGGTGCCTGCATGCTGAAGCTCTGAGGAAACAAGTGGAGGAACTGAGAGGAGGTGGTGAGGCTGAGGAGCATTCAAGACTGTGAGAAGTACATTGATGAGATGCTTCTTGAGCAACCAAGCTCTCCAGCAGAGGGGAAGATGAGTGCCAACAATATGACAAAGGTTGAGCACAAATCACCAGGGCCTGCAGAATCACCAATCCAACTTCTCCAGCCCTTGAATTGAAGAACCATTATGCAGCCCTAGAAGTGGAGGAGGTGAAAGCATCCCTGGAAAGGGAAGAACCAGAGCTCAAGTACCCCAAAGTTGTAGAATCAGTGACCACAAGGAAGCGAAGGGTAGTGGTGGTTGGTGACTCTCTTCTGAGGGGTACTGAGGCGTCCATCTGCCGACCAGACTTGATGTCCAGAGAGGTATGCGGTCTGCATGGTGCCAAAATCTAAGATGTTATGGAGAGTTTGCCGAGACTCATCAAGCCCACTGACTATTACCCAATGTTGCTAATCCATTTTGGAACAAATGATACTGCCAGGTATCCCTCTGAGCATATCAAAAGTGACTTCATGGCTCTGGGACAGAGGGTGAAGCGGTTAGGTGCACAGGTGGTATTCTCTTCAATCCTCCCTGTTGAGGGTAAAGGCCAAGGCAGAGACACGCACATCCTGGAGATGAATGCATGGCTGCGTGGATGGTGTCATTGAGAGCATTTTGGTTTCCTAGACCATGGGATGCTGTTCCAAGGGTTGCAGAGCAGAGATGGCATCCATCTGTCCAAGAAAGTTTGACACGTCTTTAGTAGTAGACTGGCTAATCTACTGAAGAGGGCTTTAAACTAGATTCGTTGGGGATGGGTGAAGAAAGCCCCCAGGTAAGTGAAAGCCCCCAGGTAAGTGATACATTAAATACCTTTATGGAAACAGGTAACAGGGGTAACATATGGAAAACAGTATGTATAAATGCCCGTAGCATGGGGAATAAGATCCCTGATGTTGAAACATTGGTGGGAGTGGCTGACTTGGATTTAGTGGCAATTACAGAAACATGGTTCACAGAAAACATAGAAAATAGAAACACAGAAATATGACGACAGAAAAAGACCACATGGCCTATCTAGTCTGTCCTTCCATTTCAACAACTACAACAGTCCCCTTTTTTCCTTTAGAGATCCTCTGTGTTGGTCCCATGCTTTTTTGAATTCAGTTACTGTCCTTATCTCTACCACCTCCACTGGGAGACTATTCCATGGATCCACCACTCTTTCCGTAAAGAAATATTTCCGCAAATCACTCCTGAATCTATCCCCCTTCACCCTCATCCCATGTCCCCTCATAGCAGAACTTGCTTTCAATTGAAAGAGGCTCTCCCCCAGTGCATTTATACTACGGAGGTATTTAAACATCTCAATCATATCACCTCTATCCCACCTTTCCTCTAAGGTGTACATATTAAGATCCTTCAGTCTGTCCTCATATGCTTTATAATGAAGACCACTAACCATGACTGGGATGTAACTATACCTGGCTATATTTTATTCAGAAAGGACAGGGTAGGAAGAAAGGGAGGAGGAGTGGCACTATATGTAAAAAATACTATTAAAGCTTTAGAATTACAGAGCTTAAAAGGGAGAGAGAAGGCATTGTGGGTTAAACTAGAAAGAGGGAAAGAGAAATCTATTTGCATTGGCGTGATATACAGACCTCCCTCACAAGAGGAAGAGGTGGACAGAGAATTAATTGAAGACATATGCAGCATTGCTAGGAAAGGGGAAGTGCTACTGATAAGGGATTTCAATATGCCAGATGTTGACTGGCACATTCCTGCTGCAGTATCATCTAGAAGTAAAGAGATCCTAGATTCTCTACAGGGAGAACTATTCAGGCAATTGGTAACAGACCCCCACACGTGAAGGGGCCATACTGGACTTGGTGCTTACAAATGGTGAAAGTGTTTCTGATGTTATAGTGGGAGATCATTATGCATCCAGTGATCGCCAGATGGTATGGTTCAGTAATAGGGCTGTTAGAATCCATTCAAAGGTGAGGGTCTTAGACATTAGGAAGACTAACTTTGCCAAGATGGGTCAATACCTCAGGGAGTTGTTAGCGGGATAGGAACAGTTGGGGGATGTAGAAAAACAGTGGGCAAAACTGAAAGGGGATATTTTAAGGGCAACCAACCTTTTTGTTAAAATGGTAAATAAAGGTAAAAGGAAAAGGAGACCACAATGGCTTTCAAAAGAAGTAGCTGAAAAAGTGAAGAAAAAGGGGGAGGCCTTCATGAAATACAAGAGATCACAGAGAGAGGAAGATGGACATCTATATTTGGAAAAACTTAAAGAAGCTAGCAAAGTAGTCAGGAAAGCAAAGATTCAAAAAGAGGAGGAAATAGCCAATGCAATAAAATGGGGGGATAAGATATTTTTCAGATATGTTAGTGAGAAGAGGAAGGGCAAAAGTGGCATTGTCAGACTCAAGGGCGAAGGGGAGGAATATGTAGAAGCTGATGAGGAAAAAGCAGAATTGCTTAACAAATATTTCTGTTCTGTGTTCACAGATGAAGAACCGGGAGCAGGACCTCAGAAAACACCCACAAACAGGAACAGAAGCAAGGGACATCTTGAACAATTTTCAGAAGACTGTGTTTGTGAGAAACTAGCTCAACTTAAAGTAGACAAAGCGATGGGACCGGATGGGATGCACCCTAGAATACTGAGGGAACGTGGGGACGTTATAGCAGCAACGACTGACCTTTTCAATGTCTTGTTGGAGTCGGGAGTGGTGCCAAAGGACTGGAGAGAGGCTCATGTGGTGCCTTTACACAAAAGCGGAAGTAAGGATGTGGTTGAAAACTACAGGCCGGTTAGTTTAACTTCGGTGGTGAGTAAATTATTGGAAACGCTGCTGAAAGAGAAAATAGTGAGGTTTCTGGAGTCCAGCGGATTACAGGATCCGAGGCAGCATGGATTCACAGAGGCAGGTCTTGTTAGACAAATCCGATTGATTTCTTTGACTGGGTGACCAGGGAGTTGGACCAAGTGAGAGCCCTAGATGTGGTGTATTTAGATTTCAGTAAAACCTGTCACACTGTTCCTCACAGGCAACTTATAAATAAACTGAGCACCCTAGGGATGGACCGTAAAGTTACTGCTTGGGTTAGGAATTGGTTGGGTGGGAGACGACAAAGTGTACAGGTAAATGGAGCTCACTCTGAGGAGAAGGATTTTACCAGTGGTATGCCCCAGGGATCTGTCCTTGGTCCGATTCTTTTTTCACATCTTTGTTAGTGATAGAGCGGAAGGGCTGTCAGGTAAGGTTTGCCTTTCTGGGGATGATACCAAAATCTGCAATAGAGTAGACACCCAGGAAGGTGTAGATAACATGAGGAGGGATCTAGCTAAGCTTGAAAATGGTCTAGAATTTGGCAGCTGGGATTTAATGTTAAAAAATGTAAGGTCATTCATTTGGGCTGCAGCAATCCAAGGGAGCAATATAGTATAGGGGTTGAAGTATTTTTGTCCACTAAAGAAGAGCGGGACCTAGGCGTGGTTGTGTCTGATGATCTTAAAGTAGCTAAACAGGTAGAAAAGGCGACGGCAAAAGCTAGAAGGATGCTTGGGTGCATACGGAGAGGAATGGCTAGCAGAAAAAAGGAGGTGATAATCCCTCTGTATAAGTCTTTGGTGCGACCTCATTTGGAGTATAGTGTGCAATTCTGGAGACCACACCTTCAAAAGGATGTGAACAGGATGGAGTCGGTGCAGAGGGTGGCTGCTAAAATGATTAGTGATCTTCATTATAAAGCATATGAGGACAGACTGAGGGATCTTAATATGTACACCTTAGAGGAAAGGCGGGATAGAGGTGATATGATTGAGATGTTTAAATACCTCTGTGGCATAAATGTTCAGGGAGAGAGCCTCTTTCAATTGAAAGCAAGTTCTGCTATGAGGGGACATGGGATGAGGGTGAAGGGAGATAGATTCAGGAGTGATATGCAGAAATATTTCTTTACGGAAAGAGTAGTGGATCCATGGAATAGTCTCCCAGTGGAGGTGGTGGAGATGAAAACAGTAACTGAATTCAAAAAAGCATGGGACAAACACAGAGGATCTCTAAAGGAAAAAAGGGGATTGTTGTAGTTGTTGATATGGAAGGACAGACTAGATAGGCCATGTGGTCTTTTTCTGTCATCATATTTCTATGTTTCTATATGTGAATAATTTAAAATGCAGTACATCACAGCTAGGTAATTATTGGTAATACCAATGTCTGTATGTATGTGTGATGTTCATATGTGTGTGTGATGCTCATGCATTGTGTGTATGTGTCTATCTCTGCTGTCTACTGTGTGTGCTGTGGACATTTTGCATCTGTGGTGGGGTAGCTGAGGGTGATGGGGTATTTATTGGAGGATGTACTTTAGCGGATGATGACAGTTGTGGGGAGGCAATTTTGGAGATGTGGCAGTTTACAGGATGGTGGGGTGGTTGCAGTGGGAATTGTTTTTGGGGGGGGTATTTGCATGGAGGGATTTATTTTTAAGAGTGGAGTAGTCACAGGGGGATACTGTTGGTGGGTGGGGGAATTAGGATGATGAGACAATTGTGAGGGATTAGTTTTTGGGAGTGGAGCAATTGCTGGGGGTAGTTTTGGAAGTGGAGGCAGTATGCGAGGTGATGGAACATATGAAGGGGGATTTGGTAAGCTGATGAGGCAATTGCAGGGGCAGGTTTTGGTAGGTGGGACATTTTATGAGGTGTGGGGTAGATTCAGAGAGTATATTTGAGGGGTGGGGCAGTATAAGGGGTGGTAGGACAGCTGCGAGGGAGCCTTATTTAGGGGTGAAAGTTCGGCTGAATGAACATGCTTCTCGCATAAGAAATTCTGTAGTATCAGCTCCATTGGTCCAACACTGTATTGATACACATCATGAGTTTTCCGAATTTCGATGGCGCATTTTGGATTTTATCCCGCAACATCCTAGAGGTGGTGATCGGGAGCAGCGACTTCAATTGCTGGAGCAGCATTGGATCTTTCGATGGTCTACAGTGGAACCTTTAGGCTTAAATCGCGCATTGGACTGGGCTAGTATTGTTTGGCAATATTGTTATTTTTGCCATCATTGATCCCTATGATTTTTGTTTTAAATTCTGGGACGATTTTCATGATTTTCATTTTCATATAATATTTTTACACAATAGCAGGCTTCTTTAGATCGGTGTCTAAAAGCTGATTGGTCTTTCTCACTATTTCATTCATGAATTTTGTGATAGTGGATCAAATTGCCATTGAGCATGCGCTGGCGTTTTGGAGCAGTTGTGAGATTGAGTTCTCCTTTTTGCAGTTGCATCGAGCGTTGAAACAGGGCTAAAATTTCATTCTTGCCCGAAACGCAGTACTGTATCTTATGCTTATAACTGCAAGCGTTTCCAGACGGAGAAGTCCAGTTAAAGAATTGAGAACATACAGTGGATATGGAAGACATATTTTCAGCACTTTAAGATAAGTCTCGTTTTCGCTAGTTTTTCTGTTCTCTGATTTTGGATTTTCTCCCGGTCAATAGATTTTACCACAGTTAACTACGTGGTTTTTTAAAAAAACACATTGGTTTTATATAGGGGGCACTTTTTTGTGGTGTTTCACCTGTTATACAGCTCCATAGTGGGCTCAATAAAAAAATAATTTGAGCAAAATGGAAGTTAAGCTTCAAGAGGCAGTTTAAACCTCATGGCGATTCTTCCGACATTACTTTGGTAGCTAGCTTCATGCTGTTTTACACTACACTCTATTTTTGATGGATGGTTATTTAGGGGTGGGGCACTGTGCAGCTTAGTGGGGCAGTTGAGGCATGGTAGTTTTTGGGGATGAGACAGTTGCAGGAGATATTTTTTATGATTCGGACAGTTTGTGGAGTGGTAGGGCAGTTATGAGGGTATTTTTTAGGAATGGGGTAGTTTTCAAGTGCTGGGGCAGTTGTGGAAGGTTGTTTATGGGAGGGACAATTTGTGGAGTGGCATTTGCAGGGGTGCAGTTCACTGGTTGCCGGTTCAGTATAGAATTCAAATTCAAAATACTCACCTTTGTTCACAGGACCATCCACACCGCAACTCCCCAATATCTTGTTGATCTGCACTTCCACACCGTCTGCTACGCTCAATTCATACCCATCGTCTGGCCCTTCCATCTGTTTCACAAGCCCACCTCAAACGCACATGGGAATCTGCCTTTTTTCCTGGGCCCTGCTCTTTTGAATTCACACCCTCACACCCTTCATTCAGAACCTTCCTTCACCAAGTTCAAGGCCGCTCTAAAAACTCACCTTTTCCAAACAGTTTTTAGCCCTTCCAACCCAGTCCCCTGACATTCTCGTCCTCCTACTCTTACCTTTAGTCCCTTGCCCCTCTACAATCACTGTCCCGCACTCCGATTTCTTTTCTTTTCCTGGTCTTTGCTGTCCCTATCCTTTCTTCTCTGTCCTATATGAGAACGGCGTTCCTTTTCTTACATCTCCCTTTATGCGGTCCATTGTATTGTTCACCTCTCTGATGCTCCAGGCTGAGCGGTCTATCAAGAAGTTAAAGATAAAGATAAAATTCTCATGATATGGTTTCCTTCGAAGGCTTCAATGAGAAATATGAAATGGAAGGTAAGTTTTTCACTTGCAGATTTATTTTGCTTTGTTGCCAAATACAATGAAACTTTGTTTAATGTTTTGGGGTGAGGGGGGTTCATTTTGTCTTGAAAGATGCACACACGACTTTTATTTCCTGGAAAAAAATAAGGAATTTGCTATAGTTCTTTTGCATTCTCAGATGTTTTAGTTTTATTATTTGCAATGCTGTTCAAGCATCCTGAATAGAATAATTCATTTCAAACATTTCCATTATACTTATTGTAATCTGCTTTTGCAGCCAGTGAGACTATATTAACATATAAATAATACATTTTTGACATAATCAGGGGCAGTTCAAGACAATCTTCTGCATGAGGCGAGGGATGAGATGGCGCCCCCTGGGGAGGGAGGCTCTCAAAACTCTAAATCAGGGACTGAACCAAACCAAAAAGCTGATTAGATTATATGGAGGAAATGCAAGATGTTTGCACACCAAGGAACTAAAAGAGAGAGGACCACAGCACAGTTTATTAAACTAAATTATAACACATTTTTATTTTGTTGTTATAAACCGTCTTATGATTCTTGCTTTCTTTTTGAACATATATTTTGCATTCACAGAAGCTTCTCCCTCAACAGTGGGTGCAGAGCAGAACCAGGACATTCACCCACAGAATCAATATCTTAAAAAAAAAAATCTGATTCCGATCATCTCACTAAAACATTCTCCAGTAACAGGCATATTGTGAACTAATACAAAACCCTACAACAAAGTCACTGAGGATCTGTTGAGCAAATTTATCATACCATACCAGCACCAACTTCTAAAACTTGCATAAGGAGGCCATCCAAAAAATGCATAACTGTAAATACTGTAGTGGGCCCTGGAACATCCAAACACCTATTTGAAAAGCTGAACAATTCAGATTACTATAGTACAGATCCCTATGTACAAACTCCTTGTTAACAGAACACCTGGTCTTGGTCACACACTCAGAACACAGACTCTCACCAAAGTACAGAATAAGTGACCATAACCTAAAAATAAACATATGTAGATAAAAATTAAACTGCAACCTCAAGAAGCCAGAATCTGCATACAGTGTAATATCAGAGAAATTGAAAGAGATGCATTTCCATGTATAAAATATAAAGATAGCACCAAGTCCAGTCATTAAACTGAAAATAAAAATTCTCTTTTTTGTCTAACCATTTTATTCTCTGATCATGTAGGTCCCAATCTGAGGTTTCTGCTGTCCTCCATCTCCCAATGCCCCCCCCCCCCCCTTCGTCTACTTTCCCACAGGGACAGCATGAGGGTGAAGGGCCATTGACTTATATGCCCCCACAGTATGGAACTCACTCCCACCAAATATCTGAAGCAACACGGACCTCTCCTCTTTCCAAAAACAAATTAAAAACCTATTTATTTTGCATCTACCTGGGGCAGGTACAGAGAAGCACCCAATGAACCCAAGCTCATACCATCAACTGGACAATCTGAGACTCAGAAGCAGACCAAAGTAGACTATAAACAAGATTGCCCAACTGAAATGCATATATGTTTGAACCCCCAGGTGATGGTATCCCCCCCATGTAAATATGTGATAACATGTTTTAGTGTACCCCCGCCCTTTTTTTTGTAAACTGCTTTGACCCAGTGAAAAGCGGTACATAAGCACAACTAAATAAATAAAAGAAATGTGCGGAGACTCACTGCAGCATATTTGCATAAATTTAGTATACGTTATTTTAAAATGTATATGTCACCAATCTAAAATCCTAGGTGGCTTCCAAACATACACATACAATTTAGTAAAACAGATGTTACAATAAAACATTAAATTTGATTAATGAAAAGCCACTTATAATGGTTTGATTGGGGGAGGGAGCTGTGTAAGTATCTGCACATCAGATTTATTTTGCTATGATCAGATTATTGATGAGGAGGAATGATATAACATGAGAAACTAATCCTGGTAGCCATGAATTCAAATGCTGGATTGGATTGTACTAGAGTTGGAAAAGTCCAGAACTCAGCAGTGGTGAAGCTATCAGGCTACTAAACAAAATTAAACTGTGTCATTCCCTTAAAATTTGAAATTTCCTTGAATCTGAAATAACAAAAGTTTAAATTTTAGTCTGGCAGCATAAAGAATGCAAAACTGCAAATCTCAAAAACAATACCCATAGTGGGGTTGCATAGCAAAGGCCGGAAGGCTCCGCACTGGTTTTGCTTTTATTTTAAAATTACTAGCACTATCACAGTCGCGGCCCTGTAAGATGTAGGAGCCATGGTTGACAGGGGAAGGAGGGGGCAGAAAAGGAGCCAACACGGGGGGGGGGAGGGGGGCAGGAAGAGAGCTGACAAGGGGGGGGAAGGTGGGGGCTGGAAAGGAACTGATACTCAAGGATGGTACTGGAAGGGTGATGACACTAGTGAAGGGAGGAAAGGGACTGGAAGGGAGCTGCACCTGGGGGTAGGACTGGAGGAAGCTGTAGTAATTTGGCTTGTTCAGTTTTGTGAATAGGAATATGGATGTTCTAGGACCCACTGCAATATTTATGATGCTGCCCTTTTCTGGGTACTCACCATGTTGTGTGAGTTTTGGAAGTTAGTGCTGTTATGGAATAGTAGATTTGTTCTATGGGTCCTGTACTCTGGGTTCTTCGTGAGGTCAACTGTAGGGTGTTGGCTGGAGGGGATGTACTGCAATATGGATTGTTTTTGAGATATGCAGTTTTGTGTTTCTGCCAGACTGAAATTTAAAATATTTTGTCATTTCAGATTCAAGGAAATTTCAAATTTTAAGGGAACGTCTCAGGTTTGTTTGGGTTTTTTTAAAGTTTCACAAAATCTTTATTTGAAAAATAAACAAGAATTACAATCATGTCCACATCAAGAGGAGAGCTGGTGGAATAAATACATCCGAACAGTAAACACATTACACTGAAGAAAAAGAATGAAAAAAATGTTTACTGTAGAACAAGAAGAAAAATAAAACATAAGAAATATATAACTAAGGCCCAAGAAATTACCTTAACCCTATTCACTTGGAAAGGAAGGAGATGAACGTGGTTAAATTTTTTACTTAACAAAAAAGCTTCTAGCTGATCAGATTCCATAAATACATACTTAACCCGCCCATAAATCAAAATACACTTACAAGGATATTTTAAGAAGAAAGAAGCTCCTATTGCCAAGGACCGAGATTTTAATAAAAGAAATGCTTTCCTGCGCTTTTGAGTAAGTCTACATACATCTGGAAAAATCTGAATTGTATTGCCACAAAAAACCTAATCTTTCTTAGAAAATATAATCGTATTATCAAATTCTAGTCCACAAGAGACAAAAAGACACTATTAAAGTAGCTCGCTGAGTAATCTCATCAGTAGAAGACTCCAAAAAAGCAGAAACATCTAATGACTGAGATAAAGGAGGGTTTACTCCTTCCTTAGCAATAGGAGAAGAGGCTTTCGTGGCAGACAATATAGGAACATAATAAACCGAGGAAAATTTAATGGCATTAACATCCTCAATCAGTAACACCTCCTTAAAGTATTTATACAATAATATATTTGGAGAACGATAATGAGTGCAGGGAAAATTTAAAAAACGTAAATTGTTAACACAAACAGCATTTTCTAGTGATTCTAATTGGTGATGAATAGTAACACTATCTCGTATAGAAGAGGAAACCGCAGCCTGCGCCACAGAATCCTGACCCTCCAACTTATTCAAACATGTACTACAATTAGCAATAGAATTATCTTGGATTTTCCAACTTCTGCACAACTTCCTTAGAGAATTGCAAGACTTTGGAGAGAGATGAACGCAGAGACAACTCCATGCGTGCAACAACCTCCCACACGTCTTGCAAAGAAACTTTCATCGGGGAAACAACAGCTGAGACAAGAGCGGAAAAATCCAATATAGAAGGCAAAGGAGATATTTTCTGTTTATCTGTATCAGACGACAAAGAAGCAACTTTGTTTATCAATGGAACGTTCTCCCACCGGTTGACCATCACCGGGGGAGTCAACATTATCAAACAACACTTCCTGACCAGGAGGGGCAGACCCTGATGCAATTAGGGAGAGATCTGAAGCAGTACTCACAGACACCACAGATATGTCCTGTTCCGACTTCCGCCTGGACGCTCTGTAAATGGTGATCCATAGGACCAACTATTTTGATGGACTTGGCGCCCAAGGCAGGAAACACTATCTTCCTTCGCTTGCCCATGGAACCTCCAGATAGCTCCTCACAGCTCTGAAGGGGCTCCAAAAGGGCGTAACATGCCCCTTTGGTCATGCCCCTTCGGGCACACACCCACGGTTATGCGCCCACGGGTCGCGTTCTGCGGTGGGCCGTCAGTTTTTTAGCGGCCCAGGGAGGGTGGGACTGCAAAGCTCCTCCTCCACCACCCGCAGCAGCACCGGCAGGTAATCCTCCAATGATCCCCGGGAACATCTCAGTCTAAATTTGTTTAGTAGTCCGATAGCTTCACTGCTGCTGAGTTCCAGACTTTTCCAGCTCTAACACAATCCAATACAGCATTTAAATTCATGGCTACCAGGATTAGTTTCTCATGTTAAATTTTCCCTGGAATAATGAGTGAGGTTATCAAATTTGCAGATGACACAAAACTATTTAAAGTTGCTAAAACCCAAGAGGATTGTGGAAAATTGCAAGAGGATCTTGATAAATTGGAAGACTGGGCATCAAAATGGCAGATGAAATTTAATGTGGACAAGTGCAAAGTTATGCACCTAGGGAAGAACAACCCAAACTATGGTTACACGATGCAAGGTTCCACATTAGGAACCACCACCCAGGAAAAAAGATTTAGCCATAATTGTGGATAGCATGTTAAAACCCTCGGCCCAGTGTGCAGCGGCAGCCAAGAGAGCAAATAGAATGCTAGGTATCATAAGGAAAGGAATGGAAAATAAAACAAAAGATGTTATAATGCCTCTATATCGTTCCATGGTGAGACTGCACCTTGAATATTGTGTGCAATTCTGGTCGCCTTATATTAAAAAGGATATAGCTTTATTAGAAAAGGTTCAGAGAAGAGCCACCAAAATGGTAAAGGGGATGGAAGGATACTCCTATGAAGAAAGGCTAAAAAGATTAGGGCTCTTTAACCTGGAAAAGAGACGGCTGAGGGGAGATATGATAGAAGTCTATAAATTAATGAATGGAGTGGAACGGGTAAACGTGTAATCAAACTCTTGAATTTTTTACCGGAGGATGTAGTAAAGGCTGTTAGTGTAGCTGGGTTTAAAAAAAGGTTTGGACAAGTTCCTGGAGGAAAGGTCCATAAACCATTATTAAGAAGGGACCCAGGATATCAATGCTTGACCCAGTACAAGCACTGCGGAACCTGTGTCTTTGGGGAAACTGCTAGGTAAGTATGACCTAGATTGGCCACAGTTGGAAACAGGATACTGGGCTTGATGGGCCTTGGTCTGACCCAGTATGGCATATCTTATGTTCTTATGTTCTCCTCATCAATAATCTGGTCATAGCAAAATAAATCTGATGTGCAGATACTTATAATGCGCTTTGATTGGGTGGCTGGGTAAGTGATCTATTCATCTCAATTTTTATCTACATATGTTTATTTTTAGGTTATGGTCACTTATTCTGTACTTGGTGAGAGTCTGTGTTCTGAATGTGTGATGAAACCCAGGTGTTCTGTTAACATGGAGTTTGTATGTAGGAATCTGTATTGTAGTAATCTGAATTGTTCAGCTTTTCAAATGGTATTGGATGTTCCAGGGCCCACTGTAGTATTTACAGTGATGCTTTTTTTGGATGGTCTCCTTATGAGTTTTTTGGTAGTTGGTGCTGATATGGTATGGTATGGTATGGTATGGTAGGGAATGGTAGATTTGCTCTATAGATACTCAGTAATTTTGTTGAAGGGATTTGTATTAGTTCACAATATGCCTGGTACCAGGGGTGGCTCTATAATGAGGCCGAGTGAGGTGGTAGCCTCAGGTGGCAAGTTTTTGGGGGCAGTAGAAATTGCCCCCCAAAACACTGCCTCACTCGGCCTTCAAAATAAATTTAAAAACAAAACAAAACAATAAACCCAGCTGCAGCAGCATGAAGTGCCCTGCGGCAGCCTCCTCCCCAGAAGAGCCCTCACACAGCCACACAGCACCCCCCCCCTTGCACTGGCTCAGCTTTGCAGAGCCGCACGAAGGGAGAGTGTTTCCCTTTCCCGCGGCTCTATTAAAGCTGTGACTGCAGGTCCTGATGGGAAACAGCATTTCCTGTTTTCCATCAGCGCTGGCGGGCTCAGCTTTAACAGAGCTGTGGGAAAAGGAAACACTCTCCCTTCGTGTGGCACTGAAAAATGAGCCGACACAGGGGGGGGGACGTGATGTGTGAGGGCTCTTACAGGGAGGCAGCCGCTGCGGCAGCAGCTTTTGCAGCCGCAGGGGGGTGTGTGTGGGGGTGTTGTAGTTCCCTAAAGAAGGTCTGGGGCTTGGCTGGGCTGGTGGAGGGGGGTAGCACAGGAAATAGCAATGGGCAGATGGGGGGAGAGCTAGGACTGGAAATGGGCTGATGGGGGGTTTAGAACTGGAAATGGGCTTATCGGAGGGGGGGGGGCTAGGACTGCCAATGGGCTATTGGGTGTGGGGGGCTAGGACTGGAAATGGGCTGATGGGGGGCTAGAACTAGGGTTGTCAACTTGCTCCAGATGCGCCTGACAGGCTTGATCCAGTCCTGGGTTTACCTCACTGCATGCAGGTGCATTTAGTTCTAGCTTCTCCATTGCACTCCATAGGAAATGGAAAACTACAAGTCCCTGCTTGCATTAGGGTAAACCTAGGATTGGATCAAGCCTGTCAGGGGCATCTGGAGCCAGTTGGCAACCCTAGTTAGAGCTGGAAATGGACTAATCAGGAGGGGGGCTAGGACTGCTAATGGACTATCGGGGGTGGGGGGACTAGGACTGGAAATGGGCTGATGGGAGGGGTTAGGACTGGTAATGGGCTGATGGGGGGTTAGAATTGGAAATGGGCTGATCAGGAGGGGGGCTAGGACTGGTAATGGGCTGATTGGTGGGGTTAGGCCTGGAAATGGGCTGATTAGGGGGGCTAGGACAGGAAATGGACTTATTGGGGGGGTTAGGACTGGTAATGGGCTGATGGGGGCTAGCACTGGAAATGAGCTAGGACTGGTAATGGGCTGATTGGGGGGCTAGGGTGGAGTGGGCTGAAGGGGAATAGGACTGGAAATGGGCTGGGACTGGAAATGGGCTAATGGGGGAGGGGAGGAGAGTGCTGCTGGCCTTGGAAGAAAACTAGGGGCTAGGGCTACAAATGGGCTGATGTGGGTGGATGGTAGAATAGGACTTTAAGGGAGCAGATACTCAGAGGGTGTGCCAGGGGAAAGAGGGGGCTGGAAAGGACCTGACACCTGGGATGTACTGAAGGGGGATAGGAAGGGAGCTGACACTTGGGGATGGGAGTGGTAGATGGCTGGGTAATGGGGAGGAGGCTGGAAGGGAGCTGACATGCGAATGGCACTGGAAGGGGGATGGACAGAGGGTAGGGTGATTGGAAGGGAGCTGACTGGTTGGGTGGCACAGAGTAGACATGAGCTGATATCTGGGATGGTATTTGGACTAGAAGGGACTGGACAGTGGGGAAGGAGGGGGATTGGAAGGGAATGGACACCAGTAGCAGTCATGGGAATGCAAGGGGGTTGACATTGGAAGGTACTGGGAGGGGAGGACTTGAAAGGGGGCTGATACTGGGGAGGGTTACTGGAACTGGAAATGGGCTGATGGAAGGAAGTGAATAAAACAAAAGAATAGATAAGAAATGGCAGATGGACCATAGACCATAGAAAGAGAGCTAAGAGGAAAGCAGAAGCCTCAGATCGGGACCAGCATGATCAGAGAATAAAATGGTCAGACAACAAAGGTAGAAAAAATAATTTTATTTAATTTTAGTGAATGGACTTTGTGCTATTTTTATATTTTACACAGTACTGGAGAACTGCATCTCTTATTTATCTGATGTTGCACTGCATGTGGACTCTGGCTTCTTGGGGTTTCAGTTTAAATTTTGTCTACATATTTTTATTTTTACTTTAGATTGTGGTTACTTCTGTATTTGGTGAGGGTTGATGTTGTGAGTGTGTGACTGAATCCAGGTGTTCTGTTAACATGGAGTTTGTACATAAAGATCTATACTGTATTGTAGTAATTTGACTTGTTCAGCTTTTCAAATAGGTGTATGGATGTTCCAGGGCCCACTGTAGTATTTACAGTGACGCTTTTTTTGGATGGGCTCCTTACATGAGTTTTGGAAGTTTGTGTTGATATGGTATGGTATGGTAGGTTTGCTCTTTGTTATAGAGTTTTGCATTAGTTCGCAATATGCCTGGTACTGGAGAACAGTGGTTGCTGTTAGTGAGATGATCAGAATCAGATTTTTTTTTAAAAATATTGAGTTCTATGGGTGAATGTCCTGGTTCTGCTCTGCACCTACTGTGGATGCAAAATATATGTTGAAAAAGAAAAAGCAAGAACCATAACACAGTTTATAACAACAAAATAAAAATGAATTATAATTAAGTTTTATAAACTGTGCTGTTGGTTCTTGCTGTCTTTTAGTTCCTTGGTGTGCAAACAGGACCGTACCTAGCCCTGTGCAAGCGGTGCAGCCACACAGGGCACAAAGGCTTGGGGGGCGCATTTCGGCTGTCTGCTGTTGCCCTGCTGCTGCTGGCAGGACAATAGCAGGCAGCCAAAATGCATCCCCCCCCCCCCCCCCAAGCCTTTTCGCAGCACTTTAAGCAGATCTGGTCCCTCCCTCCTTCGACGTGATGGATTGTAAAAGTTATAAATAAATGCTTTAAAAAAATAATTGGAGGAAGTATTTTTTTACCCAGTGAACCATTAAGCTGTGGGACCTCTTGGCAGCTGTTGTGGTGAAAGTAGTTAGCATAGTGAAGTTTTAAAAGGGTTTAGATGGGTTCTTGGAGGAAAGGTCAATAAACTGTTATTAACTAGGTAGCCTTGGGAAAGCCTCTACTTATCCATGCATGTGAGTAACCAGGAAAGGCATGATTCTTTGGAACCTTGCTGGCTACGTTTGACCTGGTTTGGCCAATGATGGAAAAGGATACTGGGCCTGATGGACCTTTGCTCTGACTCAATATAACATTTCTTATGCTCTTGTTTTCGCAGCTTGTCCTTAATGATCTGTGGTAATGCAGGCATCCTGGCACCACTATAGGAGATATTATCAGTAGCAGATAAATACACATGTATAAATACTCGGTCTGTCTAGGAAACAAAAACTGCTACACTAATTTCCCAGGATTCCATAGGACTACCTGGCAAACAAATCATGTGATAAAACAAGAACCAGCCCTGTTTATATGAAAATTAGACTATTTCTGATAGCAAAAATAGAGGAAATATTAGAATAAATTAGTTTTCTGGGTGGTATGTTATTCAGCTGTATGTTACCAAGAGATCTAATCTCTGTTTTAGGAACCATTGTCACCGATTCGCATGCACTATGATGTACAGTAAATTATCTGTCTGTCTATCTGTCTAGGCTAGCCCCAGCTTCTGGGATAAATTAAAGGCCAGTACCTTAGCTCGTGCCAAAATACCTGTGGCTGTGGTTTGGGTCTCAGGAACGGAACAAAGTCAAGGTATGGCAGAGATCCAATGTTAGCTGAAATAAACTGTGTGGTCACACACTGAGCTGCCGATCTTTGGGAGAAATTCACTCCGTCTCAAGGCTTTGGCCTTGAACACTATCTGACTTTTTCAGCCAGAAAGAGAAGGCAAGTGAACAGTCTGTATCAGAAATTAGAGTTCCCTTCTCTTGTTCTTCCTTTTCGGGTTCTCTTTCCGAGTTCTCTCTCTGCACTCTGGGTTCTGAGTTCCGGTATACAGCCATATAATTCTTTGTCCTGAAGACCTGGTGATTGGCTGGACTCGAATCTGTATGTCATCTTCAGCAAATCCGGCAACAGCTAATAGATGGTCCTTCTACAAACAAAAGTCCATCGTGCTAAAGTTGCTAAGGTGCCGGTTCATACATTGTTGCAAATGCTAGTACAATGAACATCTCATCCATGTTCTTCTGCATGTAGTCAGCAGGAAAAATACATCTAAACTGGCAGAATTACGTGATCTGCAAGTTTTAATGCTGAATTATAACAAAATAAGGAATACATCTTGTTTAATTGAATCTTTGGTTCAGAGCAGGCCCCATGGTTCAAAGCAGGCCCCATTTTGTAACAGGAAGCCATGCTAGTGGTTCAGACATTAGTTTCTGAACAGGTACAAGCCCTACACCACAGAATCAAAATTGCAGAGAATTCTTGCTATCAATCCGCTTATCTTAGAACTACCCAGATTTCTTATATGCTTACAGGTTTATTTGAGTTATTGAAGCACAAAATGGATTCACATTCCTGCAGAAAGCTTGCAACTCTGCCTAATAACTTCAGCTTTTGTTAAGCTAAACTTAAAAAGTAGTTCCTGGAAGTATTTAAAAAAAAATCCTAGTCCTTGGCCAGGATGTTTACTCTGTTTCTTCACTAACATATTTTAATACAACAAATTTAAGTAGTTTATTAATTATGGAATTTATATAGCTCCATAGATAATTTTCGCTAGTTTTCATAGGCACAGTTGATAGAGATGTTCAGCGTCTGTGGCTAAAGATCAAGAAACTCTTTAACCTCTCCCTCTCTTCTACCTTACATCATACATTTAATACTGATTGAACTACTGTGTTATTCTTATTCTGTCAGTGGGCAAATACTTAAATAATAATATCATGTATCCAACCACAGCTATCTGAAGAGTGCTGGTTCTGTAGTTCTAAACTACATATCATATGGCTACTCTAAGAAAAAAAAAACAAGTAGTATCAAAAATCCATATATCTAGCTGGGATGTGCATTCATTTCAAATCAAATGCTAAAAAAAAAATGACTAACGAGGATATTCTTGGTCCATTCCCCGCCTACCAAATCATCTTCCTTCTTGCCCCCTGTCTGTGGAACTGCCTCCCAGCCCATATCCATCCTGAGGTTAACTACAAAAAATTCAGTTTTCCTTAAAACCTTTCTATTTGAAAAGGCTTTTGGGGTTGGGCTGAACCCCCAGGGGGATAACTAAATTGTGCCATCTGCCTACTGTTTAGCTTTTTATCTTTATTGAGGCATTTGATATACTGCCCAGGCTATCGCATCAGAGCGATGCACATACAATGCAGCCGCAGAGAAAGGCAAAGGAGGAAAGGAACACCATCAAATAGGAAAGCAGTAGAACAGACAGAAAATCAAAGAACAGAGGCAACACACATGGAGGACAATGAAGGGAATGGCTGGTGGGAGGACGCCTAGAGGTCAGGAGGGGTGAGATCAAACACAAGATGAAATAGATGAGTCTCCTCTTCCTTTCCTGTTGTCAATTGTAGTTCCTTTCTAACCGATTTCCTATAAAATGTAATTGTAAACCATTTTGTATGCTTGCTAAAAGCAGTATATCGAATTCAAACAAACTATAACCTATAAATAAACCAAAAGATTGTGGGTCCAAAATAAACTGAAAATCATTAGTTTCCATTTGTTTATGGCTCCATTATAGTCTTTTGGGCTAGGAAAAAACAGCTTGTTTACTTTGCTTGATATAGTTGAGATGTCTTGGGAGGGAGAATGAAGCAGCAAGTCATTTGACTTGTTGAAATTTTTGATGAGCCGTCAAATAAGCCTAACCCATCCTTAATTCTTCCAAATCCAATTGCTGTTGATGTCAACAGGAACCTGAAAGCACAAACCACCATTTTGTATTCATATATCTTTCCAAGGTTTTAGAGCAGTGGTTCTTAACCAGTCCTCCTTGAACCCCTAGGCCAGTCGGGTGTTCAAGAAAGCCCTAATGAATATGCATGAGATATATATGCATTAGAGATATCCTGCCAACCTGACTGGTTTGTGGCCCTCTAGGGCTGGATTTGGAGACCCCTGCCTTATACCTCTGTCATTTAAGATTGTGAGTGGGCAAGGTGCAGATGTCCTAGACATCAAAAGGGTAGATAGAATGTGTCACATGCCTCCTCAATTCTCACCACCACCAAAAAGTTGTCTAATAGACAATATTTTGGTGGTGGTGAGAAGCACAGTGGAGGCTATGTGGAGTATGGATTCCCTGCATTCCCTTTGGCCCCAGTATCCCTATTGTTGTGTCCGAGAGTTGTGTGTGTTAGTTTTGTCTTGTGTCTAGTGTCATGTGTGTGTCTATAACACCAGGTTTTTTGCCCAGGATGCTTGTCACACATTCTCTCACTCGCCGTTATGGACAGGACAGAAGGATGTACTTTTATTTGCTTCCCCCCCCCCCCCAAGTCAGGAAGTGAGATAGAATCATGCAGGGAAGTGCAGACATTCCTGCTTGTAGCTGTTTAGTAGATCTGCACCCAGATAAGTACAGAATGACCCTATTTGCTTACTGTGAGAGGTGGCAAGATCTGTAATTCCACTAGTCTGCTTTTTTATTTGTTCTTAATCTTTGTTTCTGTAAGATAGGGAATAAATAAAAAGCCATATTAGACCTAGTCATTAGTGGAACACCAGATCTAGTGCAAGAGATAAGGGTGTTGGGCCACTTGGCAATAGTGATCATAGCATGATCACATTCGATTTAATTAGTGGAGGAGGGATAGTAAGGAAATCCACATTACTACCTTTTAACTTTCGAAAGGGAGACTATGATAAAATGAGGAAAATAGTTAAGAAAAAACTAAAAGGAGCAGTTGCAAAGGTTAAAGACTTACATCAAGCTTGGGTGTTGTTGAAAAATACTATCTTGGAAGCCCAGAACAGCTGTATTCCATGCTTTAAGAAAAGTGGAAGGAAGTCCAAAAAACTGCCAGCATGGTTTAAAGGTGAGGTCAGAGAGGCTGTTGTTGCCAAAAAAGCATCTATCAGGAAATGGAAAAAAGAGCCAAATGACGAAACCCGGAAACAGCACAAGCACTGGCAAGTCAAATGCAAGGCATTGATAAGGCAGGCAAAAGGAGAATTTGAGAAGAAGCTTGCTGCAGAAGCAAAAACGCAAAAATAAAGACTTTTTCAAGTACATTCGTAGCAAAAAACCTGTGAGAGAGTCAGTTGGTCCATTAGATGATAGAGTGGTTAAAGGGGCACTAAGAGGTGACAAGGCGATAGCAAGAGACTGAATGAATTCTTTGCTTCAGTCTTTACTGAGGAAGATGTTACCCATGACTGAAGTGGTATTTAAAGGTGTGGAAGAATTGAAGGAAATATTGATACATCGGGAAGATGTATTACAACTATTTGATAAACTGAAGAGTAGCAAATCACCTGGGCCGGATGGTATACATCCAAGGGTGTTGAAAGAACTGAAATATGAGATTGCAGACCTAATATTAGTAATCTGTGAATTTTCATTACAATCATCTGTAATACCTCAGGATTGGAGGATCGCCAATGTAACGCCAATTTTTAAAAAGGGTTCCAGGGGTGATCCGGGAAACTACAGACCAGTGAGCCTGACGTCAGTACCAGGAAAAATGGTAGAAACCATCATAAAGAACAAAACTACTCAGCATGTAGATAGTCATGGCCTAATGGGAGATAGGCAACATGGCTTTAGAAGGAAGATCTTGTCTTACTAATCTGTTATGTTTTTTTGAAGGTGTGAATAAACAGGTGGACAAAGGTGAGTCGGTTGATATAGTGTATCTGGACTTTCAGAAAGCCTTTGACAAGGTCCCTCATCAGAGACTTTTGGCAAAACTAAAGAGTCATGGGATAGGTGGCAGTGTACTATTGTGGATCAGGAACTGGTTAAAAGATAGAAAGCAGAGGGTAGGGCTAAATGGCCAATTTTCCCAATGGAGAAAAGTGAATGGTGGTGTACCCCAGGGATCTGTGCTGGGTCCGCTGCTTTTTGACATATTCATAAATGACCTGGAAAAGGGAAATCACGAGTGAGGCTATCAAATTTGCAGATGACACAAAACTATTTAAAGTAGTTAAAACCCAAGAGGATTGTGGAAAATTGCAAGAGGATCTTAATAAATTAGAAGACTGGGCATCCAAATGTCAGATGAAATTTAATGTGGACAAGTGCAAAGTTATCCACCTAGGGAAGACAAGATGCAAGGTTCCACATTAGGAACCACCACCCAGGAAAAAGATTTAGGCGTCATTGTGGATACCATGTTAAAACCCTCGGCCCAGTGTGCAGCGGCAGCCAAAAGAGCAAATAGAATGCTAGGTATCATAAGGAAAGGAATGGAAAATAAAACAAAGGATATTATAATGCCTCTATATCGTTCCATGGTGAGACTGCACCTTGAATATTGTGTGCAGTTCTGGTCGCCGTATCTTAAAAAGGATATAGCGTTAGCGTTATTAGAAAAGGTTCAGAGAAGAGCCACCAAAATGGTAAAGGGGATGGAAGGATACTCCTATGAAGAAAGGCTAAAAAGGGCTCTTTAACCTGGAAAAGAGACGGCTGAGGGGAGATATGATAGAAGTCTATAAATTAATGAACGGAGTGGAACGGGTAAACGTAGATCGATTGTTTACATTATCAGAATATAGAAAGACTAGGGGACATGCAATGAATCTACGGGGTAAACTAAGACTAATAAAAGAAAATATTTTTTCACTCAACGTTTAATCAAACTCTGGAATTTGTTATCGGAGGATGTAGTAAAGGCTGTTAGTGTAGCTGTGTTTAAAAAAGGTTTGGACAAGTTCCTGGAGGAAAGGTCCATAAACCATTATTAAGAAGGGACCCAGGATATCAATGCTTGACCCACCACAAGCATCGTGGAACCTGTGTCTTTTGGGGAAACTGCTAGGTACGTATGACCTAGATTGGCCACTGTTGGAAACAGGATACCGGGCTTGATGGACCTTGGTCTGACCCAGGATGGCATTTCTTATGTTCTTATGATCCTTTTGCAAAGAAAAATCTGTGAGACAGTAATTACCATTCATGAGCATACTGTCCTGCATAAGGTGAGGTTTTATTGGGAGGTTGTAAGTCTTCTCTGTTTATTTTTAATTTATTTATTCGTATTTTTATACACCTTTTCCAAAAAATCAAAAGCTGTTTACATAGAACAGAATCAGATACATATAACAGTTCAATTATATACAGATAATAACAGTTAACGCTATACTATGTTTTTTATTGGGATGTGAAATGTCTTCTTTGAGTGGTTCCCCTTTTGGACGGAGGAAGGGTCTGGTTGGGAGCCATTTGGCCCATGGTCCAGCTGACCCTTCACCCTGTACACTAGGCAATAGAGAGGTCACACACACACACAGTGCTTCTATTTGTACGTGCGAGTTATTTTGCTAGTAGAGACTGGCATGCTATGTGGATCCACAGACGTAAATAGAAGTGTAGCAGTGTCACATTGCTCTTACTACGAGGGGCAGAGGGCAAATACAAACGTTATTCTCTTTGTGGATGTGAGATTTATTCTACTAATAAAATCTTGCTCACTATGTTCACATTAGCAGATGTACATACAGTTTCCATATCACGTTTCAGTAGAATTCCAACACAAAACAATATAAAGACTCAAAACTGTTTTACTCAGTTTGCATCACAATGTTTGCAAGGGGTAGATGTGGGAATAAGAGGAGAAAGGAGGAAAAAGAGTTCCCTTTCCAGTGAGATATAAAGAGAGAAGCAGCAGCCATAGGGGATATGAACAAAAATCTCAAAACTATAGCGCACCAGTCAAAATATAGAGATTTTTTTTAAAGGAGAATACCAACAGCGGCAGGTGAAGATTTTGGTGAAAATGTGAAATACTAGTTGTCTTATCCTATCTCCACACAGGGACAAAAAGGCAGAAGTGGTGCAGGGTAAGAAAGGGGAACAGGAGACCCAAAGCAGGTAAAACCCAACAGAGCATAGTAGCACCCTGTTCCCTGCTGACAGTGTGAAGGCAAAGTAAGCGTCTATTTTGAGACTATTTTCTAAAGGCATGCATGTCTTCATAAAATGCTAGGGGAAATGTGGCAGAAATTATGCCTAGATTGAAGTCATGGACATTGGATTAGTGAGAGGAACAATTAAATCAATAGTTTAATGGAAGCACCTCAGGGGTCTCCAATATCTCCTATTCTGTTTAATATTTATTTTCGTCCATCCGTCATCCATATTACATGATTAGGTTTTCTACCATTTATTTATCCAGATGTTATAGTTCTTTATGCCAAAAACGTCTGGGTGGCTCAAAAATTGCCATCAGTGAGCCGAAGGTGATACCTCTCTCCTCTTATATAAACGTTTTTTCTTTTTGGAAGGAAATAAGATATAGAAGGAATATATTTAACATTTTTATAATAAAAGCAACTTGTGGTGTTTATTTATGGCATATAGAGAGGCATTTTAGAAAGGACGTCCAAGTGTAATCTGGGACGTCTAAGCCAGAATGTCTGGAAAAAAAAAGCAGGCACAATTTCACAAATGTGAACATGCCCAATATGGACATTTATGGGGACATCTATATAAAACATCCCCAGAAAAGTATTTCAGAACTTGGATGTCTAGGAATAGTGTAATGCTTAGCTAGTGGGCTGGGAACAGTGAAGCCACAGTTCATTGTGACTGTGCTGAAACAGGGGCATTTTATCTTCTCTATACCCTCTGGATGTTTTTCAGTCAAAACTAGCACGTTCCCAATGCTTATTCCTACCTTGAGCAGGTCTAAACTTAGACAACTCCAAATGTCCCAGTGATGCCTGCACCACACACTTTCCCCGATGTTTATGCCTGCTTGGAGCAGGTCTAAAGTTAGACCCAATTCCGGTTGTCCCAGCCGTCCCTCCACCATGCCCCTGTTCAGATTCTGACGTCCACAGACGCGGCTTCTAAAATGCCTCTGGAGACATCTCTGTGCTGAGGAGGTGTCTATGCCTGCTTTGAACATCTGTTCAAAGCACGAATAAGGCTCTCAAAATAACTCCCGTTACCTTTATAAAGGAGGTTTTAAATAGGCACCTAGGACTTCATATAGGGCTCTATAGCAGCACGTGTGAGCAGCTAGGATTCTGGGCCTGTGGCAAGTTTTGTGGACAGAAATAAAACCATCCAAGTCTAGGTTCAGTACAAGAAGAACAAGCAAAATATTTACTTACATCTAGGGTTGCCAACTTTTTCACCGAGAAAACACCTGTGGCTCGCCATGCTCCACCCATTCTCTGCCCCTAGTCCCACCCCTGCCCCGCCCCCAGCCCCACCCACAAAATTACCGAGGATTCAGTCACACCCCCCCTCAGTGCTGGTTCACTCACACACCCCCCCTTGCTGGTTCACTCACACCATCACCCCCCCTCCCCTGCTGGTTCACTCACACCATCACCCCCCCCTCCCCTGCTGGTTCACTCACACCATCACCCCCCCTCCCCTGCTGGTTCACTCACACCATCACCCCCCCTCCCCTGCTGGTTCACTCAAACCACCACCACCCCCCCTTGCTGGTTCACTCACACCACCACCCCCCCCCCCTTGCTGGTTCACTCACACCACCACCACCCTCCCCTTGCTGGTTCACTCACACCACCCCACCCCCCTTGCTGGTTCACTAACAACCCCCCCCCCTTGCTGGTTAACTAACAAAATCACCACCCCCCCCCTTGCTGGTTAACTCACACCATCACCACCCCCCCCCCTTGCTGGTTCACTCACACCATCACCCCCCCCCCCCCCCTCTGCCCAAGCCGCTGCTTCTGCTTTGTACAGAGCAGCGGCTGCAATACACCTACTTTGAAAAGTAAAGACAAACTGTGTAAGGAGCCCTCCAGTCATCGCAGAGCCCGAGGAAGTGATGTCATGGGGGCGGGCTCCTCACAGGTTGTCTTTCCTTTTCAAATTAAATTTAGCTGCAATAAAGTTAATTTGAAAAGGAAAGACAACCTGTGAGGAGCCCGCCCCCATGACATCACTTCCTCGGGCTCTTCGATGACCGGAGGGCTCCTCACACAGTTTATCTTTAGTTTTCAATGTAAGTGTATTGCAGCCGCTGCTCTGTACAAAGCAGAAGCAGTGGCTGCACTGCTATGGGGATCGCGTTCGCGCCGCAAACTTCGGCACAAAAGCCGTTTTTTTGCTCTGGCCGCTCCCGATCTTGCGGCAAGAGCAAAAAACCGGCTTTTCAATGGCCGGTTTTACATCTGTGCCGGCAGCCGGCCTGGCCATGGAAAAACCGGCCAGGCCGGCTGAAAACCGGCCAGTTGGCAACCCTACTTACATCTGGCTTACCTTGCAACTCAAAGCACAATTAAGTTTCAAGTTCAAGTTTCTTTATTTGTTATACCAACCATCAAATCACTAAGTGGTTTACAGTAATGCCATTAAAATAGAACAAATGAACAGATTGAGAGAATCATGGAGGAAGAGGGGAGAGGGATCATTCCTGAGGCCTACTCTTTCCACTTTGTGCCTCCATTCCTCACTCTGGGCCTAAGGTTTTAAGTTCTTTACCCATCTTCTCA
Organism: Ichthyophis bannanicus; assembly: GCA_033557465.1. NCBI lineage: Eukaryota > Metazoa > Chordata > Amphibia > Gymnophiona > Ichthyophiidae > Ichthyophis > Ichthyophis bannanicus. The sequence goes on from CM066040.1 coordinate 32,050,842, forward strand.
GGTGATCCAAGTCTGCTTTCCTCAAGGTGGGCCAGGCTCTTGTGTTAAGGAGGACTGGAGATATTGCCTGTAAACCCAGCATTCCATTATAAAACCAAGCCAAACCTATAACAATTATTAGTTTGGAAAATATAGACCACTAACTGTCACTGATCAGAATGTTTAATTTCAAAATTCTTTTGTGGACTGACTTCATCTGTTCCTAAGAAAAACTATCAGCAATCTCTCGCCTGCATGTCTGAGTCATTCTGATGGTTAGCAGATGTTGAATACATTTTAGATATACAAATATAGTAAACTTCTCTCAGCAGTTCTCATCGTTATTGAAGAACCTGCAACAGGCACCGACAGTGATTAGTTGTATACAGATCACGCTGAAATGGATCATTTTTCTAGCAAATTGAATTGTTTTGTTCATAACTTATATCTTCGTTAATGTTAATCCTTTCCGGGGTATAAAAAGGTCTGTGCACCCTATTCAAATGAAATGGGCGGGAGCAAACTCTGAAATGGGCCCCCCAGAGGTTTTAAATGGGAAATAAGAAGTGTCCAAGTTTTTATTTTCTAGCTGGCAATCAAGCGCCTGGGGACAAAGTCCTGGAATCCAGACATTAAAAGCAAGTGCATCGTTATAGGACTGAATGGGCGGAGAATTGCGCTTAGCCGGTAGCTGAGTGGGGGGGCACAGGTAGAAGTCGAGTAAAGTGTAAACGGCCGGTGTCTACAAATGGATGAGTTTTGTGAATACCATGTCAGGAATGAGCTTTTCTCCTCAACCAGCATGTTGAATATTATCTCTGTTTTTCAGATTTGCTGCTAATTTCTGCAGGGGCAGCCTGAGGGTGATGCGGGGCCATGTGCGGAGACTCACTGTGGGACCTCATTTGCATAAAATATTTGCATAAATATTCACCCATCAGAAAATAATCCTGGTAGCTGTTAATTCAGGATCATAGTGCACAGACTGGATTGAGCTCTGTCAAAGCTCGAGGAGCCCAGAAGTCAGCAATAGTGAAGCTATTAAGCCACAAAAGAAAAATAAAACCAAAACGTTCCCTTCAAATTTATTTCCTCAATTCTGAGCTAACAAAATCTTTTAAATTTTTAGAGTAGCAGCATCAACAACACAAAACTGCATCTAAAGACTATCCATATTCCACTATCCCCCACCAACACCCTATGACGCCACACAAGGAGCAAAAAGAAAAAAGACAAAACCAGAGCACAGTACCTATAAAACAAACTTACCATTCCATAACAGCACTAACTTCCCAATCTCACACACCGAGTATCCCATTCCATAAAGGGGAACAATGTAAATATTGCAGTAGGCCTTAGAACATCTATTCACCTACTGGGAAAACTGTAGAAGCCAGATCATTAAAGATCCCAACATAGAAACCCCATGCTATCAGAATAGTGATCTCAGTCACACACTTAGAGCATAGGTGGACCCAGGGCTGTACTGAGCAGGAATCGCACCCTCTGCGACTTGCACATCGAGTGATGGTGTCCCCCCCCCTCCCCCCCGCACCTCCATCTAGCCACTTTTTGGATGGAGGCGGGGGAGAAGAGGCGCGCCCGATGTGCAAGTCGCCAGCACACTAAGCAGATCTGTCCCTCCTTGCTCTGACGCCGCATCAGAGGAGGGAGGGACCAGACCTCCTTAGAGTGCCGCAAGAAGACTTAAGGGGGCATTTCAGCTGTCTGCCGTTGCCTTCTGCCCTGAGAGAAGAAAAGGGTGATGGCGGCAGGCAACGGCAGACAGCTGAAATGCCCCCTTAAGCCTTTGTGCTCTGTGCAGCCACACCGCTCGCACTGGGCTAGGTACTGTCCTGGGTGGACCTTCACAAAAACCTGAGTAAATGACCATCAATTAAAAAAAGAAATACGTAGACAGATATTAAACCGAAACCCTAAGGCGGCACCCTCTGCATGCAGTGCAACACCAGAGAAAAATAGAAATTTGCAAATGAAGAGCACATGTAATTGACAAAAAAAAAAAAAAAAAAGATGCCAAAATGTTTTTTTATCCTAATTTTGCCCAGTCCTTATGCTTGGTTTTAAAAGTTTGGGAGACCATTCATTGATATAACATTAAAATCAACGTTGGCCACCACCACTTTGTCATAATGTTATTCTCTGAAAATAACTCGTTGGCCATTAATGAGGGAGTAAAGATAACTCCCCCACTCCAGCCTCTTGAGATGAGACAGCTATCCCAAGGAGGGTACAGGTAGAAAGGTATTAGGGAGAGGATAGCTGTCTCATTTTAAAATGCCCCTGACCCGCTGCTCCTCTCCCTTAGACAATTACCTGGCTCGGGCTGCTCCCATTCTCAAGTCACAAAGGCACATAGCGGTGCAGGAACAGTTAGGGCCAGCAGGCTGAGTATGGAGGCAGAGGCACACTGCCTGGCATGCGTGGGACAGACTGATGGACAGTCCCAGGCCTGCAGCAGTGTGGCATCCCTAGCTCGGCTCCATCGAGTCAGTCAGCACTCGGCAGTGGTGAGAGCACAGTGCTGTGCTGCTCTGCAAACTTGTTTCTTCTCCCCCCCCCCAACACAAAATATCTGCCCCCTCTCCCTTTTGACTCCCCTAATTTCTGCCTCTTTTCCCTTTCTGACCCCAGTATATACACCAGCATCAGTTCCTTTCTAGTTCCCCCATGCATTTCCTGTTCCAGCCTCAGTATCAGTCCACTTCCAGTCCCTGTAACCTTTCCCAATATCAACATTGCACAGACACATGTAAAAGACGGTCCCTGCTCATCACACCTTACAATCTAGTCAAGACAGACAACACAACAGCTGGGACAAGGATATGTCTAGGGGAATGGTAAAGAAAACAGTTGGAGAGCAGGAAACTAAGCAAATCAGACCATTTTTGGATCCCAATATGTTTAGAGCCCAATTCACGCAAGGGCATGCCCAGGCCGTCCGGACGACCCTGAGCAAGATGGGCCCATTTGGACCCAATTCTGGACAGAATTGGGTCCGTTGACAGCTCGGTGTGCCATTACCACCTACAGGGATGTCCTCCCTGCAGGCGCCCCCAACTCCCGTGGCTTAGGCCCCACCTCACCTCCCTGCCACCCAACCGATGAATGGCCTGCCAGTGCCTGGATTGGGCGGCAGGAACTCCCCTGCACCCAGCCCCAGTGGGGGGATCCCTGGGCCTGATTGCCGGGTCTTTATTTCACCTTTGAGGTGGAATAAGCAGCACGTCTCCTTTGGCCCAGAGGATGTAAAGGGGCCGTGATGTGAATCAGCCTTGTACGTCCTGCTAGGCTGGCCCACCCTTCCTCCACCCAGATCCCGCCCCTTCCCAGCTCTTCCTGTTCTACTTCTCAGGATGTTCAGGAAGAGCCAGAGGGGGGAATCAGGTCTGGATGGCTTGCGGGGCTGCACCTCCCACCGGGACGTGCAGCCCCACAACCCGCGTCCCAGGATCGAACCCTTAGTCTTCTGCCTCCAACTATGTGTTTCCTTACCATTTCCCAAAGTGGAAGGGTGGAAGTGGGGGGGTGGAGGGCTGATGCTGGGCAGGGGGTAAGAGACAGAGGCTGGATATAGACTGAACGAAGGGCATAAGGGGATGGAATGCAGATGGTGGATATGGGGGGGGGGGGGAAGTGGAGGGTAGATGCTGGACATAGGATAGAGGAGTGGAGGGCAGTTGCCTAGTTTGCCTAATGGTTGGACTAGTCCTGTGGAGGTCAGATGCTGGACATGGGCTGAGTGAGAGAGGAAATTCTGGACACAGGAGAGCGAGAGAGAGAAAGGGATGCTGGATACAGAGTTGGGGGAGAACTGGAGTGATGCTGGATATAGGGCGAGGGAGAGGGAATGCTGTACATGGTGGGGTTTAGGATGAGAAAAAGAAGGGAAGCTCTGGGTGGTGCAAGAGAGGGGAGACACAGGGTAGGGTAGGAGAGAAGAGTTAAGATGCTGGACAGAGAAAGAGGAGCGTTAGTTAAAGACTGGGGAATAAGTGGCTGTTGGAAGAATAGAGACAGGAAGTAAGAGGACTGCGTTAAAAGTTGAAAAATGTTAGATAGGCGCAGTAAAAAGAGGGAGACTGAGGACTGAATGGTAAGAAGGGGGAAGTAAAATCTGAGTAGGAGAAAAATAAATGGAAGAAAGCTGAAAAGAAAGAGGAGATCAATAGCAGAGATGAATTAAGGGGAGGAAATGAAGACAGTAGAAGAGAGAAATGACAAATGGACAGGAAACTGTGGAAAGAGTAAAGAGTCAACAGAAGAAAACAGAAACCAGAGCCTAGGATCAACATAAGAAAAAAACTAAAATGGTCAAACAAAGGCAGAAAAATAATTTTATTTTCTATTTAGCGATTGGGATATGTCCGTTTTTGGAATGTACTGTATATCTGCCTGGGGCTGGGTAATGGTTAGCATGGAGTTTATATATAAGAATGTGTAGTTATTCTGGCTTGTTCAGTTTTCCTAATTGGTGTGCTGATATTCTAGGGCTCACTGAAATATTTACAGTACTACCTTTTTCTAGGTAGGGTCCTTGTATGAGTTTTGGAAATTAGTGCTGGCATGGTAGATTTTTAGTAAGTCCTGAGTCACTTCTTTGTAGAGTTTTGTATTCCTTCATAGTATGCTTGGTACTGAAAGGGTGTCTGAAAGGGACCGTCTTCTGTATGTGTTTTCACAGCGCTGCATACGCCTTGTAGCGCTATATAAATGATCAATGGTAGTAGTAGTAGTGGTATGTTGCTGTTCATGAGATGACAAAAGAATTGGGATTCTTTTTGTATGGTAAGTTCTATGGGGAAACATCCTAGATCTGTTCTGCACCCTTTGTTGGGGAAGGGGCAGGAAGTTCTGTGGATGCAGAATATATGTTTGGATTTAACACCATATGGAGAAGCATGTGTGTGTTGGGGAAGCTGAAGAGTGCAACTTCTTGTACACCATCCTACCCAATGTGGCCTGCAGGAGCTAAAGCCTGTATGGATGCCATCATAGCAGATATTGTTGGGGATGGGGAGAAGCAGGTGACGAGATGGGGTGGAGCAAGTGGGCAGAGCTCAGGAAGCAATAGGTAGTGGGTGTTTCTCTTTCAAAAAGTTGGCAACCCTAACTTGACAGCATTTAACACAAACAAGCAAACAGTTCTTCCATTCACTTAAAGATTGTAGAACAAACCACCATTCTATTTCTCTTTTCCCTTTACACAATATTAACTCCTGCAAGGAAGGACATCTAAACTTAATTGAACATTTCAACCATAATCAAAAACTTAAACATGGTCTTAAACCACACATGCATTTCAGTTTGAAGGTTGAGGAGAGGCAAATCAAAGGGCAGCAGTTTCTCTCTTCAGACAGTGAAAAGCCTCTGATAAGCAGCATGCTGTCACATTAACCCTCCGAGAACGACAAGCTTTTAACTTATTTTTGTTCACCTTTCCAACACAGTATTTTGCTGCATTGTCAGATGAACCTCAATCACAGAATATTTCAGTAGATAACATTTGTCAATGCTATAAATTGTTCCTATGCTTTTCTAAAGACCTTCTCTATCCCCTTTACGCAACATCTTCTTGGTCTCCGATTGCATTTTTTGGTATTTGTTCTTCTCTTTCTCTACAGGTAGTACAGAATAGTCACTTGTTACTGACAGTTCTATAATCATTGCTGTTTGTGTTTTCCACTTTTACCGCAATGTCTAGCTTTCTTGCTTTAAGCTTTTTAACGGTGGGAATAGTAGCAGGAGCAGTGCATAGAATGGGAGGCAGACTGTCTGAGCTACCCCAACGTTATCTGGGGCTTCTGTCGACCTGTTGGGTTGTTCCCTTTATCTAGGAATGACTGTAAGGCACGCAGCTGTTTGTGTGCAGCCGTGGAGTGACCAAAGGGGCCTTGACACAAGGGGCATTTCCGACCCCTTGGGAGCCCCTTGGAGCACCAGGTATATGGGGGAAACACAAGAAGAAGGCATTGTTGCCTGCAGCTGCTATCAGTGGACCTATGGATAAACATTAGAAGCCCAAGGGAGAGGGGATTTCCCCTGCGGGTACTGGGATTGCTTCCTCTCAAGTTTCTGGGCCTCTTTAAACTCCCCAGAATGTTCTCCACCAGCTACCCCTTTTTTGACACCACCTGATGCAATGGGTGTTCACCTGTAGTTTCTGTTGTGCCTTTTAAGCCCGTAATCTGGTTGCCTCCCCAGATTGATGCCAGGGGGATATTTGGAAGGTGGTCACTTGGACTGAGCAGATTCTGGTCAACACTGTAGCCAACTGTGTGATTTCTCACAAGAGACTGTCACGCGACTGGTCAAACTTGAGGAACAAGTGGATTTGGTCCCTTTTCCTCTCTGAATGCTTCTCATCTTAAGGATATGTTTATATAAATTTCTTGATATACCGCCCAGGCTGAAGGGCATCAGAGCGGTTTACAATCACTACAAGCAGGTACTGGAGGCATTCTCTCATCTCCAAAGGGCTCACAATCTATGTGTACCTGAGGCAACGGAGAGTTAACTGGCTTGCCCAAGGCCACAAAGAGTGCCTATAGGACTAGAAACCCCAGTCCCTTCAGACTGAGATTGCTGTCCCCAGGTGGGAATTGAACCCCTGGCCCTCCAGCCCGAGGTACCTTGTCCTAAGCACTAGGTCACTCCTCCCTCCAGTCTAGTCATGCATCGTGCGTAGATTGGAAATGTTAGAGAATAATAAAAACATATTCGATGTTTGAATTTTCCCTATTGTCATCTTTTGTCTTCAGAAGTTTTGTTTTCCAAAATACCTTAAGGAGGCTTTGGGTTTACCCACTGCTATTTGCCTGGAGGCGAGGTCTCCGGTGAGTCCTCTAAGGGCTTTGATATCTTGCAGCCTCAGCTAAACTTTAACTTGGCTCAGCTCTCGGAGGATTCACAGGAGGCTATATCCACTAGGGCTACTCTTTTGGTTACATTTCTCTCAGAGCAGGACAAGACTTCTGTGTTTAGAAGTTATTTTAAAAAGAAGGCATTTATTATCTGTGGATCACTTGCTCGGTTGTTCCCTGATGTCTCATGGACCACAGTTGCATGGGAGGGCCTTTTTTTCTAAAATCTCTCTGTGGGTGCTTGGTCTCTATACAGGGAACTAAGTTTACTTTCTTAGACTCTCCGCAATTGGAGACTCTTAGCTGACAGGGAGAAAAAGGCTTTAGAGGGGTGCGCTTTGTGAGAGATAGAAAAATCCCATACTAAGTCTGAACTTTTTCTCTAGAATTTCTTAGTATAAATCACTTTTGTATGCATCCTCTTTCTGAGATGTGGGCTAATGGCTTTGTACACTGATTTATTTTCCAGGAATACTTCAACTCGAATCCCACCGAAAAATCCACAAACCCCTGATCTCACCCACAATGAACCTCTAACTCAAAGCTACCCTAACCTGTCTATGTCCAACGTCTGTCCTATGTCCAAAGTCTGTCCTATGTCAAAATCATCAATGTTGCCTCCCCGGTGATGGCCCTACCCTTGTACTTAATTCCCCCACCCCCTATATAGCACCGCTTTGACCCGGTGAAAAGCGGTATATAAATACAGCTAAATAAATAAATAAATAAAATTTTTATGGAAGTTTTTCCTTTGACGGTTTCTATCCTATTTCTTGCATACTTGCTTTGTAAGTATTGATTATCATGCAAAGAGAGAGATCATTAGAGAAAGACATCATGCTTGGCAAGCTAGGTCATGCAAAAGAGGAAGGCCGGCAATGAAATGGATTGATACAACAGCAGCTACGGGTGCCAGTCTGTCAACAATGCCTGAATGAAGACTAAACACAATTTAGGACAACTATTTTATTTTATTTATTTATTTATTTAACACTTATTTCTATCCCGCTCTTTCCCAAGTATCAAGTGCGGTTTACAAGGAACAGTAAGATATATGGTATGTTAAAGCGCATACCTAGTCGTTTTACATAGAACAAGTGGAACTATTTACAAGTAACAATATAATATTTGAACAGTAAAAAGTTAGAACGTATTTACATTATGGGTACTTACAAAATATATCATGGAACAAAATTGTGATGTATAAAAATATTTTGTGTGTTATGTAGTATTGTAGTATGGTTGTTAACCTGTGTCTCTTTGTGTATTCTGATTAGGTAGTGTATTGTAGTGTAGAGAGAATAAATGGGTTTTTAGTTTTTTTCTAAATTCCTTTATGTCTGATAGTTGGCGAATGTTGTCAGGCAGATTATTCCATAGGACAGAGGGTCGCCATGAGTCGACACCGACTTGATGGCACTTAACAAGTATTGATTGTTAAAATTTCAAAAATAATTAAAACAAACAAACAAAAAAAAAAAACCCCACAAACAGTGGGAATAGAAATGTCGTAGGTGATCACAACTTTTCAGCCACCACAGTTCTGCCAGGGTTGTGTTCCCAGTGTTTTTATGCCACTACAGTATTATAATACACACAAAGGCGCATTTCAGAAAGGACCTCCACATCAGAACCTCTGTAAAAAACGCAGGCACATTAAATTAGGGCAGGATTTCAGAGATGTGGATATGGCCAATATGGACATCTATAGGGACGTCTACATAGAGGCCCCCGGAATAGTATTTTAGAACAGGGACATCTAATCTAATGGCTATAATAGTGGGTTAGGCCTGGGCTGAGCAGGGTTAAAGGCTCAGTACTGCTCCTTGTGACCTTAGGCTAGTCACTTAATTCTCCAACTCCTTTAAACCCTCTGAATGTTTAAAGGCCAAATAAAGCACTTTCCTGATGCCTATTTGTGCCTGGCATGGATGGTGTTTGCAGATGTTTCTGAAATTCAGCAGGGACATCTAAGTCCATTGTACCTCCCCAGACATGCCTCCTGCTTACTTGAATGTCCCTGTATTAGAGATGTCTTTACAAGCCCTTTATAAAATGGCTCTGGGGACATCTCCCTGATCTGGATGCCCAAATCACAACTAAGGGGTATATTTACTAATCGGCGGTAGCGGCTTCCGTGCAATATCAATGGGGCCGCGGCTCTGATATTGCACGGAAGCCGCTAACGCCGATTAGTAAACATATCCCTAAGACTTTAAAATGACCCCCTTAGGGTCCAATATTCAAAATAGTTTATTTGGTTAGCAGGACCTGCTAACTGGATAAACCCTGTTGAGGTCAATATTCAGTAAAATTAACTAGATAGTACCATTGAATATTTCCTCTGACCATGTGGCATTATCTGCATAATGAGTTGCGGTGCCTCCGGCACTTATCTGTAGTAATTTTCAGCACTGCAATCCAAATAAGTAGCTGCATAACTTAGGACAGACAGGTAAAAAGCTGTCCTATGTGAATGTGGATTGGACTATCTGGATAGTAGCTGAAAGTTACCACTGTCCAGACAGTCTCAGGTAATGACTGCAAAAACTGGATATTCAGTGATGGTCACTATCCAGATATTGGTATTGAATACCCAGTATATTTGGCCCATGGTGGCTAGTAGTTCAAGGGCTTTTTAGGAAAAGGTACAGAGAAGAGCCACCAAAATGGTAAAGGTGATGGAACGATACCCCTATGAAGAGAGGCTAAAAAGGTTAGGGCTCTTCAACCTGGAAAAGAGACGGCTGAGGGGAGATATGATAGAAGTCTATAAATTAATGAATGGAGTGGAACGGGTAAGCATAGATAGATTGTTTACGCCATCAAAATATAGAAAGACTAGCGGACATGCAATGAAGCTACAGGGTAACCTATTTAAGACTAATAAGAGAAAATATTTTTTCACTCAAACACATAATCAAACTCTGGAATTCGTTACCAGAGGATGTAGTAAAAGCTGTTACTGTAGCTGGGTTTAAAAAAGGTTTGGACAAGTTCCTGGATGAAAGGTCCATAAATCATTATTAAAGGAGACCCAGAAAATCCACTGCTTGCCCCAATACAAGCACTGTGGAACCTGTGTCTTATTGGGAAACTGCTAGGTACTTGTGACCTAGATTGGCCACTGTTGGAAACAGGATACTAGGCTTGATGGACCTTGGTCTGACCCAGTATGGCATATCTCAGGGCCGGATTTACCTATACGCCAGGTATGCCGTGGTGTAGGGCCCACAGCTGGCAAGGGCCCACAAACAAGAGTCCCCAGGACAATCGTATTCTTTCCATCACTGAGAAAATCCCCACCCAGGGCCGGCCCACACACCGGAGGGCTTCAGAGGGAGCAGGGTAAGCTCGCGCGAGGCCCCGGCTCCCTCTGTACAGCCGCCAGCGTGAAGAGCCTTTTCCTTCACGCTGGCAGCTGTATCTGTAAAGCCGCGATTGCTGGGAAAGGTTAAAGGCAATACCCTTTAACCTTTCCCAGCATTCGCCAGCGTGAAGGAAAAAAGGCTCTTCACGCTGGCGGCTGTACAGAGGGAGCCGGGGCCTCGCGCGAGCTTACCCGGCTCCCTCTGAAGCCTCTCAGACAGCTGCGGTGCTGGTCGGGGGGGGGGCCAAGGACTGCATGGGCTGTGATTGGGGGGGAGACCTGGACCGGAAAAGGGCTAGGGGGGGGACTTGGACTGGAAAGAAATGGGCTGTGATGGGGGGGTCCTGAACTGTAAAAAGGCTATGGGGGGGGGACTTGGACTGGAAATGGGTTGTGATGGGGGGGGGACCTGGACCGGAAAAGGGCTATGGGGTGGGGGACTTGGACTGGAAAGAAATGGGCTGTGATGGGGGGGGACCTGGACTGTAAAAGGGCTATGGGAGGAGGGGGACATGGACTGGAAATGGGTTGTGATGGGGAGGGGACCTGGACTGGAAAAGGGCTATGGGGGGGGGTAACTTGGACTGCAAATGGGCTGTGATGGTGGGGGGGGGGAACTAGGACTGCAAATGGGCTGTGATGGTGCAGGGGGACTCGGACTGCAAATGGGATGTGATGGTGGGGGCTAGGACTGGAAATAGGCTGTGATTGGGGGGGGCTTAGGACTGGAAATGGCCTGTGATGTGAAGGCTAGCACTGGAAATGGGCTGATGAAGAGCTGGAATAGGACTGGAAATGGGCTGATGTGGGGCATGGGAGAATGGGACTAGAAGGCAGCGGATGCTGGGTGGGTCTAGAACTATAAGGGAACTGATTTTGGGGGAGGACTAGAATGGATGGGGAATGAGAATGGAGAGGGGAAAAAATATTTTGTGTGGAAGAAAAGTCTATGAATGGCTGGGTATTGGGAGAGTAAGAGGGGCTTGAAAATGGAAGGGTGAAATTTAAATGGATGATAAAGGAATAAGGAAAGAATTGGGGGAAAGAGCAAAAGGGAAACAATCAGTATGTTAAAGCAGAAATAGAGAGAGAATGGAAAACATCTAAAAGAGAAGAAAGGACAAATGGATAGCTCGCAGAAGACACTAAGAAGAAACCAGAAGAAAGTGACTGGAGCAATTGCAACTGAAAAAATGCCAAAACAGAAGGTAGAAAAATACTTTTTATTTTGAATTTATTAACTGGAATATGTCTGGTCTGGGAAGTGTGTATTGCTAACATCTTTGCGTTTTTGTTTAGTGCAAGAGGAAATTACTTTATAGTTTTATTTCTCCAGTGTTGTACATTTCATGTTTGGATTTTGGGGTTCCCAGTTTAATTATTATCTGACCAAGGAAGTTAGCCTACACGTATCCTCGGTAATTTTTGTGGGTGGGGCTGGGGGCGGGGCAGGGGTGGAACTAGGGGCGGAGAATGGGTGGAGCATGGCGAGCCACAGGTGTCGGGTTTTTCTCGGTGAAAAAGTTGGGAACCCTATTTGTGGGTGTGTTGGGTATAGTCAGAGTGCGAGGCGGGGTTGTGCGAGCCTGGATTCCTCGCTCTCTAGAGAGAGTTGAAATTGCTGCGGCCTAGCTGAACGGGGCCGTCCGCGAGCTTCTCCAGGCCCTGGCATGAAGGGGAAAGAGGAAAAGGAGAGTGGGGGAGGCGGGAGGCGGGAGTCCGGAGAAGAGCACTAGCGCTCAGGAGTTAAAGGAGCAGGGAAACAGACTCTTCGTCACCCGCAAGTACCAGGAGGCGGTGGCCTGTTACACCAAAGCCATAGTGAGTACCGGGGAGCAGCGACGGCCAGGTCCGTTTCCTGTAGCTGCTGTAGTACCGCCGGATCATTCAATGATCCTCTTCCCCGATGGATAAGACATTTTTTAATGTATTTCTTGAATTCCGATGCTGATTTTGTCCCTATTGCCTCTTTATGTCAGGCAATTCTATACATCTATTGCCATTTCTGTTTTGGTAAGTTGATCTCGTTTTTATTTTTTCTGGGGGCCCACAATTTTTGTTGGCGTAGGGCCTCACTCAAGGTAAATCCGGCCCTGGCATATCTTATGGGTAGAGTATCGGCCCAATAGTTTCTAGTGGATGAAACCTTATTGTGCCTTTCTGTATATAATCTAGGGATATGCATTTGTTTGACACAAAAATGTGAAATATCAAAGTTTCAATTTAAAACGAATGAGTGGCTCTAGCAAGCATTGTTACATTTTTGGTGGTTTTCCTCCTGTTTTCAGATTAGCCCAAAGTTTGCCTGGTTTGGAGGTCTAAGTAAAATTCTAACTGGATTTTGATTCCTGCTATAGAGATTTACTCCAGAGATTTTTTTTTTTGCTAGTTTATGCGCCAGAAATTCTGTGCAACTGTTTAAGTTTACCATCGGAGACAGAATTTCTGGCACATAAATTAGCAAAAAAAATTATTTGGAGTAAATTTCTATAGCAGAACTTCACTCATATGTATTTTTAATCATTTCCATAAGAATTCCTTAGAGCCCTCTTGTTCTGTTTGTCTGTCTTCTTAGCAGATCGTAAGCTCTGTGAAGCAGGGGCTTTCTTATGTTTACTAGCACTATATAAAAATGTTAAATAGCATAGAAGTAGCAACAATAGTCAATAGATTCATAAAGCAAAACATGCAGTTAGCATTTTACATAGACCTGCAGATCAGACAAACTTTGGACCAGTTAGAAAACATGAATGGAAATCACCAGTAATATACAAATGCTTGCTAGAGTTAGCACCCATGGCAACATGATGGTTCATTTGCAAGAAACCAGTCTCTAAACTGTAAAAAACAAAGAAAGAAGATGCTTGGACTTTATTTGCTTGAAACGTCTAGTAACCTTTTAGCAATTACGTCTAGTAACCTTTTAGCAATGTTTTTTGTTAAGGCAGCACCCGCAGCTACCTCTTTAACTAACAAAATTACCCTGAAATGAAAATGTGTATCAAAATGAAACAAAAACAAATACATATTAAAACAAAATAAAATGAAAAAACCTGCAAACAAAACAATTTTTTTGCCTGCATACCCCTAAAATCCTTGTTATCGGCACATTACATCCAGTGACAAGATGTATAACGATTTCCTGCTCAGTATTAAAGAAACCATTTTTATCTGTTCTACCCAATTTTTCTATGCTGGCCATGAATCAACTTGCCTGCAGTCCATTATCCTGTACTACAATTCAATATCCCCTCTTTAGGTTTAAATTAATCTCTCATTAACCATTTGTGTGTCAGGGTTTGATGTGCTTGTGGTTTCAGAGGTAGTGTTCATTTTCTGCCGAGTTTGTGCTTTAAGCTACTTTCCCCCCCCCCCCACCCCCTTGTCTGCTGGTGTGATTCATTAAGGTGTTTTGCAAATTCTATTGTGTCTGTCTTACTCCCCTTGCGCTGGAATATTTGCAATCATTCCTTCTAGTCCCTGGAATGCTTATTCAGGCTTAAGAATGGAAACCAGCTGTGGTCATTTACTTCTGTACTTCAGCACTCCGAGTATGTGGGTCTCTTGGTAGGGTTAAGTGTCAGGATGTCTTTGTCACTAGGAACCAGAAGTTCGTCACACCTCCCTACCTGCAAGTTAAAAACGCTGAACTCAAAACAAGAGACACAATCCGATATCTAGGAATTACTCTAGATCGGCGTCTAGACATGACAACCCACGTAAAGACTGTTACAAGATCAGTTTACCACAAGATACGAACCCTCCGCCACCTCCGCCCACTACTCGACTTTTCGGACTATCGAACGATATTTCAGGCCCTAGTAATCCCACATCTTTTTTTTTTAAATTCTTTATTTTCGTTTTATAACAACAGAGGAAAGGAAGACCTACAGCTAAAGACAAATACATAACATGTAATACATACACCAAAGTAAACCCCTACCACCCCCCTCCCCCCTGCTTCTTCTCTAGAAAACTAAGCATTCCCAAAGCGGGCGTGTACTTACATGATTGCATTACAAAACCTAACGGTGACCTAAAACATGATGAGTGCACATTATACAGGCATGTTGGAGCAATAAGCAGATTGTACATAATCATTAGGGATCTGCCATTTAGACAAGCAGGATTAAGTTTGGACATGGGGAATAGCTCTCCGAGGTATCTGCTCATATTTACTATATAAGCAGACAAGGTTCCACCATTCATGGACAGTAAGTCGAGAGCTATCCTTCCAATTCCTCGTGATTAAGCATATGGCTATACCTAGCATGAAATCAAGGAGAAAGCGACCCTTCTTAGGAAGAGAGGGGAACTCCGCCACGGAGCAGAGTCCCACGACCTTCCAAGAAAGGAGCATGGAAAGTGTAAGATTGAGTGAATACGACCCCAGACCCGCCCCCCAATAGACCTGCAGTTGAGGACATTCATATAGAACATGAACGAAGGATCCCACATCAGTATGGCTAGACCAACACAAGTCCCTAGCATTTGGGTTCCATTTGACCAATTTTCTGGGGCATAAAAGCATCTGTGTGCAGAGAAGAAGAGAGTCTGGGTAACAGAGGCAGACCGGGAAACCCGCACCACTTTACTCCAAAACGCTCCATTGCACAGGGGTTATAGTGGTTTGCAATTCGCGCTCCCCCATGATCAGTGAAGTATTAGGAGAAGCTTGCGCAACCTGAGCAATGGTAGAAAAAGGCAGGGTCATCAACATTAGGAGCGGAAAGGCATATACATGTAACTTCTAGACAACCTATCTTGAGGAGAACTCTAGACCATCTACCTTCTGTATCTGAGCTAGTCGCAACAACAGTAGCATGCAGAGATTTCCAAACCAGTATGGCAGCCCCACATTTCTTAGAACCTGCAGGGGAATAAGCGGCCACCATGTAAGGTTTAATATGAGTTCAAAAGTATCCTTCGAATTTAAGTGCGTTTATTGGAGAAAAGCAGATCCGCTGCTTCCCAAGTAAGGTAGCTTAGGATTTTCTGCCATTTTATCGGATTATTGATGCCTGTTACGTTCAATGAAAAAATCTTACATGGTGCCATCAGTCGGTAGAAGACATTGTAGGTAAGGGCGCTTAATAACATAGAACATAAGCAGAAACGGTACAACAATGTCGTAATCACCGAGTATTCTAGCTAATACACCCCATATTGAAAAGTATGTACCAACGTATCTAAGAGAAGAAGCAAAACCCCCAAAGAACATGGCGACCAGATGTCTGCGGGAGGAGGCCCTAGAGAGGAAATAGAAGACATGTATGTGAAAGAAAGAAACACCAGAGTCCATAATAACACTGTCTCTGATACTCATCGAGGCTGCTGTGGGTAGATGGAGTCGGGTCACAGATACCATCAAGGATAAGGCAACAGACTACCCACGCCAGACTCTTTGCAAGGCTGCGGCAGATCCAATATGGCAGATACAGCGGGTAGAAGAAGGCTTGCAGGAATATTCTGGAAGTCAGCGCATCAAGTCGGCTTCTTTGGAATCCAAAAACTCCGCTAGTAGATCAGGGTCCTCGAATGTTCTTGTCTGATTGTGAAGCGTGACTCGGAGCTTGGCCGGGTACATCAGGCCGTAGCGTGCTTGTAGTTGCTGAAGCCTCGGCCGGAATTCCAGAAAGCGCTTTCGGCGGTCGACTGTGGGTTTAGACAAGTCGGGATAGAAGGAGATCTTGTGGCTCTCAAACTCCATATGGCCCTTTGCCCGAGAGGCACTTAGAATTTGCTCCACGTGTTGATATCTCAATAGTCGAAAAATGATAGGCCGCGGGGTCTTCCTGTTGAGCGTTATGCTTGTGGGTACACGATGAGCGCGATCAATCTCCAAATCTTTGGTAAAGGTGATTTGGAGCAAGGAAGGGAGGACCTTGCATAAAAACTCTTTCATGTCACCCGATTCCGCTCCCTCCGGTATGCCCACGAGTCGTAAGTTATTGCGGCGCGCTCTATTATTGCCATCTTCCACCTCTTTCTGCAAGGCCCGCACCTGTCGTTCAACTTTGTCAAGTTTGGACAACCGGGCCGCATGGGAGTCCAATATGCTCTCCATTTTGTCCTGACGCGAAGAAAGCCCTTCTAGCTTGCTTTGCAACACACCAAAATCGTCCCGCAGCGCTCGGAGTGCTTCACCGTTTGCCTGCACAAGGGTTTTGACCCCTCTAATCTCTACGAGGATTTCCTGCTGCATTTCGGGGCCCTCGCACGAGGCCGGCCCCTTCTGCGGGGACGGAGGTTCAATTTTGGAACGTTTGCCGTGAGAAGCCGCCGGAGACCCGAATTCCAGGCGCGTTGGTTTGGTCCCCGCCATCTCACCAATGTGCCCCGGCAAAATCAGAGTAGAAATTCCAAATATGTGAGGTGTTAATTCAGGATTCTGAGTAGGCCTCTCGGGAGCCTCAGCGTTATGCGACCATCCCGCTGGACATCAGGCTCCGCCCCCCAGTAATCCCACATCTTGATTTCGCAAACATCATCCTCCATGGCCTCCCACAGGCAACCCTCAGCCCGCTTCGGCTGGCCATGAACTCAGCTGCTAGGGTTCTAACAGGTGTATCAAAATTGGAACATATAACGCCAGTAATGAAAGAGTTACACTGGCTACCGCTACAAGCCCGAATTCAATACAAGGTACTAGTCATGACTTTCAAGGCACTGAACAACCAGTCTCCCACACCTATCAGCAATCTGATTAACAATATCCCTGAAAACAGAATAAGACGGCCTGCACTACTCAACATGCTAATAGTACCCAAATTTACCACAAGGTGCACAAAGACAGCTACTAATAGAGCTTTCTCGATTTATGCTCCGACAGCCTGGAATGAACTTCCCACCTGGATTCGATCCATACCAAACCTCACCACATTCAGAAAAGAAATAAAACACCATCTGTTTCAAATCTACTATCCTGAAACCAGTCCCGAAAAACACAAGTCGCAGGCTTTCACCCCCTGCTCTGACTATCCCAACGCCCTAACCCAACATGAAAACGGTTAGCCGCCCCTCCCCCTATGGCTGTATCCTGTCCCCCATCCGACCTAGCTATGATCACATGAAGAGTTTAAGTATTAGTTGTATATAACTCTATGTAAATTTTATGTGTATATATCTTATAAATAGTTTCCCCCGTTCTCCCCTTATGATTGTACCCCTGTTCTTTGTAAGCACATCGTGTTATGTAATACATTGTTGCATTGTTCAGTTATAATGTAAACCGCACTGATCTTAATAGCGCGGTATATAAGAAAAATAAATAATAATAAAAAATAATAAAAATAATAATGTCTCATTCCCTTCCTAGATACGATACCTAGGCATCCCCACATTGAAACATATGAAGTGTACTATAGTAGTATGAGAGGAAGAAGATTCACAGCATTTTCCTAAGTGCCCCCACAGGAGAGGCTAAATATGGTAATGTGTGCTCATGTGAGCTTTCGGGCACTTTGCTAGAGAGGAGTCCTAACCAGCCATTGAGGAGGGGTGAGGAGGAGTAGAAGGGTCGTCTTGTCTCTTCCCTGAGAAAAATGGAGCCAAACGGCAGTCTCTCTCAGCTCCTGGATTTGGAGCCCGCGGGCAGGCAACGGTCCCAGTGTGCCTGTGCCCTGTGGAGTCAGAGTCTGAGTGTTTGGAGGAAGACTGTCCTACAAAAGAGCCCGTTGGAGGGGATTTCTTTCACTTCAGATAAGATGTTATGCTAATATTCCAGGTCTTGACAGGAAGTGTAGAGGAGCACCTATCCATGTAGTGACCGATTTCAGAACACACTGCCTATGTGTGAAGACCAAGTAGGCACCTATGTGTCTTTATAAAATACTAGGGGCAAAGCAGCAGGAATTGAACTTAAACAGAAACTTCACTAGGGCTGAAAAGCAATAAACCAGTGCTGGAAAAAAGTACACCGGGGTCCACTAGGACATCCGAGTAAAGATATCTGTTAAATGGGCTTTTCCGAGGCAAAAAAAAAAAAAAGTAATACCAACAGGCAGTCAAATGAGGCACACAATCCATAGAAACAATGTTAAATGATGAAAAACTGTCTCACAATAGCTCCAGTCTTTGGTTGCTCCCTTGCCGTATCGCTCTCTTGTGATGCCTTTAGTAGTAAGGGTGATGAACCCTCATCTGGCATTCAAAAGTACATTTTTCACAGTACCATGTGATGGTCTCTCTCTCTCTCTTTCTCTCTCTCTCTCGTGTCTGCAGCTACTCTCATTTGCATATGGTATCCAGACAGAATCCCATTCTCTTCTTTCCTCTCAAATCAGGTAATTATAACCAGGACCCCTCTGGCCTCTATTTCCAGCTTACTGCAGTTTATGCACAACAACCACCAGTTATTTTTTCATGCACCTTGGTTTCTCACTCCTCAGTCTTTCTACTCCTTTCAGACCCTTTCAAGCTTTTAGTACTGGGTCCTAACTTGTTCTGAGCTCTTATGGTTCTCCACTAGTATCCCAGCACTCTTCAGCAGCTTCCCGCCTCAATGTCCCATCCCCTTTTCCCCACCAGGTTCAAAGACTTAAAGGTTCTCCTGAGCTTCTTACTCGCAAGCTCCTTTCACAGTTTTTGCGCTTCTCCTATTAGGGTTTGAACCTGTAACTCCTCTCAACAGGGATTTCACCTCTTCTGATCCCTGTTCCAAGCTCTCCTTTGGACATGCTGTATGAGCTTCTCCTTTCTCCAGTAGGTCACTGGGGGAAACCCCTCCACCAGCCCTTCTCCTCCCTTGAGGTAGACCAAGCTTCCATCAACTACATCTTTCTTTCTCTGGTCTCCAGGATGCAAGACCCGGCAACACTCCCTACCTCTTTTCTTTCTTCCAAAATGTGGAGACTCCCACTATTTGATTCCACTGCTTAGAACTTCCTTTCATCATAGTTGATATTCACTGGCCTGGAAGAGGGACTCAGAATGTTCCTCATGTTATCCAATGCAAGGGACATTTTGATGTCCTGCTACCCCTGCATTTTAACAAATTAACCAAGTTGTTCTTCGGGCAGACTGGGATGGAGTTAGGGAGTGTGACTTGCGCATGTATCTTATAAGATACATGCACAGTTGTGTAGAAGGCAGCAAGAGGTTTGAAGAAGATTCAGAGCAAGTGAAAGATCTTAATACTGTACGATTAGGACCCTGTCATTCATTAAACACATTTGCAATAATTTTTAGCTCTGTATGCTGCAGATTTCTAGAGTCTGATTATTACAGCACAGTAGACTTTTGCAACTAATGATGGGCGATAGTTGCAAAAGCCCCGCAGTAGAAGCCTACATGTTGAAGTAGGTGCAGGGGCATTCCCAGTATTTTCCCTGCAGATACCATGGAGAAAAAAAAACCACTGGAATTATGGGGTGTCAGCTTTGCACATGCAGCTAATGCCATCCATTGAAATAGCGATAGCTGGATCTGCGATAAACTACCCCAGTATCGACTGGGTCAATGTCACAGCAGAACATACTAGGGAGATAAAGTTTCTAGATGAAATAAATTACTGCTTCTTGGAGCAGTTGGTTCATGAACTGACGAGAGGGGAAGCTATTTTGGACCTAGTCCTTAGTGGAAAACAAGATCTGGTACAAAAGATAAGGGTATTGGGGCCAATTGGCAATAGTGATCATAACATGATTACATTTGATTTGGAGGGGGGATGGCAAGGAAATCCACAGTACTAGCTTTTAACTTTCAAAAGGGAGACTGATAAAATGAGGAAAATTATTAAGAAAAACTAAAAGCAGCAGCTGCAAAAGGTTAAAGATTCGCATCAAGCATGGATATTGTTTCAAAATATTATCTTGTAAGCCCAGACCAGATGTATTCCATGCTTTAAGAAAAGTGGAAGGAGGCCAAAAACAACTGCCAGAATGGTTTAAAGGTGAGGTCAGAGAGCTGTTGTAGCCAAAAAAGCATCTTTCAGGAAATGGAAAAAGAAGCCAAATGATGAAAATGGGAAACATAAGCATTGGCGGGTTAGATGCAAGGCATTTATAAGGAAGGCAAATAAAGAATTTGAAAAAAAGTTTGCATTGGAAGAAAAAAAACACATAAAAGAAAACATTTTCAAGTGCATTTATAGCAAAACTCCTGTGAGTCAGTTGTACCATTACATGATAGAGGGGGCAAAAGGGGTGTTAAGGGAGGACAAAGCCATAGCAGAAAGACTGAATGAATTCTTTGCTTCAGTCTTTACTGAAGATGATGTAGGGAAGTTACCCATGCCTGAAATTTATTTAAAGGTTATATATTGGAAGAATTGAAAGAAATATCGATAAATTGGGAAGATGTATTGCAACTATTTGATAAATTGAAGAGTAGCAAATCTGAACCGAATGGTATATACATCCAAGGGTGTTGAAAGAACTGAAATATGAAGCTGCAGACTATTAGTAATATGTGAACAATCTTTAAAATCATCTGTAGTACCTGAAGATTGGAGAATGGTCAATGTAAAGCCAATTTTAATAAAGGGCTCCAGGGGTGATCCGGGAAACTACAGACCGGTGAACCTGACATCAGTACTGGGCAAAATAGAGAAACTACTATAAAAGGAAAAAAATCACTAAACGTTTAGATAGTCATGGTTTAATGGGAGAAAGCCAACATAGATTTAGTCAAGGAAAGTCTTGTCTTACTAATCTGTTATATTCACACCTTCAAAAAAATCAAAACTCGTAAAAAAAGGTGAGCCAGTCAATACAGTATATATGGATTTTCAGAAAGCCTTTGACAAGGTCCCTCATGAGAGGCTGTTGGGGAAATTTTAAAAAGTCATGGGATAGGAGGTAGTATTATTGTGGATCAGGAACTGGTTAAAAGATAGAAAGTAGAGGGTAGGGCTAAATGACCAATTTTCTCAATGAAGAAAAGGTGAATAGTGGAGTACCCAAGGAATCTGTGCTGGTCCCATTGCTTTTTAAAATCTTTATAAATGGCTGGAAATGGGAATAAATGAGTGAAGTGATCAAATTTGCAGATGACCTGTATTTGTGGTGTGTTTGTACCAATAAAATGATGTTATAAAAAAAAAAGTAATTAAAACACAAGAGGATAATGAAACATTGCAAGAGGACCTCAATAAACTGGAAGAGTGGACATCCAAATGGCAAATGAAATGTAATGTGGACAAGTGCAACGTTATGCACCTAGGAAAGAAGGAGTAGTGTAATGCTTAGACCACTGGCTTGGGAACCAAGAGAACAGGGTTTGCTTCCCACTAGCACTCCCTGTGTGGCCTTGGGCAAATCACTTAGCCCTCCATTGCCTCAGGAAAAATCCAAAGTTATCAATGTCTCCATTTAATGTAAATTACCAAGTTTAAGATACAATGTAAACTGCTTTGACTGAAGTGATAAAGCAACATAAAAAACCTGTTAAATAAACAATCCAAACTATGGTTCCACATTAGAAACCACCACCCAGAAAAAGGATTTAGGCATCATGGATAATATGGCAGAATCCTCTGTCCAGTGTGCAGGTGTGGCAAAGAAAGCAAATAGAATGCTAGGAATCATAAGGAAAGGAATAGAGAATAAACCCAAGAATATTATAATGCCTCTGTATCGTTCTATTTTGCGATCCCACCTTGAATAATGGTAACCAGAAATGCACACAAATCTTAAAAAAGGATATAGCAGAATTAGAAAATATACAGAGAAGAGCTGCCAAAATGGTAAAAAGGAATGGAAGGCTTAAAAAGGTTAGTCTCAATTTGGAAAATAGATGGCTGAGGGGAGATTGATAGGAGGTCTATATATTAATGAATGAAGTGGAATGGGTAAATGTAGATAGGTAGTTTATTCCTTCAAGCAGTAGAAAGTCCCAAATGGCTTTATTGAGTGTCCCTAGTCTTAACAAGAGAAAATATTTTTCACTCAGTGACTAAAACTTTGGAATTTGTTACCGGAAGATTTATGTATATACTGTATTTATTTAGTTAACCGGGGTTATGTACCTCTCCATTTTAAAATCAGAACAGTTAGAACAGAACAGAACTTGGATGAGATATAGCAGTACTTGGGTATTGATAGAATGATATAGTATAACTAGTGATAATGTCCAACAATTCTTATGGTGTGAATCGGTGAGGGTAAGTTCAATGAAGTGCTGGGTAGGTAGTTGCTGGGGTTGGCTTCTGGAGTTTCCTTCCGTCTACTATGGTATGTTTCATACAGTGATAGTTTTTGAATAAATGTTTTTTTAGTGCCTGGAGGCTTGTTAGGTTTGGGTTGGTATGAATCTGTTTCGGAGCATGTTCCGGAGGCTCAGTGCATATAAGGAAGGTGCTCAATTGCAGGTTGTTCGGCTGCTTTTTACATTTGTGATGGGGATTTCAAGGGTGTTCCACGTGTTTTTACTTTTGTTCCTGTTGGATGTCATGTGTATGAGTGATCAGAGAGGTTGTGTATGTTTTTGAATATGTAGTAAAAGCTGTTAGTGTAGCTGGATTTAATAAAGGTTTGGGCAGGTTCCTGGTGGAAAAGTCCATACATCGTTATTAAAGAGGCCAGGGAAATCGACTGCTTACCCGGGACAAGCATTGTGGAATCTGTGCACCTTTTGGGAACTTGACAGAAACTTGTGAGCTGGATTGGCCACTATTAGAAACAGGATACTGGGCTTGATGGACCTTGATCTGACCCAGTATGGCATTTCTTATATTCTTATGTTCATGCAGCTATCATGTGATATCAATGACGGCAGTAGCTGTACAGAACTGGAACATCCACTCTTCGTCCACATGCCACCCATTGTGGAAGCCACCATGTGAAATGCAGCCACCGTAGAAAAAAGCCCTTAGTAACTGCATTTCTCCTGCATTAGCTGGCTTTGTGGTGTGACAAACCCACATTAGCACCACGAAGACAGCTAATGTGCTTTAGTGAGCATCCCCACTAGAGTAACGCGACATTAAATCCAAGGCAGAACTTGTGTTAAAAAATAAGGGGTTTTTTTGCAGGAAAAATGTTTTTTGAACAAATACATGGGGCTGCAATGGGAATGACTTTATCCCCATCAATAGCCATCCTTTATGATGAATTTGAAAATAGATCTCTTTATCCTAAGCATTTTTTAAGGATATTATTACATAGTTAAAATATTTAGATGATATTTTTGAATTATCGCTCCAGGTATAATTTAAAATGATATAATATACGATTAATTTCATTGGATGAAAACCTCAATTTGATATGATTTGTCCTGAAAATGATATTATATATTTGGATGTTTTGGTTAAAAAAAGAATGTGATAAGATATGCACTACTGTACTTCTCAAGTTAATAGAGTTTAATAATTATAATTATTATAATTATTGCACTCTATATAATTATATAAGATTTACAAGTTGTCATCTATATAAATTTAAAACAAGTCTTCCAGATAAGAGCTGGTACAGTATCTCCTTGCCTCTGCTTGTTGGATTTCTGCCTGTGTTTGCGCTGGGCAGCCTGGAATGTTAACCAGGGCATTGAAATCCAAACCTCACTGCAGGATGTGCACCCCTGGGTACGTACCCAAAGAGGTAGAAGAAAGGAATGTTGCATTGTGGTAAAATGGTGGCCAGTATCACTGGCCAGATGGATCAGCCATCTTCAGTGAGTACCGATTCCACCATGAACAGCTCTGTCATTTTGGATGTTGCAACCCCTTCCGACCTTCTTTGGTCACAGGAAAGACTGACTCTGTTCTACAAGTAAATCCAGTTAATGTTTTCTCGGTTAAAGAGATTATGCTAAAAGACATATTGGATATGGTTATTCACTTAAAAGTGACCTTAGGTTCAGGACCGGTGCTAGGGTTTCTAGCGCCCCCTGCAACCTATAAATCAGCACCCCTCCCTCATTTTTATTAATGTTGGCTGCACCCTACCCTCCTTTTTCCAAAACCACTTTGTGAACTCTTTTCAAGCTATATTAGTATTTCTCCTTCAAATCCAGTGTTGTAAGAAAATTGCAGCAAAAGAGCAATTGCATAACCAAAATAAAAATTAGCATCATACAAACAGGCTGTGATAGTCCAAAAAAACAATGTGATTCTGGTCATCTCACTAAAAACAAACATTCTCCAGTGCCAGGCATATTGTGAACTAATATAAAACACTGCAAAAGTCACTGAAGACTTACAAGGCCAAATCTACCATACCATACACTTCCAAAACTCATACAAAACACTGTAATGGGCCCCAAAACATCCATACACCTATTTGAAAAGCTGTACAAGTCAAATTACTACAGCACAGATACCTACATACAAACTCCATGTTAACAGAACACCTGGCCTTGGTTGCACACTCAGAGCACAGACCCTCAAATACAGAATAAGTGACCACAATCTAAAATAAAAATATGTAGACAACAATTAAAATGAAACCCCAAGAAGCCAGACTCCACGTGAGAGATGCAGTTCCCCATACTGTGTGAAATATAAAGATAGCGCAAAGTCCAATCACTAAATTGAAAATAAAATTATTTTTTTCTACCTTTGTTGTCTGATGATTTTTGATCATGATGGCTCTAATTGAGGTTTCTGTTGTCCTCTGTCTTCTCTTAGCTCTCTATGTTCTATAGTTCTTCTGCCATTTCTTGTCTCTCCTTTTGCTTTTATCATTTTCTTCCATCAGCCTTTTCCAGTCCCAATAACCCTCCCCAGTATCAGCCCCCTATGTAGCCTCCCCTCACAGTGTCAACCTCCTTGCATTCCCAGCACTGCCACTGGTGTCTATTCCCTTCCAGTCCCCCTCCTTCTCCATTATCCAGCCCCTTCTGGTCCAAATACCATCCCAGGTATCAGCAAATTTCCAGTCCCAGTGCCTCCTCCTGTGTCAGTTCCATTCCAGTCACCTCTCCTCTGTCCATCACCCTTCCAGTCCCATCCCCAAGTGTCAGCTCCCTTCTAGCCCCCATCTTCCCTCCAGCCCCCTCCTTCCAATCCCCGATGTGAGCTCCCTTCCAGCCCCTACCTTCCCCCCTGTCAGTTCTCTTCCAACTTCCCTCCTTTTACCCAGCCACCTTCCAGCCCCAGCCCCCAGTGTCTGCTCCCTTCCAGCTCCCCCAGTGTCTGCTCCCTTCTAGCCACCCAGGTCTGCTCTTTCAGCTCCCCCCAGTGTCTGCCCCTTCTGGCCCCTTTCCTTCCCTCCTCTTCTCTCACTGACTCATCCTTCAAAAAAAAAAAAAAAAAAAAGCAAGCAACCGCAGGAACATTTCTCTGTTCCCGCGGCTCTATTATCTTCCACACTGCTGGACCGCGGAGTTTCTAAAGGCAGTAATAAGCATTTCCTGTTACTGCTGGAAACGCTGCGGTCCAGCAGTTTAAAAGAGAGCAGAGCCGTGGGAACAGAGAAATGTTCCTGCGGATGCTTTCTTTTCTTGAAGTGGTGGGTGGCTGGCAGCTAGCAATGGCACCCTCCTGCCACACGTACCCAGCTTACTGGGTAGCGCCAGCCCTGCTTAGGTTCATCTGTGAAAAAAATTGCCTGAATTTACAAGTGATACGGTTGCTGAATTGACTGAGCAAGATTCTAGACTGTATCGTCAGTTAGAAGCACTTGGGAATGTTACCAGGATAACTCAATTGAGGAGGAAGGCTTCCTAGTGTTGAAACTTTAAGTTTTGGTACTAGAGACTATTTCTTACTCCAGTTTCCATGTAAATGACTGGTGACACATCAAGGGAGTCAGTATGTTTGTTTTTTTAATCTGTACAGCTGGAAATCTTTCTTCAGGGTAGACAGATCTTTTTTCTTCATGGTGTTGGTTTGTAATTTAATTATACCATTTTTAGAGATTTCTTCAAACTATTTTTCAGGTTTTTTTGTGGGTTTATGTTAGTCTTTCAGCAATGTGGACTAGATTTTTTTTTCTCTTTATTGCTTTTGCTTTGACACTGATCGTCTGGGCAGTGTTTTCTGTAATTTTATCTATGCTCAATTTAAAAAACCAAACAAAACAACAACAAACACCACAAGTCTGCCAGTTAGCCAATTCTTACTAATTAGAAGAATTTGTTCTTAATAGATCTTTGTAAGAATGCTGCTGAAAAATCAAGTACCAGATTTCAAGAATGTGGGTACTCAAGATACTATCAAGCGAGTATATATTTGCATTTTCTCTTTGGTTACAGAACTCAAGAATCTACCATAAATTAGTTTGCGTTCTACCTTGTATTAAATTTACTCAACTGGTAATAATTAAATTTTCTTCA
Organism: Ichthyophis bannanicus; assembly: GCA_033557465.1. Classification (NCBI taxonomy): domain Eukaryota; kingdom Metazoa; phylum Chordata; class Amphibia; order Gymnophiona; family Ichthyophiidae; genus Ichthyophis; species Ichthyophis bannanicus. Next base: position 32,077,290 of record CM066040.1, read on the forward strand.
TGCAGTTTCTAAAGATACCTTGCTGATTGCTTATTAAAGGGGTAAATCTATTGGTGAACATTTTATGCAAATTTAAATTAGTGATGCAGTAAATGCTAATCAAACTATTAGGCTGATGCAGAAAAGCTTAGCGTGGCATGTTTTGGTGCTTTTCTGTGCTAGGTTTGCTCTCCATTAGCGCCAGAAAAATGCTGAAACAACAACAACTGCATTAAACTGCGGAGCACTTGTCAGGTAAATCACTACATAAGTAATTGCACCTGAAACTTAGTACAATTTTTTACACTGTTTTTTTAACACTGGATATTTGCACCAGCTTTGGGCAGGTGTAAAAATCCAGCCAGGAGCAAAAGTATCATCTGAGGTGATGTTTGACACTTCACCTCAGATTATCCAGGCATCAGGGAAAGCCCCCCCCCCCCCCAATACCATCAGAATACTGCCAGGTGTGATCCCCCCCCCCCCACAACACCGATACCCCCTCCAAACAGAAACCAAAACCCCAGTGGCCCAGAGGTCCCGATCCCCCCACCAACCCAATAAATAAAATCCCTAGTGGCCCAGCGGCCCCAATCCCACCCAACCAATTGAATTACTGTTAACAACCTAGGATATTTAACCTCCATACTTTTGTTCCAAAGGGCTTGAATGTCAAAGCAGGATGGCAAATCGCTTCCCTGGTTAGCTGCTACTGTCAGGTGACATGGTGGATTTAAAACAGTGCCATATTTTTATATATGGTGGCAGAGCTGAGAACGCTGAAGATAAATCTGAAGATATGAAGTGGAGAAGCTGTTTGTAGGGCCAATGCATTTGAGTAATATCCTGATGCCAAAGGGGATCTTAGAAACATGCTATAGTGTCAGGATTGTTTGTGGATACAGGTTAATTTATGTTATTTGAATGAACTGAGAGATTGAAATGAATTGGCTATGAATTAAGAAACATTTTATGGGCCATCGATTGATGAGATTCAAGTGATGTTTTCTTTTTTATAATGGACCAATGATGATGTTGAGGGTATTGAAGATTAATATTTACTAAGCTCTTTAAAGAATTTTGAGGTCCCCTTAAAAAAAAAGAATCTTATCTGTTTAAGGGCTAAGGTTATAGTTTATGGTTTATATTACCCTCCTTAGGGTGTCTGGGGTTTTCTTGCAGCCTTTATAAAATAGGAAATCTTTTTGCCTTTTCACATAGAGCTCAATTCACGTAGGGGCACATCTGGGATGTCTGAACAGACCCGAGCAAGACGGGCCTGTTTGGACCCGATTCTGGACTGTGGGAACAAAACGTTCCTGTGGTGCACAGAATCAGGCCCGTGGATGGCCTGGAATGCCCCTGCCATCTGCAAGGACGTCCTCCCCACAGGCACCCCTGACTCCTGTGGCTTAGGCCCCCCTCCTTCCCACTGCTCCTGACCCCGGGGGGGGGGGATCCCTGGGCCCAATCACCAGGTCTGCGCTGCTTATTCTGCCTTTGAGGTGGAATAAGCAGCATGTCCTCTTTGGCCCAGCAGGACGTACAGGGCCATGACCTCAATCAGCCCTGTAAGTCCTGCCAGGCTGGCTCAACCCCGCTCCACACATATCCTGTCCCCTCCTGCCCCTCAGGACATATGGGGAGAGCCGGAGGGGGAAATTGGGCCCGGACGGCTTGTGGGACCGCACATCCCACTGAACGTGCAGCCCCTCAACCTGTGTCCCAGATTCGGGCCCATAGTTAATCCTGATATGAAATTACTCCCCCCCCCCCCCCTCACGCCCACCTCTGTACAGATATTCTCAGTGGTATACTTTTTCTTTGAAGACTACCAGAACATATCCACATTTTGGAAGAACAAGTTAGGTGGCCTCCCTACGCTTTTACTGCATCCTGGGTTATATTTACTAAAATGCGCTAAACTAGCATGTGACTGGACTGTGAAACTATCAGGAAGGCCCACACTAATCTCAGGAGGCATGAGTTCACCTCCTTACCATTAGTGTGCTGCGTCATGGCAGCGTCTAACCAGCACATGAGTTCATTTGATACCATCAACTGAGGTAGCATTAATTACACTCATGCCAAGGGCAACAGCCATGGTTAGCATATGCCCAAGATGCTTGTAGAAACCAGTGTGCCATCAGAAGCCACGTTCCACCTCTAAGCCATGCAGACCACACCGAATCGCATGCTAACCGGCTAGTGTGGGACCTTGCACCGTTACTACAGCGCATGCTAATGGTTAGAACACATGCCCCACCATTTGCAAATAGCATGAAGAAATGGGAAATTCAAGAAATGAAAGTTTGTTTTTTTTTCTCACTTCATTTTGAAAATGACACCAAACAACGGGAAGGGCCCATCCAAAGGGACATCCAAGTATAAACTGGGATGTTTAAGCCAGAATGCCTGAAACAAAAGCAGGTACAGGTTCAGACAATTTCACAAACGTGGATAAGCTCGATATGCACGTCTGCAGGGCTGTCAACAGACATCCCCTGAAGAGTACTTCAGAATCTGGATGTCTAGGATAACCTAATGCTTGGAGTCCTGGGTTAGGAACAGGGCAGCCAGGATTCAAATCCCACCGCTACTATTGTTGACAGTGTGCTGAATACTGGGGATAAAATTTAACTTCTGCAATCGGCTTTTTTTTTTCAAGCTGCAACATTTAAATTGAAATCAGATATTCAGTACTGGTATCCAGATAGTGACTAGTGCTGGCCGTCTGGTGCTATGTGGATAGTGGTGATTTTCAATTGCTATCCAACTAGCTAGTCACAGAGCACTCATGATGGGTTTTTTTGCCATCCTAAGTTATGTTGCTCGTTAACAGGACAGTGGCACTGAGAATTGCTACTAACAGAATAAACTTCTGTTCTGCCCAGACTCCACCCCCAGACTGTCGCAGTACGTAATGCTGGATATCACAGCCAGTGGGGGATATCTGTTAGCAGCTTTTGCTATTCAGATAAGCCCCGCTGAATAGAGCCTGAGCTTTTAAGAGGCTTAAGGTACATTACTGCCGGGGCCTGGCTTCCCATGCAGAATCTACTCTGGGCTCCCTCCCTCTTTGTATTTTAGTGTTATAAATGCTTTTTATGTAATCCATTTTTATGAAAAGCAGGCAAGCAAGTTTTTATAAACATCAAACAAACCAGCTGGAATGACTGTACTAGACTTCTTGGAAGGAGGACAGTAATCTGAAGTGGGTGGAGGAGGGTACGGACCATAAAGGATAACATTAAAAATACCATACTGAGTCAGACCAAGGTCCATCATGCTCAGTATCCCGTTTCCAAAAGTGGCCAATCCAGGTCACAAGCACCTGGCAGGTTCCCAAAAAGACACACAGGTTCCACAATGCTTGTCCTGGGGCAAGCAGTGGATTTCCCAGGTCCTCTTTAATAAGTGTTTATGGACTTTTCCTCCAGGAACGTGTTCAAACCTTTTTTTAAAACACAGCTATACTAATTTATTTATTTATTTATTTAACGCTCTTATATACCGCACTTTTATTATCAGCGCGGTTTACAGTAAACATAAAGTACTCACAGATAGCAACAGGCTGTCGTGAGTTTACATGTAACAGGAAGTCTAACAGGATACAACATAGGGGAAAACTTTGTATATATAAATTATTTAACTAATAGCTTTTACTACATCGTTCAGTAATGAATTCCAGAGTTTGATTACTCGTTGAGTGAAAAAATAATTCTCTTATTAGTCTTAAATAGGTTACATGGTAGCTTCATTGCTTATTCCCTACTCTTTCTACTTTTGGATGACTTAAACAACTGATTGATATCAAGGAAGAGGTACATCTTCCTTACGCTATGCTTCTAGTGTATAGCAATCCCTAGAGGAGAAGAGAGACAGGGGAGATATGATAGGAATCTTCAAATACCTGAAAGGCATAAATCACAGAGGAAACAAATCCTTTTCCAGGAGGAAGAATGACTCTTAAAACAAAAGGAAAAAAAAAAAAAAAAAGAAGAGGACAGAGTATCGTACTCCAGGAGGGTACAAGAGAAAATATTTCTTGATTGAAAGACCTGTGGATGCAGGACATGGACTCCCACAAGAGAGGATGGAAAGAAAAACTTGACGATGGGAATTTAAACATGTCCCAGTGCTTGTTTGCAGTGCTGGTTATGATTCTATGCCAGCAGTGAAAGACTTAAGTTAGATCGGGGGAGGAGGGAATCGGGTTCCAGATCTGTCAGATCCAAGTCCAGATCTCACTTAAGTCTTTCACTGCTGGCATAGAAACATAGCCAGCACTGCAAACGAGCACCGGGACATGTTTAAATCCCAGTCATCAAGTAGGTAAAAGCTGGATCCGATTTAAGGTGCAATTTCCTAGATAAGAGGATCTGGTTGTTACCTATTTCCATAGTAGGAACTGGTTTGTGGTCCTGCAGTATTGCTAACATAACACCCTTCATCCTCAGGAGCAGAAACAAGGGGGAGAGGTGATCAGAACAAAACAAACAACCTGTCATTACTGCAAGCCAAGCAGTAGCTAGCAACAGGGCCAGAACAAGGTTACTGGTTGCTCTAGGCAACCCGTCAATCTTATGCCCCCACACCCAAGATTTGGATAACTAAACTCAACAATAATGATCATCAAAACACTATCCCTCTCACAACAGTCTTGTTAAAATGCATAACTGGAGATCATACTTTTAAATATTAAGCTTTGCTTTGTACGTATGCACGTCCCCACTTTCTCTGCAGGTAAAAGAATGTGCTGATGCTTTTTTGAGTCTGGCTGTCAACACGTATTCTTTTGCCTTGACTGCTGCCCCTCAGAAGCTGATGTCCTAAGCAACTATCTAGACTTGCCTAATTTATTTATACATTTTTTTTAATACCGCCCCTTCCAGAGATCAGTGGCGGTTTACAGATAACAAAAGTGTTAATAGGTGACTATTATTTTACAGAGAACATCATAGAACATTTTAACATTTAACAACAAAAACCAGTGGCATATAAGATGCCACGCCATATAACTATAACATTCATAACTGAAAGATAGCTATTTACATTAATGACAGACAAATGTGTTCATATGTTAATTGATCAAGGAGGTATATGGCTGAGTAAGAAGGGGGTGTGAGCCTTAACTAAGTGGGATCAATGTATTGATGTTGTTCAGCGCTGATCTGTGAATTCTGAGTATTCTCACATAGAAGGTTGTGGAAGTGAAGAGTAAAGTCCCGAAAGCACTAACAGATTGCACTAAATCGACAGCCAATAGGGCCTTTAGTCTCAGTGCGCCAAGATACTGGAATGCATTACCCCCTGGTATCCGGGCTATTAAGAGCCTATCACAGTTTAGGAAAGTCCTCAAATGCCACCTTTTCAACAAGTACCTCATAGAGCCCAACGACATCCCCTAGAGCCCAAAGACACCCAGCGATACCATTCGCCAGGCAAATATATGGTGTCTCAACAACTTACCAAGATTGATACTCTAACCCATAGTGGTGCATATGTTTCTATGAAACCCCTGTTCATATGATTCCATGTAGTAAGTTTTGTAAATAGTTTACCCCTGTTATCCAAGTTTTTTGTGCCCTGTTATCTGTAAACTTATACGTGTTAATTGTACTGAGCATTTTTGTTCCATGTAAACCGCGCTGATGCTGAATAGTGCGGTATATAAGAGATTGTAAATAAATAAATAAATAGGTGAGTTTTTAGGTCCTTTCTAAATAATTGAAGGTCTTTCATTTCTCTAAGTTCAATTGGAAGGTTGTTCCATAACATTGGGGCGAAGAAAGAGAAAGCAGTGTTAGTTGTCTTCCGACTTGTCTTTCGGATAGTATCCAGGACTAGTAGTATGTGTAGGTTAACTCTTCTTCTTGACCTGTTGTCATGTGGGATGTCGATGAGTGTAGAAAGGAAAGACGGGGCTAGATTATTATAAATCTTGAATGTAGTAACCAAGATTTTATAGATAATCCTACATGAGACTGGGAGCCAGTGCAGCGCATAGAGAATAGGGGATATGTGGTCAGTTACTTTCGCTTGGTAGATGACCCTTGCTGTGACATTTTGGGCTAATTGCAAGGAGTGGAGGTTTTTCTTAGTGGTTCCCTGAAGAATGCCATTACAGTAATCTAAATGAGGTGTTATTAGTGTTTGGGCAACAGATCTGAAGTCAGTGCTATCTAATATCGGTCAAAGTTGTTGGATTGATCTTAATTTATAGTATATTGCTTTAACAGTTTGTTTTATGTGTTGAGTAAGCCAAAGAGTTCTGTCGAGTGTGACTCCTAGATATTTGACCTCTTCTTTAACTGGTAGGGAGATCTTTCCGATTTTGATTTCTGATGGTGGGGTGAAGTTTGTGTTTGGCTGGGCCGACCCTGCCAGGAAGCATCTTAGGAAATAATTCCAGTGGTGGCAGGTTGATGGAGACCTAGTAGGCAGGTTATTCAGACTGGAATATAAGAAATGCCATACTGGGTCAGACCAAGGTCCATCAAGCCCAGTATTCTATTTCGAACAATGGCCAATCCAGGTCATAAGTACCTGACAGGTTCCCAAAAAGACAGAGGTTCCACAATGCTTGTCCCGGAGTCAGCAGTGGATTTTCCAGGTCCTCTTTAATAATAGTTGATGGACTTTACCTCCAGGAACTTGTCCAAACCTTTTTGGAGCTTGGTGGTGAGGCATAATGGGTGTTAGCGATCTGGCTGCTGGGTCAGGATGGGATATTGTGTGCTTATTTATTCAGGACAATGGAGAACTTATGAGGTTAAAAAACAAAAATTGACTAGCTAAGCAGTGATATCCTGCGAAGGTCAAGATTTAAGAAGCCAAGTTACCACAGTTGTGATATAAGAACCTACAATTTCCTGCAGAGTCAGACCAAAGATCCAACCCATCTCTAACAGTGTCCAAACCACGAAACTAAGAACTACCTTGCAGGTCCCAAAAATACCCAACATGCACTCCTGTAAAGGACAAGGATAACCGGATGTGCTAGATGGGGCATTTGGTCTTTTTCTGCCTTTATCTACATCAGTACATAGATCACCACAAATTATTTTTGCATGTGATAAACTTCATGAACTCATGGCTTCATACCATGGGCTGAATGAAAAAAATATTCAGCTAGTACTAAATGTGTGCCGTAATATTTTTTGCTAGACTTTAGTGGAAGTAGTGTACACAGGCTCTCTTGCATAAAAATAAATGCACTGCAGTCTGATGGAGGTAGGATGTAATGCTAGGTTGTAACACGTCATGTTTTTCCATTGTTCCTGTCCCTTGTAATCCCACACAGTATATTCCAGCTTCCCAGACTAAAGGGGATGATAACACCTTCACTTTCAACTTTTTAAGTGTTGGTTCTGCACGGGGAACAATTCCATCTTTTGAAATCCTGCCTGAGCTGTAATTGCTGGGAAGCTTAATTTGTTTTATCCTTGAATTTTCATCACGTCAGCCTCTCTTCCCTTTTTGAGTGTCTGAGATCTGATTGGCTGGCGGATCCTGATCCAGCTGCATTAGGCTATAAAAGAGGCCTCATGCATGAGGACACAGAGAAAAAGCAAAGCAGAGACTCGGCGAGAACAGTTTCCGTGCAGCACCTAGAGGGCTAACATCGCCAGCTACTGAAGGAAAACCAGAGCTAACGTCATCAAAGCAAAATCTTTTAAGCTTATTTCTTCCCCTGCATCTGGGAACTCTGTGGCACAGCCAAAATGTGCAAAGGACTTGCCGGAGTGGCTGCGTTACCAGCCACATGCCTGAAAAGGTGAGTCTGCTCCTTCTGTGATTACTTATAGCAGTGTCAGGGGTTAACCGTATATTGTCACGAGTTATAGCATCATGTACTCCACTAGCCTCAAAGTCAAAGCCATAATTTACTCCTGCTGGAATTCTGCAAACACAATTCAAAATCCCATGTCAGAAGTCTGGGATATGCAAAATTTTGCATGCTTTGTTTGTTAAAACAAAGCAAATTGTTTTTGATGATATTTAAAATACAAGTCACAAAAAAAAGGTACAAAATTGCAAATTATGTGCATAATTCCATCTGAATCCTTTACAAATCTAGGTGCAGGTCTTTACACCTGTTCTAGAGTAGGCTTAACAGCAGCAACTAGGTATACACCTACTTTTCTGATTGCATGATGTCACAGTGCAACATCTCCTGTTCCCATTGTTCCACAGGGTTCTAATGTTTGAGGACTTAGACAGAAGGACATTCTGCCCAACTGTGGAATATTAATAAACTCTGTTTACTGTCTATTATTTGCTGAATTCTATTATAGCCAACACCTCCAGATATTATAGGCACTTATATTCCTCCTGGTATATAGGCAAAAGCAGTTTCCCCAGCAGAAAAGCCACCTACTGGCTAGATGAGACATGGAGGAAAGCTCCCAGCCAGATGCCGAGGGAATTTCAATAGTAATTTTCTATTATGCACATAAACTTACCACTAGATTTTCACCCATTTAAAAAAAAAACAACTTACAAGTAAAAGCAGTAGGTGCCTTCAGTGACATAGGCAGTGGTATGCAGTGATTAGTCACCACTAGCAGGAGATTTTCACTGCTTCAGACATTGAGAGTGAGGTTGAAATATGTATGTCACTGAGATGCAGGCAAAGGAAATAAGAAATCAGATGATAGTCCCAAGATTTGGAACATCTGTGGAAGGACAGCATTGTATCGAGAGTACTTCAACAAATGCTTTGAGCAGTCCTACCTGAATCATGCCTGTTGAAGGTTCTATTGAAATTCAGCTAAGACCACATATATCTTAGGGCATACGAAAGAAGGTTCCCATTGTGGTGATTTTGTTTTTCTGCTGATTTTGACCTCATCTAGATGCTTTATTTAAGAGGCAATAGACAGATCACTTTATATGTCATTAGCAGAGCTTTTATTGCAGTAACTGTTGTAAATGATCAAATAGGGGTCATTTTGTAAAGGTTGCTGTGCGTGTAAAGCTCGTTTTACTTATGGAAAAAGGGTTTAGTAAAATTGTTTGGGTATATATGTGTGCATAAGTACATATGCAGAACACATTACACATATTTATACATGTGCTGCTCTTAGGGATTCCCAGAGTATTATTTGCACAGAGCAGATGCTGAGTTGCGGTGAATGTGCGCTAGTACGCTTTATAATATGCTCCGCTTCCACACATGGTAATATGCATTAATTGCACAGGAGATTATAAAATTGTATTCATGAAGGCATATTTTAGAAAGGCTGTTTAAGTGACATCAAAATGTCTGAAATTCTGTGGGAGAGGCAGCCGTGACAGAGTGACATAGTGGATGATGACAGATAAAGACCATCATGGTCCATTCATTCTGCTCAGTGGGGTTGTTGGGTAAAACCCGTGTAATTTTCCTCATGCCTTTGTTTTTCAGGGGAAAGGGGGGTGGTGGTGGTGTATCTGCCATCAGGGCCAGTGCTACCATTAGGTACTCTAGGCAGTTGTATAGAGTGCCAGCCTTCCAGGGGTGCCTGTTGTCACCCATCTCAGGACCTGTAGCAGTTATCATCGGGTGGTCCGAAAGGGTGGAAGAAAAACAGCCCCATGGGGCTGAAATTGTAAGGTATGCACCCTCTATAACCTCTGTATATGTAATGCATGTATTTTCCACAACTTATGCATACAGAGGAGTACTTAAATGCATATTTAGGCAGTTGCTATTCCATAAGTACACGCATCAGGCAGCTGGTGCGTAGTAAAGAGTGAACAAGCATAAAAACACAACAGAAAAAAAAACCCTACATAGTCTATCTAGTCTGCCCTTTCATATCAGCTACTACAATAGTCCCCTTTTTCCCCCCTTTAGAGATCCTCTGTGTTGGTCCCATGCTTTTTTGAAATCAGATACTGTCCACATTTTTACCACCTCCACTGAGAGACTATTCCCTCGCATCTACCACTCTTTCCGTAAAGAAATATTTCCGCATGCTACTCCTGAGTCTATCCACTATGTCCCCTCGTAGCAGAGCTTGCTTACAATTGAAAGAGGCTCTCCTCCACGTAAGAATCTTATTATGTATACTTTAGAGGAAAGGCGGGATAGAGGAGATATGATAAAGATGTTTAAATACCTCAGTGGCTTAAATGCACAGGAGAAGAGCCTCTCATTTGAAAGCAAGTTCTGATATGAGGGACATAGGATGAGGGTGAAAGGTGATAGACTCGGGAATAATATGCAGAAATATTTCTTTATGGAAAGAGTGGAATGTAGACGGAGCCTGAATTTAAATACATAAACTATAAATTACTAGAACCTATGCGTGTTCTTTACAATTCTAGGTGCAAGCATTGATATCTGCTCTAGAGCAGGCATAACTGCCGCAACTAGGTTAAGATGCATCATTGCACCCTTGTTTTATAAAGTATGCACATACAGGCTCATTCCATCCTGGACGTACAGCCCCTCTGTATGTCCAGTTTGAACCAGACATACAGAGCGGGTCGCAATTACAATCTTGTGGGGCACATCTAGCCCTGCGGGACCAGAATCGCAAACAGCCTGTACATGCAGGCCGGGACTGCGATTCAGCCCGGCCTGCACATACAGGGAAAGCCCGACTAACTCAGTCAGGGCTTTACAATGGAGCCATTGCGCCTTGGGATGCCATGGCACCGCAGCTCCATTGTAAAGCTGTGATCCCGGCCGCCAGCTGAACAAAGGCTTTCCCTGCAGCCCGACCCCGATCCGGCCTCTTAAGGCCAGGGTCAGGCTGTGGGGAATGTTCTCGGGGGCCCCCCCCCCCATCCCATCTGCGCCCCTGGCCTGCAGGAAAAAAAAATAGATGTTCATTGAAGTTATTCCAACTCAGAGGTGGAATAACCTCTCCGCACAAGTCTCCGGCCCTGGACGTACAGGGCCGACATTTGAATCAGCCATGTACATCCAGGGTTGTCGACCGCCCACCACTCGCTCTAACTCCACCTTCGATCCGCCCCTTCCCCGCCCCATCTCCCCGTACAACCGGCAGGGAGGTTAGACACCAGTGGAGGGGGCACAAATTGCGGGAATGGACATCCCGTTGGGACATCCATCCCTGCTATTCTTGGGACAGAATTGGGCCCATAGTACACTTTATAAAATATGCCCCACTTAAGCACATGGTAACATGCATTAACTGCACAGGAGATTATAAAATTGTATTCATGAAGGCACATTTTAGAAAGGCTGTTTAAATGAAATCTAAGACGGCCATGTCAAAATGTCTGAAATTCTGTGGGAGAGGCAGCCGTGAAGGTGGACACATAAAAATAGACACATCTCTGCCCCTAAAAAAGGTATATATGTCCATTGCAATATAAAAAGAATGGGGACGTGCAGAATAAGGGCCCAGTCACATGCAGAAAATCAGCCGATTTTAAAAACAGACGTGAGAGATCGGGACGTGTGCAGTACGAGCCACATAGATATGCCAGCTTTGCTATCTCAGAACATGTGTGTGTATACGACACCACATACATGTCCTGTCCTGCAATTTTGGAAACAGATGTGCAGCGGCTCAGCAGTAGATAAAAGGGCCTCAATACTTATCTGCCAGGTTTTTTTGAGTTGGTGAAAAATATTGAGGGAATGAAAGAGCATTCCTCCTCTGTACTGTTCTTATCTAGATACAATGAGCACTTTGGAAATGCCTAGTCATGTCCAGGCACAGGTATGGACATGGACGTGTCCATCGGCAGATTTAAACATGTGACGGTAGTCTAAAATCCACCACACACTTGTATCACACACCCATACAAGATCACAAGCACTTGTGTCTCCCCCATGGGTAGGCATTCCTGGGGAGTAGAACTGGGGCAGATGCCGAAAGGACACACGCTTATACCTTCAGAGCTGGCGCAAACTAGTATATGAGAATTTATGCACTATTAGAGGCAGTTCTGAGAGTCTGTTTCATAAAGACGCATAACACTCATGTTGCCTTTATAAAATAGGTACTTTTTGAAAACCTTACATAGGTGCTGCATTTGAAATTACACCTCTTATACGGGCCAAAGTTTTGGAAACTCTTACCAACTGTCAGAGGATTAAATTTGCTTGAAAAAATGATTTTATAGTGGGCATAAGATAAAATACTTACAAAATTTGCCCATAATCTGTACATTGCCAGCAATGAATTCTGGGGAATTATAAGACCTTCAGCTCACTTCTTGAATCTGTCTCCGATTTATTTATGTTGCTGTACTTATGATGGATCTTTGTGACATCTTTATGCCAACCTTACTCTGTCTTTATCTGAGATACTGTACTGTGCCTTTATTTAAGGTACTGAGAATGTAAAGACTGACCTGCTTTCTAAAATGCTTTGAAAACTGCAGTTGGAAAATCATGGAATAAATAATGCCGATGTCTAATTTATAATGGAGCAGAATATAAAGGCAATGTAAACCTGAACCACAGCGTATAACCTACAGCAGAAAGATATTTCCAGCGTGTGAAGCAAAAATGCATTCCTCACCAAAACGGAATCCTGTTAAAATGGAATGCAGCTGTTAAAAAAAAAAAAGACTGATGTAGTTTTTACTTCTCCCTAGTTGCAGATTAACAGCTTGCAATTCCCCATCTGTTTCTCAATACCATCTTCAAAGAGCCCAGACTTTAAATTATGCACGCCACATCAAATCTCATATAATGCTCAACTCCGTGACATTTAATATTACACATCTCCTGCAGGATATTGCATAATGAAGAGCCCTTACAGTACAATCTGTGTTCTGCCAGTCTTAAAGAGCAGCCTGGTTCAAGCAAAAACATGTTTAAGTCACAGGCTCTCCGTTTTTGTCATGCATGCAGTAGATGCATGAGTAAAATTCCAGACTTATGCCATGGAAAGATAAATATTAGATACAACATCACAAAACCTGAAAGATGGGGGTTTATCCTCTATTAGGAAAATCATTATATTGTTAACCAAACACTGCCTCTGTTTGGAAATGAATGCTAACATCAGATTATAGGATGTGTAACAGTATGATCTCATAAATAAGAGGGGACAGAGGAGCATCATTCAGGTAATTTAGGGACCCATTCACTAAAGCAAGTAACTTGCATTATCATTACTGTGGCTTACTATGGGCTTTTAATCAGCCAGACCTATTAAAATAAACGCAACTGGCGGCAGCTTGGGTTACTACATTTTAGCAAATCATCCCAACAATGTATCTTCCTTGTGGCTCTTCCATTGTCGGTGTCATGCTGTGGCCCCTCCAGTTCAGCCATCTGAGTCATAAATTCAGTGTCAATACCCCTTTTTATATATAAGCAGGCCACTGATAAAATTGTAAATTAAGCTTGTAAATATCATAAGTGGGTGTTTCATCATAGGCTTCTTATTGAAATTTTCCAAAGCAAACACACATCTACTTACCCAACTTAATTCACAGTATATGTCCCACAGGGTTTCCTTCTTTCAGTTTTTATCATTTTTTGTTACTCAGGGCTTTTAATATACCAACTGATTATCAGCTCTTTAACTGCAGTTGTGGCTTTTTCCATCTCTGTATTTCACAGACTTTAACCTTGCTGTTAGTCTAATGAGGAGGTAATTCTACCTGGATCCCTAGTCAGTAACAAGTCCAGCTTACATGCAACTCTCTGGCATAACTTGCAACCAGGATGTATTTCTAATTGCATAACAGCTGACTGGCTGCCTGATCCCCAGCACAGACTACCTGCTAGGTACTTTAAAACCCCAGGTGAATACTTTTCTATGCCTTCAAATCAGAACTCCTCACAACAACCATATTACTCTTATGTCAGCTCTTTAAACCCTCTGGTAATGCCAAAATTCAAGTTCCTATCTCATTTCAGGATCCAGCAACTAAGCCCAGCATTTCACTTTTACATTTTTCTCTGTGCTGTCTTGTAGCTTTAAACACTGCCTCTCCTGGGACCTGCTTCATCCTAGTTCTCTCTTTCTTCTCTGCAGACGGTTTGGGATTTTTTTTTCTTAAATTCACTTGCAGAATGATTAATTGGCCCCAGATGCATAATTATCTTAATTACCTCTGCTCTGAGCCCTTGTTGCTCTCTTTTTACATCTTCCAGACTGCTTGTTTCCCATATGAACTCACTTTAGTGACTACAACTCCCAGCATCCCCACGAGCTCACTTTCTTTCAAAGCTCATCTATCCTTTCTGGAGCTCCCTCTAACACTAACCCAATGCATAATTGGTGGCACACTGGTCAACGTGTCACAGTAGGATAGCAAGCAGGAGTGGAGACTGTAGAATCAAAGACCAGATAATCGCTCCTCACCTGCAGGAAGTTAGGAACATGATAGTTTGCTTGCACTTCTCTAGAGATAGTACCTTGTATAATAGGCCTTGATTCATTGGCCATTTTGTTACATTCCTTAATAAGAAGATTGCCTGCAAGATCCTCCTAGAGCGACTGATATATTTGCACAGTATAATTAAGTTGCCCTTTAAGAAGGTCATTTTATACTAGCACAAATCCTGCAGACGTCACACCTAGATTGAAGGCTCAGGAGCAGGCATAAATGGAGGTGTGTACTCTACACATTTAAGGGTGCATTTAATAAAATATGCATGCAAATTGCAACTCTGACCACACTCCATCATAGCTCCACCCCTGAGCATGCCTACTCTACAAGAACATGCCATGATATGTACTTTAAGGCATGACTTAATTTTATAACAGACCTTTTCCAAGTGTAAATCAGTGTTGTATGCATGGAAAAGATTTATAAAATTACCCCAAGGTAAGTGATTTCTGATGTAAAACAGCATTTTATGTGCAGAAATCACTTCATAAAATTGTACTGGATTTGTGCTCATAAATGTATAGGCAGAACCCAACTGTGAGCATACTTTTATGCACACAAAAATATTAGATATTATGGGGGAGGGAGTTAAACATTTATATGCATGCTTTCTGTTTTATAAAATATACATACAAATGTACCAGCATAAATTTACACCTTGCAAGAAGGTTTTATTAAGACTTATTTTATGTGCATACCGGCTATATGGACTTAGGCAACCTGTAAGAAAAGTACCCACACTTTGCCCTTTTCCTAACATCCCTCAGATGTGTCTACTAGGTTACTAAGATCTGTAAGTACTACTACTAGTTATTTATCTAGTACTACTAGGCATATGCAGTGTCATACAAATACACATAAAAGACAGTCCCTGCTTCACAGAGCAACAGGCGACTTGGGAATTCTTAAGGGAAATGACTGAAAATACATATAGGTGAAGACAGAAAAATAAAGGGGTCAGGATCCAAAGGCAGCCTCAATGTAGGGGACAAGTTTTAGGGAGCAGAAGGAATGAGAATCAATTTAATAAAGTTTGAAGTGTGGTGATCTGCTTTACAGGTCTCTCATGCGAAGTTCTGACTGGTGCGTAAGTGGTGAGACCTAATAACCATGAAGTGATCACAGCTGACTCCAGGTTAGGAAAGCCAGAGCCAGTTCAGTGGTAGTAGATGCCCTAGATGAACATTCAACTTTAAGCTTCCCCTCAATGTTCCACACTCCTAGGCCCCCCTTCCCATTTTAATAATTAAACTCAACACTCATGATTAGTCTAACATCACTCATCCCAGAAAAATCCTATAACAATGCCTTGAAGAACCTCACACTTTGAAATATTAAACTTTGCTTCATAGGTAGATATCTAATACAGACGATTTCTAAAAGTCATTCACCCAGGCAAACGGGATCTTTGTAAATGACCTTGCATATAAAAGTACACTCTGATGGATCTTTGAGTTGTCTGGCTGTCAGGATCTAGTCTTTTGCTTTGACTTCAGCTGCTTCTCATTGCTCCCCATTTTGGATGTTCATTTATATAGATTTTATATGGATTGTTCTTTTTCTAATCATATTTATATACTCTTATTTATTTATTTATTTAGCTGTATTTATATCCCGCTTTTCACTGGGTCAAAGCGGTCAATTGGGGGATACATTTAACATGAGGGGATATGAGACACATATGATAATACATACAGGGAACATGGGCAGTGGAGGGTTAAGTGGCTTGCCCAAGACCACAAGGAGTGCCTATAGGACTAGAAATCCCAGTCCCTCCGGCCTGAGATTGCTGTCCCCAAGTGGGGACTCTTGCACTTTGTAATCCGTAATGAGCTCTACTTATATGGGGTTGGTATAGATTAGAATATTTAAAAAAAACTTGCATTAAAATAAATGATATAAGTGGGGAAATAAAAATCCAGGCCACTTGAACAGATAATTTTGGATGAATACTTTGTTATACCGCCAAAATTATCTGTCTGCATAGGTATTGGAATTTGAGGTGTTCTAGGGGCATTGCAACTTAGATGTCTAACCTACAATATTCAGCCACTAAATATAACTTAGATGGTCAAGTGGGCTGCATGAACAGTGGACCATCTAACTTGAACCATCTAACTTAGTTCATGCACATTCAGTGGTGCCGCTTAAATGGACAGTGTTGCCGAATATAGTTGTTAATTGAAAATGTCTAGGTTTCAAATTAGTTGTTTATCACATTGCTGATTAATGACTTTGAGGTTCTTCTCATTAAAGCTCTCATAGAAAACCTCAGATGGTTGAAGTTGCTGATGTCTATTTTTTGTCCTGTTCTTTAGTGCAAAAGATATGAAACATCGTCTTGGGTTCTTGCTACAGAAACCTGAATCGTGTGAGCAGAACGTATCCTCCGAGAAAAGAGACAAACCAGCTTCACTGCCCAGGTTTTATGCCTTAGATTTATTCTTAAGTGTTTGAGTATAAAATGACTAGTGAAATGTTCCTTTAGAACAAGGATCCTTACCTGCTTCTTCCAATTGTTTTCGGTTTTTAATGTGGTTGTGGGAAGAACAGAATTTTATGGGTTTGGTAACTTTGGTGTTTGGTATTAAATATTTTGGTTCATTGAGGGAATGATCAGGAGACATAATGGGGGCCATTCCGAACAACAAATAGCAGGGATGTATGAGGAGTAGCCTAGTGGTCAGAGCAACTGCCTATTACCCAGAAGATCAAGGGATTGATTCCCACTGGCACTCCTTGTGACCTTGGGCAAGTCACTTTACCCTCCAGAAGAAAAGGCCTGATATCATTGCCAAGAAAACCCAGAGGCAGCTGGGTCACTAGGCGTCAGCACTGACTTGACAGCACTAAAAAAATGTCTGATTTGGACATACATCCCCACTATTCATCCAGGCCCCTATTCCCTGCCAGAAGCTCCCCACATGTACATAGGAGATGTGTGGGGAGCTCTGGATGGGGGCAGACAGGGGTAGTGATGAGGAAGAGAGTGGACAGGTCAGAGGTGGAATAAGTCCCCCTAGCATTGAAGGATGGCACTATCAGGCCCCCACAACTGGTTAGGTGGCTGGAGGGGAGTTCCCCAATCTTGGCCTTGGAAGGCCCAATCAGGGGTCGGGCAGTGGGGAGCAGGGCATTTTGTGTGATGCAGGTGATTGGTGCTCCTGCATGGAACTGGCAGGAGCCAGGCTGAGCTAGCCAGGGAGGTGCCGGAATCGGAGCACAGCCTGGACGTCAAGGCCCTATGTTGCGATTCTGCTCCCGCGGGGATGTCTTGCCCCGTGGGAGCAGAATCAGGTGCATCTCCGGGCTGTCTGGACGGCCCAGACATGCATTTACAGAATTGGCCTCAGAGTGTTCTTTAAGGTCCTGATCCACGAAAGCATGGCAGCATCTGCTATTGCTTTCATGAGTTATCCACATTAATGTCATAGGTCCATTAGAAAGAATCAAAGAGGCTATTTTTAGTCCCTCACCCCCTCCCTTCCTCCATCTAGCTTGTTTTCCTAAAGTTTCCAAGTGATTTTTGACACTGGTTTCTGGAATTTTCCTTGAAATCAGACACCACAGTGTGGTGGAAATTTTCTTTTACTTGCATGCTTTACAGATGCAAAGTATGTGGGATAGATAATATGAAGGAGTTTAAAAATCAGCTACCATGGGCTCAGTATTACCTCATTCATTTTTAAACATTGACTGCTACAGGTAAAGATAATCTGGATATTTAGCAGTGGCTGCTATGAAATATCTGGATATCCGGATTTTGTGGTCAGCAGTGGTGGCCATCTGGATAGCAGTGATTTTCAGTCACTATCCAGATAGCAAATCTGCATATGCATTCAAAATACTAACACTAACTCATAAGGTTCTGCAGACCGTCATTCTGGAATATCTATTTTCTCTCATTACACTGCATGCCCCTGCGAGAGCTTTGCGCTCAATTCATGGTGATCGCCTTCTTAGTCCTTCACCTGCACACATTAAGTATGAATCCACCTGAGAATCTGCTTTCTTTAGTAAGGCTCCTCCACTAAGGAACTGCCTGAGATAAAACTAACCATGTATGAGCATATGTGCTAGTACTGCTTTGCCCTTCCCCCTGTGCCTCGGGGTCTTCATTTCATTGTTTGTGATACTTTAGCCCTCTCTTGGTAGACTGACGTCTTCATGCTCTTTGCCTCTTTTTGGTGCTGTGGGGTCTTCATGACCTTCTTAGAATGCTATTGCGTTTATGGAAGAAGCTTGTCAGCATCATGCGGATGTGTCGCTACACCCGAGTAAAATGCCTCTTATGAAGTTACTCCCCACATACAAGCAGATGCTTTGACAAGTAGATGCACTTTATTTATTTAGACAGTTTTGTATACCACCTTATCCTTCAATCAAAGTGGTCACAACACAATTGGGGGATACATTTAACACGAGGGGATATGAGACACATACGCTAATACTTACAAGGAACATGGGCAATGGAGGGTGCTTTGTGCTTGACCTAGGTGTACGTGTGTTTTGGGGAGGAGCTGGGATGAAGCATGGGTGAAGTCTTGACGTACACACACAGGCTATAAAATGCACAACGGCATATGTACTCCAGCTGCATACATCTACACCTGCTCTCAAGCTGATGTAAAATGTACACAACTGCACCGAAGATGCATGTTCAGGTGAGTTTGTGCTAGTATTTGATAGAGACACATAGCTACTTCTGCGTCTTTAGAAAATAAGCTTCAATGGCCACCTACTTGGACCTCCAACCTAGGCATCCTGTTCTCACAGTGGAAGAGTCATTGTCTTATGCACTTTAATTGATCCATATAATGTGGTCTCCTAAAAAAAACTAAATGGGTAATTGAAGCAATCATAAACCAAATGGAATATTTTTGCCACAAATCAATGCAGACTCCTGGTGACCCAGCAGCCCTTGGTTTTTCTTGCAATGTGATCAGAAGTGGATTGCCAGACCTTTCTTCTGAGGCAATGGAGGGTTAAGTGACTTGTCCAAGGCCACAAGGGCTTCTAGTGGGACTTAAGCCCTGGTCTTTTGGTTCCTAAGACAGTGCTCTAACCACTCAGCAACTCCTCCACTCCAATGGGAAGGGTCAACATTCATTGATATGCTGTGGTCCCATGGCTAAAACTTTGGACTCGATATTGGGAACTCCTGGATCTGCATCTTAGAATTGCCATGTATTTTATGAGATCTTATAGAATCTGTTCTACCTTGTACTAAGGGCTGCTCAGCTATCATCATGATGCAGTTTGAGAACCTCAACATGATATAAGAAAGACAGTGTTGCTTCTCTGCTTACTAATAATTTTGGAGTAAACAGAGAAGTAATTTTGGAGTACAGAAAGCTTTTTTTTTAAAAATAATTACATAGTTATTAGTTATACAAAGTTATCTTGTTTTCTCTCTTTTTATCTTACCACTTGAAGAGTTAGTGAGGAAGAAGTGAAGAAGTGGGCGGAATCTTTGGAAAACCTGATTCACCATGAGAGTGAGTATCTTGCATACAGGGCACGCACTCATGAAGTGTCTGCTTCACAGTAACTGTCCACCTTCCTGTCTTGGCATTCCCCAGTATTAGTTTTGCCCCCACCACCTCCCTCAAGAGGGCATTCCAGACATCCACCACTCTTCTGTGAAAAAAGTATTTGAGTTTACTTCCTCGCAGCTTCATTTCATGACCTGTAGTTCTATAGCTTCCCCTTCTTAGAAAAGTTTTTGTTTGTTCATTAATATCCTTTATATATATAAACATCTGAAGTAACATAGTATATGACAACAGATAAAGACCAGAATGGTCCACATAGTCTGCCCAGTAAGGTGGCTAGAGTGGTTTTAACTGCAGTTCTGTGCAGGTCACTCCCACTCTATGCCTTTGTTTAGGGTTGTACCTGCTGCTCCATGCAGGTCAGCCCCCCTCTATTAAAAGATATTTAAGTTTGCTTTGATTTCATCCTCTTACTATGAAGTATGAAATCCATGCCATTTTGAATTCTGTCACTATATTTGCCCCCACTACCTCCATTGGGAGGACATTCCAAGCATCCACCATCCTTTCAGTGAAAATGTATTTCCTGGTGTTGCTTTTAAGGTTACCGCCTTGCAGCTTTATCATATACCCTCTAGCTTTATAGCTTCCCCTTCTTTGAAAAAAAGGTTTATTTGTTTGTTGATATCCTTTAAGTATTTAAAAGTCTGTATCATATCTCCCCTGTCCCTCCTCTCCTCTAGGGTATACATATTTAGGTCTTCAAGTCTCTTTTCATATGTCTTCTGGTGCAGGCTTTGAATCATTTTGATTGCCTTCTGAACTGTTTCAAGTCTTTGTATGTCCTTTGTGAGATTTGGTCTCCAAAACTGAGCACAATACTCCAAGTGAGGCCTCACCAATGACTTGTACAGGAGCAATAATACCTCCTCCTTTCTGTCGGTTATTCCTCTCTGTATTCAGCCCAGCATCCTTCTGGCTTTGGCTACTGCCGGGTCACATTGTTTTGCCACCTTGAGATCCTCAGATACTAGTACTCCAAGGTCCCTCTCTTGGTCCATGCACATCAACCTCTCGCCCCCTGTTGCATACAATTCCTTTGAATTTCTACATCCCAAATGAATGACTCTGCACTTCTTTGAATTAAATTGTAATTATCAATCATCGGACCATTCTTCCAGTGTTTTTAGATCTTTCCTCATGTTGTCCATTCCCTTAGAAGTGTCCACTCTCTTGCAAATTTTTGCGTCATCTGCAAAAAGGCAGACTTTTCCATCCAGTCCTTCTGCAATATCACTCACAAATACATTGAACAGTATCGGTCCTAGGACTGATTCTTGAGGCATGCCTCTATGCATCTTCCTTTCTTCTGAGTGAGTGCTATTTACCACCTGCTTCTATCATCTGTCAGTTAACCAATTTCTGATCCAATTCACCACCTTGGAACCTATTTCCAGGCTGCTCAGTTTATTGATAAGTTTCCTCTCCTCCAGTATATAGATATTGAGGTCTTCAAGTTTCTCCTCATATGTCTTTTGAAGATGGGGGCCCCATACTATTTTAGTCACCTTCCTCTTACCAATTTCAAGTCTTTTTATATCTTTTGTGAAATACAGTCTCCAAAACTGTACACAATACTCCAAGTGTGGCCTTATCAACAACCTGTACAGGGGCACTAATACCTCCTGCCTCTCTGTATGCACCCTAGCATCCTTCTGTACTTGGCTACCGCCTTGTCGCATTGTTTTGCCACCTTGAGATCCTCAGACACTATCATTCCGAGGTCTCATGAACACCAGCCTCTCCCCCACTGTCGCATATAACTCCTTTGGATTTCTGCATCCCAAGTGTGTCACTTTGCATTTCTTTGCATTAAATCTTGAGTGACAAACATTAGATCATTCTTGTATTTTTTTCTAGATCTTTTCCTTTCCTTTTAAACCCTTTGGTAATATCACTTACAAAGACTGAACAATACCGATCCAAGACAGATCCTGAGGCAGTCACTACTTATTTTCCTTTCTTCTGGGTGAATTCATTTATCACCACCACCCTGTCATCTGCTAGTCAACCAATTTCTGATCCAGTTCACCATACAAGGCTACTCTGTTTATTCATAATCCTCCTGTGAAGATCAGTATTAAAGTTTTGCCAAAATCCAAGAAGGTCATATCCATTGCCTGCCCTTGTTTCAGTTCTCTGGTCATCCAGTCAAAGAAATCAGATTATTTGGTACAATCATGTTGCCTTGGATTTTGCAAAACACTGGATTTTAGAAAGTTCAATATCCTCTCTTGCAGCAGCATCTCCATTACTTTTCCCATCACCACCTCTTCTCTCTTACCACTTTTGTGAAGAGGGATCACATCAGCCCTTCTCTAATCCCATGGAACCTCCCCCATCTTCAAGTATCTATTAAACACATCCTTTAAAGGTGCTTCCAGAACTTCTCTGAGCTCTTTCAGTATCGCAGGATGTATCTCATCTGGTCCCAATGCTTTATCCACTTTCAGTTTTGCAACATCTTCTTCCGTGCATGCTGTGGTACCTACTCCAGTCTCATTAATACCTTTATCAAACATGGTTGCTCCTTCTCCAGGATTTGCTTTCATGAACTCAGAACAGAAGTATTTGCTTAGCACATCCATTTTTTCTTGTGCACACCTCTGAATCTTCCAATTCCATCTTTGGCCTTCCTCTTCTCTCCAATTTACTTAAAACGGTCTTCACATCTGTAGCCATTTTTTCTTCTCTGTATGCTTTTTCCATCCTGATTTTTCTCTTTGTGTCTTTCAGCTTTATCTGGTGTTCTTTTTTGTGTCCTCTTCTTGTGATCTTCTGAGTTCTGTGAACCAAACTGCCTTCTTTGCCGTTATTTTTGCAGCCACTTCTTTGGAAAACAATATCTGTTTTCTCTTCCTTCTGTTTGTATGTACTTTGCAAATAGATCTATTGCCCTTTTTATAGTCTTTCAGTTTAGCCCACTGCCTTTCCACTTTCCTTATCTTCTCCCATCCTGCCCGTTCCTCCTTTATGTACTTTCCCATTTTAATGAAGTCAACATTTTTGAAATCTAGGACTTTGAGTTTGCTCTCATTGGACTCTGTCTTGGCTTTGACCTCAAACCACATAATGTGGTGATCACTGCTGCTCAAGTGGGCCCCATGCAGACATTAGACACACTGGGTCCAATTTCAAAAGGGCTGATATTTAAACACCATGGCGGTCACTCAAGGCATTTAAATATTGGCAGGATATTCAGTGACAGGGTCTGGAAAGGAGCTGCTGCTGGTTATCTAAACTGAACGGGGCTAGCTGGATAAGCGCCAACACTTATCTGGTTAGCAGTTAATGGGATATTCAACTGGCATGTATCTGGCTTACAACTTAGGACAGTTTTTCATACAGCTTAAGTTGCCTAGTACCAAGAAGATCAAGGGTTCAATTCCCACTAGTACTCCTTGTGACCTTGGACAAGTCACTTTACTCTCCATTGCCTTGGAAGACAAGGCCTGGCAATCTACTTCCGGTGATACATTGGCAAGAAAACCCAGAGGCAGCTGGGATGCCAGGAGTCAGCACTGACTTGATGGCACTAAAAGAAAAAAGTTGACCAGATAACTGCTGACTCAAAATTCTGCTAAGTGGATAAAGTCAGCACTTATCCCGATAAAGCCAACATCACCTTTGCTCTGCCCATAGACTGCCTCTGTACTAACTGGATCATGCCAGGGCAATCTGTGGCGGTATTCAGTGGCACTATCTCGATAGTGCCATGAATATTGTAGTCAGCACCCTTAACCAACCAGTCTCCCATTGTCCGATTGGCTAAGGGTTTATGTTTATGTTTATTAAATTTGATATACCGCTCAGGCCGAAGCATCAGAGCGGTTTACAATAATACATCATTTGAGGAAATATGAAAGGAACTCCATTTGTAAGATAGGACAGAGTAGAGGACAGAAACAGTCAAAAAGATAAGACAAAGAAAAGAAAGGGAACAGCAGGTTACCATAATATATGTGTATGACAGTCCAGATCACATCTTCCATGTTAACTTCAGGGCAAACGCCATGGTCCAACGCCTAAGGGCCACGCCAAAGGGCCCTCTGGCGAGGCCCTCAGGCGCGGGCCCGCCCCCGAAGCGGCGGTTTAAGCCGTTCTTGCTGGCATCCCATTGGCAGGCACTAGGTTCTGAATATCGGCCTCCCTATCTCCATTGGTGAATACTAGAACCAGCATCAACCCTTCCCTGGTGGGTTCCATCTTCACCTGTCTGAGCAAAGCCTCTTGTAAGGCATCCACAATCTTTCTACTTCTTTCCAGATTTGCAGATGAGTTACTTCAATCCACATCCAGTATATTAAAATCACCTAGAATCATCACATCTCCCTTCATTACCACCTTTGTAATATCATTGATCAAGTTTCTGTCCATTATTTCTGTTTGAGTTGGCGATCTGCAAATTATAGCGGTGTGGATGCTAGTGCCATCTCCCTTTTCCAAAACAATCCACGGCGCTTTCTTTTCCCCATGGCTCCTGCACTTCAGCTGCTTTAATACTGTTTTTGACTTCGAGGACTCCTCCTCTTTTTTTCTGTCCTTTCTAACCTTCCTAAATAGATTATAGCAAGGTCTGATGACCTCCCATTCAGGACACTCATTGAACCATGTCTCTGTAATGGCCACAATGTT
Source organism: Ichthyophis bannanicus (assembly GCA_033557465.1). Classification (NCBI taxonomy): domain Eukaryota; kingdom Metazoa; phylum Chordata; class Amphibia; order Gymnophiona; family Ichthyophiidae; genus Ichthyophis; species Ichthyophis bannanicus. The sequence goes on from CM066040.1 coordinate 32,101,781, forward strand.
GAAGTCCATTTCCACTATCAGGGCTTCAAGGTCAGGAACTTTGCTCTTTAGAATGTGAGCATTTGTGCTCATTAGCTTCCAGCCATTTTTAGTCAGCTTGCTTTTATTTTGCCTTGTTTTTATTTCTGACTTCTCCTCCCTCCTGTTGCTATTGATGTGTGAGTTAAGATGATGTCTCTTTCTATTTTCAACATTGCTGTGATGCTTTTGCTGGGGAGTGATGTCCTGAACTTGTTTTCTTCCGTCCATCACCCCCTTTCTCTAGTGTAAATGGATGTCCACGTATTGTATGAATTTTGCATTTAATATCCTTTGCCCTGCCACAGAAAGATGTGGTCCACCAATGTAGTATAAATTCTTGTTTTTCCATCTCTTGCCCCAGACACCTACTGTATGTGCTGTATCTGAAACCTTCTTCTTTAGATCGAAGTCACATATTAAAGCTGGTTGCATGATGAAGAAAAGGAACTTCTGAGAATTCCATAATGTTGACAGTGGGTTTAAATTTCTCTTCCAAAATGTGGAGGTACCTTTGCACTGCAGAGGTACTGTTTCTAGCCAGATCATTTGTTTACCAATGGATAACATCAGTGGCGAAAGTTCTAATGGGGGCCCCCAAGCAAAGGTTTGCTGAGGGCCCCCCTATTTCTGCCCCCCTATGGTGCGTCAACTCCCTGGCAGCCCTTCCCACCCCATGGCAATGGTGGCGCAACCTCCTCTGTCAATCTCCCCCCTCACTCTGGCACTGGTGGCCCCACATGGCAATCTTACTTTAATCATGGGCTGAAGTCTCTTGGTATCACGAGACTTCGGCCTGGGAGGAACACTTCCAGGCCTGGAATGGAGACAGTGTGGCAAACAGATAAAAGTAATTTTGCTGCGCTGCCATGTGGGCACCCTTCCTGCATGGGACTCCTCCCCACCCACACACACATTGCGGTGGCTGCTTGGGTGGAATTTAAGCCACTGGGTAACATCAAGTTTAGAATCCTCACTTTCCTCTCTGACTTCACTAACTATTTGGTTTGTATTCCTGCTGGCTGAAGATCCTGGGAGGCATTTGACCAACTTCTGTCTTTTGAACTGTGTTCCCAAGATAATGTCTTTGATGGCGTCTCCAAATAGCAACAGTTTTCTGTTTTGAGATTTTTTATAATGCCTGGGGTATTTCTGGTACATTGGGTGTCACCCGTCTTGTCTAAGGCCATTTCAGTTTTTATTGGTGCAACATCCTCGTTTGCTAAGGCAGAGAAGGCATTATGCAGGCTTATCTCTTGGTGGAGTGAGTGTCTCCATTGTTAGGGGTCAAAACCTGCCAGAGTCCACTGTGATTCGCTCATTCCTTGGCTGTTTGAATCCTTGAGGGAGTGGTGCTGGATTGTTTTCAAGTTGTATCCTGGGGAGGATTGTTGTATTGCTTAGTTGAATCATTTTCTTTTTAGCTTGACACAGCTAGGACAAGCTCTAAGGCTCCAAATGGTTTTCCTTAAGATTAAGGCCCCACATTTATTGCACTGAATAAAAATTTTGATGATTTGGTCTGATATAGAGCAGGGTTTTTTAAAGTAGCACTACTGTGCTTTCCACTTAGCTTATGACAAGTGACTATGTGACCTAGGAAGACTATATAAGAAAGTCCAGCCCTGTGATGGGTGTGCAGTGGGTAGGAAGGGAGAGATTTAAATGCCCCAGGCCTGTAGACCTGTTTTGAACTGAGAGCAAGATCAAATCTCTTATTTATATAGGCAAGGCTACGAATACCGATAGCTAGATTTTCCAAAGCTTATAGCCGTAAATGTCTTTGTTACTAGTTTGTAGAACAGGAAGGATGTAGACAGGTAGGAATTAGCAATACTGTTCTCAGATGAAATTTAATGTGATGCGCACTGCGCATAGAGCAACCTAATCCATACCATAGGTACATGATACTGGGTTTTGTATTGGGAGTCACCCCTCAAGAAAAAGATCTTGATAGCATTGTGAATAATATGTTGAACTCCTCAACTCAGTGAGCCACTGCTTTCAAAAAATCAAACAGAATGCTAGATATTAATGGAATGGAAAATAAAACAAAGAATATCAAAATGCCTATCAGTCATGATGTGGCTTGGAGTACCATGTGCAGTTCTGGTTGCTTTATGTAAAAAAAAAAAATTTAGCAGAACCAGGACTGTACCAAGCTGAAATGCATGATCCACCCATCTGCACACAGGTACTCAGTCTTGCTGGGCTTTCTGGAAGCCCAGTGAAGACATCGCGGCCCTTTCTGTACTTGAGCTCTGTGTGTGCACATAGCCCCTACTGAGAGCACCTGGCTAGCTTAAGTGGTGAGCCTGTGACGCACTGACTCAAGGCACCGCATGTCTGTTTCACCAGCTCACCTGTACATAGCAGCGGGGCCGTTCTCCTTTGGTTCCGTAGCTGTACTAAACTGCAGCTGCCGGCATGATCGCATCACTGAACTATTAAAAGTGAAACAGGGGAACTTCCTATCTTGCGCAAGAGACAGAAAGTGCCTCCATTTCACTTTTAAAATTACAGCGATGTGATCACGCTTGCGGCTGCCGTTTAGCACAGAAACTGGACCAAAGGAGAATGGCCCTGCAGCTGTGTGGTGATTGCCACAGACAGTTCCATTCTACTGGGATGAGGAGGAAGGAGGAGAAGGGGTGGGTGACTGACAGGGGTGGGGGAAGGCACATGGGGGAATGCACAGCATTGGAAGAGGACTGCTGCTGAGGGGCAAGGACTGGAAGGGAGTAAATGCTGGGACTGAAGGGGAGCTGGTGCAGGGAGGGACAGTGACAGAAGGAGAGCTAATGCTGGGATGGACTGGAACTGGAAGAGAGCTTATACTGGGAGGGACAGGGACTGGAAGGGAGCTGCTGGGGAGCTGAAAGGAGACAGATGCTGGGATCAGGGTGGAAAAAAGGCTGGGGGAGTGAGGACGGGAGGGGGACAGATATTTTGTTTAGGAGGGAAGAAACAAGTCATACAGAGCGAAAGACTGAGAGGTAGAGGCATAAGATGGATTCTGGGATAAGGAAGAGAAAAGGCCGAGTTAATGAGTATCGGAGAAGGAAGTAGCTGGGTGGGTGTAGAGGGGGGACGTAAGAAGCAGGAGGGTCGGTACTAGGGAGAGGGAGATGGGGGAGAGCAGGGACTGGGATTTAAGTTGAGACTTTAAAATTGGGTGGGAGAAAAGAAGATGACAAACTCTAAGATTGGCTGGGTTTTGGAAGAGTAAATGGGGATTCGTGCAGCAGGCCCAGGGTCAGCGCAACTCACTGTGCAAGCAGCCCTGGCAGCTAGGGTTGCCAACTGGCCGGTTTTCAGCCGGCCTGGCCGGTTTTTCCATGGCCAGGCCGGCTGCCGGCGCAGATGCAAAACCGGCCCTTGAAAAGCCGTTTATTTGCTCTGGCCGCAAGATCGGGAGCGGCCAGAGCAAAAGACCGGCTTTTCTTCCGACCCGAAGTAAAAATCAAACCCCACTCAGGGCCGGCCCACACACCGGAGGGCTTCAGAGGGAGCCGGGGAAGCCTGCGTGAGGCCCCGGCTCCCTCTGTATAGCCGCCAGCATGAAGATCCTTTTTCCTTCACGCTGGCGGCTGTTTCTGTGAAGCCGCGATTGCTGGGAAAGGTTAAAGGCAATACCCTTTAACCTTTCCCAGCATTCGCGGCTTCACAGAAACAACCGCCAGCGTGAAGGAAAAGGCTCTTCACGCTGGTGGTTGTACAGAGGGAGCCGGGGCCTCGCGCGGGCTTTCCCGGCTCCCTCTAAAGCCCCTCAGACAGCCGCGGTGCTGGTCGGGGGGGGGGGGGCAAGGACTGCATGGGCTGTGATGGGGGGGCTAGGACTACAAATGGGCTGTGATGGGGGGAACCTGGACTGGAAAAGGGCTATGGGGGGGGGGGGACTTGGACTGGAAAAGGGCTATGGGGGGGACTTGTAATGGAAATAGGCTTTGTTGGGGGGGGACCTGGTCTGTAAAAGGGTTATGGGGGGGGACTTGGACTGGAAATAGGCTGTGATGGGGGGGGGGGACCTGGACTGTAAAAGGTTTATGGGGGGGGGACATGGACTGGAAATGGGTTGTGATGGGGGTGGAGGGGACCTGGACTGGAAATGGGCTATGGTGGAGGGAGGGGGAACTTGGACTGGAAATAGGCTGTGATTAGGGGGGCTAGGACTGCAAATGGGCTGTGATGGTGGAGGGAGGGGGCTAGGACTGCAAATGGGCTGTGATGGTGGGGGGGCCTAGGACTGGAAATAGGCTGCGATGGGGAACTTGGACTAGAAATGGGCTGTGATTGGGGGGGGGGCTAGGACTGGAAATGGCCTGTGATGTGAGGGCTAGCCCTGGAAATGGGCTGATGAAGAGCTGGAATAGGACTGGAAATGGGCTGATGTGGGTCATGGGAGAATGGGACTAAAAGGGAGTGGATGCTGGGTGGGTCTAGAACTATAAGGGAACTGATTTTGGGGGAGGACTAAAATAGATGGGGAATGAGAATGGAGAGGGGAAAAAATATTTTGTGTGGAAGAAAAGTCTATGATGGGCCGGGTGTTGGGAGAGTAAGAGGGGCTTGAGAATGGAAGGGTGAAATTTAAACGGATGATAAAGGAATAAGGAAAGAATTGGGGGAAAGAGCAAAAGGGAAACAATCAGTATGTTAAAGCAGAAATAGAGAGAGAATGGAAAACATCTAAAAGAGAAGAAAGGACAAATGGATAGCTCGCAGAAGACACAAAGAAACCAGAAGAAAGTGACTGGAGCAATTGCAACTGAAAAATAAAACGCCCAAACAGAAGGTAGAAAAATACTTTTTATTTTGAATTTATTAACTGGAATATGTCTGGTCTGGGAAGTGTGTATTGCTAACATCTTTGCGTTTTTGTTTAGTGCAAGAGGAAATTACTTTATAGTTTTATTTCTCCAGTGTTGTACATTTCATGTTTGGATTTTGGGGTTCCCAGTTTAATTATTATCTGACCAAGGAAGTTAGCCTACACGTATCCTCGGTAATTTTTGTGGATGGGGCTGGGGGCGGGGCAGGGGTGGGACTAGGGGCGGAGAATGAGTGGAGCATGGCGAGCCACAGGTGTCGGGTTTTTCTCGGTGAAAAAGTTGGCAACCCTACTGGCAGCAGGAAGTTCACAGCACTATCCCAAGCTTCATCTTTCTTTCTCCAAGTCAGTGACAGCAGCCACTGCTACCAGCAGCATTCACTTGCAGTACATGGCCACAACATGGAGTGGAGGAGTGGCCTAGTGGTTGGGGCAAGGTACTTCAGGCCGGAAGGTCAGGGGGTTCAAATCCCACTAGAGGACAGCAACCTTGGGCTGGAAGGACTGGGGTTTCTAGTCCCACAGGTGCTCCTTGTGGTCTTGGGCAAGCCACTTAACCCTCCATAGCCCATGTTCCCTGTAAAATAGTTATCTCCAAGTTATAATGCCCTGTTCAATGTAATTTCAGTTTGTTCAATGTAAACCACACTGATGCAGAATAGCAGAGAATGTAAATAAAATAAAACTGAGCTCCTTATCGTTTCTGCTAACCCCACCTCCCTCCTTTCTCCTTTTTCGATTTCTGTGGATAGCACTCTACGCCTCCCTGTTTCCTTGGTTCTCAACCTTGGGGGTCATCTTTGATTTCTCCCTCTCCTTCTCCACACACATCCAACAGATAGCTAATACCTGCCGTTTCTTTCTCTATAATAATGGCAAAATTCGTCCCTTCCTTTCTGAACTAAGACCCTCATTTATTCTCTAGTCATATTCCGTCTAGACTACTGCGACCTCCTCTTCACTGGTCTTCCTCTGAATCCTCTGTCCCCACTTCAATCTCTTCAAAACTCAGCTGCACGGCAAAGCTTCCACCAGTGTCGCTCTGCTCACGTCACCCCTCTTCTCAAGTCACTTCACTGGCTTCCTATTCGTTTCTGCATCCAGTTCAAACTTCTACTATTGACAGTTAAGTGCCTTCATTCGGCTGCTCCTCACTACCTTTTCTCTCTCTCTCCCTCCACCCCTCCACAGGACTCTACTCTTCTAGCAAATCCCTTCTCTCTGTGCCCTTCTCTTCCACTGCCAACTCCAGACTTCGATCTTTTCACCTTGCTGCTCCTCCTTATGCCTGGAGTCAGTATGTCAGGCTCCAGCTGTAGCCCTGTTTAAATCCAGGCTAAATACTCACTACTTTGAGGCTGCTTTTGGATCCTGATCCTGATCCTCCCAGTCTCCTGCTCACCTCCTATGTGTTCTCTTATTATTTCCCTAGGCATGTCCTAGTCTCTAGTTGAGTTGTCTGTCTTGACTAGACTGTAAGTTCTTAGGAGCAGGGACATCTCTCTGTACAGCACTGTGTATACCTTGTAGTTCTATATAAATGATCAGTAGTAGTAGTATTTTTATAAAACATCTTAGTTACACTTAAAATGGAGAAATAAGCACATCAAACAGGTTTAACGTGCAGTGAATAGTGGGGACATATAACTCCGGTTTGGACGTACATCCCCGCTTTCCCTAGCACCATATTCAGAGCAGCCGGCTCTCTGCAAGTACAGCAGCATTGTGTGGGGAGTGCTGGATGTGGACGGGAGGGGGAGGGCCAGAGGCGGAGAGTGGGTTGAGTGGGGGTGGGCCACATAACCCAGACCTACAGGGCCTATTCTGGTCAGGGCCCTGTATGTGGCGGGGGAAAGATGGACGTGGGACTTATTCCACCTCCGAGATGGAAGAAGTCCCATTGAAGGCAGTGAGCTAGCCAGGCAGCCCCCCAAAGCAGACAGCAAGTGTGGCCCCTCCACCTGATCCTGACCCTGGCTAGCCACCCTCAGGGTCAGGCGGCGGGGAAAAGATGGTTTTACCGGCACTGGACTTTCTGCACTCCTGCTGGGTGTCCTGGTGCCATGGCGACAGGACACCACGGCACCAGCAGGAACATAGGGCAGGCTGGCCGGGCAAAAGGGAGGACATCTCCCGTGGCGGAATCAGGGGCATGCCAGGCCAAGTGCCTGATTCTGCAATCGCGAGAACATCTAGCTCCCGTGGTTGCAGTATCAGGTACAATTTGAGCCCGTCCATTTTTGGACATCCAGACGGCCCGGACATGCCCCAATTGGAATTGGTTCTATGTAAATGGGTTGGTTCGAGCAGTTCTTGGAGTATGATTTCATTATTAGTATAGGGCCTGATATGCACCAGCAGCTAGCGCTGCTAAAGTGGCTAGCCGCCAGCGCTGAACATTAAACCCGGATATTCAATGCAGGGACACAGCATAGCTCATTCTCTAGCTGGGCAGCAGCAATATTGAGCTGCTGCCCAGTTACTGATGTGTGGCAAAAAGTTAAGCCAGGATTACCTGCACTTGGCTTTCGCTGCATATCGCTAACCGGACAGCGGCTCAAAACCGCTGATGCTCGGTTACCACTTGGCACTACCTCTGCTCCACCCTGAAATGCCCTTGATGCACCCCAATACTATTGGTTAGCATTGGGACATGTAGGGCTGGCAGTCACGGATATTCAGCGCGATTAACGTGCTTAGCAGCTCTCCTAACCGAGTTAATCACTTGGCATTTCCGGCCCATAGAGTCATAGTGCAACATAATAATGACGGTCTGGATGCAGCATTGAATTTTAGCTAAAACCTGTTGATAGTGTTAAGATTACCGATGGAAATTTTTTTTCGCATGATGTTTGAAAAATTGAGACACGCTGAGATTAATTTTACATGGCTTACAAATGTAGTTTGTTTTTAGGGAATATGAGTAGTGCAATTATAGACAGCTATATTTATTAATGGGTCTCATCTGAATACTGATGGATGGCTCTCATGGGCAAAATAAAGAGTCAAACACTGATTGAGAATATGGGTCACATGAAGTTTGAGTCTCTGGAAACTCTGGTGGTCCAAGCGAACTGTCGTGAGGAGCTCTAGTACATTAGTGCATATGTTCTTACCACACAGGATTGCCTTTTGGCTAAAAGTCAGTCCACCAGCTTGGTTCCCATGCTCTTAGTGAGCAGTACGTGTTAGGTCTGCCTTCAATCAGCTGGGGAGAGGGTATTTGTTTATATTGTCAGCCGCGCATAGGGAAGTCATGTAATGAATGTTTCATAGCATCTGGTCCACTGACCCTTCCGGAGACCTTCCATGCACACTTGACTCCCTCTTCTATTTCTACTTCCCATCTGCAAATGCCACTGGAAAAAAAGCTTTTTTTAAAGAATGATGATGTCATTGAGACACCAAGTGAACTCTTGTTAAGCTGCTGTCATCCTTTATAACTTTGCCTGTGCAAGATAACTCTGTTTTTCAAATATTCTACAGAGAGATACAACAAGGCATTTTCAAATTAGTCTGTAAGGATAATAAATTAATGACATGAATACATTTTTAATGCATCAAAAGGAAAATTAAATTGAAAGAGGATTGTCAAAAGTAGGAATTATCTTCTTTTTCTAGGGTATGCAAGCTTTTGACATGTTTTATTCTTTAGTTAAAATTGGCTACCTAGGGGGGCGGAGCTTGGCCGGCGAACAAGATGGCAGCTTGATCCCCGTGCTCCCTGCAATCCTGCTCTAAATCCTGCACTCCCCCGCTACTACTACTGGAATTTTTCCCCTTTTTATGCTTACTACGAGGGAAGGAATGGCTACGAGTAAATCCAGCAAGCTAGACTTTAGTTCCCCCGGGTCTGGTGGTACGAAGCGGCAAAAGCCGGACCCGCCCTCCCCGCAGAAGGCAGCTGGGCCCAGAGAGCACATGGACGCGATGCAGGAGCTGCTCACGGAGATTCGAGCAGTTCGCGGACTAGTAGAGGCAAACAGAGAAACGCTCTCTGGAGTACAAGCGGATATAGTCGATCTAAAGGAAATGAAAGAGCAGCTCATGGGGCTCGCGGAAAAAATCTCCCGGGTGGAAAGCCAGGTAGAGTGCCATGAGGAACGTTTAAAGCTTACCTTGGTCAACAGCAAGCGTATCGCCTTATTAGAGCGCAACTTGGAGGACTTAAATAATCGCACTCGCAGAAATAACGTGCGCATTATTGGGGTGCCCGAGGGCGCCGAAGCGGGTAACATGCTGGCCTTCCTGACTGCTCAATTGCCGAAGCTACTCCGACTGGAATTCAGTCCTCCTCTAGAACTTGAAAGAGCGCACCGTGTCCCTCTACATGCCGGGCCGCAGGCCAAGCAACCGAGGCCTATCATCCTGCGAGTGCTGAGGCACCAACAAGCCTTGCAAATCATGTTGGCTGCAAAGTCCTTGGCGCCGATTAGTTTCAAGGGACGGAATATCTCCTTTTTCCCTGACTTCAGCAAGGGGACAGTAGAGAGAAGGCGGCAGATGTTGGCTCTTCGCCCACGGCTACAACTCCTTCAGGCACGGTATGGCCTTTTCGCTCCTGCGCGTTTTCGGGTGACTTTACACAACCAAACGCGTACGTTTGAGGATCCACAGATGCTGCTTCAATTTGTGGAAGAGCAGGAAGCCATGCTGATGCGTTGATCCATTGTGCTGGCTATTGGGCTTCCAGACTGTTGCTGGGATCGGTGTTCTTCAGAGGCCTTGCAGAGGCCTAGTGGCAGTGACGGGACATCTTCTGCTCTTCACTTCTTGTTTTGTGTGCCTTGTGCTCTGTTGGGTTCCTATGTGGAAGATGTTGGGTGTCCCCGACTTGGGGTGCCTGGTTGGGCTCTGCGGGGGGGTACGGGGCATAATACATCTGCTTTAATGTTGCCATTTGAGTAACCGGGCTGTGGGGTCACGAGCTTAGGGACTGGCTCCTTACGGCTCTCTCCTGCTCCCCGGTTCCCCTTGGTGCCCTCTTCTGGGTGCTCTTCCTACCCAAGGTTCTTTTAGTTTTCTTTAAATATTGGGCTAGGGTATGTATGCTGGGCCGGACGGGAGGGGGGGGGGGAGGGGGACATATTCTAGTGAGCATGCTTGCGTGTGGGGCGCGGGGGGGAGCGTGAGTCTGGGTTATGCATGGATGGGTCCCGGGTTGGGGAAGGGGATTATGATTATGATTGTGAAGTTGAGTGTGTAGTGGGGGGGGGGGGAGTGCGTGTGGGGTATCCGGATGGTGGGGTTAGGCTGTAGCCTTGTTCGGGATGGTTCTCCCATAAAGGTTTAGACTTATGGTTGGGTTAGGATTTTATTGGTTTTCTTGGGTTGGGGTATGGTTTTTTGTGGGAGCCGGGTCCAACTGGTTGATCATTTTGTACTCTCTTATGTCAATTATGCTATCATTCTCGTGCTCTGGGATCACTTAATTTTATGTCACTGAACGTAAAGGGAATCAATAACCCCATGAAGAGGAACAAGATTTTGCTCTATTGCAGGCAGAAGTGGGCTGACGTTGTTCTGCTCCAAGAGACCCGCTTGCCGTCAGATGAGGCACACAAGCTAGGAGGGGGACAGTATCAGCTGATCGGGGTGGCCGGGGCTTGGCACAAGAAAAATGGGGTGCTTATCTTAGCTCGGAAAGCTCTCCAGCCGGTTGTTGAAATGACCCGGGCAGACCCGCAGGGGAGATGGGTGATAACTCGTCTACGAGTACGAGACCAGACCTTCGACATAATGCATATTTACGGCCCGAATGCTGATGATGTTTCCTTTTTTCTCGAACTCGCGGGGGAGCTACAAGGTCTCAGTCATGCTAATCTTGTTTTTGGTGGCGACTTCAACCTTGTGCTGGACCCTCTCATTGATCGGCAACCCTATCGCTCTGTTAGGACCAGCCGAGCGGCTAAGGTGCTTAACAGCATGGTGCAACAGATGGATTTAGTAGATATATGGCGTTTGCTCCACCCCTCGCATAAGGAGTTTTCCTTCTACTCCCTCCCACACGGGTCACACTCGAGGATCGATTTCTTCTTGATTTCTAGGGCTCTTGTGACCCAAGTGGCAGACACACAAATCGGGGCATGTACAGTCTCTGACCACGCGGCGGTTTTCCTTTCCTTCTCGCCTGATCCTTCTCCTGCTAGGAACTCTGGGTGGTTCTTTCAGAGATCTCTTCTCTTGGACCAGGATTTCTGTACATTCTTACGGGGAGTTATCAAAGACTACTTTTCGGTGAACCTTCCTGAGGCTACTTCCGGATGGGCGTGGTGGGAGGCTTTTAAGGCCTCCCTGCGTGCTAGAATCACCAGTTTCGCCATTGGGGCGGCGAGACGTCGCAAGCTTGTCTTGGGTGAGCTGGAGACCCAAATTCGGGCGGGAGAGCGCCTGTTGCGTAGGAAAGTGGACCCGTGTGTTTTGTTACGGTTACAGAAGCTTAGGTTCCAGTTTAATACCATCTTAAGCGTGGAAGCTGACATGCTATCACAGGCTTCTAAAGCACGCTTTTACAGGGAACAAAACAAGGCAGGTAGGCTGTTGGTGACTACCTTGGCTCCCAAGGCAGAAAAGGTTAGGGTGGCTGCCCTCCAGCAGAGTGACCAGACTTTGCTCACAAAAACCCCGGAGATAGCCGATGCCTTTCGGGCCTTTTATGCAGGTTTGTATAGCTCGGAGGGAGCGGATAACGGGGAGGAGTGTGCTGCATTCCTGGAGCATATTCCCCATCCTAGTCTCTTGGCCCAGCAGGCGTTGGATTTGGATGTCCCCTTTTCTCTGGGTGAACTTCGCTTCACCCTTAATGCGGCCAAGAGAGGTAAGGCCGCTGGCCCGGATGGTATTCCCATTGAACTTTATCAGGTGTTTCAAGAAGAGCTTCTTCCTTTTTTGTGTCAGTATTTTCAGCTGCTGCAAGATCAGGTGCCCGTAGTGGGGGTTTTTAGTGAGGCCACGATAGTGGTGCTACCGAAGCCGGAGAACTATAGACCGATCTCTCTCTTGAATGCGGACTATAAATTGTTTGCGGCCGTTTTGGCCAACAGGTTGACGAAGGTGTCAGCTGATTTGATTCACCCTGACCAATGTGGCTTTATGCCCGGGAGAGCGACATCGGATAATGCTTGGTTGTTACTTGATATCCTGGCCGTCGCCGAGCAAGCTGACACCCCTTTGGTGGGGATCTCCTTGGATGCAGAAAAGGCTTTTGATCGGCTTGAATGGGTCTTTTTATTCAGGGTCCTGCGTTGGTTTGGATTCGGAGAGGGTATCATCCGCTGTATTCAGGTGCTGTACTCTTCCCCACGGGCTCGTATCCTTGTGGATGGGCTCCTGTCTGCCCCCTTTTCTTTATTCCGAGGGACTCGGCAAGGCTGCCCCCTATCGCCGATTCTCTTTAATCTGGCTCTGGAGCCGTTAGGGCTATTAATCCGAAACTCAGAAAAGGTGGGCGGGGTCTGGATCGGGGATCTTCAGGTTAAACTCGCAGCTTACGCTGACGACCTGCTGCTCTTCTCTCAACCCGGTTCTCTAGAGGAGATTTTGAGGGTCATAGGTCATTACTCAAAGGTGTCAGGATATAAAATAAACTGGTCTAAGTCTGTTGCCTTCCCCATGAACAGAGTTACGTTTTCAGAGGCTGTAAAGGATTTTCCCTTTGTCTGGGAAAAGAAGGCGATTAAGTATCTTGGGGTACGTTTTTGTAGTTCGCTCGAAGAGACTTTTCTTCTTAATTGCAAACAGATTGAGGAACTGATCCAGACCTTCACGATTAAGTGGTCGCCGTTGCATCTCTCGTGGTGGGGCCGCATGGAGTCTATTAAAATGGTCCTTGCCCCCAAAATAAACTATATTTTAGAAATGTTGCCGGCTTCCTTCCCTCAGAAGATATATGAAGGCTGGGAGAGACAACTAGTGACCTTTTTGTGGCAAGGAAAGCCTCCTAGGATTGCTCTCGGCAAGCTAAAGGTGAACAAAGCCATGGGGGGGGGGTAAATTTCCCGGATTTTCACAAATATCACCAGGCTTTCTTGCTTAAGCAAGGGGCGTTGCGGTGTCCCCGTGAGCGTGGGGGTTCGTGCCCAGTCTGGGTTGAGGTGGAAAGGCGGCTAGTTGAACCGATCCCCCTGGACCTTCTGGTTGGTATGGCATGCCCGGTATCTTCTCCTGCTTTGGCAATAGTAGTGGCGACCCAAAGGGCATTTCAACATCTGGCTGGAGTAATGGGTTCAGAGAACTCGGTGTCATCTCGGATGCCGATTTGGTGGAACCCTCGGTTCAAGATTGGCCGCAAATCCTTTGGGTGGCAGCAATGGCAAGTCAAAGGTATTTGGACAATAGGGCAACTGTTTCAAGATGGGCGGTGGAAGCCCTGGGTTAGGTTGCAACAGGAATTCTCGCTACCCCCTAGGTGTCAGTTTCAATGGATTCAACTAGTGAGCTGTCTATCCTCTGCGGGGGTGTCTGCTCGGTGCCTAGACTCGTCCTGGGGGTTGTATGAGCTGGCCCTCTCATTCTCTAGAAAGACTGGTGTAGCCTCTCAATTCTATGCCTATTTGCGGGAGGGTAGCCCCTTTAGGCCGGCGGGCAGTGACGCTTGGGTGTTGGATTTAGAGGTACCGATTTCTTCTCATGACTGGTCGATCCTGTGGTCCAGGGTCAGTAGGGTCTCTAAAGCAGCTGCCATAACGCAGTCCTTATTCGTCTTGCTTCATCGTGCCATTATCACTCCCATTCGGCTCTCCAGCTGGAAGCCCGATTCTGGTAACCTGTGCTGGTCTTGTTCTCTCGGTCCTGGCACCTACAAACACATGTTTTTTTATTGCCTTTCGTTCATTCCTTTTGGCTTCATGTCTGGGATAGGATACAACAGATCCTGTGCTTTCAGTCTCCCTGTACCTGGCAGGTAGTGATTCTGCGCTCTTCCGCAAGTGGCCTTCCTGATTTGAAAGGAAAGCGTTTTCTGTTAGATTTTTTAATAGCCATAGCCTTGAAGCACATCTTGGTTTGCTGGAAGGATTCTAGTAGACTAGACGTTCACCACTGGTGGAGCATGGTGTGCCTCTATGCCAGCTATGAGAAGGCGCAGGATCATGCTGCTTTTATTAACGGCTACAGGGGTACTCATACTGGGGATCAAGTCCCGGACAAGTGGCAGTGTTTAGATGTCTATGTTGCAAAAGCTAGAGTGTGCGTGTGAGAGTTGGTTTATATTGTGGGGATTCGGGTCTGTTGCTCCCATTATATCAGGATAGCTATGCATGAGCAGTGTCCTGACAGGGATGGCGTTGGAGGAGCGTAGCCTATAGGGGATGGGACTGTACTGTTTGGGGGGAGGGGAGGGGGGTTTCCTTCTTGGGTTTGTTTTGTATAGTTGTATGTTCATATTCAAAATTCTAAATAAAAGATTTAAAAAAAAAAAAAAGAAATTGGCTACCTAGATTCACCTCTTCTGGTCAAACCTGAAATATAGTTCACTTTTCTTTCCATCTGTTTCATCCTTCCCTTTGCATGCTGGACATTTCCTAAGTACTGTGTCTGAGGCTCTATTTCATTCATCTAAACCTTGTTCAGCAACACAGCAGAACCTCGACTAAACCATATTCAAGAAGATGCCTAAGCAGTTTGAGAATGGAGAGCAGCAGTTTTAAAGGACTGGAAATTATATTGGCACTGAATGTGAGAAAAACAAACATTTTGCTCTTGCCTTGGACATTGCCCGACCCTAGTCTGTCATTATGAGGATCGGGACTGTGTGTTATATCGATCAGATTTAAGGCTTGTGATTTAGGAGTTGTGTTAAATACTCAACTGAATATGCAAGCTTATATGCAAAACGTTATCAAAGCTGCCTTCTATAAACTTAATATGATCTATAGGCTTAAACATTTCCTGTCCTTTGAGAATCTTCGTACTGCTGTTCAGACCTTGGTTTTATCACCATTAGATTATTGCAACAATCTACAGTATTTCTTGGGCTCCCATCCTATGTTATTCAGCCTTTGCAATCAATACAAAATGCAGCAGCACGTTTAATTACAAACAGCAGAAGATTCAGCCACGCTTTTACTGATTTATATAATCTACATTGGTTACCAATTAAGTCAAAAATCTCATAAAAAATCATTATTTAGTATTCAAGTCCTTAAACCATAGGGCCCCACTCAGTCTGTCCGCGACTTTGCTAGTCTACTATCCTCCTCGTGTGTAACGCTCTCAGGAGACTTTACTTTTAGATGCTCCTTTATTTTGGCGTGTTCATTTTCAGATATTTCTAGTCCACTTAGCCCTCCATAGCCCATGTTCCCTGTAAAATAGTTATCTCCAAGTTATAATGCCCTGTTCAATGTAATTTCAGTTTGTTCAATGTAAACCGCACTGATGCAGAATAGCGCGGTATATAAGAGAATGTAAATAAATAAAAATGAATGTAAATAAAACAGAATGGTTTCTACCACTGCCCCACTACATTAGAATGTTCTGCCAGCAGAATTACAAAACACATCCAACATTTTGGTGTTTTGCAAAAAATTGAAGGCGCATCAGTTCCGACAGACTTCTCCAAGCTTTGTGTGAGTTAGGCTTTGCGTATATAACGTCAGGTAATCTAATGCATGTATAACAACGGTGGTGGGTTGATATGATTTTTGAGTTTTGTTTTATGTTATGTGATTTATGTTTCATTTGTCTTATTGGTATATTTTATGTATATTTTTGCTGTAATCTGCCTAGGAATTAGTGCAGAATTTAGATTTTCTAAATCAATAAATTATAGCTCACAATAAAAAAACAAACAAACACTCACAGCTAGTTTAGTAGAAGACAAAATAGATGAGAAAGGCACAGATGGAAAAATCAGAGAAGCGCTCCTTTAGGGTAGAACAAGATCCCCTCTCAAGAGAATAGATCTCAATTCTGATTGCAATTTAAAGTGATCTAAAATATGTTCCTTTATGTGGGAGACATTCCTAAATCATTACTTCTATAATCCTTACAAAGCTGAAGTTCCTAACTTGATTCCCAGCAAGGCATTTTATCACCAGAAGTTGACTCCAAGCACTAAATACGTACAGTATCCTCTCTGATACATTACCTGGTGCATGATTCTGTTCTGTCTGGCTGCAGAGGGTAATGGAACTTTAGCTCTGGAGTTACTAATCATAGCTTCATAGCTCGAACTAGCCTCAGGTAAATATTCAGCTCCAGCGCTCAGTATTTTGTAACGCCAACCGCCACGGATAAATAAAAACTGGATATCCAGTGCCAGTATGCAGATAGGACCAGCACTGTGTATACAAGCACTGAATATATAAGCAATGCAGCCAGGGTCAACACTATCCATACAGCAGTGATTGTCAATGCCACTGTACGGATAAAAATCCATATAGCAATGATGACCGTTTATTTCTGTCCTAAGCTAGATGGATAGCTCTCCTATTAGTGGTGCTGAAAATCACCACTTTACAAATAATTCACTGCTGCACCCCAGTCCCACTCACAGATCATTCCAGCACTACCCAGATAGTGCCAAGGTAATCAGACAGGATATTTACTAGCACTGTCTAGATAATGTCATAGAATGTCCCAGTTTGCGGCACTTATTTATTTAGCAGGTGCTACTATGTGGCTAAGTTCCTCTGAATATCAATCCGTACATTTTCCTGCATTAGTACCAGGAAGCAAGTCTCAGTTGTGTTTCATGGCCAAAGAGGACAGAAACATCTAATTAACACTATTGCTTATTTTCAAATTCTAGGTGGCCTGTCCGCTTTCAAAGCTTTTTTGAAATCTGAGTACAGCGAGGAGAATATTGAGTTCTGGATTGCCTGTGAAGACTATAAGAAAACCAAGCCCCCCACCAAACTAGGCTCCAAGGCCACAAAAATATATGAAGATTTCATCTCTATCCAGGCAGCGAAGGAAGTATGTGAATTATCTGAAATGGCAATACTACAGATTTCATCTTTCTGACAGCCCCACTTAAGTTAACTCTCAAAGACATGGCAGGACTTAGGATAATGTGGGGTAAGGGGTGTAATGCCGAAGCAGAACACGATTGACCTCTTCTGAGAATCTGAAAGCATTTGGATTTGGATTTTAGATGTAATTATTCTCCCTTCCAAATCCATGTTCAAAGTGAGTTAGATGTACGGATACAGCAGTACTTTCAGCTCTGTCAGCCTAGGAATCAAGAGACCGATGGCCCAGTCCAAAAATGGAATGCAGGCCTCCCCGTTAGCAGTGAATAGTAATTACCCACTTGTCCACCGAGGTTGCCCATAATGGAAATAGTTGTAAAGAATAAGTTACACTGGAAAAAATGCAAATTTAAAATTATTATTTTTTAACTGGTCATTGAAATAATGAGTTAAACATTGCGTATCTACGATGCTTCTTCTTCCAACAGGTTAATCTTGATTCTAGTACTCGGGAAGAAACTAGAAAGAACCTTCTTGAGCCAACACCATTTTGTTTCGAAGAAGCACAACGTAAAATCTTCACCCTTATGGAAAAGGATTCTTATCGCCGGTTCCTGAAGTCCAGGGTCTATTTTGACATGGTCAATCAGAGCATTAACAGTGGGACCCCGAAAAAGAACAAGGGTCACAGTTTAGACTGCAGCCATTTGATTCCTCAATGGGCTTGAATGTTGAATACAAAGGACATCAGTAGCTTTGTTATTTAAAATGTTTTAGCTGAAAAACATTCATTGGCATGAAATAAAGAATCTATAATTACTGTAGCTATATATGTGGTGTGCTCTTCCGTAATCCATGGGCCAAAAGCAGCAATTCTACAAAGTGAACCTTAATTCTTTTCAATCTCTTGCACATCTGGGAGAGGCTGTGATCAATTGCTTTAGTTGTGAGTTAATCCATATTTGTAAATTTTCCTTTGCTATTTTTGTGTTTGGTGGTTGAAGAGACATAGGGCTTGATTCCCTAAGACTTTTTTATATTTTGTGTCTATGTGAAAAGACTTCACTGCATCAGACCCTAAACTGAACGCAATTATCCTGTCATCATAGAAATGGCCCGCACCATAGCAGAGGCCAAGACCTGAAACCGAAAGCATATGGGCCTCATACTCAGTAGTGGCAGCTAGCACGATTACAGCAGCTAACCATTGTCATTGAACCCTAGATCCAGATATTCAATATCTGGCCACCAGCATTCAATATGTGGGTCAGCTGGATAGCCAAGTAGCTAACTGGGCAGCGGCTAAATATCACCATTAAGCGGTTATCCCCAGGTGCTGCCCCTGCTGTGCTGTACCCCAGTGCTAGCGCGCTAGCATCCACAGATATTCAGCGATAGTAACCGTGTTAGTGCCGCTGACTGTCCCATTCAGCACAATTAATGCAGTTAGCGGGTCTGCTGACCACATTAATCATTTAAAATATTGGGCCTATGTCTTTATTCAGTCTACAAGCTAAGGGGCCAGGTTATGAAGCTAAAAATAAAAAAGAAATAATTTTATAAGGGAATCGAATGTATAGAATCAGCCACTATATGAATAGCAAAATCCACAGATTCGTAGACTTCGGACTGCTTTTTTCCAGTTCTTAATTATGGGGACACTTATCCGGATGGCGGCACTGAATATGGCTACTAACTACTGTAGATTCTTGCTGGGCCTCTCCATCCCCGCCCACGCACTGCTTGGCACTATCTGGATAGTGCTGTGGAATATTAGCCTCACCGGGGTTTTATACAGTTAGCAGGTCCAGCTAACCAGATAAACTCTGCTGAATATTCATCCTGTAGCACCTACGTTTAGATGATGTAGACATTTCCAGGGGTAGAGAATAGGTGGAGCGGGGGCAAGACTGTCTCTTAGGCATGCATTTTATAAAATATGCAAATATGCGTACTCACATTATTAAACCTGCCTCGAAGCAGCTGTAAATGTGTGTGCCTCTTTCCATCAGTGCATATGTCACATTTATGAAAAAGACACAATAAATGGTTCTATGTGTCTTGATAATCTAGGGACACTGATAAAATCATCCTCCATTTGCTTTTAAAAAAACAAATTACTTAATAGGCCCTATTAATTTTACTTGGGCCTATTTTCTAACAGTCCTAACTATTATAATTTAGACAGATTCTTATAGCTACGTGTGCTGTATGTCTTCTTAGGGGTATGTTTACACAGCAGTGGTAGTGGCCTCCATGCGATATCGGAGCCACGGCCCCATTGAATTCACTGGGGCTGCGGCTCCGATATCGCATGGAGGCCGCTACTGCTGTTTTGTAAACATACCCCTTAGACTTCAGTTTTTAGAGCTATTCCTTCGCCCTTGCCATGTGTCTGTCATACAGTAAGATATACAAATTATTTTCATTACGTGGCATTTTTCATCAATGCCTAGAAGCAGTGAAGGAGGGAACGCACTATAAAGCACATTTAGGATGCTACTGTAACCTGCAGTTTAACCGTGCCTATCTTGAAGTCATTTGGTTGAATATTCAAAGGGCATTATCCCGATAGCAGCTGCCGTACACCCAGAAAGTTGCCCTAGTAAATGCTAGCTATTGGTTTTCAGCAGCACATTATGGATAGTGCTACTGAAAATCATTACCGACCGCTCCAGTCTGGAAAGTGCTGGGGCAAAGCAGTGTGTTCTGTTTAGTTATCTGGAGAGCGGCGATAATCAGACCACTATTCATAAGAGCATAAGAAATGCCATACTGGGTCAGACCAAGGTCCATCAAGCCAAGTATCCTGTTTCTAACAGTGGCCAATCCAGGCCCGGCAGGTTCCCAAAAGGCACACAGGTTCCACAATGCTTGTCCTGGGGTAAGCAATGGATTTCCCGGGTCCTCTTTAATAATGGTTTATGGACCTTTCTCCAGGAACTTGTCCAAACCTTTTTTAAACCCGGCTACACTAATAGCTTTTACTGCATTCTCTGGTTACAAATTCCAGAGTTTGATTACGCTTTGAGTAAAAACATTTCTCTCTTATTAGCCTTAAATGGGTTACACTGTAGCTTCATTGCGTGTCGCCTAGTCTTTCTACTTTTGATGACATAAACAACCGATCTATGTTTACATGTTCCATTCCATTCACTAATTTATAGACCTCTCTCCACCATGGAACAATATAGAAGCATTATAATATACTTGGTTTTATTTTCCATTCCTTTCCTTATGATTCCTAGCATTCTATTTGCTTTCTAAGCCTCCGCTGCACACTGGGCAGAAGGTTTCAACATATTATCCATGATGCCTAAATCTCTTTCCTGGGCAGTGGTTCCTAATGTGGAATCTTTCATCGTGTAACTGTAGTTTGGGTTGTCTTTTCTAGGTGCACAACTTTGCACTTGTCCACATTAAATTTCATCTGCCATTTTAATGTCCAGTGTTTCAATTTATCAAGGTCCTCTTGCAATTTTCCACAATCCTCTTACACAGTAGCATAGTATATGACAGCAGATGAAGACCAGTATGGTCCATCTAGTCTGCCCAGCAAGGCAGCAAGAGTAGGTGCACCTGCCGCTCCGTGTAGGTCACCCCTCCCCATGCCTTTGTTTAGGGGTGTACCCACCGCTCTGTGTAGATCAGCCCTATTTGTTCAGATATAAGAGATAGTTAAGTTTATTTTGATTTTATCCTGTTGCTATAAAGGGATCCACTGTGTCTGTCCCATGCCATTTTGAATTCTAACACTGTATTTGCCCCCACCACTTCCATCGGGAGGACATTCCAAGCATCCACCACCCTTTCAGTGAAAAAGTATTTCCTGACATTGCCTTTCAGTTTACCCCCTTGAAGTTTCATGTTATTCCCTCTAGTTTTACAGCTTCCCCATCTTTGGAAGAGGTTTGTTTGTTCATTAATACTCTTTAAGTATTTAAAGGTCTGAATCGTATCTCCCCTGTCCCTCCTCTCCTCCAGAGTGTACATATTTAGGTCTTCAAGTCTCTTCTCATAAGTCTTCTGATGAGGCTCCAAATAATTTTGGTTGCCTTCCTCTGAACTGCTTCCAGCCTTTTTATATCCTTTGCAAGATACGGTCTCCAAAACTGAACACAGTATTCCAAGTGAGGCCTCACCAGCGACTTGTGCAGTGGCATTATACCTCTGCCTTTCTGCTGGTAATTCCTCTCTGTATGCAACCCAGCATCCTTCTGGCTTTTGCCACCGCCTTGTCACACTGTTTTGCCACCTTGAGATCCTCAGAAACAATGACTCTGAGGTCCCTTCTCCTGATCTGTGCACACCAATCTCTCGCTCCCTATCACATACAGTTCCCTTGGATTTCTGCTTCCCAAGTGCATGACACTGCACTTCTTCACATTAAATCTTAACGGCTAAACATTAGACCATTCTTCCAGCTTTTCTAGATCTTTCTTCATGTTCTCCACGCTCTCAGGGGAGTCCACTCTGTTGCAAATTTTGGTGTCATCTGTTTTAACAACCTTGAATAATTTTGTGACATCTGCAAATTTGATCACCTCACTCGTTATTTGCATTTCCAGGTTAAAACATAGCGAGCCCAGCACAGATTCTTGGGGTATTTCTCTATTAACCTTTCTCCATTGAGAAAATTGGCCATTTAGCCCTCCTTTCTGCTTTCTATCTTTTAAGTAGTTCCTGATCCACAATACTACACTACCTCCAATCCCATGAGTTTTTAATTTGGCCAAGAGTCTCTCGTGAGAGACCTTGTCAAAGGCTTTCTGAAAATCCAAGTACGCTATATCAACCGGCCCACCTTGGTCTAACTATTTATTCACATCTTCAAGAAAGTATAACAGATTAGTAAGTTATTTGCATAACTTATGATAGCAAAAAAAGCTCTTCTAAATGTATCCAGGCAGTTATCCACCCTGAATATTGCCGCTCTCCGAATAGTGAGCAGCGCTGAATCTACGTATTTTATTTAAACAGCTAGCATTTAAAAATATTCCAACCATAGAGGTTAAATATTGACCTGACTGTCTTTTAAAACTCTAAAACATAAAACTATAAGAAAACAGACTTTGAAAATAATGAATAAGCAGCATGTCCGACTTTGTGGAATGGATAATTTGAGTTAAGGTCTACCACTGCTGATGTGAGCTCATGCATCCTAGCTGTGTGTCAGTATATATTACATGGAAAAAATAAAGTTGAAAAAACATTGTTTCTCATACTTGCCTTTATACTGTGGAAGTCTTGTTCTCATTCACTGTATTTCTATACGGATGTTTTCCAGGCATTTCTCAGAAATTGTTTATTGTAGTAAGCAGTTAATGCACATTTGCAGAATGAAGCAGAACACACGTGCTATGCATGTAGGGGAAATAAAAGTAACAGGACACCTAAAAAATTTCAAAAAGTGTTCCTTGTATGCCTATTTTATAAAGACAAAATACCAAAAATCACAATCCATAGTCCTTATTCCAAAGTAGGTAGAGATACCCCACTATACTCCGAACCTCAGTCCCACAACTTTCATATAGATTCTTCTTTGTCAAAAGAATATTAATTTTTTACTTAGAATATTGCTGCTGACTGTAGAACTGCTGGGACCATCCCTGACCTAGCCACAGACCATCCTAGTTTTAATCGGGCGTCTTTTTAATGGTAGTGACGCTGAATATCAGAATCGCCGGGGTCCTGCTAACTAGCTCAGTCCTGCTGAACGTGTCTCCTGTAGCCTCTATTGCAGGGGTCTCAAACTCCAGTCCTGGAGGGCCGCAAACCAGTCAGGTATTCAGGTATCCCTAATAAATATGCATGAGATATATTTGCATGCACTGCCCCCATTGTATGCAAATATATCTAATAAATATTCATTAGGGGCATCCTGAAAACCTGACTGGTTTGTGGCCCTCCAGGACTGGAGTTTGAGACCCCTGCATGTGTCTGTGCCTTCAAAGCAGGAAATTCCTGCGTAATTGAATAGAATCTCCACTTGGACCACAAAACAATTCTTTTTTCTTAAAGTATGACTTCAAAACCAATAGCTTGTCCCTCTTGGAAGAAAATGCTACTAAAATGCTACCTCAGTTTTATGATGTCATGTGAGTCCTCCAGAAAGGCAGCCAAAACCAGGCTCTTAAGGAGGAGCCCCCTCAACACCACCCTCCGCAGCACTGTCAACTTGAGAGGAACTTGGTAAAGAAAAACACATTTTTGAATTTTTAAAAATTGTGCATGTATTTTTACTCAGAAGAAATATCTGCACAAATTATCAGGTGTAAATGTGTGTGAGTACTTGCCAAGAAAACCCAGGGGATAGATGCAACTATCAAGAGGGTGGCCAGGAGTCTGCATTGCCTCGACAGCGCACAACAATCACAGTTTTTCCTGGAATAATCTGCAACGTGAATGCATGTGCATATGTTATATCAGGAGTTCTCAACCCAGTCCTCAGGACACACCCAGCCAGCCAGGTTTTCAGGATAACCGCAATGAATATGCATGAGAGAGATTTAACAATGGAGGTTATCCTGAAAACTTGATTGGCTCGGTGTGTCCCAAGGGCTGAGTTGAGAGCCTCTGCTATATATCAAAAGCAGTTATAAAATTCACTTCCTTGAAAAATAGCTACATATTAGAACTTGAATCCAGTTGACTTATTTTTCGGTCAGTATACTAAAAAATAAAATGGTCATATGTATCGAACATATAAGGTTGGTTTAGCAGCCATGAGATTCTGGGCTGCAGCTCCATTGCCTAAGCCCTCATTCTGCTGTGCCCAAGTGATGCAATAAAGGCTAATTATATTGTCATAAGGGCTCTCAATACTTCTCCTTCCTCATTCTATTCTACAGCTTGATGGGTAATATGGTCTTAAGCTGCCATCACGTTCTATGAAGACAATTTTCAAAGGACAGATATTTAAGTGCCATGATAGTCAGCCACAGCGTTCAAATTCCCACCAGATGTTCAGTGGCAGAATCCAGATCATGGCTGCCACTGGATACCCAGATTGGGTGGCCACTAACTGGATAATCGTGGCACTTAGCAGCTGAAAATCACCAGTATCTGGATATCTGGTTGAGTTACCCGGATAGCTTTTTATGCAGTCCTAGCCATTCAGATAACTTAGTTGGCTCGTGGCTGAAAATTGCCGTGATCTGGATAAGTACAGAGATTTTCCAGATAGTGGTCACACTGCCTTTTCTCCACCCATGGACCACTCCTGCCCTAACTGGATAGTGCTGAGGTGATCTATGGAGATAGCACTGGATAGTGTCACTGAATATCTCTCAGTACCCTCATCTGGAAAACCTGTGCGGATATCCAGATAAGAGCCTGTGTTTCTCTGTTGCAGGAATGCTATAAAGCCATGCAGTGAACAGTTTGCGTACCGTGGTGAGTCATCACTGCCGTGAAGGCACACATTGCATTGCAATGCAGAGGATAGGCCATGATCATCGCATTTCTGCAGGTGAAACAGCACTTTATTCCTGGAAATGTGTTTGATTGTTGCCCTCTTTATAATGAGTTACAGTAGGTGGTGGTCTTGGATATTCCACAGAACCAAAACTAGCCAGGATTTGTTATGCTGCATTGCACAAGATGGTTTGCTAGAATCACACTTTTTTAGGGAGGGGAGGGGAAATCTGTTTTTTTTTTCTTTCTTGGTTCTCTATGCTTGACTGCTTTGGTTGAAGAACTATGAAAGTTGGTGACAAGGCTTCAGTCTCACCCCCAGCTCTCACTGTGCGCTGTGAGCTTCAATGTGCTCATGTTTAGATTGCAAACTTTTTCAGGCACGGATGCTGCCATCATATGGCAAGCAAGTTTTGCTTGCATACGTTCTGGAGAAAAGTTGTTCATGCAGAGAAGTACAGGAATTTAACTTCTGTGTCTCAAGATGCGCCAATTCATAATTTCCCAACAAACAGGTTTGCGGGCTATTTGGACTTTTTACTCCAATTTTGGCTGAAATTTAATTTGACCCTTTGAGTCCGAAAAACAGCAGAAAAGGTTAGACTGCTTAGCTTGTTGTTCCTCACTTTACCTCACTGTATTTTTTCAGGAAAAAAATTTTTAAACGCAGCCAGTAATCATAACTTTCCCACAAAGGAACTGGGAGATAAAATGCATGCCATTTGATTTCCAAACCTGCATCTGTGATAACCACTTTAACATGGGCGACAGTTTCTGAGGTATGTTAAACTCTTCTGACAGAAAGAGCTGAGTCTGATCTTCGACCCCTATATTTGTGCCTTATTATCTCAGGCATCTGAGAGAGATCCTACTTTCTGTTCAAAATGCACAGAATATTCTTTATACGACTGTGGTACTGATAAGACGATTGCTATCTTTCTTAGTATCTTTATTTCTTTATTTTCTACAGGAAACTAATTTAACAGGATGAAGACCAGGAGTGTAGTGTTTCTATAGGATAAGGGTTCGATATTCAGCGGAGACAGTCAGCGGGTTGTAAAGTGCTTGGATCGCCACGGCTGAAAGTGAAACCAGATATTTAGTGCCGGAGCTCATCTGGTGTCCAGCGTTGAATATTTTGGTTTGCTGCTGATCGGATTTGCTAATCAGCCGCTAACCGGCTAGCGCCACCTACAGATCGCCCCAAAATTAAGTTGCCATCTTTACAGCGGTCTGTGGGGATATTCAGTGGTCTACCCTTCAGAGCCCAGCGACTTTCCCTTTCTCTCAGTCTCTCTCACCGACAAATGCACATCCCTAATGCCTACGGATTTTCCCTCTACAGAACAGGGATACAATAGGCAAATCTTGGGAATTTATTTTATAAAATTACCTCCAATAAGACCTACAAAGCTGCTTTATGTTAGGAGTGCTAGAAGGAGCACTGGGTTGCCAAGCCAGAACATGGCTATAAACTCTGCAAGCTGATGGCGCAATAGATTAATGAGAAACGCAGGATTTAGCAGAAGGAGAAACCAGGCCGTAAAACACAAACTGTCAAATGAAACAAAACTATTTTACAGCATATGGGAGGTCATTGTAGAAAGACCATTTCTACAATAATGTGCTAGTTACAAGAAGGCAGCAATCCTACACAGAAGATTTAAATGTTTTCTTTTTGAAGTGAGTGTTTCTGGGGTTGGGGCTAGGTGGGATTTAGGGTTTACAAAATGCAAATTATACATGCAAATCTTGGCTGAAACACAGGCATATATTCATGTTTGCTCAGGAGCAGGTATAAATATCCCGTGTGTCTGCTGTTACTAAATGCATGTGTCAGCGGATATTTTAAAAGGAAGGTGGGTGTTTACTATCCCTTTCCAAAGCCACTGCTGTTTACAGGTACACTGGCTTGCGTCTCTTGTGCACCTGCTTCTAAAATTGCCCACAGCCAGGCCTGAAGGGGGAGTAACAGTTGGGGGTCTCTAAGAAGGTCGACCTTGGGCTGTCCTGCAGGACCCACACATCGTCTACATCCTGCCTCCTCGAACAGGAAGTGTTGGAAGCAGCGGGATGCAGCCAGCCTAAAGCGTACATGCGTGCTGCAAGGCTCGCCGCTGCTCTACTTTGTCTTTTGAAGCCTGGGCCCAGTGTGATGCTGACGGAAAGGGGGCCTGAAAAGGTTGTGGGAGTGCATGCTGGTTCTCAGTGCCTATGCCTAAATGATGTGCACAGTTTTAGAAATGCTAATCTGTGTGCGGCTGGTCACTCCACCTTCCAACTCAGAACCACCCTTGGAATCCTTCATGTAAATGTGGGTAAAAATGCACACGCTGAGGAACTTATACCTGCCTACAGGGTAAGAAATGAATCCTCCATTGCCTCAGGTACAAATTTAGATTGTAAGCTCTCCGGGGATAGGAAATGTCTTGAGTTACTACTAAGAAAGCTGCTAGCTAAATCCAAAATCTCCCTCTCCCCCACTTAAATAGCCATTTATTTGGGTAAATGGCTTCTGAGAAATTGCCCTCTGTATTTTTTTTATATTGGCACCTACTGGTCATAGTGGTATCTGTTTCCTGGTCCTACCCCCAAAGGGATCCTATCAGGATGGCCAGAAACGCCTCCTTTGGGGCCCACACTCGACACAGCTTCCTGGTGCTCCCTCTCTGAGATGAGCACATTCCCCTACTAATATGGCAAAGGGCAGCTGAGCTCATGGAATGGGATATGTGAACCTGGATTCCCTGCCCTGAAACACAAAGCGCTGAGGTCTGATCATAGAAACATGGAAACATGATGGCAGAAGAAGACCACATGGCCTATCTAGTCTGCCCTTCCATATCAACCACTACAAGAGTCCCCTTTTTTCCTTTACAGATCCTCTGTGTTTGTCCCATGCTTTTTTGAATTCAGTTACTGTCCTCATCTCTATCACCTCCACTGGGAGACTATTCCATGCATCTACCACTCTTTCCGTAAAGAAATATTTCCGCATATTACTCCTGAGTCTATCCACTTTCACCCTCATCCCATATCCTCTTGTAGCAGAGCTTGCTTTCCATCGAAAGAGGCTCTCTCCCTGTACATTTATGCCACAGAGGTATTTAAACGTCTCAATCATATCACCTCTAACCTGCCTTTCTTCTAAGGTGTACATATTAAGATCCTTCAGTCTGTCCTCATATGCTTTATAACAAAGACCACTAACCATTTTAGTAGCCACCCTCTGCACTGACTCCAACCTGTTTATATCCTTTTGAAGGTGCGGTCTCCAGAATTGCACACAATACTCTAAATGAGGTCTCACCAAAGACTTATACAGAGGCACTATCACCTCCTTTCTTCTGTTGGCCATTCCTCTCCCTATGCACCCAAGCATCCTTCTAGCTTTTGCTGTCCCTTTTCTACCTGTTCAGCTACTTTAAGATCATCAGACACAATCACGTTCAGGTCCTGCTCTTCTTTAGTGAATAAAAGTACTTCACCCCCTATACTATATCGCTCCCTTGGATTGCTGCAGCCCAAATACATGACCTTAAATTTTTTAACATTAAATCCTAGCTGCCAAATTCTAGACCAGTCTTTAAGCTTACCTAGATCCCTCTTCAAGTTATCTATACTTTCCTGGGTGTCTACTGTATTGCAGATTTTGGTATCATCTGCAAAGAGGCAAACCTTACCCAACAGTCCTTCCGCTATATCACTAACAAAGATGCTAAAAAGAATAGGACCAAGGACAGATCCCTGAGGCACACCACTGGTAACTCCTTTCTCCTCAGAGTGAGCTCCATTTACCTGTACTCTTTGTCGCCTCCCACCCAACCAATTTCTAACCCAAGCAGTAACTTTAGGGTCCATCCCTAGGATGCTCAGTTTGTTGATAAGTCACCTGTGAGGAACGGTGTCAAAGACTTTACTGAAATCTAAATACACCACATCTAGGGCTCTCCCTCGGTCCAGCTCCCTGGTCACCCAGAAGAAAAGGACAGTCACCAAACATTTAGGGCCTGATATTTGAAGGATTTACGGACCTGTAAACCATGTAAATGCCGCTTAGAGGGATATTCAGCAGCATTGACACGGTTAGTGCCAGTGAATATCCCTGATTAATGCTGCCACATGCCCTGATGGTAACTGTTTAGCACTGGGGTGTGTTGGGGGGTTCTGGGGAGGAGTGCAGGTGGCACCAGTCGCTAACTAGGCAGCGCTGCTTTTCCACTGCTGCCCGGCTGGTGACCTGCAGGTAAAGATAGGTGCAGTAAAAGCTGGCCTATCTTTACCTGTGGGAGATAACCGGGCCGACTAGTTAGCTTCTGCGGCGTCTTTGGTTGTGTGGTGACCCCGAATATTCAATGCTGGCCTGGCATTGAATATTGGCAGCAACGGCTATGCGCTGTAGAGGCGCGTAGCCATCGCAAATGAATACTGGGCCCTTACTTTTTAACTAGATGAAACCTTGAAACGTGATCTTTCACTGTAAAAGCCTCTCCTTCTTTAGCTGAGCTGCTGGGTTGGTGGGTAGACATACCAACAGAGCATTTTTCCTAGAAAATAAAAAGTGCCTGTATTCTCATGCAGGGCTCTTTCATTAATACATGAGGACCATGGGTCAATTCTAGCAGGCAATGAAAAAGGTGCTGGTGCTCCGTACCACTGCATACCCCCTCAAAAAAAACTCTGCATACCAAAATGGATTTTTTTCTTCATTTGAAATGGAATTTTCTTTGTTTTGTTAAAGATGTCAGAATTAATGTTACGGATGGAATCAGTTCATTCACAACAAATAATTTTACTTTGCCTTCTAGTCATGTAGCATAGAGCTATTGTACATCAATCTTTGATTTATACCAATGTGATAAAACATGGAACAGTCTATTATCTGGTTATACCTCTACTGAGATTAAAATCAACGACTAAATGCATGACGCAGATTCTCCTTTACGCTGCTGTTAAAAATGCATTCATCAAGTTAAACCGATGTGTATTGTTGGGGAGGATCTATAGTAACCAAGGAAGTCTCTTCTCAAGAGACTATGAGCAAGCAGTGTGTTTTTTAAATGCCAGCCTCCTCGACTGAACTAACTCTGGACATTCGACACCAGTATCCAGAGAGTTGTCATTTCTGTATATCCAGATTCACACTGACCACCAGCACCATCCTCATAAGGGCAATCAATGTTCTTGCAAAGCCTGAGGCAGTCCTCCACCCGTGTAATTGCCAGTGGTGAAAGGTGCTGCGATATCGCATTTTTAGTTGCGAGAAGTAGTACCACCTTGTACTGGCAGCAGTGCGAGCAGAAGACGCCCATACAGCTTGGCAGGGTGTTGGTGGCAACATTCAGCTTGATATCTGGATAGCTAAGCAGAGGAAGTTAGGACGGACTTTTTCCTCTTCTAACATTTTCTGAATAGTCGTCTCCTGAAATAAGGTTCCCAGATTATTTGCAGGCAAATCTGGTACACTTATTTGAAGTGGAGAGGGGGAGCTTGGAGAGGAAGGGACATCTTAGTTTCAGGTTTGAGCAATAAGGTGTGGAAGAAAGAAGAGGCGTCATTACCCTGCACCTCCCCTCCCCCCAATACATCCCATGACAACAACAATATCACGTCCAAGAAAGAGAAACAGTGATGCATTTCCCCCATACTGTGCAAAATATAACATTATGGACGTAAATTCTAAAAACTGATATATTCAGATCATTAAATTGAAAATGAATAGGGGACAGGAGGGAATCGGGGACACAGCTCTACAATTGGGGACAATCCCTGAAAATCAGGGACATTTGACAACCTTGACTTCATGGACCAAATATTGCTAATTGGATAACTCCATTTACTTAGAGGTCATTGTTCTCCCGAAATTAGCTGACTCTGAGCAACAATGGATAGCTGAGCAACAATGGATAGCTGAGCAATGGATAGATAGAGAGATTGAGGAGGAAGAGTTAAGATTAGCGATAAATGCACTTATTTATTTTATTTATTTATTTATTTTACATTTCTTATATACCGCACTATTTGCGATCAGCGCGGTTTACATAAAACAAACAGTATCCGACAATAAACAATTAAGGAAGGAAAAGCACCTGGGTTAGTCGGTCTATCAGCAAAGTTCTGTAAGACCTTTTATAATGAAGTAGGAGGTGAACTAATGAGGGTGTTAAATGAAGGCATCCAGGAGGGGGGGGGGGGGACTGCCAAAGACAATGGCGGTAGCGGGGATAGCTTTAGTGCCCAAACCTGGGAAAGATAAGGGTGGAAGTGAATCGTATAGACCTATCTCTTTAATACATTTAGATGTGAAGATCTTAACAAAACGTTTAGCTACCAGATTACAGAGTTTCCTAACTAAGCTGGTTGGTAATGATCAAACGGGTTTCATTCCAGGTAGGCAGGCAAGTGGTAACATTCGAAAGCTTCTAAATATCATTTGGGAGGCTAGACATATGAAGAAAGACTTCCTAGTGATGGCTATAGACACGGAAAAAGCATTTGACAGAGTTGAATGGCCCTTTATGTCAGCAGTGTTACAGAAAATGGGGATAGGGGATCGCTTTAGGAGGTGGATTAAAGCGCTTTATGCACACCCGAAAGCTCGGATCCGAGTAAATGGTACATACTCAAATGAATTTGAGTTGGAAAGGGGAACCAGGCAGGGATGCCACCTATCACCCTTCTTGGTTGCAATGGTGATTGAACCATTGGCGCAAAGGGTTAGAGATCATGAAAAAATTAGTGGTATACAGATAGGGGCTGGGGAGTACAAAATCTCTCTTTTCGCTGATGACATCATCTATACGGTTGATAAACCGTTGGATTCTGTACCGCATTTATTACAGGAAATACAGAGTTATAAGAAGTTTTGGGATACAAAATGAACATGGGGAAAACTGAGATATTAAAAATACAGATGCACCCTGATGTAGAGAGTCAATTAAAGGCGACCTACCCATTTCGGTGGGCAAAGAAGCAGATAAAGTATTTAGGAGTGTGGATCAGCCGGGAGTGGAAGGCACTGGGAAGCATAAATTATGACTCACTTGTCACTAATATCTTAAATGATTTGGTGAGAAGGGAGAAAACCAGTTTTTCTTGGTTAGGGAGAATCGCAATTGTTAAAATGAATATTTTGCCCAAGATACTATATCTGTTTCTGGCGTTGCCTATAGAGGTGTCAGTTGAGCAAATAAGATTGTTGCAGCAAAGAATCTTCTCCTTCATCTGGAGAAGACAACCTCCAAGATTAAATAAAAGGGTGATGGTTAAGAATAGGGGGGATGGAGGTCTGGGGCTCCAGACTTGATGCGAAACTATAAAGCAGTGCAATTGTGGGCGATAATACATTGGAGGATGGGCCCTGAGGTCAGGCAGTGGGTTAAGATAGAACAAGAGATGGAGAGTCAAAACTGTCTGTTAGACAGTTTATGGTTGAAGGAATGTGGGAATTGGAGGAAGGGAGGTGGAGATACTGGGTAAAGTCCCTTTATGGTAGTAACATTAAAAGTATGGCAGCAAGAAAAAAATAAATTAGTGGGAGATAAAGGGGTATGTTTACTAAACCGTCTTAACGTGCGCCCGGCGATAGTGTGCAGGCTGCCATAAAAGGAGTGGGCGTTGCAGTCTTAAAGTAGCAAAACGGGATTATCGCGCGAAAACGCACGCTGCTGCGCACATTATCGGGCGAAGCGCCACTAAGCGCGTTAACGCGCGGTACTCTTAAATAGGCGCCCAGACATGCAAACACAGAAACAGAGGTGTAACACAATGGTTAATATGCTGACTGATAATGCAGGGGTCATGAGTTTGATCCCCCAGTGTGCCTAATGCATAAGGCTGGCTGAGGCATCAGCTTTGACATGTAAGTATTGTTTCTTGAGGCATTCTATTTGTATTTTAATTATTGCTGCCAGCAAACACACCCTCACATGCCATAACCTAAGGTGCCGCATAAGGCACCCTATAAGGCACTCCATTGGGCACATTATAAAGTGCACTGTCCACCACGGCACCCTATAAGGCGCTCCATAGGACACCTTATAAGGCACCTTATATGGACTGTAACCATAAGGTGCCTCAGAAGGAGCTTTATAGGGCGCCTTATGGTTACAGTACTCTGAGGGTGTTTCTGCTGGCAGCACTAATGTACATTAAAAATAGACAATGCTTTGGGCAGCACTATCAAATAACCCCACTGTGTGTTTGAACTCATGATTGCTGGCTCTACAGACAGTGAAGTAACCAGTGGGCTATAGCTCTAGAGATGCTAACAAGCCCCTGGCTGGCTGCAGAAGGACTGCACGGCACCACACAAACAGTTTGCTTTGATAACCAGGATAGGGTTAACCCACCCGTACCCATGATGCACTGCACATGCAAATCGGCAGTCTACGGATGATCAGAAGATGGGGTATGCACCCCCACAGCACCTCGGCCGGGTAGGGGGAACTGACCGTGTGTGTTACTGGCACAGAGTAGCTACACACCGTCACATTGTGCGGGTACTGTACTCACCCTGAGAGTGAGGTGGGGCGCCCAGCACCAGGTCCACAGCACCTTCTATGGCAAAAATAGGCCATGCTGTATGACCCCAGCAGTGCTAGTGTATGAGATAGGTAGTTCCTGCGGACACACCTTGGATACATCTGTATTGCTCAGTCAGGTTTAGCTCTTATGGACCCATAGGCAGATTATGTACCACCACCCTCTGGAGCTGAGGGTGGGAAACAGGGTCTCCCACCAACAGATCCACATTCTACCTCCCTGCAATGGTGGCAGTGGAGGGGACGACCACCAACCCCAGTACTGCTGGGGAACAGACACCCTACAGGGCAGTCAATGCAGCTCTGTACACATCCATAAAGCAATAGCAGACAGACATTAGGCCTGGAAATGCTCAGCTGCGCCCCACCACTATCTGATATTCTCCTGCAGCAAGCCTCCAGCCACTGCACCCTGCAAGGTGTTCCAGCAAGACACATACTAGCTGCCAACAGTCTGCTAGCTAGTCCATAGTGCATGTCTCTGGAGAAGATGCATGCACCCAGAACTGGGATGTCAGTATACACACTAAGCAAATAAATCAGTGATTGTGCCCCAAAAGGGAACCCAGAAATATCACATGAAACAAATACTATATAGCACTATGGGGGAACCTAGCCATGCCGTGGTCACTGCTCAGTCAGGGTGAGAGTGATCTCCCAGCAGGATATGCTGTGGCCACCCTATCTGTGCAGGTGGTGGCCGGGCACTACAATGTCCCAGCCATTGCCCAATGCCCTGTGCAGATGCATCCTGGCCAGGCCACCCTGTCCGGGCTATACCCATGGTACCTTGCTCCTTATTATGCACATTGGAAGGCCAATACTGGCAACCGTGCTGGCAGTGTGGTCTGTGGAGGGTGTTTGCAGCCACCACACACTGGATAGACAGACACACACTCCCAGACCTATGCCAGCATTGTACAACTTTAGAGGTGTTTGGCAGCCCTGTTGTAATGGGGTAGATCCGTCCCTTGCCATGCAGTCAGAGGAAACTGAGGAAAGTACATCAGATTCTGACAGCCAAGTAAAGCACATGGCTACAGGTTGCCAAGGGAGATATAAACAAACCCAGCCACTAGTGCAGCAGCAAACAATCCCCGTGCCCTGAGTGTAATAGGATTCACCTGGGTGGGGGAGGAATGAAGCTAAGCCCTAAGGCTGATAAAAAGCACTCATTAGAAAGCAGTGGGAGGTCTGGAAAGAGAATTGGAAGCAGTTCTGGAAGGAGAGCCGTTAGAAGGACTGATAGCAGAAAGGCTGAGAGTGATTTAAGCAGCCCTGAGAACCGATCAGGAGAAGCTTCAGCTGAAAAGGTACAGAGAACTCAAACCCTAAGACTACAGGAAAGCTACTCTCAGTTAAAGCCTGGTGTTGAAGGTAACTGAAGAGAAAAGTCACGCAGAAAGTCAGTTTGGGTGTGCCCAGAAGCTCCGGTGAGAGGAAGGTACAAATCTCTAGACTCTGCTGATATTGAAGAAGCACTGCCAAGTAAACTTTACAATAACAATATAATGGCAACTTAATGAGCAATGCTATCAAGGCAAACGTATGGAACTATTTGCTCAAAACTTAACCTCATGAAATGAAAACCACAGTAGGTAATTCATCCTATCAGAGTGTACCGAGGTCTCAGTCAAAAACACAGCGGTTTGTACAGGGTTATTCATAAACACCCTGACCAGTTGCTGCTGTTTACATCAATGACCTTATCTGCAGGTACACAACCAAACTTTTGTTCATAAACTTTTATAGAACAATTAAAACTGCTTGGCACAGCACATGCCACTGGTTGAACTCCAATAATCATCCTCAAAGAAACACATGTGGCCAGTACTTAGCTTTGAAAATCATGAGTTGTCTTGTAATGTAGAGATTCTATATGGACTCCCAACGCCGTGTATCTAAGGCGCCCACGCGTTTCACAAAAAGCGTTTCATCAGGGGATAGATTTCTAATTGAAAAAGAAGAAAAAAATTAAGAAAGAATAACAAAACAAAAAAATGGTTTTGTCACCGCTGTGTTTTTGACTGAGACCTCGGTACACTCTGATAGGATGAATTACCTACTGTGGTTTTCATTTCATGAGGTTAAGTTTTGCGCAAGTAAACTTTACAGGCAAACGCCAGACAGTCGTCTCTGTAAGAGGAACAGGGAGAAAACAAAGAATACCAGTTTTCTCTGGGATAGCAAAGCTCTCCGGGACTCTCTTAAAGGTAAAGAGAGTCCCGGAGTGGAGGAGTGGAATGGAGGAGTGGCCTAGTGGTTGGGGCAAGGTACTTCAGGCCAGAAGGTTGGGGGTTCAAATCCCACTAGAGGACAGCAACCTTGGGCCGGAAGGACTGGGGTTTCTAGTCCCATAGGTGCTCCTTGTGGTCTTGGGCAAGCCACTTAACCCTCCATAGCCCATGTTCCCCGTAAAATAGTTATCTCCAAGTTATAATGCCCTGTTCAATGTAATTTCTGTTTGTTCAATGTAAACCGCACTGATGCAGAATAGCATGGTATATAAGAGAATGTAAATAAATAAAGAAAATTGTTTTAAATCCCTGTGTGAATGTGTTCCCATGTATACAGTGGGGGAAGGGCTGGAAGATATGCAAGTTGAATCCATAGAGGAATGTATAACCGATGAGCCCATGGATTGTACACTGACTATAGCAGATAACGTAGAATCACTTTGCTGAGTTGGATGTATAAAGCTGTAGGAACAGCATTGAGAAGCAAAGTGAGCACTGCTGCCTTGGAAAAGAAACGTTTATTGATTCCTGTGTTAAAGGACTGTATAAGTGAAAGCTGGAAGAAAAAGGAGTTATTTTTCTTCAGTTCCTGATTTACTTTTCTTTGTACCAGAAGCATGGTTATTTTGTCCTAAGTTCTTTGTGCTTACCAAACCCCGGGACAGGGAAATAAAACCTTATTTTGACCTTACTACTTTTGGTTACTTCTATTCCTCTGCTTGGGGAACGTTTGGGACTTCATTACCCAGAGGGTGTATACTACTACGCCTGCACTACCTCCACTTCCTGGCTCAGGATAGTCACCAGCCTGACCCTCTCTGCGTGCCCTAGGACCCAGGTTAGGCACTGGTGACACTGTCCACCGCTCCAGTCCTGGGCACAGTGCAGGCATGGCTATGGTACGCAATACTGTTGGGGTCACTCCCCAGGGTGGTAAACACTGTCAGACACAAGACCTGTAGCACACTCCACAGACATCAGAAAGGTTGCCATGATGCAGCTCAATCAGAAAATTGTACTTAACTTCAGAATTGCTATCTGCCAGTGATCATAGCAAACCTTTGATAGCTGTGTACCGTAGTCCCATGTTTAGGATGGCATTGCTAAGGTATGAAAGTGCTAGTATTGGGAGATGCACACAGGGCCCAATGTCCTGCCTCTCCAGGAGGCATTGGATAATGGAGCTCGTGGATGCCGGTGTGTCTGCCCTTGTTGGCTGCTGCTTTAGGGCAGAGGTTCCCAACTCCAGTCCTGGTGTGCCAAACACTATTCGGGTTTTCATGCTGTCCCTCATGAATATGCATGAGATACATCTGCATAGCATGGGGGCGGCACATAGAAATGCAGCACAGGCATCTTTATTAGAGGCAGCATGGAACCTGAATGGTGTTTGGCCCTCCAGGACTGCATTTGGGAGACTCTGCTCTAGGTAATGTGCATGTTTATGGTGTCTGTGCTCTGTAGGGCCTTGTAAAGCGCCATTATCGCATGATAAGATACCTTATCGCGCGATAACGTTACAGAGCGCACGTTAAGACGGTTTAGTAAACATACCCAAAAGTATCAATTCAATTACAAAAAATCAGAAATTGTGTAGGATTTCAAGAGGGGGATCATTCACATATATATACAAAATGGGAAAAGAAAGGACTGATTTGGATAGGGCAATTGTTCACTAGGGCAGGTAAGTTGTACACCTTTGAACAATTAAAAGAGAAATACTCATTCGGACAAAATGTTTGGTTTGGCTACTTACAACTAGCGCACTTTGTGCAGCAAAGACTTCAAGGGGTGGATAATGATAAAGCAGGTTCCCCCTTTGAAAAATTGTTAATAAAAGAAGGTGAAACTCCAGGACTTGTCTCACAGATCTATAAGGGGTTTTGGGGGGATAGTGGACCAGAGGCTTCTCAGAGAGCATGGGAAAAACACTTAGGTGGCTATTGGGATGAGGAAAGGTGGGCAACTGTATTTGAAGAGGTAAAGATTGCGACCTGCTCTGCCTCTATACAGGAGAATTGCTATAAATTGGTATACCGTATGTATATGACACTGAAGAGGGTAGCAGATATCGATAAAACAAAAAAGCCCCTCTGTTGGAAAAGGAGTGGAAAGGTAGGAACATATTTGCATGTATGGTGGGAATGCCCTGTGATGCAGGGAATATGGAAGTGGATGACACTGGTGGTACAAAAAATGGTGAGGAGGAAAGGGGTGATAGGCCCAGAGCAAGTGTTATTGGGGGAATGGGGAATGACTGGCAGTGAGTTGGGCTATTTGTTGAAGATGATTTCTATAGAGGTCAGGATGGAAATAGCATATAAATGGAAGGACACTGGAGGACCCAAACAGGGCCAAGTGTTGAAGCGATTGGAATTTGTTTATCAAATGGCTGAATTGAATGCTCGAATGAATCAAAATATTGGGGTATTCCAACGTAGATGGCAACTATATGTCCAATGTAAAGAAAGTAAGGAGGAATAGAGGTTAATATAGCTAGATGTGACCATGATGTTGAGTGTAAGTGAGTAAAATTTGGTAAATTTAGTGGTTAATAAATGTGGTGGGCTGGTGGATCCTAATTGAGTATGATGGGGGTAAGTTTCCCTAGGTTTCTATAGGAGTTATTTGAGTAGGGCTCACGGTAGTGTGAATGTAGTAAAGATGAAGGGAGAGAGCGTTGTGGTGGGGGGGAGGGGAATAGGGGAGGGGATAAGGATAATTTAGGAAGTGATGGGATTCTGGCAATGGGCTGGGATGGGGATGAGAGGTAGTGACTCGGAATAGAGACTGAGAAAGGGTGGGATGGTGGGGGCCCATGGAGGACATGGGGAGAATGGAGTTTGGTTAGATTGTTAGTAGGAGACAACCAATAAAGACATTGGAGATAGCCTATGACAGTGCATATCACAGTAACATCAATGTTTATAGACTGTATTGTTAGCTATAATACATGGGGAGGAAGGGTAGATAAATAATAGTGTACAATATGTAAACATTGCAATAGAGTGGGGACTATGCATAGTATTATAGATAAATGTGTCACATGTTTTTACCGTAGTATGGAATGAATACTATGTGTAGCAATAATTTAGAAGCTGATGTTAGCTTGTGAGGTGAGTCACACTTCAAGATTATATCTGGCCCACTTTGTTCTTTATTGATAGTAATCATATGTAGAACTATATATATGTCTGAACTCTGTACATAGTCTTGTTTTGGTAAGTTTGCTTCAAAAAAAATTTTAAAATATAAAAAAAAAATAAAATGTGCCAATCCTGTGTCGAAAAAAGTATAACAAAAAAACAACTGCAAGAAAAGAAATAACCTTTGTTATAATGCATTCCTTTCAGAAAAACTGTATAAAAAACAGACTGGGACAAAGGAGAAACTGGGGAGTTTATTCAGCCCTGCCACGGAAGTGACAGTGTGCTGAATTGCCCCATTAACCTTTCTCTTCTGTCTATTCTCTATACAGTAGCTACCTTGTACCTGTAAGTAGAATTTGTGTGTGAAGAATTTATGCTGAGAAAAGGATATCCTGTAATAAAGATTTCATGAGTATTGCTGAGAAATTGGTCTCTGTGTACTTCCTCTGTGTAAGGCGAGATAGTGGCCCCTGCGGCCCAGTAGGCCCCTTACAGAACATAGTAACATAGTACAGTATATGATGGCAGATAAAGGCCAATATGGTCCATATAGTCTGCCCAGCAAGGCGGCAAGAGTAGGTGCACCTGCCGCTCCGTGCAGGTCACCCTCCCCATGCCTTTGTTTAGGGGTGTACCCACCGCTCTGTGTAGGTCACCCCTATTTGTTGAGATATAAGAGATAATTATGTTTATTTTTATTTTATCCTGTTGCTATAAAAGGATCCACTGTGTCTGTCCCATGCCATTTTGAATTCTGTCACTGTATTTGCCCCCATCACTTCCATCGGGAGAGCATTCCAAACATCCACCACCCTTTCAGTAACAAAGTATTTTCTGACATTGCCTTTCATAAGAACGTAAGAACATAAGATATGCCATACTGGGTCAGACCAAGGTCCATCAAGCCCAGTATTCTGTTTCCAACAGTGGCCAATCTAGGTCATACGTACCTAGCAGTTTCCCCAAGGGACACAGGTTCCACAATGCTTGTATTGGTTCAAGCATTGATATCCTGGGTCTCTTCTTAATAATGGTTTATGGACCTTTCCTCCAGGAACTTATCCAAACCTTTTTTAAACCCAGCTACACTAACAGCCTTTACTACATCCTCCGGTAACAAATTCCAGAGTTTGATTACACGTTGAGTGAAAAAATATTTTCTTTTATTAGTCTTAAATAGTTTACCCTGTAGCTTCATTGCATGTCCCCTAGTCTTTCTATATTCTGATAAGGTAAACAATCGATCTACGTTTACCCGTTCCACTCCGTTCATTAATTTATAGACTTCTATCATATCTCCCCTCAGCCGTCTCTTTTCCAGGTTAAAGAGCCCCAACCTTTTTAGCCTTTCTTCATAGGAGTAGCCTTCCATCCCCTTTACCATTTTGGTGGCTCTTCTCTGAACCTTTTCTAAAATCGCTATATCCTTTTTAAGATACGGCGACCAGAATTGCACACAATATTCAAGGTGCGGTCTCACCATGGAACGATATAGAGGCATTATAATATCTTTTGTTTTATTTTCCATTCCTTTCCTTATCATACCTAGCATTCTATTTGCTCTCTTGGCCGCCGCTGCACACTGGGTCGAGGGTTTTAACATGGTATCCACAATGACGCCTAAATCTTTTTCCTGGGTGGTGGTTCCTAATATGGAACCTTGCATCGTGTAACCATAGTTTGGGTTGTTCTTCCCTAGGTGCATAACCTTGCACTTCTCCACATTAAATTTCATCTGCCATTTTGATGCCCAGTCTTCCAATTTATCAAGATCCTCTTGCAATTTTCCACAATCCTCCTGGGTTTTAACAACTTTAAATAGTTTTGTGTCATCTGCAAAATTGATAACCTCACTCATTATTCCACTTTCCAGGTCATTTATGAATATGTCAAAAAACAGCGGACCCAGCACAGATCCCTGGGCTACACCACTATTCACCTTTCTCCATTGGGAAAATTGGCCATTTAGCCCTTCCCTCTGCTTTCTATCTTTTAACCAGTTCCTGATCCACAATAGTACACTGCCTCCTATCCCATGACTCTTTAGTTTTGCCAAAAGTCTCTCATGAGGGACCTTGTCAAAGGCTTTCTGAAAGTCCAGATACACAATATCAACCGACTCACCTTTGTCCACCTGTTTATTCACTCCTTCAAAAAAACATAACAGATTAGTAAGACAAGATCTTCCTTGTCTAAAGCCATGTTGGCTGTCTCCCATTAGGTCGTGACTATCTACATGCTGAGTAATTTTATTCTTTATGATGGTTTCTACCATTTTTCCCGGTACTGATGTCAGGCTCACCGGTCTGTAGTTTCCCGGATCACCCCTCGAACCCTTTTTAAAAATTGGTGTTACATTGGCGATCCTCCAATCCTCAGGTATTAGAGATGATTTTAATGATAGTTCACAGATTACTGATAGCAGGTCTGCAATCTCAAATTTCAGTTCTTTCAACACCCTTGGATGTATACCATCCGGCCCAGGTGATTTGCTACTCTTCAGTTTATCTAATAGTTGTAAGACATCTTCCCGATGTATCGATATTTCCTTCAATTCTTCCACACCTTTAAATACCACTTCAGTCATGGGTAACATCCCTATATCTTCCTCAGTAAAGACCGAAGCAAAGAATTCATTCAGTCTCTCTCCGCTATCGCCTTGTCGCCTCTTAGTGCTCCTTTAACCCCTTTATCATCTAATGGACCAACTGACTCTCTCACAGGTTTTTTGCTACGAATGTACTTGAAAAGGTCTTTATTTCGCGTTTTTGCTTCCGCAGCAAGCTTCTTCTCAAATTCTCTCTTTGCCTGCCTTATCAATGCCTTGCATTTGACTTGCCAGTGCTTGTGCTGTTTCCAGGTTTCATCGTTTGGCTCTTTTTTCCATTTCCTGAAAGATGCTTTTTTGGCAACAACAGCCTCTCTGACCTCACCTTTAAACCATGCTGGCAGTTTTTTGGACTTCCTTCCACTTTTCTTAAAGCGTGGAATACAGCTGGT
Organism: Ichthyophis bannanicus; assembly: GCA_033557465.1. NCBI lineage: Eukaryota > Metazoa > Chordata > Amphibia > Gymnophiona > Ichthyophiidae > Ichthyophis > Ichthyophis bannanicus. The sequence continues at coordinate 32,142,890 of CM066040.1, forward strand.
CTGGGCTTCCAAGATAGTATTTTTCAACAACACCCAAGCTTGATGTACGTCTTTAACCTTTGCAACTGTTCCTTTTAGTTTTTTCTTAACTGTTTTCCTCATTTTATCATAGTCTCCCTTTCGAAAGTTAAAGGGTAGTACTGTGGATTTCCTTACTATCCCTCCTCCACTAATTAAATCAAAGGTGATCATGCTATGATCACTATTGCCAAGTGGCCCCAACACCCTTATCTCTTGCACTACATCTGGTGTTCCACTAAGGACTAGGTCTAATATTGCTTCCCCTCTGGTCGGTTCATGAACCAGCTGCTCCAAGAAGCAGTCATTTATTTCATCTAGGAACTTTATCTCCTTAGCATGTCCTGTTGTGACACTGACCCAGTCGATGCTGGGGTAATTGAAATCACCCATTATTATTACTGCACTGTAACTTTTGCTAGCTTCCTTGATTTCTTTGAGCATTTCATCATCCGTTTGTTCATTCTGGCCAGGCAGACGATAGTACACCCCCACTGCCATCGCCTTCCCCTTTTTACATGGAATTTCAATCCATAGAGATTCTACAGCAAATTTTGTTTCTTGCAAAACTTTAATCCTTTCTGACTCAATGCCCTCTCTAACATAGAGCGCAACCCCTCCACCAATTTGATCAGCTCTATCATTACGATATAGTTTGTACCCAGGTATCACAGTGTCCCACTGGTTGTCCTCCTTCCACCATGTCTCTGATATTCCAATCATATCTAACCTCTCGTTTAGTGCTATATATTCTAACTCTCCCATCTTGTTTTGTAGACTTCTAGCATTTGCATACAAGCATTTTAGAGACTGTATTTTATTCATATTAATTTGGCTATTGGTAGACATGGGTAATTTGGGATCTTTAAGCTCTGTCTGCTCCATACTCGAGGGCATTTGGGCTACTTTACTCTTTTTTGGAACCTCTCTGCTTTTTGTAGTATCCTTCAAGGATACATTCTTCCGAACCATGCGCTCTTGGGCGACTGTCGGCTTTCCCCTATTATCTAGTTTAAAAGCTGCTCTATCTCCTTTTTAAAGGTTAATGCCAGCAGCCTGGTTCCATCTCGGTTAAGGTGAAGCCCATCCCTTTGGAAGAGCCCCTCCTTTCCCCAGAATGTTCCCCAGTTCCTAACAAATCCTAACAAATCACATGTACCGTGGATACCATGTGACCCAGGAGCCGCATTTTACCCCCTTTCAGCTTCATGTTATGCCCTCTAGTTTTATAACTTCTCCATCTTTGGAAGAGGGTTATTTGTTCATTAATACTCTTTAAGTATTTAAAGGTCTGAATCATATCTCCCCTGTCCCTCCTCTAGAGTGTACATATTTAGGTCTTCAAGTCTCTTCTAATAGTTTAAGGTATAACATAGAACATCGAACACTATATTTAACACAGAGAAGGATTTCCTAGAATAATTAACAGTTTAAAGTTTAACAATGAAAATTATTTATAACATAGAACAATAACTATATACAGGTAGAGGGTTACCTACATTGTAGAGAGACTGTGATCACAATGAGGGTTAATACATTAATGTTAAGGGGTGCCTAGGTAAGAGGGGATTATGTTATACAATCAAAATGTTCCTTGAAAAGGTGTGTTTTAAGTAGTTTCCGGAAGTTTGAGAAGTCATGGGTGTCTCCGATTTGTGGTGAAAGGGTATTCCATAGGCGTTTGGCATGTAGGAAGACTGTCCTAGAGGAAGTCGATTGGTTACACTTGAATAGTTACTGAGGCAGGTTTAGGAGGTTTGATGTGTTCCTTCTCCTTAGGCAATTTTCCGGGGTTCTTGATATGACTGAGTGTAAATAATTAGAGGATAGTTGGTGGATAACTTTGAATGTTATCATGAGTGTTTTATAGTTGATGTTTTATAGTTGATGTGACTAAGGAGAGATACCACTGCAACTCTTTTAGTATAGGTGTGATGTGGCTAGTTTGAGGCAAGCGTGTCAGAATACGTGCAGCTGTATGTTGAGCAAGCTGAAGTGGGTATAGGGAGCTCTTTGAAAGGCCTTGCAGGATGGCATGGCAGAAGTCAAAGTGCAGTAGCATCATTGTCTGGTAGACTATGCAGAAACTGTGGGGCTCAAGGAGAGGTCGTAAGTGGTGGAGCGATTGCAGCTTGCTGTAAATGCATTGTGTTACTTTGTTTATATGTGGCTGGAGTGTGAGATGCTGGTCAATTGTAACTCTTACATATCTTGCCACGGATTTGACCTCTAGGTTAGCTTTTTTTTTTTACTTTTAGCACCTTTAGGGGGAGAAATGATCAATTTCTAGTGAGGAATATGACCTCCGTTTTCTTGAAGTTTATGTTCAGTTTATAGTCTGTTAGCCAGTGGTCTATTGCATTGAAGCTGCTTGTAATGGTAGAGTAGTCTTCGCTTGTGATGTTAAAAGGAGCGTAAATCATAATGTCATCTGCATACAAGTGATAGTAGATGTTGAAGGTGTTTATGATGTTACAGACTGGCTGTATATAGATGTTAAAAACTAATGCAGAGAGGGCTGAGCCCTGGAGGACTTGTGACTGTGAGAAAGGGATGGAGGTTTTTTGGCCAACTTGTACATATTGCGTGTGGTTTGTGAGATAGGAGCAAAGCCATTCAAGGGCAGTGCCATGTATTCCAATGCTGAAGAGTCACTGCATGAGGAGATCATGACATATAGGGGTATGTTTACTAAACTGTGGTAATGTGATTCGGGCTAGGATCCGCGGTGGAAGCAAAAATCCCAAATAAGGACATGGGCGGTACATCATTACCAATAACGCGCGTTACAAGACGCCATAAATTAATGAGCGTTACAAAGTGCCGTGTAAAGCGCCACGCAAGGCGCCCTGTACGGCACCCATAAGGCATTCGATAAGGTGTCTTAGCAAGGTGTCCAGAGCTGTAGCACAATGGTTAGTACACTGACTAATGGTGCAGGTTTAATGAATTCAATCCCCCTGTGGCTCTAATGAGTAAAGCTGGCTGAAACATTACCCTTTACTCTAAATCAGTGCTGTCTGAGGCAGTTTGTTTTGTAATTTTAATTAGTGCTGCAAGCAAACACACCCTCACAGGGCCATAACCTAAGGTGCCGCATAAGGCGCCCTATAAGGCACTCCAGTGGGCACATTATAAAGTGCACTGTCCGACAAGGCACCCTATAATGTCCCCTATGGGGCACCCTATAGGGCACTTTACAGGGTGCCTCATAGGGCACTTTATAGGGCGCCTGATGAGGCACCATAAGGAGACAGCACTGTGAGGGTGTTTTTGCTGGCAGCACCAATTAAAATCAAAAAAAGAAAATGCCTCAGACAGCCCTACCAAATACCCCACTGTAGGATCAAACCCATAATGTCTGGCTCTACAGGCAGTGAAGTTACCAGTGGGCTACAACTCTATAGCTGCTACTACATGCCTGGCTGGCTACAGAGGGAATGCAGGTCACCACACAAACCGTCTGCTGTGGTTACCAAGATAGGGTTTACCCACCCATACCCATGATGCACTGCACATGCAGATCAGCAGTCTACAGATAATCACAAGATGTGGAATGCACCCCCCCCCCCAGCACCTCGGCCTGGTAGGGGGTACCAACCGTGTGTGTTAGTGGCACAGAGTAGCTAGAGACCATCACAGTGTGCAGGTTCTGTGCTCACCCTGAGGGTGAGGTGGGGTGCCCAGCAACATTTCCGCAGCACCAGGCTTTGCTGAGATAGGCTATGCTGCAGGTCCCCATCAGTGCCAGTGTGTGATAGGTAGTCCTTGCAGACACACCTAGAATATGCCTGCGTCCATCTGTATTTCACATCTAGCCCTTATGGACTATGATGCACCCAGATTAGTGCATACCCTGTGTGGGTGCCATGGTCACATGATTTAGGTGACAGGGGTGTTTGGACTCACAGACAGCTTACATACAGCCCCCCCAACCCACCCTCTGTGGCTCAGGATTGGGGACAGGATCTCTCACCAACAGATCCACATTCTACCCCCCTGCAATGGTGACAGTAGAGGGGATTATCCACCCCAGTCCTGCTGGGGAATAGACACCCTACAGGGCAGTCAATGCAGATCTGTATGCATCCATAAATAAGGCAATGGCAGACAGACAGTAGGCCTGGAAATGCACAGCTGCCCCCCACCACCATCTGACATTCTCCAGCAGCAAGCACAGTGAGTCACCAGCCGCTGCACCCTGCAAGGTGCTCCAGCCACACACATACTAACTGCAGACAGTCTGCTAGCTAGTCCATAGTGCATGTTCCTGGAGGAGATGTGAGCACACCCACCAAGCAGATAAGTCAGTGATTGGACCCCAGAAAACAGAACCCATATATATATCACTTAGGAGAGACACTGTATGGCACTATGGGGGTACCCAGCCATGCCGTGGTCACTGCACAGTCAGGGTGAGAGTGACCTCCCAGCAGGACATGCTGTGGCCACCCTGTCTGTGCAGGAGGTGTCCGGGCACGACAATGTCTCAGCCATTGCCCTATGCTCTGTACAGATGAATCCAGGCCAGGCCACCCTATCCAGGCTATTCCCACGGTACCTTGCTCCTCATTATGCACATTGGCAGGCCAATACTGGCAACAGTGCTAGCAGTGTGGGCTGTGGAGGGTGTTTGCAGCCACCACACACTGGATAGACAGACACATACTCCCCACACCTATGCCAGCATTGTGCAACTATAGAGGTGTTTGGCAGCCCTAGCCACCGCACCAGTCCTGGGCACAGTGCAGGCATGGCTATGGTATGCAATACTGTTGGGGTCACTCCCCAGGGTGGTAAACACTGTCAGACACAATACCTGTAGCACACTCCACAGACATCAGATAGGTTGCTATGATGCAGCTCACTCAGACATTTGTACTTAACTTTGGGATTGCTATCTGCCAGTAATCATAGCAACCTTTTGATAGCTGTGTACCATAATCCCAGGTTTAGGGTGGCATTCCTAAGATATGCAAATGCTAGTATTGGGAGATGCACGCAGGGCCCAACATCCTGCCTCTCCTGGAGGCTTTGGTTAATGGGGCCTGTGGGTGCGGGTGTTTCTGCCCCTGTTAGTCGCTGCTCTAGGGCAGGGGTTTCCAACTCCAGTCCTGGTGGGCCACACACTGTTCGGGTTTTCATGCTATCCCTAATGAATATGCATGGCAGATATCTGCATACCATGGGGACGGCACATAGAAATGCAGCACAGGCATCTTTATTAGCGACAGCATGGAACCTGAATGGTGTTTGACCCTCCAGGACTGCATTTGGGAGACTCTGCTGTAGGTAATGCACATGTTTATGGTGTCTGTGCTTTGTAGGGTAAAATGTGGGTGTCCCAGGCATGTTTCTGTTATCTGCAATAAAGGTTCTGTCTGTATTAGCACGGTTTACTACTGGGTAAAATATGGGGACAGGGTTAGCAGGAGCCACAGCTGGGACTTGAACCTCTGACCCTCTGCTCCTGAGCACACTGGCTGTGCGTACTGCACCACTATGTTGCCACAGGGATTTTTTGTTCCCTGAAGATACCATGACTGTTTGTCAGACGGAGCCTGTCTGTTGCAGTGCACAGCACCCACCTAAACGGGGCTTGGCCATGGTCTGCTGCGGCCAAATGCCACTGCCCCCTCCGCCACCAGCACCCCTCTGCCACCATGCTGCCATGTCCTTATACTGGAGACAGCATGAGACGTGAATGATTTTTGGTCCTCCGGGACTGCATTTTGGAAACTCTGCTCTAGGTAATGCACATGTTTATGGTGTCTGTACTCTGTAGGGTAAAATGTGGGTGTCCCAGGCATGTTTCTGTTATCTGCAATAAAGGTTCTGCCTGTATTAGCACGGTTTACTACTGGGTAAAATATGGGGACAGGGTTGGCAGGAGCCACAGCTGGGACTTGAACCTGTGACCCTCTGCTCCTGAGCACACTGGCTGTGCGTACTGCCCCACCGACAGTTCATTCCCTGGAGATACATGACTGTCAGACGGAGCCTGTCTGTTGCAGTGCACGGCACCCACCTAAACAGGGCTTGGCCATGGTCTGCTGCGGCCATATGCCACTGCCCCCTCTGCCACAGGCATCCCTCCGCCACCATGCTGCCATGCCCTTCTGCTGGTGGTGCACAGTCTCAGGCCATCCAGTGTGCAGGTAGGCTTCTGCCTATGGTGCGGGTTCTGGGGTAGGTGTGCCTGCATAGATGTCCACGCTTCCCCCCAGCACCGCCTGACACTGTTCTGTGCCCTTGGGGGTAGCTGCTGGGTACTATCCCCTGTGACACTGTGGGAAACACAGTTGCGCCCATGTTGGGCCTTCATCAGTTGCTGTCTGGCTGCGCTGCTGTTTCAGCATTCATATGGGCCACCTTGGCATCACCCTAGTCCGCACTGTGGCCCAGCTGCACCACAGCATGTGCCGCCTGCGGCCCTCTGTATCCCCTTTTCCGGCATCTGCCCAGTTGCCCATTCCGACATGCCCACCCTGCTGTTGCGGGACATGTGCACGCCATAGGACACCTGTTCAATAACAAGGGAAAGCCCTGATCAGCGCTATTTCTCTGTGGGCTCATTCACCTTGTATGGGAACGGAGCATGGACCCTTCCACGATTAATATACTTTTTTTGGGGCTTTCTCAGGGGGGGGGTGATGTTTCCCATTAGTATCTCTATTGGCCAGCTTGGTTATGTTTTTTTTGTCCAGTTTGTTGAGGTCATTTTCATGGTTTATGTGCCCTTTTGTTCTGTGCACATGTATCACACTTATAACTTTTTGTAGGTTTCCCTGCCTATCCTGTACATTGCTCACACTTAAATGGTTTCTCTCCCCTGAAATGTGCCTCTAACGGCAGGTTTTCAATCGCGTTAGGATTCAGCTCTTCAGATCAGTGCGTTAGTGTGAATGGAGCCTCTCCCTGCCCACACTCCGCCCATTGACCCCCTTCTCTCCGCCCTCTCTCCACCTTCTGCGGTGTTTTGCCGCGCCGCGGAACGTCTACAATCGTTAACTACCGTTCACGCGTGTTATGAGACGTTAATGATCGTTAACGTCTCATAATGCGCATTACTGTTACTTAACGATCGTTAACATTACATAACGCGCCTTATGTAACGTTACCGCAGTTTAGTAAACATACCCCTTAGTGTCAAATGCTGAGGCAATGTCCAAAAAGACGAGGATGAAAACTTCTTGAGTGTTTTCCTTGCCCTTGATGAGTTTATTGAATAGGGATATTAGTAAGTTTCCACTCCAAGGTGATAGCGGAAGCCATGTTGCTGGTAGTCCAGGAGGCATTTATGTCGATGTGGTTGTGTAGTTGGAGGAGGACTATATTTTAAATTATTTTTGCAATGAATGATAAGCTGAAGGTAAGTCTGAAGAAGCTAGGGATATTAGGGTCCAGTTTAGGGTTTTTTAGTATTTGGCACATGAAAGCTGTTGTCAGGTATTTTGGGAAGTATCACTGTGTAAAGGAGGTCGAGATTAATTTGAGAAGGATTGCAGCAAGCTCTGCTTTCGTGATCTCAAACCATGTGGTGGGGCATGGATCACTGTGGAATTAATGCTCTGGATTATGTTCTCCAACTGATCTGAAGAAGTCGGGCTGAAGGAATGGAGTAGTGCGCTATCACAGTGCAGGTCTGTGGGCTTGCTAGGGGTTGGAGGAGAGGGTGGGATGTGTGATGGTATTGGCAATTTTGATTGAAAGAATTCGGCAAAATCTTGTGGTTCAATGGTGTTCTTCTAGGGAGCTTGGCTGTTGTCTCTTGTTAGTTTGACTATCTCATACAGCTCCCTGAGTTTGTTTATTGCTTTCATTATTGATTTGCTGTGATGATCCCTTTTGGCTTTGTTTGTCTCGGAGCGATATGTTTGAAGGGTGAGTAGGTATAGACTCTTTTCTTGATCGCTGAATGTGATTCTCCATCTACATTATAGTTTCTGTAGTTTCCCCCCTTAATTCTTTGAGACTTGGTGTATACCAGGGACTGTGGATGCGGTGTTAGGGCTTAGCATTATTAATGGGAGGAGCTGAGACAAAATCTTCTATTGTATTTATCCATTTGATTGTTGGGAGGTCGAGGTCTATTGGTTCATCTTCAAGAGAGGGGAGAATATTTTTAATGAAGGCTTGTTTGTCAAAGGCCTTGAAGCGGTGTTGGTGGATGTTGTGGTTGGCATTTGTTTTTGGACACGAATACTGTGGGAGGTGGGAGGTGATGTTTCTGTGATCAGACCAAGGGATATTAATGAGCAGAGGGTTAGAGATTGCATAGGTATTGAGGAGTTGGCTTTGGACGAAAATAAGATCCAGTGTTACTTTTGATGTGGGTTGGTGTTTGGATCAGATGGGAGAATTGGAGATGTTCCATGGCTTCTAGAAAGAATGTGGATTGGCTGAGAGGGATGGACATAAGGTTCAGGTCACCCATTATTTTGAGGTAGTTAGATGAGTGGACAAAAGAACTTGTGAATTCTAGGATGGTAGCCAACTTGTCAGACTTAGCTGTAGGGGTGAAGTAGACAAGACAACATGACGTCTGTTTATTTGAGACTAAGAGAAGGTCCAGACTTGCAGTGGTAATAGATTCTGAAAGCTTAAAGAGCTGGTTGCTTCTTGCTAGAATGCAGACGCCACCACCTCTACAGCCAGAATGAGAGCAATTAAAAAGTCATATCCTGGTGGTTTGAGCTGGTTGATTAGAATAATATCTGAGTCAGTAAACCAGGATTCTGTTATGCAAAGAATGTCCAGGTTATTGTAAAGGATGTAGTACTTGAGAAGCTGAGTCTTGTTTCTTGCAGAGCGTGTGTTTATTAAAGAGCATTTTCAGAAGGCTGTGGGTATTGATGGTTGTATGGTGTGCTTCAGATTGAATTGATCATGTAGTGAGATAGGAAGCAGTCTGGAGTGGTTCCTTTACTGGAGTTTTTGAGGGATGCATTTATTGCAACTTGGGTTGTGGCTGTGTATAACTGGTATAGTGCTGTAGCTTGAGGAGAAGCATAGTCCATTATTTAGAAGTATAGCTAGTATAAGCAAGCAGATGAGGAGGAGGATTTTCTGAGGGCAGGGCATTGTACTGCTGAACTAGATAGATACTTGGAGGTTAACTCACTCGCCTCTGTGCAGGAAGAGTTAGTTCCAGGCTATGGTTATGTGCAGCTCAATGATTATGCTTAATTGTGGCCCTGTGGGCCGCCATGTGTTGCTGGATTCATTAGTAGCAGTTGGTGCAGAATGATCAAAGGGCCGCTGTTGTGTGACTAGGAGGTCTGAATAGGAATGAAGAAGATGTGGAGGATGATCCTCTTGTAGGGAGTGTGGTCTGTCTGGATTCTTTGATGGCTTTCAGTTGTTACCTAAGGGTCCATGCCTAAGGGCCGAGTCAAAGGGCTCTCTGGCGAGGCCCTCAGGCATGGGCCCGCCAGGCGTGGGTGCACCAGAGCACTGAAGATTTTAAATCCAGCAGCTGCTGCTGGTCTTCAGGCCCTGATTGGCCTCTGCTGCAAGGAGATGGGGTATTCCTCCATCCCACTCCCCTGTGACCGACAGCCGATCGGGGCTTAGTGGCAGAAATGAGATCAGCATGCCAGAGCACTGAATATTTTAAATCCAGCGGCTGCTGTTGGTCTTCAGGCCCTGATTGGCCTCTGCTGCAGTAAGGTGGGGTATTCTTCTGTCCCACTCCCCTGTGGCCGACAGCTGGGGGTTTGGTGGCAGGAATGGGGTCAGCGCACCGGAGCGCTGAAGATTTTAAATCCGGAGGTGGCTGCTGGTCTTCAGGCCCTAATTGGCCTCTGCTGAAGGGGGTGGGGTATTCCTCCGTCCTGCTCCCCTGTGGCTGACGGCCAATCAGGGCTTGGTGGCGGGATACCTCTCTATTCAGCACACTACGTATAGTGACACCTAAGAACTGAACCATTTAGTTTGCTGTTGGTTGCTTGTGTATTGCCAACCAGTGATGGAGAAGCCTAGTGCTATCTGTCACCATGGGACAGTGGCACCCTATCGTTAAACTGTAAAATCCATCTTTTGACATCTGTTGATAGTGATTTTTAATGGTTAGACAAAATGAAACCAAGGGGTATGTTTACTAAAGTGCGGTAAACTTGAATAACGCGCGTTGTATGACGTTAACGATCGTAAGTGCAGTATAACGCGCGTAATCATGTGCCAACGACCGTTAACGTCATACTACGCGCATTAACCGCACGTAACGATCGTAAAGCCCCGCGGCGCGTTAAAACAGCGCAGAAGGTAGAGAGTGGGCGGAGAGAAGGGGTCAATGGGCAGAGAGTGGGCGGGGAGAGGCTCCCCTCTCACTAACGCGCTGAATTTCTGAGCTCAATTCCAACGCGAATGAAAACCTGCCATTAAAGGTATATTACAGGGAAGAGAAACCATTTCCGTCAGCAATGTACAGCAAAACCGGGGAAACCTACAAAACGTGAGCAGTGTGATACATGTGCACAGAACAAAAGTTCACATAAAACTTTAAAAATGACCACAAGAAATATTGTAGAAAGTATAATCCTGCTGGGCAACAGTGATAGCAATGGGCAACAATGAAAAACACTCCCAGGAAAGCTCCAAAAAATATTTCTGAGGTTGGGAAGTGTCTACGCTCCGTAGACCCTTTCAAAAAGCATTTCATTTTATTGGAGCTTTCCTGGGAGTGTTTTTCATTGTTGCCCAATGATATCATTGTTGCCCAGCTCGGTTATGGGTGTTTGCCCCTTTTTTCGAGGTCTGTTTGAGGTTTATTTGCTCTTTTGTCTCCTAACAAGGTAAATGAGCCCACAGTAAAATTGTGCAGAGCAGGGTTTCTGACTCGTCAGGCCAGTTTTCCTATCTCCAGGGACTGCACTGTCTCTGTGGCCACAGTGTGGTGCAACGGACACAGCCAGTGCCTATAAGACCAGAGGGTCACAGGTTCAAATCCCAGTTGGGGCTCCTGCCACCCCAGTCCCCATAGTTTTACCCACCACTAAACAGTGATAGTAAAGACACTCCTTTATTGCAGAGAACATACGCATGGTTACTACGCCTATATTTTACCACACCAAACAAAGACACCAGAAACAGGCACATTACCTAAAGCAGAGTCCCGCAAATGCAGTCCTGGAGGGCCCCACACCATTCCGGTTCCATGCTGCCTCTAATAAAGATGCCTGTGCTGCATAGCTTTGCACCACCCCCATGGTATGCAGATGTAGCTCATGCATATTTATGAGGGACAGCATGAAAACCCGAACAGTGTTTGGAACACCAGGACTGGAGTTGGGGAACTCTGCCGTAAAGCAGCAGCCAACAGGGCCACACACACACCCACAGGCCCCATTGGCCAATGCCTCCTGGAGAGGCAAGACATTGGGCCCTGCCTGTATCTCCCAATACGAGCAGTTGCATACCTTAGCAATGCCACCCTACACCTGGGTATATGGTACACAGCTATCAAACGTTTCCTATGATAACTGGCAGATATCAATTCCTACGTTAAGCACATTTTGCTCATTGAGCTCCACCATAACAATCATTCTGATGTCTGCGGTGTGTGCTGCAGGTCTGGTCTCTGACAGTGTTCACCACCCTGGGGAGTGACCCCCCAACAGTCTTGTGTACCATATCCATGCCTGTACTATGCCCAGGACTGGTGTGGTGGGTATGGCTGCTGACCACCTCTATAGTAGCACAATGCTGGCATAGGTGTGGGGATGGCTGTCTGTCTATCCAGTGTGTGGTGGCTGCAAACACCTTCCACAGCCCACACTGCCAGCAATGTTGCCAGTATTGGGCTGCCAATGTGCATAATGAGGAGCAAGGTACCATGGGTATAGGCCGGACAGGGTGGCCTGGCCAGAGTGCATCTGCACAGGGCATAGGGCAGTGACAGGCACATTGTAGTGCCCGGCCACCACCTACACAGACAGGGCGACCTCAGTATATCCTGCTGAGAGATCACTCTCACCCTGACTGTGCAGTGACCACAGCATGGCTAGGCACTCCCATAGTGCTATCTAGTATTTCTCTCATGTGATAGATATGGGTTTCCTTTTGGGGCCCAGTCACTGATGTATCTGCTTGCTGTGTATGCTGACATCCTAGTTCTGGGTGCAGGCATCTCCACTAGGTACTAGCAGACTGTTTGCAGCTGGTATGTGTTGTGATGGAGTGGCTTGCAGGGTGCAGTGGCTGATGGCTTGCACCAGGGGAATATCAGATAGTGGTGGGGTGCAGTATACCATATCCAGGCCTAATGTCTGTCTGCTATTGTGTTATGGATGTGTACAGAGCTGCATTGACTGCCCTGTGGGGTGTCTGTTCCTCAGCAGGACTGGGGTTGATGTTCCCCTCTACTGCCACCTTTGCAGGGAGGTAGACTGTGGATCTTTTGATAGGAGACCCTGTTTGCCACCCTCAGCCCTGGGGGAGGGGGTTGGTGGTGCATGGGGGGCTACACCTGACTGAAACAGACAGAGATGTCCAAGGTGTTCCTGCAGAAACTGCCTATCTCACACATTAACACTGCTTTGGACCTGCGCCATGGCCTCTTTCAGCCATGGACGGTGCTGTGGACCTAGTGCTGGGCGCCTCACTGCACCCTCAGGGTGAGCACAGTACCCGCACAATGTGACAGTGTGTAGCTACTCTGTGCCAGTACAACACATGGTCAGTACCCCCTACCAGGCCGAGGTACTGTGGGGGTGCACCTGATCACTTCCCCCCTACCAGGCTGAGGTGCTGTGGGAGTACATTCCCCATGGTGTGTATCTGTGGATGGCTTATTTGCATGTGCAGTGCATCATGGGTGTGACTGGCACAATCCAACCCTGGGTAAATCCAGCACCTGCTCACAGGCTCAGATACACCATAGGCCATCACACGTACATCTGTTAGCATAATGCATAGGTGCAGGACACCCTAAAGAGTCTGTAATATTAGGTGCCCACGCTGGTAAAAACACACGTACCCACGCACGATTGTACGCACGCACCAATGCACGTAGCTACACACGTACCAACACACGTACCAACGCACGTGGCTAGGCACACTGCGAGGGTGTGTTTCTGGCACCACTACTCAACGTAAAGAAAAACATGCCTCCTCATTCCCTATGTAATGTACAGGGTGATGCCTGGGCCAGCCTTCTGTGTTAGGCACACTGGGGACTCAAACCCATGCTGCCTGTAACAGCGGTCAGTACACTAACAATTGTGCTACAGCTCTGTTTCAGTGCTTTGTGTCTGTACGCCTTCATACGATTAACGCGCAGTAACGCGCCACGGCGCCCTGTAACGCGTGTTAGTTTTTGGAACACGCGTTAGTGGTTAGGATGTCCCGCCCATGTCCATTTTTGGCTTTCCTTTCACTAACGCGGCTCCTAACGCGATTTGCACTAACGCAGTTTAGTAAACATACCCCCAAGTGTGCTAATTTACTATTCTTTTCAAACCAACAAAAAAAAATGTTTGGTTACTGCTTCATTCATACTGCCTCTCCCTTCTCTTCTCCAAGACAGAGATACACATATATACACAGAAGTCCATGAGCCATGTTCCATATGATTTTCCTACTTATCATTGAGCAATATGATCTATACAAATAGAAGATCTCACATATCTAAACTCACTTTGTGAGCCCTAAATTCAGCATATGGCTCGGACCTTGGTATGTGATCCTTAGAAGAATGAGCAAAGCGCAGTTCAAGCCAGACCTGTCTCCATGCTTCACAGCAATTCGTAACTGCCTCTGCTATTTCACACTGTCTGCAGTCTCTCCTCTTTTTGCTGCATCAGCAAAAACTGACAGATTGGTGGAAGAATGACAGAGAAAGTCCGGTGAAGACAGAAAGAGGCAAAGAGATCGGTGGGGCTGAAGGGAGAAGGTCCGAGAAGAGTGGTGGGGAGGAACTGGAGGTCCCTGAACTTTTTGAAGGTTAGCAAGGGGTGCACACAAGCAAAACGGTTCTGAACATGGCCTAATGTTTGGTAGCTAAGATTTAATGCTAAAAAATAGAGGATCATACATTTGGGCTGCAAAACCCCAAGGGATTGATAAACTAAAGCAGGCGAAGAACTGTGCATGAAAGACCAGCATCCTGACAGTAATCGTATCTGATGACGTGTCCAAACAGATTATAAGGCAAACAACAAAAGCCAGAATGATGCTTAGGTGTATAAGGAGAGGAATGACGAGCAGGAAAAAGGATGCAATACTGCCTCTGTTTAAGCCTCTAGTGAGACCTCAGTTGAAGAACTGTCTGCAGTTTTGGAGACCACAGTTTCAAAAAGATGTAAACTGGATGGAATTGGTCCAGGGAGTGGCTACTAAGATGGTTAATGGACTTTTCCATAAGGCATATGAGGGCAGGTTTAAAGATTTAAATATGCATACCTTGGAGAAAAGACGAGACAGGGAAGATATGATAGAGACATTTAAAAATCTCCAAGGCATAAATACACAGGAAGTGTGTCTCTTTCAGAGGAAAGGAGGATTTGAAACTAGCTATCATACAAGGGTAAAATGTGTAGCTACCTCAGAGATATAAAAATATTTTGAGGTTTTCCTTTATGGCAAGTTTCTTTTCAATTTTTCTTTCTGACTGCCTTATCAGTGCTTTGCATCTAACTTGTCAGTGTTTATACTTTTGCATATTTTCTTCATTTGAATCTGATTTTTCCTTTTTGAAAGATGTTATTTCAGCTATAATAACCTCTTTCATCTTGCCATTTAACCTTGGTGAGAATCATTTGATCTTCCTTGTGGAATACATCTGGTCTAGGCTTCTAAGATGGTATTTTTATATTCAATATGTTTATTAAGAGATTTAAATTAATTTAATCATAAACAAAACAAGAAATACATCGAGATTGTATCACAGAAAACAAATAATCTAACAAATAAGAAAGAAAAAAATTGCTGTATTAGTCCACATCATGATGAGTAAGAGTCCCACATATGATAATATCAAATAATAAACAAGAAATCAAGAAGTAAAGAATTTACCTCCACAAATTGCGGGATACACCAAAAATAGGAGCAAAACACAATCCTATTTCCTTTTCCTTTCAAGTAGAAAAGTTTCCAAATGAGTAACATCAGAGAAAACATATGTACATCCTTGAAAGGTAATAATAAATTTACATGGAAATCTAAGAAAAAACGTAGCACCTAACTCTAGCACCCTAGGTTTTAAAGCCAAAAAGCCTTTCCTGCGGGCCTGAGTAGGCTTAGAAACATCTGGAAATACATGTAATTTATAACCGCAAAAAGGCTTATATTTATTTTTAAAATAAGCCTTCAGGACCTTTCTTTTATCTAAATTAGAGAAAAAAGAGACCAACAATGTGGCCCTTTTAGCAATCAAATCAGTTGAATCTTCTAAGACATGAGTTAAATCTTTAACCACATCTATAGATGATACATCTACCCCATCAACTGCCTTATCTGACTGACGCTTCCCTCCAGGAAGGTAATAGAAAGACTAAATAGCAATCTTATCAGGAAACAACAAGACTTCACTGAAATATTTTTCTAACAAAATCTGAGGAGAAATCAAAGATGTTTTAGGAAAATTTAAAAAAACAAAACTTCAATGCCCTAGCACCATTCTCCAATGACTCTAGTTTATAGCAGGTGGATAATGAATCCTTAATAAATGCAGAACTAGTCTGCTGTAAGTTAATTACCTGTTTATTCAGAATAGAAACAGTGCTAGCATTATCAATTAATTGCCTATCTACCTCAGCAAATTTGTGGTGAGCCTCTTGTGTAAAAGTACATAAAGGGGCTTGTTTACAAAGCCACGGTAGCGGTTTCCGATCGTTATCGGAGCTGCGGCCCCATTGATTTCAATGATTTCAATGAGGCCGTGGCTCCAATAACGATTGGAAACCGCTACCGTGGCTTTGTAAACAAGCCCCAAAGACTCAAACAAAGTACAGTAGATACTTTAGTATCAATAGAAGCAATGGCAGACCACAGATCTTTCAAAGTAACATCATCAGGTGGAGGATTCAACTTACTTGTAGTATTAGTTAAGACAGTGACAGGTTTAGGCAATGGTCCCGGGGAATAGGAAATTAAATCACACTTATTAACAACACTACTATCCAAAGTAGAAGAAAGCTGAGGGACAGGAAGAGGAGGAGGAGTGCGCTCCACGGAGCTGAGCGACGCCCCTTTAGTGAGGGAGCAAATCTCAGGTAAGGTCAAGAAATGCTTATCAAGAGGACCAACAATCTTACCACCCCCCCCCCCCCCCCATACCAGAAAAACCTGCGTCACCTGCTGGCTTCTTACTCTTCCATTTCCCCATAATTCACAAAAAGTGAATTCTTAAAAAGGGAAAAAGAGACCAAACAGGAAACATACAATAAGAAACTGCATTTCTTACTACGCGGCCATCCAACCTGGTCTAGAGATGCCGACGGACGCCGAAGGGGGGCCAAAGGGGCATGTCCAACCCCTTTGAGAACGCCCCTTCGGGCCACGGCCCAGAGTGCCTAGGGGCAGGAAGTTATAGCCCCACAGGACCCCAAGATGATCCGGGGAGAAGGAGTAGGTGCTCAAACAGCTGCCGATGGGTCCTCCGCTGCACACACCCAGGAACGGCTCCCTCATACGGCACTCAGGCAGGCTCCAATTCACCTGCACTTAACAGGGCTCAACTCACCAAGATGGTATTTTTAAACAATATGTAAACCCTTAATCTTTGTAGCTGCTCCTTTTATTTTTTTTTTCTGTTGTCCTTATTTTATCATAGTCTCCTTTTTGAAACTTAAATGTTAGTGCAGTAGTTTTTCTTAGTATCCTCCATCCATGGTACTATTACCTCTCATACCAAATCCTAAGGATTAGGTCTAGAATAGTTCTACCTTGGTTCCTTCTCCAT
Organism: Ichthyophis bannanicus; assembly: GCA_033557465.1. Lineage (NCBI taxonomy): Eukaryota > Metazoa > Chordata > Amphibia > Gymnophiona > Ichthyophiidae > Ichthyophis > Ichthyophis bannanicus. The sequence continues at coordinate 32,159,811 of CM066040.1, forward strand.
TAAGCAGTTATTTATTTCCTCTAGGAACTTTACCTCTCTAGCATGAATTTATGTGTCATTTACCCAGTCAATATTGGGACGATTGAAATCTCCCATTATTGTATTGCCAAATCTGCTAGCTTCCCTAATTTCTGTTAGCTTGTATCATCTGTTTGTTCATTCTAACTAGGCAGAGGGTAGTATACCCCTAACACTATATGCTTTCCCATTACACACAGAATTTCTATCCATAAAGATTCCATAGTGCATTTTGTTTACTGCAAAACTTTCATCCTGTTTACTCATTGCCTACCTTAACATATAGCATCACTCCTCTACCAATTTGATCCATCCTATCAATGCAATATATAATCTGTACCCTGGTATCAGTGCCTCATTGATTCCTTCCATGTCTCTGTGCCTTGTACATCCCAAGGGCTGAAGGAAGTATGAATCTTATTAAAATAGATTACATACATAAGGCTGACAAGACCAAAAAGACCCAAATACTCCAAAAATGTAGAGTATGAAATCAAAGAACCTAGTTGGTCTCCATTGATAAACTTGAACAAACATTCTAATGAACATAAAGATAAAGTGAAATCTACCTGTAAATTGGAGTAAAAAAGCAGCAGAATTTGCAAAACAAAAGAAAATGTATTAAAAAAAATTAGACTAGCATGCAAGGTGAAAGAAGTTGGAAAGTACAGTGTTACCCTATGATTAGGCTTGTCTGTATGAGGGACTCCATGACGAGTGTGGTTTGTGTCCCAATAGGGTGAAAGGTGGTGTGCATGTGTGTGTGTTGGTGAAGAACATAAGTGGAGCGTGTCTGTTTGTGTTTCATGGAAAAATAAATGTTGGTTTGTGGTGATTGGTGTGCATGTATGTATGTGTCAGAGCGAGGGGTGGTATGTGTATATATATATATATATATGCGTGTGTCACATGGAGTGTAAGTGGTGTGTGTGTGTGCCATTAATGTGTAACTGGCAGGTGTTTGTTGCATATGTGTATCAGAGGGTAAAAACAGTAGAAAAAAAATCAAACAGCAGGGGGAAAATGAAACAACCAACATAAAAAAACAATGTCAAAAGTGTTTAATAAGTGAGAGGGAGTATCAGATATAGGCAGGATTCTACCCTTTCTCCTCAAATTCAGACGCCAGCTACTTTATAAGTGATTTGTGGGAATCTTATCTTTAGTGAACAGCGTGCTGCTGGAAATGTGTTTATGCTGCGCTTTCTCAGTGCAAATGGACAGTGTTGCAGATAAGTAATGACTATTGAGATAAGAATGTGACCATGCGTGCTGTCAGTGCTGTAAATATGGCGGCTTCATGAGCGATTGTGGGATCTTATCTTTAATGAACATTGTGCTGCCGAACTGCCGGAGTTTCATGAAGTGCCTGGCTGCTATAAGTGTGCTGCTGACATTTTCTTTTGTTAAATGGACTGTGGCCTTTTCATTTTGCTCAGTGTGGACATCCTATTTTAATATTGTGCATTTAAGCATGTGAGATATTCTTTTTGGGAAGGCTTCTCCTTGTCTGAGTTTGAGTAAAAAGGGCAGACTTCTGGCTACACCTGATGGTCCCTCTCACTTATTAAACGGTTTTGGCAGAGAGCATAAACAGTCCAAGGCCAGATGGCACCACATTTATAACAGTTTAAAATGAAAGAAAGTAAAGCCAGCGCATGTGACTGGCACATTTGATCTGTTTGAATAATAAAGGGAAGGAGAAGATGAAACAATAATGAGCAGGACTGGTAGAGGCCAATGAAAGTTTGAGGAGTGATCTGATCATAGTATGTTTGAGTAAGAAGGAAAAGTAACAATGGTAAGTGGTCCACTGAGGATGTGACAGACAGTGGCGGTACTATCATTAAGCAGATAGAGGCAGCCGCCTCAGGCGGCAACGTTTTGGGAGTGGTAAAAAATACCCCCAAAACAGCAAATGGCCATCACCCCACTCTGCCTTTAAGTAAAAAAAAAAAAAAATTCAAGAGGACCTGCTGCTATCACTGCTGCTGCTGTTGCTTCTCCCAGGTTGGCAACAGCAGAATCATCCCCCCTGCTGTCACCACCACTGCCATCACTGCCCCAGATCCAAGGATAAGCAACGGCCGTGGCGACCTATCAACTCTGAAAGGAAAAAAGAAGCAAAAGCACAGGGTCTTGTGACTCCAGCATGCTTGTAAGGCCCTGATGGATCCTGCTTCCTCTGATGCATGCTTTTCACGTCAAAGGGGGCGGAACCAGCAGGGACTTACAAGCATGGTGGTGACGAGCTATTAACTTTGATGGGCTCTTTGAAGTCATTGCCACTGCTGCAGGTCCTGGAGAGGGGCAGCAATGCGCCACCCTTGGACCATTGGCACTCTAGGTGACCACCTAGTTTGCCTAATGGACACGCCAGCCCTGGCGGTCAGAGCAGCAGTCTAAGAACCAGCTAACGCAAGAGTCAAAAAAGAGGCAAGTACTTGTGCACAGTATGGTGGAAAGATGAGCAAGAACCACAACAGAAGCTCAAGGATGCAGTCTTTAGTCAGACAATTAGGGGGCAATATTACAAAGGGTTTAGCCAGTTAGAAAGACCTGCTAACCCACTAAATCACGGTGATCTTAATATTCAGCAGAACTATTTGAATATTGCCACTGAATATCCCACAGGCTGCAGGAAAGATGCCTGGTTAAAACTAGGGCAATTTATGTGTGAAGGGAGGACCATCCTGACAGCTATCTGATTAATGGCAATATTCAGCTGCTAACCAGATAGCTAAATCTCCTAAAGTTAAGACTGGTCAATGGGGAAGTGAAGACCTCTGAGTGCAGCTGTTTCCCTGCCTGCGGTGCCTTGGGCACATGATTTGATGTCTCTTCTGGGCTATAAATATCTGGCCCTTACTATGGACGCGGTCGCAGGCACATCACTGTGGGTGCATGCCGAAAGGAGCATGACCAAAGGAACAGGTCACGCCCATTTGGTGCCCCTTCGGCGCATGTAGAAGGACGAGTCGGGGAGTTGTGTGTTGCTGAGGATGGGAAAATGAAAAAAGAGAATTCCATCTGCGCCTATGGTTAAATCCTCCAAGGTGGAAGGTCCCATAGATAAGCATATGGTGCATCCTAATGTGGAAGAAAATATACCTTCTAATTCCCTTATGGCTCTTTTTCCCTTTGGGGGTTTAACCCATCCCCTTCCATCTGACTTTTTGACTCTTGTGGGGTAAGCAGGTTTCTCCTGGGAAGGTTTTTCCTGCTGCCTTGTCTCCAGATTCTTCTCAACCCCCACCTGTTCTGCCTACCATGGTCCCACCTAAGGTCTCATTACCAAAAGTGTTACAGTTACCAACACCAGGTGTTGGAAGTTGGGTTGATGAACTTTCCAACAGGGCGATATCTCTCAAGGTCAGTGGTATCTCAAACAGAGGAGGTGTTGAGGGGAACTTTGGTTCAATTACAAGACTTCACAATGGATTCTTTGGCTAAATTTGCTGAATTGAAGGGTAGAATTGATGGTACGGAGGGGCGGCTGAGTAAGCTCAAACTTGAGCTTTCTGCCGTGCAGTCTGCATCCGGTGACCCACTATTTGTTTCCATTGATTCTCTTTTATAAATATTTGAAAGATGTATTGCAGTTTACTGATCCAGAGGTTATCTTGATTAGTAATGTATATTATTTACCTCGTGTTAAGCAGACTGAATCGGCAGCTGAGGGGGAGTTGCAGCAAGTTTCAAAGGTAGACGGTTTAGATCTGTCTAATCTGCCTCCTGTGCAACATTAGTAGTTTCCTTTGTTTTGGAGATTGATAAGAATAAAGTTCTGAAGTCTTTTTCCCTAAAAAGATGTGTTATTTTGTGGACAAAGAATCAACATCTTCCCGGATGTTGCCAGACCTACTCAGGTTAGGCGTAAGGCCTTTCTTGCATTGAAACCTCGAATGTTGGCGCTTGGGGTGACTTTTTATCCTAAGTTTCCTTGTAAGTGTCTGATCAAGTTCCATGGTAAAAGATACTGCTTCTTTGACCAACTTCAATTAGAAGATTTATTGAAAATTAGTTGTTCTTAAATGGGTTGGATGGTGTAATAAATAAAGGGTTTGATTTATTTGGGTCTTAGCTACTGCTTGTTAATTTTGGATGTATGGATTATTTGTTTGATTTAAATCAGGGGTCTCAAACTCAAATTGCTTTGAGGGCCAAATGAGGACTTGTAGAGTAACCCGGGGGCCGCACAAGACGCAGGCCTCATTTGCATAAGGGCATCATTTGCATAAGGGCACATTTGCATAAATATTTGCATAATGTTACCATACACTAACTTTTAGTAAACATGCCTCTTAATGAGTGTATGGATAAAGAAAGACTAAAAGATTTCTACATTACTATAAACCAGTGCCAACCACCAGGCACATTAGGAACTACTAGAAACACTGCTCATTTAGAACCCATAGCAAACCTGCCGTGTCCTAACAGCACTACCAGGACTCACAAAGCACCATACCCTAACTATCAAAAGGCAACACTGCAAATATTAAATCAACACATTTCAGAGAATAACAATACATGACCTACTCGGGAAAGAGAACAAGTGGCAATGTCAAATAGGAATTACATAAACAGAATACCTCAGCTCAGTTACACATGCAGAACATACACCATCACCAAACAAGGAATCACAATTTAGAAACAGGAAGACAATTAAACTGGGAACCCCAAAAGCCAAACTTAGAATGTACAACACTGTAGAAATAAAACTATACATTGATTTCCTCTTGTATTAAATAAAGTGCAGACGTTAAAGATGCACATTTCCAAGAGCTGACATATTTCAGTTAATAAATTCAAAATAAAGAGATATTTTTCTACCTTTTGTGCATTTTTTTTTTCAGTTGCAATTGTTCCAGCCACTTTCTTCTGGTTTCTTCGTGTCTTCTGCTAACTCTCCATCGTCTGCTGTCCATTTGTCCTTTCTTCTTTCCTAGTTTTTTTCCATTCTCTCTACATCTGCTTTAACATACTAATCATTCTCCTTTTGCTCTTTCCTCATTCCTATTTCATCCACTCAAATTTTACCCCTCCATCCTCAATCCCCACTTACTCTCCCAATACCCGGCCAATTGTAGATTTTTCTTCCCTCCCACACTAAATATATTTCCCCTCTCCATTTCACTCTCCCAGCCTCATCCCATTCTAATCGTCCCCCAACATCAACTCCCTTCTAGCTCCTGCCCCACCCAGCATCCGCTCCCTTCTAGTCCCCGCATCATCAGCCCATTTCCAGTCCTAGCTCCCTCCCCTCCCAGCCCATTTCCTTTCCAAGCCCCCTTCCACTCAGCCCATTACCATTCCAAGACCCTGTCCCCATCAGCTATTTGCAGTTCAAGCTCCCCCTTCTACTCGGCCCATTTCCAGTCATAGCACCCCCCCCCCAGTCCATTACCAGTTCTAGCCCCCCCCCCATAGCCCATTATCGGTCCTAAGCCCCCCAACAGCCCACTTCCAGGCCTAACCCTTCCATCGCCCCATCTTCATTCTTAGCCCCCCCATAACACCATTTTCAGTCTTAGCCCCCCAATCAGACCACCTCCAGTCCTAACCCCCATCACCCCATTTCCAGTCCTACCCCCCCCCCAGCAGCCCACATCAAGTCCTGCTCCCCCCCCCAAGCAGCCCACATCAAGTCCTGCTCCCCCCCCAGCAGCCCACATCAAGTCCTGCTCCCCCCCCCAGCAGCCCACATCAAGTCCTGCTCCCCCCCCCAGCAGCCCACATCAAGTCCTGCTCCCCCCCCCCAGCCCCCCACATCAAGTCCTGCTCCCCCCCAGCAGCCCACATCAAGTCCTACTCCCTCCCTCCCTCCCTCCCTCCCTCCCCCCGGCAGATCCCTTCCTGCTTGCCTGCCTGCCTTGCTTGTGAGTTCTTCTCTGCTTCGGCTTTCAGAGCCGCGAAGGGAGAGCTTCTCCCTCGCGACTCTTTTAAGCTCGCCGGGGCAGATGGGAAATTTCCCATCTGCCCCGGCGAGCTTAACAGAGTCGCGAAGCAGAGAAGAACTCACAAGCAAGGCAAGCAGGAAGGGATGGGGGCGGGACTTGCGATATTGCTGCTACCGCCGCGGCAGCAGCCAGCTTTTTTGTAAAGTTTAATTTTCCCGCGGCGGCAGCAGCAGCAGAAGCCGGTTTTTTTTTTTTCTGGGCATCGCGGGCCGAAGCCGGTTTTTTTTTTTCCTGGGCATTGCGGGCCGAAGCCGGTTTTTTTTTTTCCTGGGCATCGCGGGCCGCACAAAGGTCTCTCGCGGGCCGCATGCGGCCCGCGGGCCGCGTGTTTGAGACCCCTGATTTAAATGTTGGTTCTTTCTATCTCCATTTATGTAGACTTGATGATAAATGATGTGAATGTAAAATATTCTTTTTCTTTTTGTGGTAACTTTGTGCCTATTTCTTGTTTCATTCTGCAACTTGTTTCTTTGTTACTTTATATAAACCCTCATTAAAAAAAAACTGGTCAATGGCTGTCCTAACTTTATCTGGTTTTTGCCATCTGGTTAGGAGCTGAATATTGCCACTAATCAGATAGCCAACACTATGTCCAATGATTGGATATTCAGCATTGGACATGAGTCTCTTTAAAGCATGATTGAAGTTAAGGATCCAACATAGCCATTTTATGGCGATAGCTTGTATAAGGAGTATAAAATAAGCAGTCTGTTAATAGGTTATAAATACAGTAAGAGCCTGATGTTCATCTAGATGGGCTATTTGCCACTATGACGCATTGCTCTGCCCGCTGAACCCTAACTCCGGATATTCAATTCCACGGCAACTTAACTTCTGTTCTCCTGTCTACTTTCTCCTCCTCTATTCTCCACCTGCTCTTAGCCCTGCCCTATGGGATTTTCTACTCCTTATTATCTCAGCTTCCATACATTTTTCTCACCTTTATATCTTAGGGGACTTCAGTGTTCATTTCAACAATCCTCACAAACCTCCTTGACTTCAGAAAAACACGCAAAGACACCACAGAAAGAGCACTCTCCCTGGCTGCCCCAACAATCTGGAACTCCCTCCCAGACGAGCTGAGATCGACGACGGACCTCAAAGACTTTCGTAAACAGCTGAAGACAACGCTGTTCATAGAACACTATGGACACGTCACATAACCTAACTACCAGGAACTACCAACATACCCTCCGACCCCCTGTTAAGAGAATGTATAACGGCTCGCGATGTCTATTAAACTCGCAATGTATAGAAGAATGTATTATAGCACACGATGTATCATAGCGCATACTGTACATAGATCAAACTAATCAAACACACTACAACATTTTACACACAAATCACGATAGAACCTTCACTGCATGAATACACGTTCACCACTTTTGATTGTTTTGCTGTGATACCGCCTTGATTGTAGGATAAGGGGGTATAGAAATACTGTTAAATAAATAAATAAAATTGTTTCTTTCTCACCTCCTCGAACTCAGATTTATCCATTATGTTCACTTCCCCACTCATACTGCTAAGCACATTCTTGACCAAATCATATCTTCTCATTCCATTCCTTTTCCCCCCTCCTCACTCTCTAGTCTCCCACTACCTTAGATGGGTCACCTTTGTGTCCTCTTCTCCTTTCAACCCACACTCAGGTTCACATTTGAGTATCCTCATCCAACTCCACAGGTACCTTCACTCAGAGAATTAATTCTGACATACTGGCCAATTTTCCTCCATCCAACACGATCCTTCCAGCTGACTTCCATCCCCTCCCTGTCAATGATCAAGTGCAGACCTGGCATTCCCAACTTCAATCCGCCCTTGATCGCATAGCCCCTCTGCCCAAAATATCTTCATAAAAAAAACATCAGCACCCCTGGTATCACCCCTGGGTTGTACATCCAATGATCCCATCTGCACCATGCCAAGCGCCGCTGGCATAAACAGCACATTGCTGAACCTTTGACTGTTTTCAAACATTGTTACATTCATTACAGATCCATGATTATGTCAGCCAAAAAGGACTATTATTTGAATCTCAACAGTTCCATTTCTAACCATTCCAGGTCACTATGTTCTGTTTTTACCCAGCTGCTCCATCCACCATCTTCCCCACCTCTGTCAGCCTCGATGCCATCATCTTATCAGTTCACTCGCTCCTTCCATGAGAACATCGCCAAACTCCTGTCTGCCTTTCCTAGTACCCTGCCCCCTCTGCCCCTCCCAATTACATCCTTGGCTTCCTCATACTTCCCATCCCTGACTCCTACCTGGGGCTGTTTCAACTTAATCTCAATCTCTTTCTAAACTCATCTCCTCCTCCCACAAGATCACTTGTTCTCTTGACCCCATCCCTTCCACCTGGCTCCCTAATAATGCTCTTGCCATTCTCCTGCCTGCTCTTTCAATTATCAAAAATAGCCTATCCTCTGGTATCTTTCCCTAGGCTTGGAAGAAAGCTCTCATTTGCTCTATTCTCAAAATGTCTTCACTTGATGCAACTATCCCAACCAATTACAAACCAGAAACAAACCTGCCCTTTGTATCCAAAATCCTAGAAAAGCTTGTCTTCTCTCAGCTTGTTTCTCAGCTAGATAACACTGACTCTCTTCACCCTTGTTTCTGGCCCGACCACAGCACAGAAACTATCCTATTTTTGCTCCTCAGTGAAGCCCGTGAATCCATTGACAAAGGCAATATTTCTCTCATTGGTTCCTTTGATCTATCTTCCGCTTTCAATCTGGTCAGTCAATCCATTCTGCTCTCCTTCTTATACAACATTGGTCTACACGACACTGATTTTATTCTTTCTTGCCTGGTTGACCCTTCTCTGTTTTTTCTAATTCTTCTGCCTCTTATCCTCTTGTCTGGTGTTCCACAGGGCTCAATCTTGGCTCCGCTACAATGTTTTTCTTTCCCCCTTGTTCTTCTCATTCAACAACTAGGTATTTCAGCATACTACTTTGCCGACAATATTTTGCTCTTCCTGCACACAGATACTCTATCCCCCAACCTCTCTCCACACAACACCTTACTCAAATAGCTGCTTGGTTAGAAGCAAATCAACTTGTACTCAACTCTAGCAAAACCTCAGCTACCTGCCTGATGGGCACTGCCTCTCCACCTCTTTCAGCACCTCTTCTTCTTGGTGCCCCTATGTCATCGGTTTCCTCTTTTCACTACCTCAGGGTTCTTCTTGATTCAGCCTTGAACTTTCATGACCACATCAGTGCTGTCATATGCAACTCGTTCTTCTCCCTGCATCAGATCAGGGCTATTCATCCTTTTCTCTCTTCCTCATCCCTGGCCACATTACTGCTCTCTTTAGTTATGTCACAATTAGACTACTGCAATATCATCTTTGCCGGTTTCCTGAACTATCAGCAACTCATCCAAACACTGCTGCCTGACTTCTCACTCATGTCTCCCACTTTGACCATGTCACTCTCCTGCTAATCCACTTTCACTGGTTTCCAATGCACTACTGCATCCATTACAAAATTCTCACGCTGGTCCATAAGATTCTACACACGGGTTCACCGTCCTATCTCTCCTCTCTTATCATTCTTTATACCCCTCATCATTCCATCTGCTCACTTCACTCCAATCATCTTTATCACACCCACTGCCACCCATGCTAGGTATGAATTAACCCACTATTCTGCATTCCTTCCTATGTTATGTTATGGACTCCTTTTTCTTCCTCTCTACCTTCTGTTGGGTTGTTTTATTGTGAACCACTCTGCCATACCATGAAGGCAGTATATCAAATTTTAATAAAAGATAAAACATAGGGAGAGGAATGGCCAGCAGAAGAAAGGAGGTGATAGTGCCTCTGTATAAGGCTTTGGTGCGACCTCATTTGGAGTATTCTGTGTAAATCTAAAGAATATAAAGAGGATGGAGTCGGTGCAGAGAGTAGCTACCAAAATGGTCAGTGGGCTTTGTGATAAGGCATATAGGAATAGATTTAAAGATCTCAATATGTATACTTTGGAGGAAAGGTGGGAGAGAGGAGTTATGATAGAGACGTTTAAATACCTCTATGGCATAAATGCACAGGAGGAGAACTTCTTTCAATTGAAGAAAAGCTCTGCAATGAGGGTGCATAGGATGAAAGTGACAGGAGATAGACTTAGGAGTAATATGCAGAAATATTTCTTTATGGAAAGAGTGGTAGATGCATGGAATAGTCTCCCAGTAGAGGTAGTAGAGACTGGGACAGTATCTGGATTCAAAAAGCATGGAACCAACACAAAAGATCTCTAAAGACAAAAAAGGGACTATAGTAATTGGGATGGAAGGGCAAACTGGATAGACCATATGGCCTTTTTCTGCCATCATATTTCTCTGTTTCTATGTTTTAGAACTAGCATATTCAGTACCTCTTCATGTACAGTCAGTGGTGCTGACTGTACTGGCAGCTGATAACAGTAATATTAAATCGCTGTGGATACCCTCAAGCAATGTAATTTAGAACAACCCTTTCCCTAGCCTAAATTAAGGCACTTTGCTATATTGATAGTGGCTGAATTTTGCTGTTATTGGTCTAGCTGGACTTTCTATCCTTTCTCTGCCCAAAACCCTGCCCCTGCACTATCTGCTTAGGGTGATATTCAGCCACTAACCGAATAGGCAAATCACATAAAGATAGGGCAGTCAATGACTGTCCTAAGTTTATGCAGATTTGCTATCCGTTTATTGACTGAATCGCTGTTAAGCCATAGCCACCGTGTTCAGGAGCGAAACTAGATATTCAGTGCCAGACACACGATAGGCTCCAGTGCTGAATATCCAATTTCATTTTTGACTGCAGCAGTCTGAATATCGACCCCTGGAACTTTAAAGGAAAATTACAACTAACTGAAAACTCATGAAATTGTTATTAGCATGAGATTTATTCCATCATTTCCAAAACATTATGCCTCAGATAACATTTACACTGTAATCATAGCTACCTTGTACTTTAAAAATCTGGGAAGAGACTGGATTCTTCCTAAAAGTTCAATAAACATTTCTTAGGATGACATTAATACAAGGCTGAAAAAAGAATCGAAATGATGACGCCGACCTTTGCAGTGATCAGGGAACGATTTGACATTACTGAGTATTAGAGAAAGTTCATCTCTTTGTTTTACTGAAGCATGTCAGCTCCAGATGTTAGGAGATTAACAGTTGGAACTGTTAGCATTATGGATTTCCAAAAATAAGAGAAAATGCTGGAGCATAGCAGAGGTGGCAGTGTGGGAAAGGAGAGAGAAAACTCCTGTGCAGGTCCCTAGGGATGAGGGTCAAGTGCTCTTCACAGGAAGAAGGATCATATTTTTCATATTTCCAAAGCCTCAGAATAATTGCTGAAACACATTTATAGTATTTGCTCCCATACAGTGTATGATTTATTTGTAAGAATGAGCTCTACAGTTCAGGAGGAGTTGCACCCCAATGGGATTTCTCGTTTTACCTTGGCCAGGTTTTTATAAGAAACCATCTGCAATGCAAACAGGTCTTGTCAAAATAATTCATGCTATAAAATGAAAACTGTCAATATGCTGCTATACAGCAAGGACAGAGAGCTCTTCTCTCAGAAGCAGAGGGATAGCCAAGTGGTTAGAACAGTGAGAGAAGCCAAACTTCAAATTCTATTGGTCTTCCTATACTGTGCAGGGATGCCTGGGTTGAGTCCTGCTGATGTTCTTATGCTATGTAGGGATGCTTGGGTTGAAGTTCTTCTGGTGTTCCTATACTGTGCAGGGATGCCTGTGAAGTCCTGCTGATTTTCTTATGCTAGGCTGAAATGCTTGGGTTGAAGCCCTGCTTGTGTTCCTATGCTTGGCAGAGATGCCTGGGTTGAAGGCTGCTGGTGTTTCTATACTGTGCAGGGATGCCTGTGAAGTCCTGCTGATGTTCCTATGCTAGGTTGAAATGCTTGGGTTGAAGCCCTGCTTGTGTTTCTATGCTCGGCAGGGATGCCTGGGTTAAAGCCCTGCTTGTGTTCCTATGCTCGGCAGAGATGCCTGGGTTGAAGGCCTGCTGGTGTTCCTATGCTGTGCATGGATGCCTGTGAAGTCCTGCTGATGTTCCTATGCTAGGCTGAAATGCTTGGGTTGAAGCCCTGCTTGTGTTCCTATGCTCGGCAGAGATGCCTGGGTTGAAGGCCTGCTGGTGTTCCTATGCTGTGCATGGATGCCTGGGTTGAAGGCCTGCTGGTGTTCCTATACTGTGCATGGATGCCTGGGTTGAAGGCCTGCTGGTGTTCCTATGCTGTGCATGGATGCCTGTGAAGTCCTGCTGATGTTCCTATGCTAGGCTGAAATGCTTGGGTTGAAGCCCTGCTTGTGTTCCTATGCTCGGCAGAGATGCCTGGGTTGAAGGCCTGCTGGTGTTCCTATGCTGTGCATGGATGCCTGGGTTGAAGGCCTGCTGGTGTTCCTATACTGTGCATGGATGCCTGGGTTGAAGGCCTGCTTGTGTTCCTATGCTGTGCATGGATGCCTGGGTTGAAGGCCTGCTGGTGTTCCTATGCTGTGCATGGATGCCTGGGTTGAAGGCCTGCTGGTGTTCCTATGCTGTGCATGGATGCCTGGGTTGAAGGCCTGCTGGTGTTCCTATGCTGTGCATGGATGCCTGGGTTGAAGGCCTGCTGGTGTTCCTATGCTGTGCATGGATGCCTGGGTTGAAGGCCTGCTGGTGTTCCTATGCTCGGCAGAGATGCCTGGGATGATGTCCTGCTGATGTTCCTATGCTAGGCAGAAATGCTTGGGTTGAAGGCCTGCTGGTGTTCCTATGCTGTGCATGGATGCCTAGGTTGAAGGCCTGCTTGTGTTCCTATGCTGTGCATGGATGCCTGGGCTGAAGGCCTGCTGGTGTTCCTATGCTCAGCAGAGATGCCTGGGTTGAAGGCCTGCTTGTGTTCCTATGCTGTTCATGGATGCCTGGGTTGAAGGCCTGCTGGTGTTCCTATGCTCGGCAGAGATGCCTGGGTTGAAGCCCTGCTTGTGTTCCTATGCTGTGCATGGATGCCTGGGTTGAAGGCTTGCTTGTGTTCCTATGCTATGCATGGATGCCTGGGTTGAAGGCCTGCTGGTGTTCCTATGCTCGGCAGAGATGCCTGGGTTGAAGCCCTGCTTGTGTTCCTATGCTGTGCATGGATGCCTGGGTTGAAGGCCTGCTTGTGTTCCTATGCTGTACATGGATGCCTGGGTTGAAGGCCTGCTGGTGTTCCTATGCTGTGCATGGAGTCCTGGGTTGAAGGCCTGCTTATGTTCCTATGCTGTGCATGGATGCCTGTGTTGAAGGCCTGCTTGTGTTCCTATGCTTTGCATGGATGCCTGTGTTGAAGGCCTGCTTGTTTTCCTATGCTCAGCAGAGATGCCTGGGTTGAAGTTCTGCTGGTGTTCCTATGCTCGGCAGAGATGCCTGTGTTGAAGGCCTGCTGGTGTTCCTATGCTGTGCATGGATGCCTGGGTTGCTGCTGCTGATGTTCCTTGTGACTTTGGGCGAGTCACTTCACCCTCCATTGCCACAGGTACAAATTAAGGAACCAGTGTAATAATTGTAACTAATAGCAGCACAGTAGTTTATTCAATAGTGACTAATTATGTGTCCTTGAATTTCTTCTTATGCAGTAAGCACTGTAATGTAAGAGTAAGTAGCACTAAACTGGAAAGAAATCTGTGCTGCAATTAGCTTTGACCTGCAGAAGAAATAACTTCTGACTGTAAACTGCTCTAAAATTAGCACAACTTTTTCTTTTCTTTAACTTTTGTCTTTGTGCTAAAATTTTACTTTATTTCCAGATGTGAAGTAAAGTTTTAATTTAAAAAGTCAGCATGGGATTCCCAAGTTGGGAATCCACAAACCCCAGGTCCAAGGGCACACCTGGCGCAGACCCTTGGCAAAGGGAGGCCTTTGGCAAAAGAGCTCCTCAACCACCTGACTCTCTTGATGGACCAATGGGGAGGGGGGATGGGGGGATATTCAAAGGCATTTAGTGGTTCGCAGACCTGGAAGCCTCTTAAATGCCACTCAGTGGGATGCAGTTAATGCCGCTGAATGGCCCTGGGTGCAGCCAGTGTCAGAGCATTCTGAGAGCAGAGTGGAGGCAGTACCCAGTGATAACTGGCTAGAGGCAAAATTCAACCACTGAACAGTTATACTAATGTCTCAGATAATAAACTCCCCCCCCCAAAAAAAAACAACAACTTGGCAACCTATATATACAGACCTCCAACAGTAAAGTACCGATAATGGGTATATCTACTTGGAGACACCATCAAAAGGGGAGGAGACAAATAATTTGCCCTCTCGCAGTGGAAACCCCTTTTACTCTTTATGAAAAATATTTGGCTGAATGAAGAGCGCTACGAATTGATTAAAAGTGCTGTGAATTTGTTCAGAATCCTATGAGCCCGAAGCAGGACCAGAATTCAATGGTCCAAAACGTGTCATGTCGTATGGTATGGGATTCCTTGGGACCACTGGTGCTGATGCAGATAATTGATTTTAAAAAGAATTAATATTTTCAATAAAGAGTAAAAGGAGTTTCCACTTAGAGAGAGTGAGTTATTTGTCTCCTCCCTTTTGATGGAGTTATCCTAAAGTGGCTAAAGTTAGGGCAGCTAAATTACTGCTCTAATTTTAGCTGCTTTTGCATTCCGGCCAGTGGCTGAATATCGTCAATGACCAGATTGCAAAAGCACAATCAATGCCGGTGGAGAGATATCACACCAACATTGAATATCTGGATTTGTTTCAGCGGCAATGGTTAGTCACTGTAACCTGTGTTAGCTGTTGCTCTTGAATATCTCCCCCCTCCCGCCCCCCCAGTACCATTTATCTAGTCCTGCGGAAAAATCCTCTGTTATTCTTTTGAGCTGCCAACGTCTTGGAAAATGGTGCTGGTTTGGCTGATGTAAATGGTGCCAGCAAGGATTAAAATAAACCAAACATCTAAACCATTGCTTATATTACCGGATCAAAAGGGATAAATCTAGAACTGGCATGTAAATACCATAATAGTGATTTGAAAAATGTCTGAAAAATAATCAAATTTCACTTTTAAGAAAAGGAATTTGTATTTTTATAGTCATTAAACTCACAGTTTTATGAGTTAATCCAAATGTTTGCTTTTCCGCAGTAAAACCAAATCAAGGTGTCACTGGATCATGACACACTGCCCATCTGTCCCTCAGAATGGATATAGATGGTATGGATTCTGCATCAGAAGACACGTTAGAGGTTCGAAGTGCTTCAGCTCCAGCATTTATTTAGCTGGCAGGACCAGTTACAGTACAAATATGCAATTTTTGGTGGAGGGGAAATGCATGGGAAGAGGAGGCAGAAGAAATGGGTGCTGTGCTGGAAAAGAGAAGGCAGGAAATAAGATTCTGGGAGAAGGAGGCGATGCCGAGGAAGATACTGGAAAAGAGGGAGAAAGATAGGAGTGAGAATCCTGAGAATAAGATGGAAGGCAGAGGAAATGAGTGTTGGAAAGAAAGGCAGAGTGTGGATGCTGGGGAACAGGGAAAGCGGGCAGGAGTGCAGATATTGGGGATTTAGGGTTGAGGTTAGAGCACGGACTCACAGTGAGGTCAGAGACTGGGTATGAAAACAGAAGCGGAGAGACACAAATTAGCTAAGGGACTGGGAGTAGAATGGGATTTTGAGGACTTAGTAGTGATTAAGTAGGGTGGAAAGATATGAACTTGGGGACTAAGCAGAGGAAGAACGGGTACTAAGAATTTTGGTGGGGATATGAGTAGTGGTATGTTGGATTAACTGTGAGATGTACCAGTGAGTGAAAAAAGGTGGGGAGATGGTGAAGGACCTGGAGGAGCTGAGATGCGCTTAGGAGTCTGCAGAAAGGGCCAGGGAGTTGTAAAGAGTGAAAGGCAAACAGGTCGATGCAGAAAGCTAGCATGGACTTTACGAGCCCATAACGCCACGTTTAAGCACATTTTCACGATCCTTTACATGCAGAAAAAAGACATAAAGGCTGGCGGAAAACCTAGTGCCCAATTAACATCATGTGTATTTAAATTAATTCTAATTACTTAATCTGCTGAGCTGGTATGCAAATCATGACTATGCCCAATGCAGAGATAGGCATAGATGATTTTGCAACCAGCTATAGTGCCAAAATCTTTACTGCAGGGTCTGAGTAGAAATAAACCTCAAACGCGTCCCCCCCAACAGTATTTTGATGGCACTGGGTGCTTTCCCCGATGACTAAATCATCTTCTTCCCAAATGATCATGCATCGGACAAAGTCCCCGATGCCATCAGAATACTGTTGGGAGCCATGCCCAACAATAAAATTATCCCTGGTAGTCCATCAGCCCCAATCCCACCCCCAACAGTATTTTGATGGCATCGGAAAAGGCCCCCGATGCCATCAAAATACTGTCGGGGGCCATGCTCGACAATAAAATTATCCCAGGTGGTTCAGCGGCCCTGATCCCACCCCCGACATGCCATCAAAAGACTGTTTGGAGCCATGCCCGACAATAAAATGATCTCTGGTGGTCCAGCAGCCCCATTCCCCCCCCC
This sequence comes from Ichthyophis bannanicus, assembly GCA_033557465.1. Lineage (NCBI taxonomy): Eukaryota > Metazoa > Chordata > Amphibia > Gymnophiona > Ichthyophiidae > Ichthyophis > Ichthyophis bannanicus. Next base: position 32,176,337 of record CM066040.1, read on the forward strand.
CCCCACTAAATAAAAGAAAAACCTCCAATAAATAAAAAAAACCCTGGTGGTCTAGAGGCCCCTACCTGGTGGTCTGGCGGCCACCAAACGCACCTTAAGCAGGAGCGCTGCCTATGTGCTCCCGCTCTGTGTCTGCCGTCTTGCAAAATGGCAATATCTGGCCACACAGATGCACCGGGTGAAGTCAGACTGCCATTTAAGGCATAATCTACCTTATATCCCAGGATGCACTGCATGGGGGCCAGATACCACCTTTTTGCAAGACAGCAGATGCAGAATGGGAGTGTGCAGTCAGTACTCCCTCTTGAGGTGCATTCGAGGGCTGTTAGAGCACCAGGTAGGGGCTTCTAGACTACCAGGTTTTGTTTTTTATTTATTGAGGGGAGGAGGGGCCACTAGACCACAAGGTTCATTTTTTATTTAGTGTGGGGGGGGGGGGGAAGGAGCCTCTAGACCACCAGGGATCATTTTATTGTGGGGCACAGCCCCTGACAGTATTTTGATGGCATCAGGGGCTTTCCCGATGCCATCAAAATACTGTCAGGGGTGGGATCGGGCTTCTGGACCACCAGGGATCATTTTATTGTTGGGCATGGCCCACAACAGTATTTTGATGGCATCGGGGTTTTTTCCCAATTCCACGATCATCCCCAATGCCATCAAAATACTCTCAGAGCTGCCATGCAAATTAGCCATGTGGTGCCTGGAGAGCAAGCCAAATTAACGCAGACTTCTTCTGAGCATGTATTTGGCTTGCTCACCCAGTTTAATGCTGCAATGGCTCATTTGCATGTACAGGTTAATGCAGGGGTCATTTGCATGCCCTGTCTTTGCTGCATCCAGCCTTAAAATATATGCATTGTCGTGCCACATTAAAGTCGTCTTCAGCGTGCGTCTAGTGCCGGTTTTCTGCATCGGCCTGAAAGAAAGAGGACTGGCCTCTGAAAGAGAAAGTAAAAATGGAGCACATGAAAGGGGACTGGGAGGCTGGATAGGAGGTAAGAGACCAAAGAATGGGTTAAAAGCAGAGAACTGGATCCATGATACAGGAGTTGAGGCTAGCAAGCAGGAGGCTAGTGCCTTCTGGGCAGACTAGATGGACCATACTGGTCTTTATCTGCCATCATATACTATGTTACTATGTTAGATGAAGGTAGATGACAAATGGGGTTAGGGTGACTACAGAAAGTGAAAATGAAGGCTTTAAGAAGGGTGAAAAATGGGGATAACTTAAGTCTAGGGGATAGTGAAAGACCAGGAGGAAAAAAAGGGGGAACTTGACATAAATAGAAAGCTGCTAGGTAGGTGAAAAGTACACTGAGGGAGACCAAAGACTACAGAGCTAAGAAAAGGAGAAAAGAAGGAGTAAAATCTGGCTTTGGGTGGATAGGCAGACAAAAGAAATGAAGAAAAAGATGAAGTATAATTTTCAGTGAATTATAGAGTTGAGAAGGGAAAGAAAACAGGCAAAAGAAACAGAAAATGAAAAAGAAACCCTCGAAAATGACTTATGAATGGAGGTCAGGTCTGGGGGAGGTTACCCCTAGAAAATTCTTGCTTGCACACATATAACTGTCTACACCTTAACTACCCAAAACACTTGCGATCTGGTTCAGGTTCGGTAGTCCCTTTCCTTCAGTTGCCCCAGTCCTTTCCAACTTTACAATCCCACTATTACCCACTCTTCGCTATCTTGGTGTGACACTAGACACTGCACTTTCCTTCCATGAACATATTTCACTCCTCACCCTGGTGTCATGAAGGAGTGGTATATAAAGAAACCAAATAAACATAAACAGTAGAAGATGTTCTGTTTAAGGATTCTGAGTTGTCAAGGCCAGGAGACTACCAGACACGTACTGGATACCGCAGGCCAGCAGTGATACTATCAAAGTCCTTCTGAGAAAGTGAAATCAGTCACTTCATTCCAAGTTAATGCAACAAAACTCCAACAGGCTGATATTCAGCCCATGGTAGTCAGTGTTTTTTAAACACTGGTCAATGTTGGGTATAAAAAGAAAAAGAAGAATACTCAACGGCAGTATTCAGATAAGAGCTGCTACTGAATATCCATTTTCAATGATGGCCACCATCAGCCATCCAGATAGCCAACTACATAAAGTAAGGTCCTGCCTTTTTCATGACCTAATTTTATGCAATTTGTTATCCAGTTAGCGGATAACACTGGGGACTGCCCTCGCCCCATCCCTGGACTGTCCCAGAACTATCTGGACTGTGCCGCAGTGACCAGAGATGCTACTAAATGGGTTAAGCACTTTTGAATATCAGTCCAAGTTTATTAGGACCTGATGGGAGTCAAGGCAACTCTATATGCTAGTGGCAAGTTCTAGATGAGGTAGGCATAGATTTTAGTTATTAGCTTAATTCAACAGTCCTCTGCATAATCACTTGTTACAAGGTACATTTTATGCTCTCCTTCTCTCTCACGCCAACTCTCCATTGCTTAGGACGTCACTTACTGTGGTATCCCAAAGGCCCTTAGCTGTGTTAGCTGAACATAAGAACATAAACATATAAGATATGCCATTATAGGTCAGACCAAGTCCATCAAGCCCACTATTCTGTTTCCAACAGTGGCCAATCCAAGTCATAAGTACCTGTCATTTACCCAAAAATGTACACAGATTCCATACTGCTTATCTCGGGGGTAAGCACTGGATTACCCTGGTCCTCTTTAATAATAGTTTATGGACTGTTCTGCCAGGAACATGTCCAATCCTCTTTAAACCCAGCTACACTAACACCTTATACTGCATCCTCTGGCAATGAATTCCAGAGTTTATTTATTTATTTACAGTCTCTTATATACCGCACTATTCAGCATCAGCGCGGTTTACATGGAACAAAATGCTCAGTACAGTTAACATGTATGAGTTTACAGATAACAGGGAACAAAAACTTGGATAACCGGGGAAAACTATGTACAATACTTACTATATGGGGTCATAATCAAAGAGGTTGCATGATTATATGTTTATATGTTTGATTATATGTTCAGCAAAAAAATATATTTTTTCCTATTAGTGTTAAATGTGCTATAGTGTAGTTTCATTGAGTTTCCCCTGATCTTTGTACTTTTTGAAGGAGTAAACAACTGATCTGCATTTAACCACTCCACTCCGCTCATTACTTTATAGACCTCTATCATATCTCCCCTCAGCCGTTACTTCTCCAAGCTGAAGAGCCCTAACCTTTCAAGCCTTTCCTTAAGTCCTTTTATCATTTTGGTGCGTCTTCTCTGTACCTAACTGAAAGCTGGCTTGTTACACAGCGCCCTAATGTGACTTTATAAAACACAAGCATTTACATGGTTTGCAGATCAGTTTGTATATAGATCTCGGGTTTTTCTATTTTTCCGGTGTTGCCTTTTGATACAGAGAGTTTGTTAAACTTTCTGGTGCACCAACAACTTAAGCAGTCAACTTACATCCCTGCTCCAAATCCATAGTCATCTCAATCTCCCTTGCATTTTTTGCTAGTCAAGGCAGGAGAGTGGGGTTGGGCTCAGCCACCAGCCTCCAAAACCTCACCAGGAGAGGTAGTAGAAAGAGATGGGCTGGACTTCAGCTCAGACGGTGGAGTTAAAGGAGACATTACTGCTGTCAGCCATGCTGCTGATGCAGGGATGTGACTTCTCTATGGAAAGCGGTGCTAAGGCCATGCTTCTTTCAGTAGAGTAGGGGCCATGGCCCCAGCAACAGAGGACAAAGCATGTGAATCTGGTGAGTTACCAGGGACTGTCTTGTTCAGTGCATTAAAGAGCTGAGGGCCATCTCAAGTGACAGAGAGCTTGCTAACTTGCGCTGGAAAAACTGAAAAGGAGGTGCAGGAGTGGTATTATGTAACACAGCAGAGATCCAAAGTAGATTGTGGTCAGTTGGACTACGGACTCGACTACCCCAGTAGGTTGCCCCAGAAGGCTAACAAGTTGCCAAATCTTCCCTCATGGGCAGAGAGAATAGAGGCCTGGGAGGCCACTAATTTACCCGAACCATCTCCTCCTCTGCCAATCTCATCTACTGTTAGCACTGTGAGCACCAAGCAAGATCGGCTAGAGACTGATCCCATAACAAATCTATGTATTTTGAAAATGATGGCTGATTTGAAAAGATAGTTGGAAGAGAGGAGGATATAACTTCCATGAGTGGTTTCGTAGAGGTGACATCAGTGGGGAGGGTGGCTTCGGCAGTTTCATCTGATAGCCATGAGAGATCTTGGTCTAGGAAGCCTTGGGACTTCCTCACACTCTTCTGTGACTGGGTGAAAATGAACTGCCTCCAGCAATTACTAAACTGACCTTGGTGAGAATCAAGCAATGCAGGACCTAGAGAGCTACCATCCCTTTCAAAGAGAAAAAAGAAAATATACCAATTTCTGAGGAAAGAATCCTGCCAGAAGGACCCATCGCAGTCAGTCTCTATCCCTTTTGATATGGAAAGCATGAAGCTACCCCAGCAGATACACTGGGAGGTCCGTAAAGAAGATTAAAGGGGCACGTCTAGCACACCCTTCCCTTCTTTCTCCATGTTTGCCTGTGTTTTGTCCACAGATTCCATTGCTGTGCGAAGGCCCCATTATGGAGAAGTGAAAGCATCAAGTGCCTGAGATGGAGAGTTCAGTTGGAACAGAGAGGACTGAGGGTCTCAGAATTACTATTCCTTGATTATTGGAAGTAATAGATGGTTACAGTAGCTGGTCATTGTCTGTAGTCTTCTGACGGTGTCAGACAAATTCCTGACAGCATCACTGTTGTTGTTAAGTGCCATCAAGTCAATGTCGACTCATAGTGACCCTGTGTTCAATCTTCAGTCACGAAGCTGATTGTTCTGACTCATTGCATTCACTGCTACATCAGCAGTCAGACATCCTGAGGACTTTGTTCCAACCACATCATAAATGCTGACTATACTCTGAAAAGTCTTCAGTCCTTCCCCAGTAGTCTGTTACCTTTCATCATGAGGGTTTCATCTTCCAGCACTATACAGTATTGCAATTTGCTTTGTTTTGACTATCAATTGTTTTTTTGTGGCAAGATAAGGAAGTACATTGCAGGGCCTTTCTTCCAAGCAGGTGATGCCAGTGCTGTTGCCATTTTGTCATAGAAATGTGATCCTCCAACACTACACCATCCCATACTGTTGTTGCCTAGATGCAGGGGTGGTTCTTCCATTAGACCACCTGAGGCGATGGCCTCAGGCAGCACTCTGATGGCACTCTGAGGGGGGCAGCACTCCGACGCCAACACTCTGGCTCTGTTTTAATTTTAGATTTTGCATCCTCTGGCCTGCCTCTGATTTCCCGTACGAGAAGGCAGAGGCAGGCCAGAGGCTGCAAAATCTAAAATTAAAACAGAGCCGGAGTGCTGCTGGCATCAGACAAATCAGCCTGATCGCTTGCAGGAACCTTACAAGCGATCAGGCTGATTTGTTCGGCTGAAGCGGCGGCAGCACTCTGGCTGTTTTTATTTTAGATTTTGCTGCCTCTGCCTTCCTGACACTTTTTTTTTCTCGCTGCAAGCATTCTTGAGGAAAAGAAAGCAATGGGAAGTCAGAGGCAGGCCAGAGGCAACAAAATCTAAAATAAAAACAGCCGGAGTGTCACCACCGCCGCCGGATAAGAAGTGCAGGTGGAGGGAGTGGGGACAGGAAGAGAACAAGGAGAGACAAAGGGGAGAGATGGGGGGCAAATGCTGGACAAAAGGGGGAGATAGGGAACATACTGGACAAAGGGGAAGACAGGGGGGCAAATGCTGGACAAAGGGGGAGATGGGGGACATACTGGACAAAGGGGAGCGACAGGGGGCAAATGCTGGACAAAGACGGAGACAGGTGGACAAGTGCTAGAAAAGGGAAGAGATGAGGCAAATGCTGGACAAAGGGGAAGACAGGGGCAAGTGCTAGATAACAGGGAAGCAGGACAGGAAGACAAATGCTGGGCAACGGGGGGGGGGAGACAAGTGGACAAATGCTGGACAACACGGGGGGACAGGGGGACAAATGCTGGACAACACAGAGGGGAAGAAGAGCTGGGGAATGGAAGGATTGGGGGGTAAAGGTTGAAAAGCGGTAGGTATATGGCGTAAAAAAAAGAGGGAGATTGAGAACTGGATAGTAAGGAGTAATGATATTTGGGTGGCTAGAGAGAGAGAGAAATAAATAAAAGAAAGGTAGAAAGAAAAGAATCAATATCCAAGATGAAAGGATGTAAAGAAAACCAAAGGAGAGATAAGAAATGGCAGATGGAGTCAAGACCGTAGAAAGAGAGCTAAGAGAAGACAGAAGAAAGCAGAAGCTTCAGTTCGAGAACGGCATGATCAGAGTATAAAATGGTCAAAGGTAGAAAAATAATTTTATTTTCAAATGAGTGAATGGACTTTGCATTATTTTTATATTTTACACAGTACAGGGAAATAAGTCTCTTTTATTTATCTGGTATTGCATTGTATGCAGAGTCTGTCTTCATGGGCTTTCAGTTTAATTTTTGTCTACATATTTTTACTTTCACTTTAGGTTATACTCACTTATTCCGTACTTGGCGATGGTCTGTGTTCTGAGTGTGTGACTGAGGCCAGGAATTCTGTTAACATGGAGTTTGTATGAAGGGACCTGTACTGTAGTAACTTGACTTGTTTAGCTTTTCAATTGGTGTGTGGATGTTCTAGGGCCCGCTACAGTATTTATAGTGCTGCTTCTATCTAAAAAGCCCCTTGTTGTATGAGTTTTGGAAGTTTATGCTGGTTGATTTGGCCTTGTAGATCATCTGTGACTTTTGTAGGGTTTTGTATTAGTTCATAATATGCCTGGTACTGGAGAATGTTTGTTAGTAAGATGACCAGAATTAGATTTTTTTTTTAAATTAGATATTGAGTTTTCTGGATGGATGTCCTAGTTCTGCTCTGCACCCATTGTTGAGGGGGGGTTCTGCGAATGCAAAATGTATGTTCAAAAACAAAAAGTGACAACCATAACACAGTTTATAACAACAAAAGAAAAATGAGTTATTTAATTTGGTGTTATAAACTGGGCAGTGGTTCTCAATCTCTCGTTTAGTTCCGTGGTGTGCGAATATCTTTTAAATTTCCTCCACATTATCTAATTAACTTTTTGATTTGGTTCATTCCCTGACTGCAGTTTTGAGAAACCCACCCTCCCCCCCCCCCCCCCAGCTCAGGGGTGGGGGGCATCTCATCCCTCGCCTCAGGCAACAGATTGCCTTGAGCCACCCCTGCCTAGATGGGTAGTTTCTCTTAGTCTGGCACCCCAGCAGAGATCTGTCCATCTTGGGAGTCCCAGCCAGTAGTTAAGCTACCAGTGGTATAGCTCTCAGCATCACTGATGCACTGAAGCCCTCATAAACCAAGTGAGGGGACAACATCAATAAACCAAGGAAAAAAGAGTTTTCTAATTGTCACAGTAATAACTTGATAATAGGATATAGAAGGTGGTCTGGGTGTTGGCTTAAATACTGGCCGTATACGAAGCAAAACTGAAGATCGCAAGACCTATTATGGCTTATTAATAAAGATGAAGGATGTCATCACTCGGACAGCTATTGAAAGCAGTGAGTAAAAGGGGTTGAGAGGTCAGGTGGAACGTGTGAGAAAAGGGAATTTGTGGAAGCTTGCCTCAAAGAATTTATATGCACATCTACTCAAAATAAACAAATTTTAACTGGGCAGGCCATCTTAGTTTTTTTTTTAAGTGCTGTTAAGTCAATGCTGACTACTAGCAACTGGAAGTAGATTTTCTTCTGAGGCAATTGAAGGTAAAGTGACTTTCCCAAGTCCACAAGGAGCACCAGTGGGAATTGAATCCTGATTGCTTGGTACTATGCTGCTGCTCTAACCACTAGGCTTCTCCTCCACTCTATCATTTACCATGTTATTATGAGATTGGTATCAAAAGGATTTATGTGGTTGACTTTGGAATTAACCACAAATCGTTTGGTTTAAGCATATAGGGACGACCAATACACAACGTCTGGCAGAACTTCTTCAGGTCTAGCCAAAACTTATGTGGCTAGAAGAGAGAAAGAGCAGTGAAGTTCCAGGACAGTGATATTTTGCTGCTATCCGGATAAGTGCATCAATTTAACATAGACCGAATAAATTGCTGTCCTAATTGAACTGGATAACTTACCTATTTATGTTCAGGACCTTACATTCAGCCTACTCCAAAAGGTAGTGTAACTAAAAACCTGCATAAAGATAAAAGGATAAGTCATTTGCTTATCTTTATGTGGAGACCACCCCACTAACCTTTAACCTCTATGTTCTCTTTCCCGTGCTGTGACTTTATTAGGGTTTTTTGAGGCAAGTTCTCCAAATGGGTTAGTTTTGCACATTTGGGTATTGGGTCTATGTGATTTGTATAGTGATGTCGTTATTGAAAGCAGTGGTTGATTGGTTGCTGGTCTGTTTAAATTGATACGTCACACGCCGTCTTTTTAGATGGCGGGGAAAAAGTGGTATTGAGCAGATGAAGATTTAACAGTATAAAATATTGCCTAACCCCTGAAGAAGCCGTTAATTGGCGAAACAGAAGCTTTTGTAGGGTTAGATTGAAGAATATGGTAGTTTATTTTTCCGAATTATTGGTGATAGACAAGTTCCCCGCTGTGAGAAGAGGTCAATTTTGATCCCGTACAGAGACTGAATCAACATCTGAGTTGCTGGGTTGCTGCGGAACTCTGAGAGTTAAAACTTTAAAGATAAGTAATTGTGAACCCTGTTGGGTCGCTAAATTATTCAGTGTTTGATTTCACAATTGCTTTCTGTTCTAGGTGTTTACCTGTTGTTCCAGCAGAACACAGCTCAAGTTCTCAGTTGAATTTATAAAGACGCTTTTGTATGTTTGTGGTTAAATGTGATATGTATGAGGTTGAGAATGGTGGGTTGTAGTTAGAGATTGGTTTTTCCCAAGGGTAAATTTGGTAGTATTTAAGACTTTGTGTTTTAAAAGTATGTATAGATGTTGTATGAGATTCTATGTAAGGCTTATTGACCTGTGATGTGAGCGTCAGCTGCTCCCTATAGTGGAATTTTTCACTAGATGTAGGGTATGAGCTATCTTGAGGTCATTTTGCCTGAGAAATTGTACGTAAGGTTAGTTTAATGGTTGGATATATTTGTGAAGATTACTTATTTAAGAGCATATATTGGTAGAATTAGCTAAGCTCTTACACAGCTATATTAAATAGTGTTGACTGATATTGCTGTGATGGATATCGTTTGGAAAGAATCCTTTAGCTATAGTACTGAAAGAGCTAACAAAATTTTAAAATTACCACCCTTATTGGGGGCTGATACTAAAGGTTATACAGATTGGGATTCCTTTTTGAATAGGTCTAAAAAAGTGTGAGGTTGGAGCTTCATAGTGTCACTTTAGCTGAATATTGCCGTAAGGAAGTCGTTCCCCAAGGTTTACGCATTTGGAAAGCTCCTGGTATGTTCTTGGATGATGAAAAATTTGTCAATCAGTGGAATCAAATTTTGAATAAGTTCTCTCTGGATCTCATGATATTAGTGATTGATACAGCGTATACGAAAAATGTTTCCCTTAAAAGTGAATTAGAAACTGATTTGAAAGATTTGAAGGAAACCATTGATTATGAGAGTCATTATGCAGAGTTTGTTAAAACCATTGAAAAATATAAGAATGAATTGAAATCTGTGAAGATTAGGACATTTTTGAAAGATGAGAAAAGGATGAAAGAAGGTTCCATTTATAATTGGTCATTAAGACGAGGACGGCAACGAGATACTTATTGGAAAAGAAGTGGAGGTGACACTTCAGTATATTCATCTGATTCTAGTCTTGAAAGCAAAAGTTCTGATGTACGTTTGAAACCTAAAGAAAAGAAGGATTTGGTTACAGATTCGGCTGTACTTCAGCGAGACTGACAGGAAAATTTTTCTGGGCTTCCAACGCGCTCTCGGCGCAAAAAAGAGGGGGTGACATTTCAAGACTGACCACTGTTGTTAATCTGTCGGATGAAGTTTTGACATCAGCACAGATGAGCTTACTAGCTAAGGGTCTGTCGTTTGTAGATGGCCCTAGCTATGATAGTTTTTTAAGTCGAGTGTCAGTAGAACGATTGGTACGATCTCTGCAATTGAAGATATTTTTAAAGACTCTGTGGGAGTACAAGATCAATCAATAGTACGTTTAAAATCATCTTGGACCCCTCCTGGGCCATTGGATCCTATACTTTATACTTTTCAACATTTAGTGCTTTCTGATATAGAACAATTGTAATTGAAGTATAATAATCAACCGAAGAATTTATCTCCAGCAGAATTTGCAGCTCTGCAGGAATTATCTAGTATGACTCGAATTACCATTAAGCGGGCTGACAAAGGAGGTGCGGTAGTAGTGTTGAATACGACGGACTATGAGAAAGAAGTTTGGCGACAATTGAATAATAGTGGACATTATTTAATTTTGTCAACAAATCCAACTGAAGAGCTACAAAAGTTAATACAATCTGTTACTAGTGAGGCTTTTGAATTTGGTTTTTTAACTGAAAAAGAGAAAATCTTTCTTAACCCGTTATATCCTAAAATACGGACTTTTTATATTTTGCCAAAAATTCATAAAAGCTTGTCATCTCCCCCAGGTCGCCCTATCTTGTCGAGCAATGATTCTTTATTAGAACGGGTAGGAATATATTTGGATATGTTTTTAAAATGTGAAGTTCCTAAAATCCGTTCTTATATCAAAGATACCACACATTTTTTGCAACTATTAGAGCATGTGGAATCAGTGGACCAAGTAGCTTGGATGGCAAGTTTGGATGTGGCAGCCTTATATACTTCTATCCCACAAGATGAAGTGTTGGAAGTTTTGACTAAAGTTTGGGATGCTAGAGAACAAACGCATAAGGTGCCGACTTCTTTTCTGTCTGCTTTGGCAGATATCGCATTGAAGAAGAATTACTTTGTATATAACCAAACTTTTTTTCAGCAGATTTCTGGGACAGCTATGGGGGCAACATTTGCCCCATCGTTAGCTAATTTATATATGAGTAATTTTGAAGAACGATATATTTATTCTTCAGAATATGTGATAAACATTGTGAAATGGTATCGCTATATCGATGATATTTTTCTTTTATGGCAAGGTTCAAAAGATCTTTTAAATAAGTTTTGTACTTATTTAAATGCTTGCAATGAGTGTATAAAATTTGATATAAATATACAAGCTTCTGAGTTACACTTTTTGGATGTTAAAATAACTAAACATCAAAATCGTTTGTTTACTACATTTTATTCAAAACCTACCGACAGAAATACTTTACTGCATTTTGAGACTTTTCACCCACAGCATTTGAAGTGTAGTTTACCTTATTCACAATTTTTGCACTGTAGGAGCATCTGTTCCACTGTGTCAGAATTTGAACTTCAAGCTGCTTCTATGATGCGTAAGTTTTTGGATAGAGGATTTCCTTATCATATTTTGAATAAAGCATACAAAAGGGCTCGGTATAATCACCGAGAATGGCTGCTTCGTCAAGATCAGATAAAGTCTGAACAATTGCCGTTGCCTACGGTTACTTGTGTTTTACAGCACTTGAGCCTATCCTACCATATAGCGTCGGCTATACGTAAGCGTTGGACATTAATTAATAAACATCCTAAGCTTTCAGGATATTCATTACGGACGGCGTATAGCCGTGGCCGTAATTTAAGAGATAGATTATGTCCAGCAGTGGTGAGACGTGATACTGTACCAGCTTCTACTGTGATAGGCCATTCAGCATGTCACCATTGCTCTTATGGCACTATGATGAGTGCTTCTGTGTGCCATATCAGAAGATAGTACGATGTTTGACTAGTGCTACATCTTTAATACATCCTTTGTGGTGTATGGACTGTGGTGTACATGTCCTAAGTTATATATTGGAAAAACTACACGGCCGTTAAGAACTCGACTTGCTGAGCATAAGTATAGTCTTCATAAAGCACGTAGACACACCTCTGGTACAACACTGTATGGATTTTAAACATCAGTTTGAAGATCTTAGATGTACGGTTTTAGAACACATTCCACAAAACATCAGGAGGCGTGATCGAAATAAGATATTGTTGCAAAAAGAACAGCGTTGGATTTATAGTTTAAAAACTTTACATCCTGGTGGTTTAAATGACAAGATAGGATGGACATTATTTTTATGACGACTGGAGTCTTCTCAATAGCTGGTTAATTTGTCCTGAAGCCAGCAGGATGACGCTATGTAGTTCCAACCTGTTCATTTGGGTATTGGGTCTATGTGATTTGTATAGTGATGTCATTATTGAAAGTAGTGGTTGATTGGTCTGTTTAAATTGATACGTCACACGCCGTCTTTTTAGATGGCGGGGAAAAAGTGGTATTGAGCAGATGAAGATTTAACAGTATAAAATATTGCCTAACCCCTGAAGAAGCCGTTAATTGGCGAAACAGAAGCTTTTGTAGGGTTAGATTGAAGAATATGGTAGTTTATTTTTCCGAATTATTGGTGATAGACAAGTTCCCCGCTGTGAGAAGAGGTCAATTTTGATCCCGTACAGAGACTGAATCAACATCTGAGTTGCTGGGTTGCTGCGGAACTCTGAGAGTTAAAACTTTAAAGATAAGTAATTGTGAACCCTGTTGGGTGGCTAAATTATTCAGTGTTTGATTTCACAATTGCTTTCTGTTCTAGGTGTTTACCTGTTGTTCCAGCAGAACACAGCTCAAGTTCTCAGTTGAATTTATAAAGACGCTTTTGTATGTGTGTGGTTAAATGTGATATGTATGAGGTTGAGAATGGTGGGTTGTAGTTAGAGATTGGTTTTTCCCAAGGGTAAATTTGGTAGTATTTAAGACTTTGGGGTATGTTTACTAAACTGCGTTAGTTTGATTCGCGTTAGGAGCCGCGTTAGTGGAAGAAATGCCAAAAAAGGACATGGGCGGTACATCGTTACCGATAACGCGCGTTATAAGGCACCGCGCAGCAACGATCGTTACAGGGCGCGTTACTGCGCGTTAAGCTTAAGAAGGCGCGCAGACACACACATACAGAAACGGGGCTGTAGCACAATGGTTACTACACAGACTGATAGTACAAGGATCATGGGTTTGATTCCCCAGTGTGCCTAATGAATAAGGCTGGCTGAGGCATCATGTGTAACCCTTTGAAGGCCTACTATAATATTTTAATCCACATTCTGCAGCTGGGTTAATGTTTGCATATGTCAGGAAAATTGTACCCATCTTATTCAATATGTTCCAATAGTGACGTTCCCTCTGCCATGGTCATGTATTATATACCATTTGATAGGAATATTTAGGCAGAAGTTTGGATCCCGAATGTTTTGGGCTTGGCCTGGAAAGGGTTAAGTATTGGGCTGTGAGGAAGTTTAGTTGTACTTTAATAGTGCTGCCAGCAAACACACCCTCACAGTGGCGTAACCTAAGGTGCCACATAAGGCACCCTAGAAGGCACTCCATAGGGCACATTATAAAGTGCGCTGTCTGCCAAGGCACCCTATAATGTCCCCTATAGGATACCATATAAGGCACCTTATAAGGCGCTTTATAGGGCACCGTATAAGGCGCCCTATAGGGCGCCTTATGAGCCACCCTAAGGTGACAGTACCCTGAGGGTGGTTCTGCTGGCAGCACTAATATACAATAAAAATAGACAATGCCTAAGACAGCCCTATTGATGAACCCCACTGTGGGTTTTGAACCCATGACCTCTGGTTCCATGGGCAGTGAAGTAACCAGTGGGCTAGAGCTGCTAACAAATACCTGGCTGGCTACAGGAGGACTGCACGGCACCACACCCACATTCTGCTGTGGTTACCAGGATAGGGTCAACCCATCCGTACCCAGGATGCACAGCACATGTAAATCAGCAGTCTACAGATGATCACAAGATGGGGTATGCACCCCACAGCACCTCAGCCTGGTAGGGGGTGCCGACGGTGTGTGTTAGTGGCACAGAGTAGCTACAGACCGTCACAGTGTGTGGGTCCTGTGCTCACCCTGAGGGAGAGGTATGGTGCCCAGCACCATTCTCACAGCACCTGGCTTTGCTGAGATAGGCTATGCTGCAGGTCCCCATCAGTGCCAATATGTGATAGGTAGTCCTTGCAAAGACCCCTAGGATATGCCTGTGTTCATCTGTATGTCACATCTAGCCCTTATGGACTATGATGCACCCAGAAAAGTGCATACCCTGTGAGGGTACCATGGTCACATGATGTAAGTGAAGGGGGGTGTTGGGACCCACAGGGAGATTACATACCACCACCCAACGCACCCTCTGGGGCTCAGGGTGGGGGACAGGATCTCCCGCCAACAGATTCACTTTCTACCCCCCTGCAATGGTGGCAGTAGAGGGAATCATAACCCCAGTCCTGCTAGGGATCAAACACCCTACAGGGCAGGCAATGCAGAGCTGTACACATCCATAAAGCAATAGCAGACAGAAGGCCTGGAAATGCACAGATGCCCCCCCACCCCCTATCTGACATTCTCCAGCAGCAAGCCTCCAGCCACTGCACCCTGCAAGGTGTTCCAGCAACACACATACTAGCTGCAAACAGTCTGCTAGCTAGTCCTTAATGCATGGTCCTGGAGGAGATGCGTGTACCCAAAACTGGAAGGACAGCATACACACCAAGCAGATAAGTCAGTGATCGGGCCCCAAAAAAGAACCCATAAATATCACATGAGAAAAATACTATACAGCACTATGGGGTAACCTAGCCATGCCGTGGTCACTGCTCAGTCAGGGTGAGAGTGACCTCCCAGCAGGACATGCCGTGGCCACTCTGTCCGTGCAGGTGGTACCGGGCACTACAATGTCCGAGCCATTGCCCTATGCCCTGTGCAGATGCGGCCAGGCCAGGCCACCCTATCGAGGCTATTCCCACAGTACCTTGCTCCTCATTATGCACATTGGCAGGCCAATACTGGCAACAGTGCTAGCAGTGTGGGCTGTGGAGGGTGTTGGCAGCCACCACACACTGGATAGACAGACATACACTCCCCACACCTATGCCTGCATTGTGCAATTATAGAGGTGTTGAGCAGCCCAGGCCACCAAACCAGTCCTGGGCACAGTGCAGGCATGGCTATGGTACGCAATACTGTAGGAGTCACTCCCCAGGTTGGTAAACACTGTCAGACACAAGACCTGTAGCACACTCCACAGACATCAGAAAGGTTGCTATGATGCAGCTCACTCAGAAAATTGTACTTAACCTAGGAGTTGCTATCTGCCAGTAATCATAGCAACCTTTTGATAGATGTGTACCATATTCCCAGGTTTAGGGTGGCATTACTAAGGTATGCAAGTGCTAGTATTGGGAGATGCACGCAGAGCCCAAAGTCCTGCCTCTCCAGGAGGCTTTGGATAATGGGGCCTGTGGGTGCGGGTGTGTCTGCCCCTGTTGGCTGCTGCTTTACGGCAGAGGTTCCCAACTCCAGTCCTGCGGTGCCAAACACTGTTCGGGTTTTCATGCTGTCCCTCATGAATATGCATGAGATACATCTGCATACCATGGGGGCGGCGCATAGAAATGCAGCACAGGCATCTTTATCAGAGGCAGCATGGAACCGGAATGGTGTTTGGCCCTCCAGGACTGCATTTGGGAGGCTCTGCTCTAGGTAATGTGCATGTTTATGGTGTCTGTGCTCTGTAGGGTAAAATGTAGGTGTTTTGGGCATGTTTACGTCATCTGCAAGAAAGGTTCTGTCTGTATTAGCACGTTATAGTAGTGGGTAAAATATGAGGATTGGGTTGGCAGAAACCACAGCTGGGACTTAAAACTGTGACCTTCTGCTTCTGAATACACTGGTTTTGTGCACTGCACCACCATGTTATCACAGAGATGATGCCTTCCCTGGTGATACCATGACTGTTGGTCAGACAGGGCCTGTCTGTTGCAGTGCATGGCACCCACCTACACAGGGCTAGGCCACGGTCTGCCCTGGGCAGCTGCCACTGCCCCCTCCACCACCAGTATCCCTCAGCCACCATGCTGACATGCCCTTCTGCTGGTGGAGCTGGTGGTGCGCAGTCTCAGGCCATCCAGTGTGCAGGTAGGCAGCTGCCTATGGTGCGGGTTCTGGGGTAGGGGTGCCTGCATAGACGTCCACGCTCCCCCCCAGCCCCGCCTGCCAATGTTCCGTGCCCTTGGGGGTAGCTGTTGGGTACTATCCCTTGTGACACTTTGGGAAACACACTCATGCCCATGTTGGGCCTTCAGCAGTTGCTGTCTGGCTGCTCCACTG
This sequence comes from Ichthyophis bannanicus, assembly GCA_033557465.1. Taxonomy (NCBI): domain Eukaryota; kingdom Metazoa; phylum Chordata; class Amphibia; order Gymnophiona; family Ichthyophiidae; genus Ichthyophis; species Ichthyophis bannanicus. Next base: position 32,192,626 of record CM066040.1, read on the forward strand.
TTTCAACATTCGTATGGGCCACCTAGGCATCACCCTAGTCCGCACTGTGGCCCAGCTCCACCACAGCATGTGCCGCCTGCAGCCCTCTGTATCCCCTTCTCCGGCATCTGTCCAGTTGCCTTTCCGGCATGCCCGCCCTGATGTTGCGGGACATGTGCACGCCATAGGAACCCTGTCCGATGGTGGGGGAAACCCTGAGCAGCGCTATTTCACTGTGGGCTCCTTCACCTTGTATGGGGACGGAGTATAGACCCTTCCACGATTTATATCTGTTCTTTGGAGCTTACTCGGGGGGGGGGGGGGGTTGATGTTTCTCATTGATACCACTATTGGCCAGCTTGGTTATTGTTTTTTTCCAGTTTGTTGCACATGTATCACACTTATCACTTTTGTTTGGTTTCCCTGCCTGGGCTGTACATTGCTGACACTGAAATGGTTTCTCTCCCCTGTAATGTGCATTTAACGGCAGGTTTTCATTCGCGTTGGAATTCAGCTCTGAAAATCAGCACGTCAGTGTGAGGGGAGCCTCTCCCCACCCACTCTCCGCCCACTGACCCCTTCTCTCCGCCCTCTCTCCACCTTCTGCGGTGTTTTACCACGCTGCGGGGCATTCCGATCGTTAGCGCATCATAACACTGTAAGGTTAACGATCGTTAGCGCATCATAACGCGCGTTATGATGCGCTAACGATCGTTAACCTTACATAACGCGCGTTATGTACGATTACCGCAGTTTAGTAAACATACCCCTTTATGTTTTAAAAGTATGTTGTCAAAAGTCAAGATGTGAATCACCATTAATCTCAGGTAGGGGCATAGCTACAGGGGAACAGCAGGGAGCCCAGGTCCCCTCAGTTTCGTCTGAGACACCCTAAACAGTCCGTAGGTTTTATAATACTTACTGCGCAGGGAAGGCGCAGCTTCACTGATCATGCCGGGTGCATGGCAACACGTCGAGTAGCTGTGGCAATGGATTGCGACTGGGTTGTGCTCTTCTCTCATCGCTTCTGCTGGGGAGGGGCAAGTAAAGATTAGCTCAGTTCAGCCACCACCCCCCCCCCTTCTTTTGGCGTTGCTGTTGCCAATTCCGGGGCCGTGACAATGCTGAGCTAGTTCAGCCTTTAGTTGCTCACTGCTGCTCACCCCGCTGTGGAGAGGGCCAGAAAATGCGGCATTTCATCTTTATTCAGACTTCCCCCACTGTGATGAGAAAGTCTGAAGGAAAGTGAAATGCCTCATTTTTTAGTCTCTCTCCACAGGGGGGCCGGCAGCAATGAGCCACTGACTGCTGTAATTAACAGCTAGTTCAGCCTTGCCCTGAAGAAAGGAAATGCTACTGCTACAGAGTCTGTGAGGGATTGGGTGGGTGTCGATCGATTGAGAGAGAGAGAGAGAGAGAGAGAGAGACTGGGTCTGGGAGGAGGAATTGTGAGAGAGACTGATTCTGAGGGGGGTCAAGAGAGAGTGGGCCTGGGAGAGAGGAGGTCACGAGAAACTGGAGAAGCGGAGGGAGGGGGTCATTATGATTAGAGCGAGATTGGGAGAAGCAGGGGATCATTGTAATGTGTGTGTGTGAGAGAAAGAGAGATTGGGGGAAGCAGAAGGGTCACTGTGCAATGTGTTATGTGTGTGTGTGTGAGATTTGGAAAAGCAGATGGTCATTATGATGTGTGTGTGAGAGAGAGAGAGAGAGAGAGATTGGGTAAAGCAGGGGGTCATTATGATGTGTGTGAGAGAGAGAGAGAGATGGGGAGAAACAGGGGGTCATTATGATGTGTGTGTGTGTGTGAGAGAGAGAGAGAGAATGGGAGAAGCAGGGGGATCATTATGTGTGTGTGTGTGTGTGTGTGTGTGTGTGTGTGTGTGTGTGTGTGTGTAAGAGAGAGAGAGATGGGGAGAAACGGAGTCATTATGATGTGTGTGTGTGTGTGTGTGTGTGTGTGTGTGTAAGAGAGAGAGAGATGGGGAGAAACGGAGTCATGATGTGTGTGTATGTATGGTAGAGAGAGAGAGATTGGGAGAAGCAGGGAGGTCATTATAATATGTGTGTGTGTATGTGTGAGAGAGAGAGAGATTGGGGGAAACAGGGGGGTCATTATGGTGTGTGTGTGTGTGTGTGTGTGTACGAGAGAAAAATTGAGAGAAGCATCACCTGTTAACTTTCACTCTTCATTACATCACCTCTCAATCTTGCCCAATCTCCTCCTATCTTTTTAGGAATCTTCATGGTATCAATCCACTGACTCTATCCATTACCGTCTCATCTCACCTCTCTTCCACTTTGTCCTCTAATTTGTTGATGAAGCCATAACTTCCTATAATACTGCTCTCTCCTCTACTCTGGATACCCTTGCTCCATCCATTGCACATCCTGTGAGGCGTCCCTCAACTCAGACCTAGTTGTCTTCAACTACTTGCTACCTACATTCCTGTGCCTGTCAGGCTGAGTGCAGTTGGCTCAAATCCTGCTCTCTCTTACTTTCTTCACTTCAAATTCATGCTTTCTTCTTTCCAGTCTGCTATTGCACTCGCCAAACAAAACTATTTTCTCTATCTGACTCACCGTCTTGCCTCTAACCCTCGCCGTCTCTTTTTTACTCTCAGTTCTCTTCTTAAGGCACCTCCACCTCCAATTCCTCCTTCTCTCTATGCCCAAACCCTAGCAGACTATTTCCATGACAAAGTGCATAAGATTATTCTTCAATTTCCCACTAAATCTTCTTCAACCCCTCTTTCCCCTCTCCATTAGCAACTTTTCCCCTCAACTTCCATCACCCTTTCATCCTTTTCTAAAAACTCTGTTGAGGAAACCTTTCCTCCTCTAAACTCACTACCTGTTCTTTGGATCCTATCCCTACCCATCTTCTCAAATCCTTCTCCTCCTCTGTCATCCCTTTCATCTACATATTCTCAATCTCTTGCTTTCCACTGCAGCCTTCCCTGCAGCCTTCAAACATGCTGTAATCACTCCTCTCCTCAAAAACCTTCACTTAACCATACTTGTCCTTCTAATTATTGGCCCATTTCCCTTCTCCCATTCATTTCCAAAATTCTTCAACGTGCAGTTCTCTGCCGCTGCCTCAAATTTCTCTTCTTTCAAGCCCTCCTTGATCCACTTCAATCTGTTTTTTGTCCATTTCATTCTACTGAAATGGCTCTTGCCAAAGTCTCCACTGATCTGTTCCACACTAAGTCCAAAGGCCTTTACCCAGTTCTCATTCTTTTTGATCTTTCCGCTGCTTTTGATACTGTTGACCACCTCTCCCTCCTTACTTTATCCTGTCTTGGTTTTAAAGACCCTGTACTGTCTTGGTTCTCTTCTTATCTCTACAATCCCTCTTTGAGTGATTGTTTTGGAGGTTCTTCTTCTACTGCCATCCCTCTCTCAGTTGGTATACCTCAAGGGTCTGTTCTGAGCCCTCACCTTTTCTCTCTCTATACAGTCCTTGGTGCCCTCATCTCTTCCCATGACTTTCAGTATCATTTTTATGCTGATGGCTCTCAAATCTATCCTTTTACACCTGACATCTCTCCTTCGCTCCATTAGACATCGTCACCTGGATGTCTCACCGCCACCTAAAATTGAATATGGCTAAAACTGAACTTCTTATTTTTCCCCTTAAACCCTCCTCTCCCCTTCCTCCTTTCTCTAACACTGTTGACAACACTCTTCTTCTTCCTGTTTCCTTGGCCCGTAACCTTGGGGTCATCTTTGACTCCTCCCTTTCCTTCTTCACACATATTCAACAAATAGCTAAAGTCTGTTGTTTCTTTCTCTACACTAACAAAATTTTTCCCTTCCTTTCTGAACACACTACTAAGGCTCTTGTCCACTCTTTGGTCACCTTTTGTCTTGACTATTGCAACCTCCTTCTTGCTGGTCTCTCTCAGTGTCACCTCTCTCCTCTTTAGTCTATCCAGAACTCTGCTGCACGGCTAATCTTCCACCAGCCCCAATACACTCATATAACCATTCTTCTAAAATCTCTTCCATTTCCGTATCCAATTCAAACTTCTCCTTCTAACATATAAATGTATTCACTCTACTGCCCCTCCTTGTGAACGTCGCTTCTCCTCTGGCTTTCTTCTCTTTTCTTCTTCTGCAAACTCAAGACTTTGATCTTTTCACCTTGCTCCTCCATATGCATGGAACAAACTTCCTCTATCTTTATGTCAAGTCTCTTCTCTCCCCCTCTTCAGATGCATGCTAAAGGTTTACCTCTTTGAGGCCACATTTGGATCCTAATCCCTTTTCTTCCTTGCGTCTCCTACCCTATTTGAACCCCCCTATTGTTCTGTCTTGATTAGATTGTAATCTCTACGAGAAGGAACTGTCTTCTTTATAGTTTTGTATGCCTTGTAGCATTATATAAATGTTTAATAATAGTAATGATGTGTGTGTGTATGTGTGTGTGAGAGAGAGAGAGAGTAGGGGAAGCAGGGAGTCATTATGATGTGAGAGGCCAATGCGATATGGGAAGCAAAAATGGAAATTGCCTCAGGTGCAACTATCAAGGGGTATTGGGGGTGGTGTGAGTGTGAGGAGGAAGGGGGCGCTGTCTTCTGTTGACACTATGCAGTGGCACTTTCAGCCTGATTTTTATGTTTTCTTTCCCCTAGAAAATGGGAAACAATCTTAGATTTAGGCGTCATCGTGGATAACAGGTTGAAACCCCCCACCCAATGTGCAACAGCAGCCAAGAAAGCAAATAGAATGCTAGGAATCACGAGGAAAGGAATGGAGAATAAAACAAAGGATATTATAATGCCTCTGTATTATTCCATGGTGCAACCACACCTTGAATATTGTGTGCAATTCTGGTTGCCATATCTTAAAAAGAATATAGAATTATTAGAAAAGGTACAGAGAAGAGATACCAAAATGGTAAAGGGGATGGAAGGATACCCATATGAGGAGAGACTAAAAAGATTAGGGCTCTTCAACCTGGAAAAGAGACGGCTGAGGGGAGATATGATGGAGGTCTATAGAGTAATGAATGGAGTGGAACGGGTAAATATAGATCGATTGTTTATGCCATCAAAATATAGAAAGACTAGAGGACATGCAATGAAGCTACAGGGTAACCTATTTAACACTAACAAGAGAAAATATTTTTTCACTCAACATGTAATCAAACTATGGAATTTGTACCAAAGGATGTAGTAAAAACTGTTAGTGTAGCCGGGTTTAAAATTTTTTTGCACAAGTTCCTGGAGGAAAGGTCCATAAACCATTATTAAAGGGGACCTGGGAAATCCACTGCTTGACCCAGTAAAAGCATTCTGGAACCTGTGTCTTTTGGGGAAACTGCTAGGTACTTGTGACCTAGATTGGCCACTGTTGGAAACAGGATACTGGGCTTGATGGACCTTGGTCTGACCCAGTATGGCATATCTTAAGTTCTTAGTTATCAGACCTCTAAAAAAGAACCATGATAAACCTTTTTGTGGGGCGGGGGAGGGGGAAGAGGTAGTGTTTGCACTTGTGGTTTGCCTGGAAGGGAGCTGGAAGAGGGCATGCAGGTCAAGTGAATTGAGCTACCGTATTACCAGTTCCAGGAGGGAGATTTAAGGCCAGTCCTGGATTTCTAATAACCTTTTCAATGCATTATGGAACTCGAAGCACTGATTTCATTGGGCAGAATTTTGGACTATAAATCCACATTGCTTTGGGATGTAGGTTCAAAACCAGGACTGGCTGAAAAGTCTCCCTCTTGGAACACAGTATCTTGCGCAGTTCTGGGTGGGATGGCCGAGCTTCCGTCATTTTTCTGGGGACATGTTGAGGCTTCGAAGCCCTGTGCATTATTCTTGTGGGGGTGTGCTTTGTAACGTAATAGCCCCCACTCCCCAACAAGAACAATGACTCGGGCTTGGCTTGTCATAGAAGGATATGCATTTCTGTTCCTAGTTCTCAAGTTTTGCACTGCGTACAGAGTGGTTTCTTGAGGTTTAATTTCAGTTTTTGTCTGCACATCCGTAATATGTGATTAACTATGTTTTGTATTTGGTGATGGTCTGCTTTTGTTCTATGCATAACTGATGTGAGGAATTCTGGAAGTGCAGGGTTGGGGGACCTCCAGCCCCTCATCTTACCCCTCCGGTACTCCACTTGCCCCCAGCAGTTCATGGGAGTTCTCGCTGCAGCCCTCACCCTCCTGTTTACCCCAGGATTGTACAGTTTTCTTTCATGTTCATTCTTTTATGGGAGATCTTTGATTTTTCTTTCTCAGTTTTTGCAACTGTGCATTTCTGATATCTTTTGGATTTTGTACAGTACAGGAGGAAGTGCTTGTCTGTTTTCTCTTTCTTTGGAATGTTGTTTGAGTCCTTGGGGTTTTCAGTTTAGCGTTTTGTCTACATATTTCTATTTTTAATTAGTGTTCACTTATTCTGTAAATGGTGAAGGTGTATGTTCAGTGTTCTGCGTGTGTAACCAAGGTGTGGTAGTCTGCTAGTTTGTAGGGAACTGCTGTACTTCAGCTTGTGTTTCCCCAGCAGAATGTAAATAAGTGTTGCAGAGCCTGGTGTAATATTTGTATTCCTACCTCTTGCTAGGTAGAATTGTTGCTGTGAGAGTCCTGGGAGTTATGTTTATTTTGGAATGACAAGATTACCTCACAGGCGCTGTGTTCCTTCAGGGGGAGGAGTTTGTCATTGTATTGAGATGACATCAACATTTGAATATTCTTTTCTGCATAATTGGTAGTAAGTGGAAACATCCTAGCAGCACACGATGACATGAAAACAAAATGTAACTAATGTACAATAACCACCAAACTACAAACCATAACATGAATTAAAACACAATGTAGCCTGAGCTTTACAAGATCTATAACAATTGAATAAGCTTATAATCTTTGAAACCCACTGTTAATCCACCCAAAGCTGTGTAGCTACTCAAATAAACCAATAATATCTTTCAGAATTGTCAAATCTATAACTATATAAACAACTTTTATTCATAATATCTTATCCTAAATACGTTTACACATTATTTTTCAAATTTTTTCAAATATGCTCTGTCACTCACCTACTACCCCGGAGGCGGAAGGCCTGGGGCTTCAGTGAGGATCCTCTTATGTAGCAAGGGCGGAGTAGTGCCCCCTGGGATTTTGAGTCCCAATAGCTATTCTAATAAGAAGGTAGCTGTGGTCGAGTAGCTATGCTTAAAGAGGTATTTATTTCCCTTCCCGGGAGAATTCTTGCAACAAGGGTCAAAAGAAATTAAACCATAAAAACTGGTACAATACAAGTGGGAACTACAAATTACAACAAAAATGCTTCTTGTCAGCTTTCAAATTCTATCTAGGCAATACCTTTGCCAGAACCATCCTTGCCAACTGGTAGTCTGATGTCAACCGCATTTTCAAAGATCTCTTTCAATTCATCTGCTGTTGAGCTGTAGGGTAGGTTCTTTACAAAAAGAGTTCGTGCATCCCTTTCTTTTTTATCCTCTTTGATGCTTTCTTTGCGTTTGGCTCTCTCTAACTTGACTTCAAGGCCCATGACCTTCTTCCCATTCAACGCAAGAGCCGCTGTCAGATTTTCTTCAGAATCTTCAGAAGAAAAGTCAGCGTAGCCAAATTTCTTAGATGCTCCAACTCTGACATCCGTGACTGGCAGGTTCTTTTTAGAAAAGAATCGCCTTATAGCTTCCCTGATGAGCCATGACGTAATTCTCTATCTGGGCGTTTACCTACAGCCTGTGCTCTTGTTTTGCTTGGTTGCTCATAGCAACCTCTAGCCATGTGCTTTGCACTGCCGGTTTTAAAACTGCCCTGTGTGTTTTCATCTACTTCCATAGGCATTATCTGCCTTGCACCATGACAGCTCATATACAATAATGAAATAATAGAATAATAACACTCCCCCATACATCCACCTAAACATCCAATCTACCTTAAACAGGCACCACATAGGTTGTTTAAACAGCATAGGGCAAGAAATACAATAGCGACAAACCACACATATGTGCCCTATAGTTTCTTAATGGACACTTGCCCACTTAGAGTTGCCAACTGGCCGGTATTCAGCCGGCCTGGCTGGTTTTTCCATGGCCAGGCTGGCTGCCGGCAGAGATGTAAAACCAGCCCTTGAAAAGCCGGTTTTTTGCTCTGGCCGCAAGATCAGGAGCGGCCAGAGCAAAAAAACCATCTTTTCTCCCGACTCCCGAAGTCTGCGGGAGAGGGAGCCGCGATTGCTGGGAAAGGTTAAAGGCAATGCCCTTTAACCTTTCCCAGCATTCGCGGCTTCACAGAAACAACCGCCAGCATGAAGGAAAAAGATCTTCACGCTGGCGGTTGTACAGAGGGAGCCGGGGCCTCGCGCGGGCTTCCTCGGCTCCCTCTGAAGCACCTCACACAGCCGCGGGGCTGGTCAGGGGGAGGAGGCTAGGACTACAAATGGGCTTTGATGGGGAGGGAGGGGAGGCCAAGGACTGAATGGGTTGTGATGGGCTGTACCTGGACTGGAAATGGGCTATGGGGGGGGGACCTGGACTGGAAATAGACTATGGGGGGATATGGACTGGAATTGGGCTTTGGGGGGTGTACCTGGACTGGAAATGGGCTGGGAAGGGGACCTGGACTGGAAATAGGCTATGGGGGGAAACCTGGACTGGAAATGGGCTATGGGGGGGCCTGTACTGGAATTGGGTTATGGGAGGGGAACTGGACTGAAAATGGGCTATGGGGGGGCTGGACTGGAATTGGGCTATGGTGGGGGGAGGGTGAACTTGGACTGGAAATAGGCTGTGATTAGGGGGGCTAGGGCTGCAAATGGGCTGTGATGGTTGGGGGGGACTTGGACTGGAAATGGGCTGTGATGGGGGCTAGGACTGCAAATGGGCTGTGATGTTGGGGGGGGACTAGGATTGCAAATGGGCTGTGATGGTGGGGGGGGCCTAGGACTGGAAATAGGCTGTGATGGTGGGGGGGGACTAGGACTGGAAAGAGGCTGTGATGGGGGGGCTAGGACTGGAAATGGCCTGTGATGGGAGGGCTAGCACTGGAAATGGGCTGATGAAGAGCTGGAATAGGACTGGAAATGGGCTGATGGGGGCTGGAATAGGACTGGAAGTGGGCTGATGAGGGGGCTAGGATTGGAAATTGGCTGATGGGGGAGCTTGGAGTGGAAATTGGCTGATGGGGGGCTGGAATGGAACTGGAAAAGAGCATATGTGGGGCTAGGACTGGAAACGGGCTGATGAGGAGCTGGAATACGACTAGAAATGGGCTGATGGGGGAGCTTGGACTGCAAATGGGTGATGGGCTAGAATAGGACTGGAAATGGGCTGATGTGGCGGCATGGGAGAATGGGACTAGAAGGGAGTGGATGCTGGGTGGGTCTAGAACTATAAGGGAGCTGATTTGGGGGGAGGACTAGAAGGGGATGGGGATGGGGAATGGGAATGGAGAGGGGAAAATATATTTTGTGTGGAAGAAAAGTCTACGATGGGCCGGGTATTGGGAGAGTAAGAGGGGATTGAGAATGGTAGGGTGAAATTTGAGTGGATGATAAAGGAATAAGGAAAGAATTGGGGGAAAGAGCAAAAGGGAAACAATCAGTATGTTAAAGCAGATATAGAGAGAGAATGGAAAACATCTAAAAGAGAAGAAAGGACAAATGGATAGCTCGCAGAAGACAGAAGAAACCAGAAGAAAGTGACTGGAGCAATTGCAACTGAAAAATAAAATGCCGAAACAGAAGGTAGAAAAATACTTTTCATTTTCAATTTATTAACTGGAATATGTCTGGTCTGGGAAGTGTGTATTGCTAACATCTTTGCGTTTTTGTTTAGTGCAAAAGGAAATTACTTTATAGTTTTATTTCTCCAGTGTTGTACATTTCATGTTTGGCTTTTGGGGTTCCCAGTTTAATTATTATCTGACCAAGGGAGATAGCCTACACTTATCTTTGGTAATTTTTGTGGGTGGGGCTGGGGTGCAGCATGGGTGGGACTGGGGACGGGGCAGGAGTGGGACTAGGGGTAGAGAATGGGTAGGTCATGGCGAGCCACAGGTGTCAGGTTTTTCTTGGTGAAAAAGTTGGCAACCCTATGCCCACTCCATTAAACTATAAAACCCCAAAATGTATTTTATGTTTGCTGACAGTTCTTGTCTCCAAGCGTTCCGTTTCAGAAACGACACATCCTCCCTGCATCAGCAGCGTGTCGAGAAGCAGGCAAGAGCTGTGAAAGTGAAACTAAAACTCCACCAGCTCCAAAACCTGCTGCTTCTGTAACTTCTGTTGTTACTTTTATAATTATCCCAGTTCATGAGCCAGCACCAATGATCCCGTCAGCATATAAGTATAACAGGCACTGAATTAAACTCTAATATTCAGTACACATTGCCCCAGCAAGAAGCTGAATGAGAAAATGTTAGATCCCAATCGCTGATGTTGAAATGAAGCTGCCTCTGGAACTAACATCCTTCCTTATTGTGAACGTTCCATTGAAATGAACATCTCATTGCCTCAGTCGCCCAGACAATCTTTTTGTAAACACTCCACCGGAATAATCTTCTTATACATGCTCTTGCCTCAGTCACCCAAACTATCTTCTTGTAAATATTAGTGTTTACACTGGGCCTGATTCTGCAAGGCGACTAGCAGAGCTGAATGTCCCGGCGGGACGTCCAGCCCCGCTAGCCGCCTGCACCATATGCCACCTCTTGGCCCCCCTGCATGCACAGAGCCATTGTGCGTGCTATGGGAGGCAGGAGCAGCACGGAGGTGGAGAGTGGGTGGAGCATGGGCAGTACCAACCTCCTGACGTACAGGGCCGATTCCAGTCATAGCTCTGTATGTCCAGGGATCATCGGAGGGTCAGCCAGCTTATTCCACCTCGGATCAGCTGGCCAGCCCCCCAACAGCGATGGCAGCGAGCAGGGTGAGTCTCCACCACCCAGTCCAGGCCCCAGCTGCCCCCGTCAGGGTCAGGCAGTGGGAAACGGAGGCTCCAAGGCAGCGGGCAGGTTGTGTCATAAGGAGGACATCTCCATGGCACTGCAGGGGCACGGCGGATCATCTCCCACCTGTGGGGTCATCTTGCTCCTGCAGAATCAGGTGCTCTCGGGCCCATCCTACTTGGGGCCTTCCAGACAGCCTGGACGTGCCCCTACTGGAATCGGGCTCATTGTGTTTTAATTCATGAAACAAAATGTGCCATGCTGGATCAGAACAAAAATCAAGCCCAGCTAAGAGAGATTGGTATGTTATAAAACTTGACATTTTCTCTTTGTTTTAAATATATTTTGTAAATTATAATGTGTAAATTGTGGGCGATGTTTTCTAAACATTAGCATGCGCTATCTGCTGCAGCACCCATGTTATTCTATGGGGATGGTGGCAGACAACATTCGGTACTATATTAACTCTGCCCCCCCCCCCCCAGCCCCTTCTGCGCCCCAGACTGCTTAAAAAGAATAACTTCCCTGGCCATTTTGCCGGCTCTGGACGTACAGGGCCGACATTAGAATCGGCAACCGCTCACTGCCCGCCCACTCTCCGCCCCCGGGCCACCTCTTCCCCACCCCCGACTAACTTCCCCGGCAGGGCAGGGCCAGAAGGGAAGTTAGTCGGGGCATGCCTTGGCACATCCGTCCCCGCTATTTGTGTCTCAGAATAACCCCAGTTAGTGACTACCTATGTTACCTCTGGGCTCCCCAAAAACTCAGGTCTGGCTATGCCAGTTTTTACTGATATTATTGGAAGACTGTATGGTGCTACCTCATAAGTTCATCTGGTCTTCTCAGCCTACACTCTTCCCTCTCTCAGAGCATCTGTTCATGTCCCATACATGTTGGAATTCTGATACCGGCTTGGTTTCCATTCACCAGCACACACCTCACTCCCTCCTCCCCTCCCCCCAGATGGGCAGATTTATTTTACCAGTTAGGTCACTAATTCTTTTTTAGATCAGTTTTAGAAATGTAAAAGATTAGATCGATTACATTTAGTTTGGGCTTTACACGGATCTGTATCACTCTGTGTTCTTGCTGAAAGCAAACCACAGTGAAAATGCCTTTGCTCCGAGCACGTGCTCCTCTCTCCCTTCACACACTTGGAGCTATTTTTCTTGGCAACCAAACCTTCTCCTATGAGCACTGTTTATTTTCCCATATCGGAGATCGTTACCCTTCGTTAGCCTCTTTGAAACATTTCTCATATTTCCCAACAAGGCGTGCATTTTTTGGGCTTTTCTTGTAAACAGAAGCCTGGACCCTTGATACCATAGCCCTTCTTTTATGATATTCTTTGAAATGAGAAAATTATGAAAACATTTTAGAGGTTTAAGAGGGAAATATTTTGCTCAAAATTAAGATATTGAAAGGAAACTTAAGAAAGTCAAAGGAGCACAAATCATTTGACATGAAAATGGTCGGACCGTTCCAGTCAGACACTAGAGCCTCAGAGACATTGGCTTGATCGCATCAGATATAAAGATACTGAGGTGTGAAACGTCACCGTCTCGCCACTTCTGCCTCTGCCCCCACTCTCTGTCATTCAGCTGTAATGACATGTGCAGATAGTCTAAGATGCAATCTGTACCATTTAAAGCCAGAGTAACTGCGTTGCTTTCTCAATGACCTGATGAAAACAGGACAGCGCTCGAAAGCTTGTCAAAGACACATTAAGTTAGTCCAAGGAAAAGTATAAGAGCATACGATTTGCCATACTGGGTCAGACCACAGGTCCATCAAGCTCCGCACCTTGTTTCCAGCAGTGGCCGATCCAGGTCCTAGGTACCTGTCAGGTTCCCAGAAGGTAGACAGATTCCATCTTGCTTATCGCAGGAGTAAACAATAGATTTCCCCAGTCCACTTTAATAATGATTTATGGACTTCTCCTCTTTTAAACCCAGCTACACTACCAGCTTTTGTTACATCCTCCGGCGACAACTTGTTTGTTACCTTTATTTGCGCATATCAAAGTGGACGAACATGGCAATTACAATTCTCTGCTCATAAATCAACCGATACAACAGACATAACAATAAAAAGACAATAAACTCCATCATGAAAAGCTTGGTTATAAAGTCAACATTTGAATAATTGATGAAAATGTAAATAATCCTTCCTTCCCCTTCTCTCGCCCTTCTCCCTTTGTTTTGTATTCTATTTCCTAATCGCTGTTGATTTTGGATTCTATGCTAAGCAACCTGCTGCATCCTAAGACACACAGCCTAGAGGGGATCACTGCACAACTTCGGCAGGCAGCCACAATATCTGGGCAGGCCATGTGCCTTTGGCTGTGCGATTGCAACCTCTCACATGGCTTTCTACAAATATGACTGCACCACATAAAAGAGAGCATAATGGACTTTATTATCCTTATAATGCTACACTTAGCTAAATTACTCTATGCAAGCACTTAATAACTATTGCAAGCCGCGCCAGCATCTCTGGCAGCAGCAGAGATGGTGGTAGTATACTTTATAGAAAGATGAAAGCCCCTCGTCAATTATTACAGCCAAATCTGTTTATATATTGCATGCTATTGCAAAATTCATCAAAAGAACCATCATTTATTCATTAACCAATGTGCTAGGTGTCCCAGTGCAGTGTGTTTTGTGCCACAATTCACTTGTCGATTCCAGAAATTTCAAATGGAACACAATGCCAATAGCGTGACAGTGCGAGGCCTCTGCCCCTCTTTATTCTTTCAGTTCCTCATCTGATTAATTTAGAGCATTTTTCAGTTTTGTTTCTGTAGAAAGATAGCACATTTTAGAGCTTACAAAAGGATAAAATTTAACTAGCAATAAACTGGATTCAATTGGAATTCTAGAAGACCCTAAGGTAAACTTCTTTATATACCTTGCTGCCAGTGTAACTAAATCCCGATCTTAAAACATCCCTTCATCCTCTCACATTAAGAATTGCCCCAGTTCACACACATCAGCCTTGTACTAACCTCATGGTCCTCTCTTGTCTTGCTTAATGCTCAATGTTTCCCCACACTTGGGACCAGTTTAAAGGGATGTGGTGTCCTGAGCCGACATTTGCTTTGGCTGCCGCCATGTTGGGGCCAGTCTTGCGGTATGCGCCATGCAGATGTCAGCGCTCATCTTGAGAATAGCCTCACGCCAGAAGGAAACCGGTGCTGTAGCTTAAGCATAAGGTTACCAGATGACCCCGATTTGTAGGGATTGTCCCTGGTTTTAAAACTTTGTCCTCAGTTCCCACCAGTTTAGCAGCCTCTTGTCCCCGATTCCAGCAATAGGGACAGAGGAGGTATAAAAATATTTGATTTTCAATCTAGCGATTTGAATATGTGCGTGTTTAGAATTTACATCCATGTATCTTTATATTTTGCACAGTATGGGGGAAATGCATCACCATTTCTATGTCTCTGTCTGCTTGGAAATGAGATTGCTGCTGTCATGGCAGGATTTGGGGGTGAGGGGTAGAGGGGCAAGGTTATGCCTTCTCTTCCCTCCTCCATACCGTGTTACTCAGACATAGAACATAGAACTGAGGTGCCCCTGCCTCACCCTTCCCCCCTTCACCACACTTGGGATTAATGTCTCAGATTTGCCTGCAAAAAATCCAGTAACCTTACTTTATTTATTTATTTCTCTTATATACCGCGCTCTTCGATATCAATGCGGTTTACATGGAACATAGGAGCATCTTACAGTGGGGGGTTACACCGTAATTACATAGAACAGGTAACTCAACTTGGATAACTGTCTTAACTAATTACATCTGAATGGCTAACAGAAAAGTATTTACACGTATATACATCACATTGAGGGAGGTTACATGTGGTCATAAGAACATAAGATATGCCATACTGGGTCAGACCAAGGTCCATCAAGCCCGTATTCTGTTTCCAACAGTGGCCAATCTAGGTCATATGTACCTAGCAGTTTCCCCAAGAGACACAAGTTCCACAATGCTTGTACTGTGTCAAGCATTGATATCTTCGGTCACTTCTTAATAATGGTTTATGGACCTTTCCTCCAGGAACTTGTCCAAACCTTTTTTAAACCTAGCTACACTAACAGCCTTTACTACATCCTCCGGTAACAAATTCCAGAGTTTGATTACACGTTGAGTGAAAAAATATTAACCTGGTAACCCGGAGGCCCTCCCCATCCTCCATCACCCCTTTTTCCCCCCCAACTTCCCACTATTCATTATAGCATTCAACAAATACACAACACATAATGTGGTAGAACCTTGGTCGCAGCTTTATTAATACATGTAACAACCCGCCCAACATGGGCAAAGCATAATCAACCTCACCCCCACCCCTTTTCCGGACGATGCCCTCACCCGCCATACTATTAGCAAGGCTGAGCATCCTCCTCACCACCCCCCACCGCCTGCCTCGCCATGCTAGTAGCAAAGGCCGGCCCGCACCCCGCTACCGGGCCGAGACCCCCCAACCGGGATGTCTCGCCCCACTCCGGGGAGCTCCTTCGCTCCCCACCAGCTCCTAGATCAGTTACCGCCCCGCCGCCTGGGCGAGTGCTGGCTCTCTACCCCGCCACCGGCGCGAGGTAGTTATCTATCCTCGCACCGACCCACCCCCATAAAGCTGCGACCAACCAACTGCTCAAGCATTTCCTGCCAATCGTTTAACAGAAGATCTTGTCCCACAGGAGATAGGTGTACCCCATCAGTACGGTACAGGCCCGCGCAGTGCGCCTCCGCCCAGGGGTGCTGCACCTGCCAGCCACCCATCTGCTGTACCCAACGTCCGACCTGCCGATTCACTTTAGCTAAGCCTCGCGACCACCGCCGCTGAGACTGGCAGGCCGGCCGTTGTATGATATCAGACCATATAAAGGCCACCCCTGGCCATTCCCCCCGCAGCACTGTTAAGTCCCGCTGCACCGCTCGAATGAGCTGTCGACAAGTCCAACTTGATAAATCATTGCCACCCAAGTGTATCAACACTCCAAGTGGGCGCTGCCGCCGGTCCGCATGTCGTCGCACCAAAGGAAGAAGCTGCCACCAGCGCATGCCACGCTCTCCAATCCACAGCAACCGAACGTTGCGGGTAGCCAGGCCCAGATGTTCTCCAAGAGTGCGCATCCTAGCTCTCCTCTCGGCCCAATACACAAAAGAGTGCCCGACAATCCACCATTCGCCAGGTGTGCACTCACAGGAACCCCTTTCCGGGACCGAACGTCGCAGCAGCCCACCTGTAACAGGAAACACATAATTAATACCCCCCCCCCCTCACCCCCTCCGGGCACCCCACTCGGAGTCACTGTCACCGTCACAGCCGCTCCGGTCGGACATATCCCACATATGCCCCAGATCTCCAACCCCCAATCCGCTGGATCACCTCCCCCCCCAATCCCGCCGCCGCTGCACTCGTCGCTGCCCCAATCCTGAAGGAATGGGATGCGAACTGTCGCTCCGCATATCCCAACCGCCGCAAGGCCAAACGCAGCACCGCCATAAACTGAAACTGTGTTACCGGCTGCTCATTTGCGTGTCGAAAAAATTGGCCCGCCACCGGAGGCCGCCGCTGCTCATAAGCCCGCAAATTCCGCACCGGGCATGAGCTCAGCTCCAGGATGGCTTTCAGCAAAACCCTACGACCCACACCCAATTGGTCAGTCTCTGACCGCATAAGATAAATCTGCACAGAGGCAGCCTCCAAAACCACGTTCCGCGCTTCCAACCCCCCCGGAGCCTCCCACCGTTGCGACCGCTGAACCAATTCGCTAACCCAAAACGCTCCGAAGAAGGCCGTCACGAACAGAGCCCGAAATAATACCACCTCGAACTCCGACACCGCCACCTCCGGCAACACGCCCCATATCCGCAAGAGCAACTCATGCGACACTGGACGCCGCCAATCCCGCCCCTGAGGCCTCTCGCGCACCCACCCCGCCAACAGCCGCTTAACCAAAAACGATGCACTGGGGTTACCCCACCCAGCCACTTTGCTGAAAAAGGAGAATCCCGCCACTGCCGCCCATACAGTCGACCGCGACCAGCCTTGCCCTTTCGCCCAAACTATGAACGCGCCCACAAGCCGGTCATCCATTCTCCCGCCGCTCCAACCCTCGCCACGCAGGAAGGCACATACCTTGGCGTACCCTCGCGTATAAGCCGCCCACGTACCTGGAGAGACAGAAGACCGCAACAACCTTATCACTGCAGGGTCCCAAGCTACCAAAGGTGCTCCGGCACTATCGTCGCTGCTTCGTCTGCTCCCGGAGCCAAAGCCCGGAATTTCGCCCACTGAAAACGAGACAAAGCATCAGCAATGGCATTACACGAACCCGGAACATGACGGGCCCTGGCTGTGACATTAAGACGCAAACAGGCAAGCACCATAACGCGCATAAGCGCCGCCACCCTCGGACACCTGGGGGAGTGCCGATTGATCACCTGCACCACCGCCGCATTGTCACACCAGAACACCACCCTCCTGTTCCGCAACCTTTCAGGCCACACCCAAAACGCCACCACTATCGGGAACAACTCCAAAAAGGCCACATTACGCGTTAAACCACTCTCCACCCATGCTGTAGGCCAAGCCGTCGCACACCACGAGCCCTGGCAAAACAAACCAAATCCAGAACCCCCCGCCGCATCTGAAAAGAGCTGAAGATCAACATTGGACACCTCTGCCGATTGGACGAGCGAGCACCCATTGAAGTCCGCAAGAAAAGCACTCCAAACCCGCAGATCCTCTCGCATCCCTGCAGTCATCCGAATACGATGATGCGGTCGCTGCACCCCCGCCATGGCCAAGGACAGCCGCCGCGCGAAGGGCCGCCCCATCGCAATCACTCGACATGCAAAGTTCAAGTGCCCGACAAGCGCCTGCAATTTCTTCAATGTCACTTTCGACGCAGACCCCACCTCTGCCACCAAAGCTTGCAGCCGTTCGATTTTTTCCGCTGGCAAGCGAACCTCGAAGGAAACCGAATCTAACTCTATCCCCAAGAAGGAAAGGCATGTGACCGGCCCCAGCGTCTTTTCAACTGCTAACGGTATCCCGAATTCCACTGCCATCGCCTGAAACGATCGCAACAAGGATGCGCAAACCACAGTCTGCGCTGGCCCTACAAAAAGAAAATCATCCAAGTAGTGTACAATAGAACTACTACCCGACCGCTGAACCAGCACCCAATGCAAGAACGAGCTGAAGGCCTCGAAGTAGGCACAAGAAATCGCACAACCCATCGGCATGCACTTGTCAAAGTAAAACTGGGCATCAAGCTGGAAACCTAACAAGGGAAATGCTGATGGGTGAACTGGCAGGAGCCTAAAAGCCGATTCGATGTCCGCCTTCGCCAATAAGGCCCCCTTTCCACATTGGCGCAGTAGGTCAACTGCCAAATCGAACGGCGCATAGCGGACAGAACAGCACTCCGGCGGGATATGGTCATTTACCGAGTCCCCCGGTGGAAAGGACAGGTTGTGTATCAATCTATAATGCCCGGGCTCCTTCTTAGGTATCACCCCCAAGGGTGAAACGATGAACGGCGAAAAGGGGGGACGATCAAAGGGCCCCGCCACCCTGCCCAAAGCGCATTCAGTCGCAATTTTTTGACGTGCCACCTCGACTATATCCCGCACCGATCCAGGATTACTGGCCACCACACCCGTGACATCACCCTGATAGGGAATACGAAAACCCTCCAAAAAACCCAACCACAACTGTGCCGCCTTGCCACGACGAAGCCTCCCATAACGCTCCAGGCATGGTTGCAGCGCCTGTGTCTTAATGGGGGTAGGCGCCAACCCCCCGAGCACTCCCTCATTTGCTCGCACTCCCTGCTCCAGACACTCCTTTCCTGACACATTTCGTGGCCGCGTGCCCCCCCCGCACATCGAACAAGCGTGGCGGAACTTGCAATCTGGGAAGGGACAAGATGATTTGTTATAGCGCCAACAGAGATCCCCTGCCGCTCCTCCGTTAGGCGATCCCGGCACCGGGCCCGCCACCCGAAAGGACCGCAAGCCAGCAGCCGAACCCTGCCCACCAACCTTCCCCTGCTCACTGCTACCACTCCCACCCCCTTTTTTGGCCGACATCTGCGTCAGCCATAAATTAATATCTCTCATCCCCCACGACAACTGCGTATTCTCCTCCATCATGTCTCTAAACTCCTCGTCATAGTTGAGCCATGCCCAACCTTCGTGCGCCTGAGATGCAGCCAAAATCGCGTCAGCATATGCCAACAACTCACCGTACAATCCCGTATCCGAGTGTCCACACACACTCGCCAAACGTAAGAACGCTCGTGTCCAATTCAATGTATTACGGGAGACCTTTCGCACCCTCCCCGCCTTCTCATCCTCCTTACGCTTCTTCCTACTCTCTCCCGACCGCTTCCTTCCCTCCAAGAGCCGAAAGATATCGATGTACCTCCTCTTCCGAATTCGCCTGCGCAACTTGCGCGGAACACTCTCCCACAACTCCGCGGAACGCACCACCGACGACCCCGCACTTTCCCCTCGACCCTTTTCCGCCCCCGAGTCACTCAAAGACGTCCTAGAGGATGAAGAGGACGACGACGACGAACCCCGCCGACAACGACACCCATGCTTCCGTTTAGCTTTAGCTTTGTGCCCCACCGTAACTGCCACCCCGGCCGACACCCCATCCCCCCCAGGAGTACCCGAACCCCCAGTACACTCACCCTCTGTGACTTGCCCTCCGGACGCTGGCACTGCATCAGCCGAAGCGACCGGTTCCACAGCCTGGGCCATCACCACTGGACTAGCCCCCGTGCTCCCGACCACCGGCACGCCACTCACCAGCACCTGCAAAGGAAGAGAAGAACCACCAGCAACCATACCCAAACCATATTGCCCTGCTCCCCAAACAATCCCTCCCCCGGGCTGCCAAGCAGTAGTACCCAAACCCCCCGCTGCCCACTGAGGCCCCTCCCATGCCGCCTGGACCCCCATACGAGGGAATCCCGCACTGGGCCACTCACCCCAGCCGGAACCCCATGGCCTCATGGCCATCGGCTGCCCCCCTCCCTGTGGCACACACATCAATCCCCCCCCTGTGGCGTACTGCAGTACCTGCCCACTCTGCCGCCATGGCACGAACCCCCCATCTCCGGGCATCCCGACTGCAACCCCCAAGTGGCTTGCCGCTGCATCCCGTAAACCCCCCGACCCCACCCCTTGCTCCCCCCCAGCACCTCCGCTGCCCCTCTGCCCCAAGGCCCCATCCATCTCCGACCTTCCCACTCCAACAACACTATCCCCGCAGGGCACTGGCCCTGCTGCCTCCTGGCCATGGGCGCCTACATTCTCCCCCCGCTCTAACCCCGAGCTGGAAGCACTCTCTTCCACCTCCCTCCTGCCCCTGCGGCCTCCCCTACCCCTAGGACTAACTGTCAGGGATGCCTGCAGGGCAGTCTCCCCCCTCGCATGTACTCTTGTGCTGCCCCCCCTGGACGCACCATCACCACGTGTCTCCACACCCCTCCCCCCAGGCTGAGTCCTCTGCCTCCCCTTAGATGCTCTCTTCGCCTGCCCCATAGCGTTATGAGCCCCTGGGATCCCCCAAATGCAACTACTGCTGGTGTGCTGAAGCAACTTATAAATTAAAGCGCAGCCCAGCACCCCGTGGTTTTTTCTTTCCCTAAGCTCACCCGGTATCAGGCCCAAGTCACCGAAACCAAGCCACGTGGTAGAAGGCCTCTGCTGCACGGACGAACAAAAAACGCGCCTGTTCCCTCCGAGGAGCCGCGGCGAAAAGGCAGAGCCACGCGGCTCCTCGGAGTACCCAGGACTGCCCCCCCTCGCCCCGCAGCCAATAGCATCGCCCCACAATGCTGTGGTGCGATTCCCGGCTGTCCGCGTCACTCTCGCTCCCCCCCTCCCCCACAACCCCGTCATGTGATTCGGGTGAGACCGGGCCCGGGCCCAGGTTACCGCCGGCCGCGGGACCCGGCCCGGCGGCCTCAGGTAATTTCTTTTATTAGTCTTAAATAGTTTACCCTGTAGCTTCATTGCATGTCCCCTAGTCTTTCTATATTCTGATAACGTAAACAATAGATCTACATTTAGCCGTTCCACTCTGTTCATTAATTTATAGACTTCTATCATATCTCCCCTCAGCCGTCTCTTTTCCAGGTTAAAGAGCCCTAACCTTTTTAGCCTTTCTTCATAGGAGTATCCTTCCATCCCCTTTACCATTTTGGTGGCTCTTCTCTGTACCTTTTCTAAAATCGCTATATCCTTTTTAAGATACGGTGACCAGAATTGCACACAATATTCAAGGTGCAGTCTCACCATGGAACGATATAGAGGCATTATAATATCTTTTGTTTTATTTTCCATTCCTTTCCTTATCATATTTTATTTTCCATTCCTTGCATCATGTAACCATAGTTTGGGTTGTTCTTTCCCAGCTGCATAACTTTGCACTTCTGCACATTAAATTTCATCTGCCATTTGAATATCCAGTCTTTCAATTTATCAAGGTCTTCTTGCAATTTTTCACATCTTCTTGGGTTTTAACAACTTTGAATAATTTTGTGTCATCTGTAAATTTGATTACCTCACTCATTATTCCCAGTTCCAGATCATTTACAAATATGTTAAAAAGCAGCGGACCCAGCACAGATCCCTGGGGTACTCCACTATTCAACTTTCTCCATTTGGAAAATTGGCCATTTAGCCCTACCCTCTGCTTTCTACCTTTTAACCAGTTCCTGATCCACAATAGTACACTGCCTCCTATCCCATGACTTTTTAATTTTGCCAAGAGTCTCTCATGAGGGACCTTGTCAAAGGCTTTCTGAAAATCCAGATACACTGTATCAACCAACTCACCTTTGTCTACCTGTTTATTCACACCTTCAAAAAAAACATAACAGATTCATAAGACAAGATCTTCCTTGGCTAAAGCCATGTTGGCTGTCTCCCATTAAGCCATGACCATCTACATGTTCAGTAAATTTGTTCTTTATTATGGTTTCTACCATTTTCCCGGTACTGATGTCATGTTCAGTGGTCTGTAGTTTCCTAGATCACCCCTGGAACCCTTTTTAAAAATTGGTGCTACATTGGCCATCCTTCAATCTTCAGGTATGACAGATGATTTTAATGATAGTTCACAGATTACTAATAGGCTTGCAATCTCATATTTTATCATAGTCTTCCTTTTGAAAGTTAACATAGTAATATAGTAAATGACAGCAGATAAAGACCAGTATGGTCCATCTAGTCTGCCCAGTAAGAAGGCCGGAGTAAGATGGCAGGAATAGGTGCCACTCTGTGCAGGCCACCCCTCAGGCCACCTCTCCCCATGTTTTTGTTTAGGGGTGAACCCACCGCTCCATGCAGGACACCCCTATTTGTTGAGAAGTTAGATAGTTCAATTTATTTTGATTTTATTCTGTTGCTATAAATAGATCCATTGTGTCTGTCCCATGACATTTTGAATTCTGTCACCGTATTTGCCCCCACCACCTCCATCGGGAGGGCATTCCAAGCATCCACCACTCTCTCAGTGAAAAAGTATTTCCTGATATTGCCTTTCAATTTTCCACCTTGCAGCTTCATGTTATGCCTTCTCGTTTTACAGCTTCCCCGTCTTTGGAAGAGGTTTGTTTGTTCATCGTTTCTCCTTAAGTATTTAAAGGTCTGAATCATATCTCCCCTATCCTTCCTCTCCTCCAAAGTGTACATATTTAGGTCTTCAAGTCTCTTCTCATAAGGCTTCTGACGCAGGCTCCAAATCATTTTGGTCGCCTTCCTCTGAACAGATTCCTTAAAAGGTAGTACTGTGGATTTCCTTGTCGTCCTTCCTCCATTTATTAAATGAAACGCGATCATGCTATGATCACTATTGCCAAGTGGCTCCAACACCCTTATCTCTTGCACCAGATCTTTTGTTCCACTAAGGACTAGGTCCAAAATGGCTTCCCCTCTTGTCAGTTCACGAACCAGCTGCACCAAGATGCAGTCATTTATTTCATCTAGAAACTTTATCTCCCTAGCATGTGCTCCCATGACACTGAGCCAGTCGATACCGGGGTAATTGAAATCACCCATTATTATTACTTTGCTGTAACATTTGTTAGCTTCCCTGATTTCTTTGAGCATTTCATCATCTATTTGTTCATTCTGGCCAGGCGGTCGATAGTACACCCCCACTGCCATCGCTTTTCCCTTCCCCCTTTTACATGGAATTTCAATCCATAGATTCTACAGTGTATTTTGTTTCCTGCAAAACTTTAATCCTTTGTGACTCAATGCCCCTCTAACATAGTGTGCAACCCCACCACCAATTTGATCTGCTCTATCATTACAATATACTGTAGTTTGTATCCAGGTATCACAGTGTCCCACTGGTTGTCCTCTGAGATACCAATCATATCTAACCTCTCACTTAGTGCTAGATATTCTAACTCTTCCAGCTTATTTTTTAGACTTCTAGCATTTGAATATAAGCATTTTAGAGGCTGTATTTTATTCATATTAATCTGGTTATCAGTAGGCAGGGTAATTTGGAATCTTTAAGCTCTGTCTGCTCTGTACTTAAGGGCATTTGGGTTACTTTTGTCTTTATTAGAACCTCTCTGTTGATATGCCCTAACTTCAATCTTTTGCTAGTATCCTTCAAGGATACATTGTTCCGAACCATGCACCCTTGGGTGTCTATCAGCTTTCCCCTATTATCTAGATTAAAAGCTGCTCTATCTCCCTTTTAAAGGTTAATGCCAGCAACCTGTTTCCATCCTGGTTAAGGTGGAGCCCATCCCTTCGGAAAAGCCCCTCCTTTCTCCAGAATGTTGCCCAGTTCCTAACAAATCCAAAACCCTCTTTCTTGCACCATCATTTTATCCATGCATTTAGACTCTGGAGCTCTGCCTGCCTTTGGGTTCCTGCGCCTGGAATGGAAGCATTTTGGAGAATGCTACCCTGAAAGTTCTGGATTTCAACTTCCTATCTAAAAGCCTAAATTTGGCCTCCAGAACCTCCCTACCACACTTTCCTATGTCATTGGTACCAACATGTGCCAAAACAGCAGACTCCTCCCCAGCACTATCTAAGACCTTGTCTAGGTGGCACTTGAGGTTCGCTACCTTGGCACCAGGCAGGCATGTTACCAGGCAATCTTTATGTCAATCAGCCACCCAGCTATCTACATGCCTATTGGCAATAGGGATGTTGCCAGACTTGTAGGTCTCATCATTGTACCACTCTATTGTCCTTATGTCCTCCAAGTCTGCTACTCTAGCCTCCAGAGATTGGACTTGTTCCCTGAGAGCAAAGAGCTTCTTGCACCTTGTGCACATGTAAGACCCCTCACCA
Organism: Ichthyophis bannanicus; assembly: GCA_033557465.1. Taxonomy (NCBI): domain Eukaryota; kingdom Metazoa; phylum Chordata; class Amphibia; order Gymnophiona; family Ichthyophiidae; genus Ichthyophis; species Ichthyophis bannanicus. The sequence continues at coordinate 32,216,897 of CM066040.1, forward strand.
AATGGGAGAAAATCATACATGTGACACTCAATGCAAAAGACTGGAAAGCCCCCATCTCACTGCTGGACTGCTGTCTGCATCTTAGTTTTAAGGTTGTGTTTAGGTATTTAAGTTGTTAACTTACTTAGGTTTTGCTGGGGGTACTTATACTAATAAAATGATACCTAATACGTTTAATGGACTTTTTTCACCTCAACATTAATTAATCTCAGCTCCTTAATGTATGCCTGATGAGGATAAACAGCTGCATCTGAGAATGAATATGGGCTCCTCCTTCCCTTTAAGAAGTTTAAGCACCTATAAAGCTACGATTATCCCATGGGTAACATAGTAACATAGTATATGACGGCAGATAAAGACCAGTATGGTCCATCTAGTCTTCCCAGCAAGGTGGTAAGAGTAGTTCAGTGCAGATCATCCCTCCCCATGCCTTTGTTTAGGGGGGGTGGGAGTCGGGGAGGGAGGGAGGAAAAGAAGACTTATTAAAAGTTGGCTGCTACATAGTGCCCTATCCTGTGCTTCTAAGGTAAAGGCTTACCAATTTCTTAGGTGATTCACACAGCTCTTAGTTTGATAGAAGGGGACTTTTAAATTGCCCCTTTGATCTGTCACCTGCCTTTAACACCTATTTAAGGCAACTTCACAGATCTTTTGCCTCCTAATTGGCCGGGCTCTTTGTATAGGTCACTAGAAACACATTTATTTTTCTTTCTGCTCAGAGACTATTCACTTGTTTGCTAAGCTATATTCTGATTTAAGTAAAAAAGCTGTCTAGAAACAAATTTATTTCAGTAACTATTTACTCTATTTTATTTTCTAGGTCAAGCTAAACTCTGATTTGATTTACTGAAAAGCTGTCTAGAAAAAAATTATTTCAAAGTCTAATTACTCTTTATTTATGTTCTATGCTAAGCTATACTCTGCTTTGACTTAAATACAAAGCTCACTGGTAGTAATAAGACCTGACTGACTTAGCAAAAACACTGAATTCTAAAATGCACAGATTTAGCAGCTTTAACCCCAAGAAGTCCCTTTTACTCCAAGATTTAGAGTTTATTCCAGAAGATTATACTCACAAGTGTAGATCTACTTCCAGTTGTAGTAGTTCCTTTTGGTAGTCCTTCAAGATTACCTCCAGGAGCTTGTCCAAACCTTTCTTAAATCCAGCTATACTAGCAGCATTTACTACATCCTCCGGTAACGAATTACAGAGTTTGATTACATATTGAGTGAAAAAATATTTTCTCTAATTAGTCTTAAATGGATTACATTGTAGCTTCATTGCGTGTCCCCAAATCTTTCTACTTTTTAATGCATAAACAACTGATCTACGTTTACTTGCTGCACTCCATTCATTAATTTATAGATCTCTATCATATCTCCCCTCAGCCGTCTCTTTTCCAAGTTGAAGAACCCTAACCTTTTAAGCCTCTCCTTAAAGGGGCATCCTTCCATCTCCTTTACTATTTTGGTGGCTCTTCTCTGTATCTTTTCTAATTCTGCTATATCCTTTTTAAGATATGGCGACCAGAATTGCACACAATATTCAAGTTGTGGTCACAGCATGGAATGATACACAGGCATTATAATATCCTTTGTTTTATTCTCCATTCCTTTCCTTATGATTTCTAGCATTCTATTTGCTTTCTTGGCTGCCGCTGCTCACTGGGCAGAGGGTTTCAATGTATTATCCATGATGATGCCTAAATCTTTTTCCTGGGTGGTGGTGCCTAATTTGGAACCTTGCATTGTGTAACTGTAGTTTAGGTTGTTCTTTCCTAGGTGCATAACTTTGCACTTTTTCACCTTAAATTTCATCTGCCATTTGGACGTTCAATCTTCCAATTTATCAAGGTCCTCTTGCAATTTTTCACAATCCTCTTCGGTTTTAACAACTTTGAATAATTTTGCGTCATCTGCAAATTTGATCACCTCACTCATTATTCCCATTTCCATGTCATTTATGGATATGTTAAAAAGCAGTGAGCCCAACACAGATCCCTGGGGTACTCCGCTAATCACCTTTCTCCATTGGGAAAATTTGCCATTTAGCCCTACTCTCTGCATTCTATCTTTTAACCAGTTCTTGATCCACAATAGTACACTGCCTCCTATCCCATGACTTTTTAATTTCTCCAGGAGTCTCTCATAAGGGACCATGACAAAGGCTTTCTGAAAATCCAGATACGTTATATCGACCGGCTCACCTTTGTCTATCTGTTCATTCACACTTCAAAAAAATATAACAGATTAGTAAAACAAGACTTTCCTTGGCTAAATCTATGTTGGCTTTGTCCCAATAAACCATGACTATCTGCATGTTCAGTAATTTTATTCTTTATAATAGTTTCTTTTTTTAAAAATATATTTTATTATTTATTTATTTACAGTTTCTTTTATACCGCGCTATTCGTCATCAGTGCGGTTTACAATGAACATAAAAACTACATGTCTCAAATAATTGATCTGTGCTTACAATGAACAGGACAATAAACTTGGTATACATTAAACAGGTTTCATGAACAGTGAAACAGAGAACGTGAGAACTATGTACAAAGCAACTAAATGCAGCTATATGTAGAGCTACATGAATCTAGGTAAAATTTTCGTAGTGAGAGGAAGTGCAAAGTGAGATTGCAGTTCTACGGATTAAACTGTGGAGTGCATGGGTTTAATGTGTTGGCCTGGAGTGTGGAGGTGGGTTGGTATGGGAGGGTGTCCGAAACATCGTAGTGCTGCAGGAACAGGTGATGCTTCAGTGCCTTCCTGAACTGGGAGAGGTCACTGATGGTTCTGATGCCTGATGGTAGGGCGTTCCAACATGATGGTGCAAAGTAAGAGAAGGCTCTGGATCTAGTGACTTGAGAGCATTTCGTGATTGCCTTGGGTAGTACAAGAGAGTTGGAAGCAGTCGATCTCCTTGCTCGATTAGGGGGTGTAATTGATATCAGGTCAGTGATAGTAGATGCGGAGTAGTTATTGATCGCCTTGTGAGTCATAGTTAGGATCTTGAAAGAGATCCTAGATTGTATAGGCAGCCAATGTAACTATTTCAGTATTGGAGTGATGTGGGTTCTCTTGGAGGCTCCATAAAGGATTCTTGCAGCTGAGTTCATTGCCAATTGTAAGGGGTTAATCGTGCTCTTTGGTAGGCCATGTAGGATCGCATTGGCGTAGTCCAGGTGAGGCATTAATAAGGCCTGAAAGACTGATCGAAAGTCGTATGGTTCTAGCAGCTGACGCAGATAATGAAGGGTCCGGATTTTATGATAGACAGATTTTGCTACGTTGCTGATATGAGCCTTCATATTGAGTTGTTGATCGAGCGTGACCCCTAGGTATCTCACTGTAGTCTTGCAAAGGAGTTCTGTGTCACGCACCTTGATGGACGTTGGTGAGGTAAATGCAGGGTTTCTGGTCACGAAGAGGACTTCTGTCTTTTTGAAGTTTATCTTAAGCATTTGTGCATTTAGCCAGTCTGTGACCGCGTCAAAGCACTTGATTCATGGGGAGAGGTCCAGGAGTTCTGTCGAGAATGGCATATACATCAGGACGTCATCAGCATAGACCAGGCAGTTGATGTTAAAAGAGTGGATGAGGTCACAGATAGACTGCATATAAACGTTGAACAGTAAGGCGGAAAGGAAGGAGCCTTGTGGCCAATGTTCCCTCTAATTTTCTGTAGGCTGTGTGCGCATAAAATATCAGCTGTGCAGCTTTTGAAGGAAGGTTAAATTTTTGTGCGCCACATAACACTCGGCGTTATATACTTTAAAATTTGACTACACGTCAGAATACAGTATGTACACCACATTGATTGCACTAGAAAATATTGTAGAACTTGTGAAAACCGTAAATACACAACAACTTTTCAATTTTAAGAATGTCTGTGTTGTTTTCTATCAGAATCAGAACCGTAATTTTTGTGCGCTCTGTTGTAAAGTATGTGCGCTCACTCGGCGAGGTGTGTGCACGCGCACACGCGCACAGCTTAGAGGGAACAGTGCTTGTGGCACACCTTTAGTTTGAGGGAAGGGGTCAGAGGTTGAAGATCCAGAACGGACATGTTGCCAACGCTCTCTGAGGTATGAAGAGCACCAAGAAAGAGCTGATCCATGAACTCCCTTCTCTCTAAGACGTGACAGGAGTACTTCATGATCGACAGTGTCAAACGCAGCGGCAATGTCCATGAAGATTAAAGCAAAACCTTGTCTGATGTTGTCTAGGCCTATGGTTAGAGCATTAAACAGGGATGTCAGTAGTGTTTCAACACCATGTGATTCACGAAATCCGTGCTGACATGGATGCAAGGGTGCATTGGTATCTAAATAATCTTGTAATTGATGTTGGGTAATCTTTTCGATGATTTTCAAAAGGAGAGGAATGCTGGAGATGGGTCTGTAGGATTCCATCAAGGAGGGGTCCAACCTGCTGTTTATTAGGAGAGGTCTGATGGAGGTCTGCTTCAGAGTGTGAGGGAAGGTCCCAGTAGAGAACGATACATCTATCATTTTAGCTAGAAATGGGCTGAGATCCGCCCGTAGTGGCTTTATCCAGGAAGCTGGACAGGGGTCGGAAGGTGATGTTGTGGTGTTTATTTTTAAGATGGTGTCTTGAATGACTCTGTCAGTTGGGGTGGAGAAGGATGAAAGAGTGTGTTGAGTCTCACATGAGAATTGGCTAGGTGAGGGTAGAGGGACAGTGTAGGGAGTGTTAGCTGGAGTAAGGGGCTTAGAGGTTAGAGCGAGCTGGTTACTTTTGGTTCGTAAGTAGTTGGCATATTCCTGAGGGTCTAGGTGGGGCAGGGCACCCTGAGAAGGTTCCTTTGCTAAGGTTTTCACAATGTGGAAGAGCTCGTGAGGTTTGTTGAGGGAGCGCTGTAGTCTGCTTGCGTAATATTGTTTCATACTGGAAGATACAGATGAGCGATGTCTTGTTAATTGTGCTTTGAATGCATCATGATTCATTTTATTTAAGCTTTTCTTGAATATAAGAACAAATAAGGTAATATGCACATAACATCCTAATACATTCAAGAACAAAGTGTAATAAACACATCAAAAGGTAAACACATCAAGAGGAGAGGTCATTCTTAACCCTAAAAGGGAAAAGGTAACCAAATAAGCAAAAAGGAGTAATAAATACTCCACATAAGGGAGCTCAAAATACAAATCACCTATTTAATCCCCCACAATTTCCTTATCAGCTAAGAACTGATGTAGTTGAGCTACATCAGTATAAACATAATTCTGCCCCTCCAAGGTAATAAGACAACGACAGGGAAATTTGAGAAAGAATGAAGCTCCTAATGCTTTAGCTCTGGCTTCTCTGACTGCGGTGGGGGCTCCCCCCCCCCCCTTCTGATAGTTCGATAGCTCAGGATTTAACCGCTTTTTTTGAGGATTCGCTGGACGTCATCCCCAAGCGTTGTACCTTGGTGGTGACCTTTGGGTCTGAATCCCTCAAACAACGGGTGTTGCGTGCATACTTTAAACACAAAGATGCCTTATTTTGTGGTTTCAAGCTTCACGTGTTTCCAGATGTGAGTCGAAGTACCCAGGTTCGGCGCAGGCAGTTCCTGGAGTTAAAATCAAGGGTTGTAGCATTAGGAGCTTCATTCTTTCTCAAATGTCCCTGTCGTTGTCTTATTACCTTGGAGGGGCAGAATTATGTTTATACTGATGTAGCTTTATAATAGTTTCTACCATTTTGCCTAGTACTGACGTCAGGCTGACCAATCTGTAGTTGCCTGAATCGCCCCTGGAACCCCTTTTTTAAAATTAGCATTACATTGGCCATTCTCCAATCTTCGGGTACTACAGTCGATTTTAATGATAGTTCACAGATTACTAATAGTAGATCTTAAATCTCATATTTCAGTTCTTTCAACAATCCGGAATGCATACCATCCGGTCCAGGTAATTTGCTACTCTTCAGTTTATCAAAAAGTTATAATACATCTTCATGATTTAGCTATTTCTTTCTATTCTCGTGATACATCACGTTTAAACACCATTTCAGATATGGGTAACTTCCGTACATCTTTTTTCAGTAAAGACCAAAGTAAAGAATTCATTCAGTCTCTCCACTATGGCCTTGTCCTCCCTTAATGTCCTTTTTATCCCTCTATCATCTAATGGTCCAACTGACTCCCCATGGGCTTCTTGATTTGAATGTAGCTAAAAACATTTTTATACGTTTGTGCCTTTAGAGCAAGCTTCTTTTCCAAGTCTTTTTGCCTGTCTTATCAGTGTTTTGCATATAACTCTCCTGTACTTATGTTTTTTTCCCATTTTTCTTCATTTGAATATGCTTTTCATTTATTTGAACAATGTTCTTTAGGATTAAACAGCCTCTTTCACTTTATCTTTTAAGCATGCCAGCAGTTGTTTGAGCTTCCGTCTGCCTTTTTAATATATGGACTACATCTGATCTGAGCTTCCATGCCTGATACAAACTCTTTACCTTCGCATCTGCTCCTTTTAGTTATTTTTCTAAGCATTTTTCTCATTTTCTTATGCTTCTTTTTGAAAGTTAAGGGATGATTTTAGAAGCCTTATTCATGTTTTGCACATATATGTGCTGGCACATTCACATACAGATAGCCATTTTAGAAAGGTCAGAATTTACACGTGACTCTCCCGATTGCATCCAAGTTACACAGGGAGTATGTCTGGGACATGCTGGGGATGTGGTCTGGGCAGGATAAAAAGATACACATGAAGCCCCTATTTCATATAAGGGAAGCATGTATAAAGCTGAAATTGTCCACATCTGGATTTACACCTATTCCCTTGCACAAATAGGTTTGTTTAAGGCAGTGGTTCCCAAATTTGGGTTTGGGACTCCAAATGGGGTCATATCATCATGGATGGGGTTACAGAAACATAATCATTTCCCCATCTCTCTGGACTTTCATTGTGACTTATGCCATGTCACCAGTGAACATGTGGCCTGTGAGCAGATGAACATTCATAGTCCCTTGTCCCCTCCTAGGTAAGGTTGCTGTTATACCAGAAACCCAGGCTGAGTATTGGGGTTCTGTAAGCACGCACTGTAAACTGACACAAGGGACCACGTGCTGACTGCTGCTGCCGCTGTTGTTGCTGCTGTCTTCCTGCTTTAGATGAGTGAAAGGTGGGGAAGGTGGCTCAAGATCTGCCAGTTTGATTTTATTATTTGGGGTCACGTGAATTTGGAATTGTTAAATTGGAGTCATATGGGATAAAAGTTTGAAAAGCACTGCTTTAACCCTGGAATTACTGAGATTTTTTGCACACACTGAATACCGTTGGGGTCATAAATGACCCCACAATGAATTTTAATTGTTAACCATGAAAAATTTAAACTAAACAGACAAAATATTATTCTGAATTAATTATTTATTATATGAAGGTTAAATGTTTTGAAATTTAATGCTTTATCATAAAATTACACGAAGAAGAGTTGCCATGAAAGCAGTTTTTGCATGCACTTGATGAACACAGTAAAGTACTACAGTCATTTGCATGAGACACAAACAATTTCTGAATGTTCTTTGCAAACACTGCGCTTGCAGGAGGTGCAAACTATGTTGCTTTTCTTGTCTTTTTCTCTGGAAAAGCAGTGACACCTTGCCCTTTTCTTTGGGATCCCGACATTGCAAACAGCATCAGTGGCTTCTTCAATGCTGGAAGAAGTCTTGCTGCAATTATTCTGAGGCAGCTACTTTTCTAATTCCAAGAGGAATAGACGACGTCTGTGCTTTGACTTGGACTGCCATTCTGGATTTAGTGACATCCAAACAATGAAGGCGTTCAAAGCACTGATGTCCAACATGTTGTAGAAGATTGTCACTGGCCAACGTCTTGTCATTCGTTTTGTGGTATACGTGCACAACATTTGATCTGCAGTATCTACTCCACCTTTACTAGAATTATAGTCCAAGATCATGCGTGGTTTTTTGTCTGGACGTGTGTTATCTATTTCTTCTTGATCATGCAAACTGCTCAGAAGAACAACCACTTTTCCTTTCTTCGGGCAATAGGAAACCAGAGTGGCTTCATCGCGAAAGGCAAACAGTGATACCTCTCGGCCCTTTGCTGTTACAAATTCTGGAGGTAATTATTTTCTGTTCTTTAGAATTGTCCCAAAAAATGTCATTTGTTTTTCTAGCAATTTCCGTGACAGGGATAAACTGCAGAAGAAATTGTCAACAGTAACATTTCTGCCAGATTGCGTCAATCCTTCAGTGAGTTGCAGTACAACCCTTTCACCCTGATTCTGTTCTCTGTTTTGTCCGAGTTCCCTTCCTGTATATACTTGAAGATGCAGAACATATGACATTGCACTGTCACACAACATCCATAGCTTTATGCCATATTTCCCAGGTTTGCTGGGAATATATTGTCTGAATGGAACACGGCCACAAAATGTAAGCAGTTGCTCATCCATGGTAACATTTTCACCAGGAACAAAGGCGTCACTTAGAGTTGCTTCCCAGGTATCAAAAACGTGTCTGATTGGAGCAAGCTTATCCACGCCTCGTTGTTCACGTCTGTTGGTTGCTTCATCAAATCTGAGAGCACAAGAAATTTGATGAAAACAGTTACGGGCCATATTTTTGCTGAAAACAGAACGACCATCTTCAAGGTTCCACAACTGAACTATGGATTCATTTCATGACTTGTACACGCCTGAGAGGGTCAGAAGTCCAAGAAAACGTTGAAATTCTCCGTTTGTCAAATCTTTCCAGGTGTCGTCATAAATGTGTCTTCCTTGTTTGCTCGTCCACATCATGATTTCATTCAATAAGTTCTTCCTCATGAACAAGTGGAATGCTGCGAGAGGGCCATCAACATTTCGTACAGCATACCTTGTAGGACCTTGTTGTACGGGCATGACATTAGCTCTGGTGTATCTTCCAGCAGCTTGCATTATAGGTTTCCTGATCCATAATGTGGCATCCTTAGATACATAGGCTTCAATGGCAACATTTGTGCTTATAGTTGATGACCTCTTAGCTCCTCTACGACCACAACTAAGATTCCTCACAGATTATACTGACACCAAGGACTCCTGCCTTCTTCCCCGTCCAGCACAGCCTCGACCTTTGCCTCGACCTGTAACTTGACTCTTTGCTGCAGGCGATGTTACCGGTTCAACATCAGTCTCACATTCACTTGGCGACCAACTGCTGTTGCCATCTGAATCATGACTGTCATCATCAGATTTAACGCCCGAACTTGGCTGATATACTTCTTCGCTTGCTGAATATGCTGCATCATCAGATGACTCAGAGCCGTCACTGTCAGCATCTCGTTGCAATATTTCTCTTACTTGGGCAGCTGAATACTTTCGTTTTGACATCATAAACAATAACCTAAAATAAATAAAGATAAAGTTGACTAAAACGCAAAGCAGTTTTACTATAGGTGTACAATAATCGTGATTAACGAGCTGAAAGCCTTTAGATTTCATCGGAAATAATGAGAGAACGTATGATATCAATTACAGAAAATGTGTAATTTTCATAAAATAAGAGTACAAAAAATAAATGATACATAATTAATGATAAATACCTTTGTCAGATCAAAAAAGTCACAAAACTGCAAATTGTATCACGATCCAAACCGGACGTAAGCAACTAGGGTCAAAAATGACCCCACTAGTACTCTGTGCTGCAATTCATCACTAGCGTCACCTAGCGGATGAAAATTATTCCTCTTATGGCGCAATATAAAGAGAATATTGACATGTGAAAAGTCATAAAAAGATTGCATTCTTGAACAACTAGTTTCCGAGATACGCATTGTGAAACGTGCAATGAGGTCACTTTTTACCCCATCGGTACTCCCAGGGTTAAGGTGTTTCCTTAGGCCATCCCTTTGCAGGACTGATTAAAGGGGATATGCTCTTTAATCCCCTAATGTTTATTTATCCCTCCCACTTGAAATGAGGTAAAAATCAAGTCCTTTGCGATTATTAAGAGTGGCTGCATGTCCAGTTGTGTAGAAAAGCAAAGATTACTTGTAATTGCCGACATTTACACATGTGTGTTGTGAAATGCCAGCTCTTACATGTGTATGTTGACAAATTTACTCCATTGATTTTTCACGTGTCCATTTATAAAATGGTGTCTCCCATGGAACATGGATGTCCATCCTCATGTGTTCCTGCAACTCGTGTCATTTGAGGGGTGGTGTTATTGTGATTTTACATTGACCTTACAGATGCATACTCTCTCATCTAAAATTTACATAGGTTTGTAGACATTTTTCACTTGGATATCGCTGCAACCATATAAACGGCCTTTCTAAAATGTGCCTTTAAAAGGTTGTGCAGGAGATTTCCTGATTATGCTCCCTCTAGTTCTTAAGTCAAATTTGATCATGTTATGATCGCTTTAGGAGTGGAGGAGTAGCTGAGCGGTTTGCATACTGCCTTGCTAACCAAGAGAACAGCATTCAGTTCCCACTAGCACTCCTTGTGGCCTTGGGCAAACCACTTAACTCTCCATTGCCTTGGAAGGAAGGTCTGGCAATCTACTTCCAGTGACACTGCCATGAAAACCCAGGGGCTACTGGGTCTCCAGGAGTCAGACTCAACACTGTATGCATGCATGATCACTTTTGCCAAGTGGTACCACCACCATTACCTCTTACACCAAAATCTTATGTTCACTAAGGACTAGGTGTAAATAGCTCCTCTTCTCATCAGTTCCTGAACCTGATGCTCCATGAAGCAGTCATTTTTTTTCATGTAGGATCTTTTTCTCTCTAGCTTAGCCTGATGTGACAGTCAGTATTGGGGTAATTGAAATCAATATTCCTGCTAAGTTGTGCAGGAGTCGTCCGCTTGCATTGCTGCAATATTGGCTTCTCTGCTCCTCGCAATTAAAAATGGAATATGGCAGCACCATCCCCCACTGGCATCAATGCAGGCAGAGGATTGCATGCAACTTAGTGTGAACGTTGATTGAAATTACCCATCAGCCGTGCCGGCCCTACCATTGAGCAACTGTGTTTTTTGTACTTGGCCCCACTTTTCAGCCCTTATTGACTTATGCAAGTGAGGCTCTGCAATCAGTCTCTGCGCATGGCTTCACATCCCTCTGCATCCCCTCAGGATGTCCCTGCCATTTCTCTCTTTCAGGATTTCTTGCATCTTCCATCTCCTTTGGCTATGGACCTGAGGCCCCTCACCACTCTTCCTTCTGGTATCTTGCCCCCATGCTATGGAATAAATTCAACTGATCTCAGAAGAGCACATAAAATTCTAGGTTACTATAATGACCTGCCACTATTGCAAGGTTTTCTTGTCATCACTCTGTATCATGTGATATAATTCATGGGTCTGCATCCATTTTCTCTTCTAGTCCTTCTCTAGGCCCTCTTCCTCTGGTTTACTTATTGCTTCTATTTTTCCCCCCAAGGTCACTTTTTCTCGGTTTCCCTCCTGTCCTTCCTTTACCACTTCTCCCCCTTCTCCTCATGTATCTTTTTGGCATTTCCCTCCAGGACTAACTAGAGTAACTTCAAGGACAAATCATAGTGCATTTTCCTAGTAATTGGTTGTCTTCTATTAAGTCTAAGAGCTTTGTTGTAAACTCAATGTCAAGACACCCTGTATAGTTTGTTAGTTAACATCTAGACTTTCCATATTTTGATTGTGTTGCTACTCCATCCCTCCAAGATATACATATTTAGATTCTTCCTTCACATCTCACACGATTTTTGGCACATGCCTTATGCCATGCTGGTTGTCTTTTTCTGAACCACCTCTTTTACGTTCAATATTTTTATTTAAATTGTAAGTGTGCACAACAAAGAGCACAATAAAATACAAAATGATAACAATATCCAACGAATATTAAAAATCAATAATAAAAGTAAACATAAATTCCTTGGGGGGTGGAGGGAGGAGTTACAACTTAGCAGGTTTGGCATTAGGGTGACACGTTTTTGTGGTGTTTAGCTGAATTCATTGAAGATGCTCCACTAGGCTTTCCCAAATTTTCTCCACAGTCTATATTTGGTTACATTTCTAAAACACTTCTATTCTACCTCTTTTCTTTTTGCGATATGACTTCCACAACTGAACACAATATTCCAGATGAGGCCTCACCAACATCCTACTCAGGGGAATTATCACCTCCTTCTCAGGTGTGTTTTGCTCAAGCAATAGCATCTCTTGTGCAGGTTCTACCTGTCTGTCTGTTCATCCATCTAGCTACATACGTTTGTGCTTGCACAGACAAACTATACATTTGGATAAAGGCAGGTGCAGGGAACCTGGAAAAGTTAGTGCCACAGAGACTTTAAACTTTAATGGCACAAGAAAAGAGATGGCCTAATTCGCCGCTGTATTAAAGTGCCAATGATTACCCCAACTCTGTTGGCAATAGAAAAAGAAAAGGCCGCTTCTACGGCCCAAGAGCTCCAGAGGTGAGGAACTGCAAAGCAGGGAGAGAGGGGGAAGGAGGGAAGAATGGAGAGTCAAAAAGGAGGAGGGGGATAGAGTGAAAGGGGAAAAGGAGGATGAAGACGGTGGGATTGAGTGCAAGGAGGTAGGGAGAAGAGAGAAGATGTGAGAGAGAAAAGAAGGGGGAAGAGTGGGAGGAAGAGGAAAGGAGGTGGAAGATAACGGGTGAGAGATGGGAAGAGAGAACACAGGGGAATGGGGTTGTAGGAGGGGGATAGAAAGTGCAGGTGAAAGGGGAGAAGGGAGGAGATTGTGCAAGGGGGTGGAAAGTTGAGGAAGTGAGTGCAGGCAGGATAGGGGAGATTGCATGAGGGAGGGAGCAATGTTTATATGGCAAGAAGCACACACACGCCAACATGCACTCACTCTACCTCACCACAGCCCCCACTCTACCATAATCCACCTCCCACACATACATACACCGCACGCCACTTCATGGAAGCACACACACACTCGCACTATCCTATCCCACCCCACTCTATGAACACACTATTGCCATCCAACATGCACATACACAGCCCATTGTTGGAGATGGATGAAGAAAGCTCCCAGATAAGTGAAATATTAAATACTTCTGTAGAAATGGGTAAAAGGGGGGACATTTGGAAAGTGGTATGTATAAATGCCCGTAGCATGGGAAATAAGATCCCAGATTTCGAAGCTTTAATGGAAGAGGCTGACTTGGATTTATTGGCAGTTACGAAGACATGCTTCACAGATAACCATGACTGGAATGTAACTATATCAGGCTATACATTATTCAAGAAGGACAGGATAGGAAGAAGGGGAGAGGAGTGGCACTATATGGAAAAAATAATATTAAAGCTATAGAATTACAGGGCTTAAAGTGGAGTGGAGGAGTGGCCTAGTGGTTGGGGCAAGGTACTTCAGGCCGGAAGGTTGGGGGTTCAAATCCCACTAGAGGACAGCAACCTTGGGCCGGAAGGACTGGGGTTTCTAGTCCCACAGGTGCTCCTTGTGGTCTTGGGCAAGTCACTTAACCCTCCATAGCCCATGTTCCCTGCAAAATAGTTATCTCCAAGTTATAATGCCCTGTTCAATGTAATTTCAGGTTGTTCAATGTAAACCACACTGATGCAGAATAGTGCGGTATATAAGAGAATGTAAATAAATAAATTAAAAGGGAGTGAGAAGACACTATGGGTTAAACTAGAAAGAGAGAAACAGAAATCCATTTGCAATGGGGTGATATACAGATCTCCTTCACAGGAAGAAGAAGTGGAAAGAGATTTAATAGAAGACATACGCAGTATTGCCATGAAAGGGGAAGTGCTACAGAGAGGGGATTTCAATATGCTGGATGTTGATTGGCACATCCCTGCTGCAGCATCATCTAGAAGTAAAGAGATCCTGGATTCTCTACAGGGAGACTTATTCCAGCAACTGGTAACAGAACCCACATGTGAAGGGGCCATACTGGACTTGGTGCTTACCAATAGGGAAAGTGTTTCTGATGTTTTAGTAGGAGATCATCTTGCATTCAGTGATCATCAGATGGTGTGGTTCAGTATTATGACTAGGGCTGATAAGTGCTATTCAAAAAAGGAGGGTCTTAGACTTTAGGAAAACTAACTTTGACAAGATGGGACAATACCTTAAGGAGCCATTAATGGGATGGGAACTGCTAGATTATGTAGAAAAGCAATGGGCAAATCTGAAAGGGGATATTTTAAGGGCATGAAAACTTTTTGTTAGACAGGCACATAAATATAAAAGGAAAAGTAGGTCACTATAGTTCTCAAAAGAAGTAGCTAAAAAGGTGAAAAAAAGAGGTAGGCCTTCATAAGATACAAGAGATCACAGAGAGACAAGACAAGCATCAATATATATAAAAATTTAGAGAAGCAAGCAAAGTAGTTAGGAAAGCAAAGATACAAAAAGATGAGGAAATAGCCAATGCAATAAAAGGGGGATAAGACATTTTTCAGATATGTTAGTGAGAAGAGGAATAGTAAAAGTGGTATTGTCAGACTTAAGGGCAAAGGGGAGGAATATGTAGAAGCTGATGAGCATTGTCACCAGCAGGGGCTGGACTGTGGCCTAAGCTAACAGCCAGACTGCTGGGCCTGACCTTTCTTATAGAAAGTTGTAGTTGTGAGTCAAGTGGTCAGGTTTTTCAAAAGGATTTTTATTCCCCTCCCGGGGTTGGATTTTCAAAAAGGTTATAATACAAAATACTCAGGATACAACCATACTTCTGGTAAACTGAAGAAAACTTAAACATAGCATCTTGCTTCAACAGAACTCATAAATCACAGTATAAAGCTTATCCAATATGCTAGCTGTCTCTTCTTAGCTTTCTCAGCACTCACGAGGCACTCTTATCCTGGCTTCAGCATAAGGAGGAACCCATATCGGATAACAACAGCGTACAATCCATGGCTTCATCACATGGGTTTTCAATACCAGCCTCTGTAATCATAGGCTCACACTTTGCTTTATCATTTACAGTATTTTCATTAGAACAGAAAGTTTGCACCTTTCTTAGTCCCGTATCTCTATCAGTGCTCTCTGAACAGCCTTCTTCACAGCAAGGCAAATAGCTGTCATATAACTGATAATAGCAGGAAGGAGAGACACCTTTCTCTGAGTAAGCTTTATCCTTAAAACTTTTAAACTTCCTGCCTTTTACATTCTGCTGTAAACCATAACACTGTTCTCTTCTATTATGTGAAGATTTCTCTCTTGGAAATCTTTTGCAGGGTTTCACTGGCACACGCTCTTCAGGGTCAGACATACACACATCTTCAATAGCATTTCTTTCCCTCTCTAGGGTTTGTAACTGTTTTAAGCTGCCATGCTTTTCAGATACATACGGTTTGCCTTTTGCTGCCTCCCATTCATTCAGCACAGCCCGGTGCTTAGGAAATTCAAGCTGCGCCAGAGGTAAGTGCTTCTTACAGCTGACCTCTCTGTGTGAAACTCTCCGTGTTTCTTTCTGTGAATTTCTTTGTGACTTCCTGCTAGAAGTTTCAGGCAGTTCTGACTCTGTGTCTGTATTTCCTGAATATTCTGAGCTCTCTTCTGAGTCCTGCAAGTTTCTCGTGTCCTGTCAGTCTAACTCTGACTGCACTGAGCATTTTTTATACAGCTTCTTGGGCGTTCCTTTGCACAGGTGAAAGCCGTTTTCATCAGCAGTTGGGGAATGCTTACTAGCTAGGCGTGACTGCAGACCTTGTGTCTGAGTTTGTTTACGTTGCCTATGGTAACTGGGAACCTTGTGACTTGCCTGCCTGTCAGAATCTAAACTGCAAACAGCAGATTTCTGTGCTTCTGAGGCAGAGGGCAGATCTTCCGTGTTACAGCATAAAGCAGAATTGCTTAATAAATATTTCTGTTCTGTGTTCACAGATGAAGGGCCAGGAGCAAGACTTTAGAAAACACCCAAAAATAGGAACAGAAGTGATGGGGATCTTGAAAAATTTTCAGAAGACTGTGTTTGTGAGGAACTAGCTAAATTAAAAGTAGACAAAGTGATGGTACTGCGTGGGATACATCCGAGAATATTGAAGGAAATTGGTGACGTTCTAGCGACTCCACCTTTTCAATGCTTCTTTGGAGCCAGGAATGGTCCCAGAGGACTGGATAAAGGCACAGTTGTCCCTTTACACAAAAACAGAAGTAAAGATGAGGTTGAAAATTACAGGCTGGTTAGTCTAACCTCTGTGGTGAGTAAATTATTGCAACATGCTGCTAAAAGGGAGGATAGTGAGGTTTCTGGAGTCCAATGGATTGCAGGATCCAAGGCAGCATGGCTTTACCAGAGGCAGGTCTTGTCAGACAAACCTGAATGATTTCTTTGACTGGGTGACCAGGGAGTTGGACTGAGGGAGAGCCATAGATGTGGTGTACTTAGATTTTCGTAAAACCTTTGACACCGTTCTGCATAGTTGACTTATAAACAAACTAAGCAGCCTAGGAATGGACCCTAAAGTGACTGACTGAGTAAGAAATTGGTTGAGTGGGAGGCTACAAAGGGTACAGATAAATGGAGCTCACTATGAGGAGAAGGAGGTTACCAGTGGTATGGCGCAGGGATCTGTCCTTGATCTGATTCTTTTTAACATCTTTGTTAGTGATATTGTGGAAGGGCTTTCGGGAAAGTTTTGCCTCTTTGCGGATGATACCAAAATCTGCAATAGACACCCAGGAAGGAGTAGATAACATGAAGAGGGATCTAACTAAGCTTGAAGAATGGTCAAGAATTTGATAGCTGAGATGTAATGTTAAAAATGTAGGGTCATGCATTTGGGCTGCAAAAATCCAAGGAAGCGGTACAGTGTAGGGGGTGAAGTACTACGGTCCATGAAAGAAGAGCAGGACCTGGGCATGATTTTTCTGATGATCTTAAGGTGGCTAAACAGGTAGAAAAGGTAACAGCAAAAGCCAGAAGGATGCTTGGGTGCATAAGGAGAAGAATGGCCAGCAGAAGAAAGGAGGTGATAGTGCCTCTGTATAAGTCTCTGGTGCGACCTCATAAGGAGTATTGTGTGCAATTCTGGAGAACACACCTTCAAAAGGATATAAACAGTAGAGTAGAGTAAATGGTCAGTGGTCTTCATTATAAAGCATATGAGGACAGACTTAAAGATCTTAATATGTATACATTAGAAGCAAGGCGGGATAGAAGAGATATGATAGAAATGTTTAAATACCTCCTTGGCACAAGAGCTGCTTTTGATTGAAAGCAAACTCTGCCATGAGGGAACATAGGATGAGGGTGAAAGGGAATAATATGCAGAAATATTTCTTTATGAAATGAGTGGTAGATGCATGGGAATAGTCTCCCAGTGGAGGTAGTAGAGGCGAGGACAGTATCTGAATTCAAAAAAGCATGGGACAAACAGAAGATCTCTAAAGGAAAAAAGAGGAGTAGTGTAGTTGATATGGAAAGGCAGACTAGATAGACCATGTGGTCTTTTTCTGCCATCATTTTTCTATGTTTCTATCCTACTGTACTCAATACCCTCATACACACATCTACACTCTCAAGATAGACAAATATAAATATGATACCATTCCCATATAGCCCCACAACTGCTGCCACCCTGATGAGACCTATTTTATCATGTCTCTTCATGTCCATCATAGAGACATGCAGTGGAAACATACCATTTTGAAACATTATAATGGTGCCCTTTTTCACTGCCTCCTGCTAAGTTTGCCTCTTATATACCCCAGCAGCCTCCTGACTCTAGAAACCACCTTATAAGATTATTTTGCTACTCTGAGATCATCAGACATTATCAATCCAAGCCCTCTCACGTGGTCCAGGTATGCTTTAATTGCAATCCACCTTGTTGCTTATGTGTTAGAAGGACTATTACACATTAATAAAATCATGCCAATATGTACCACTCCCTTGGATATATGCCCCCCATATGTAAGATTCAGCGCTTCTTTGTAATGAGGCACTGTTGACCACAACCTTCTCCTCGATACCTTGTCCTCGCTTGGTTGTAAGGGCTCTGTGCTAGCCTGGTTCTCTTCTTATCTCTCCCATCACTCCTTTAGTATTTGTGCTGGTGGATCCTCCTCTGTTGCTATCCTACCCTCAATTGGTGCACCCCAAGGATCTATATTGGGTCCTCTTCTTTTCTCTCTCTATACCCAGTCCCTTGGTGCACTCATCTCTTCCCATGGCTTTCAATACCATCTTTACGCTGATGACTCCTAGATCTACCTCTCTACACCTGAAATCTCTCCAGCATCCAGGCCTGGATCTATGCCTGCCTTTATGACATTGCTGCTTGGATGTCTCACCGCCACTTGAAATTGACTGTGGCCAAAACTGAGCTGCTTATTTTCTCCCCCAAACCCTCCTCTCCCCTTCCTCCTTTCTCAGCCTCTGTGGATAACTCTCTACTCTTCCCTGTTTCCTCAGCTCGCAACCTTGAGGTCGTCTTTGACTCCTCTCTTTCCTTCTCCACACACATCCAACTAATAGCTGCAACCTGCTGTTTCTTTCTCTATAACATCAACAAAATCTGCCCATTCCTTTCTGAACACATTACTAAGACACTTATCCACTCTTTAGTCACCTCCCGTCTAGACTATTGCAACCTACTCCCAGGGGCGGCCCAAGGGGGGTGCGGGACCATGTGCGAAGACTCGGTGCGGGGCCTCATTTGCATAAGGGGCCTCATTTGCATAAATATTTGCATAATGTTACCATACACTAACTTTTAGTAAACATGCCTCTTAATGAGTGTATGAATAAAGAAAGACTAAAAGACTTCTACATTACTATAATCCAGTGCCAACCGCCAGACACATTAGGAACTACTACAAACACTGCCCATTTAGAACCCATAGAAAAACCCACCGTATCCTAACAGCACTACCAGGACTCATAAAGCACCATACCCTAACTATCAAAAGGAAACGCTGCAAATATTAAACCAATACATTTCAGAGAACAACAATACATGACCTACTGGGGAAAGAGAACAAGTGGCAATGTCAAATAGGAATTACATAAACAGAATACCTCAGCTCAGTTACACATGCAGAACATAGACCATCACCAAACAAGGAATCACAATTTAGAAACAGGAAGACAATAATTAAACTGGGAATCCCAAAAGCCAAACTTGGAATGTACAACACTGTAGAAATAAAACTATACATTAATTTGCTCTTGTACTAAACAAAGCGCAGACGTTAATGATGCACATTTCCCAGAGCTGACATATTCCAATTACACAAAGGCAATATACCATAAGATCAGAACTCTACGTCACCTCCGACACCTACTGGACTTCACAGACTACTGAACAACCTTCCAGGCATTAGTCCTTCCACATTTTGATTTCGCGAACATCATCCTCCATCGCCTCCCACAATCGACCTTAAACCCGCTCCACCTAGCTTTGAATGCAGCCGCAAGAGTCCTCTCTGGATCGTCAAGATCCGACCACATAACGCCCATCATAAAGGATTTGCATTGGCTACCTTTACATGCCAGGCTCCAATACAAGTCATTGGTCCTCACCTTCAAAGCCCTAAATAACTACCCCCCTACGCCAATCAGCAAGCTAGTCCATGGTACCCTGGAAAATAGAAACAGAAGGTCTACTGCACTGAACACATTAGTAGTCCCCAAGCTAATAACTACATGCACAAAGGCTACCTCCAACCTTTAAACTGGAATGCACTCCCCCATGAAATCCGTGGTATTAAAAGCCTCATCCTATTCAGAAAAGCCTTAAAACTCCACCTGTTCACAAAATGTTACCCAGAAACTTCCAGTGATAGAAGCACAACCAGCAAGCTTCCCTCATACCCCAGCCGCCCCTGAACGTCAATACCACAGATAATAGGTAGTCCCCACTCAAGCCCAACCAACCACTAATCTTCATCTTCACAAAATCAATGCAACAATATTAGAGTATTGCACATAGTTTCGAGTTAACATGTATTTAGTTTCCCCGGTTTCGATCCCATGTTCAATTCCCTGTTCTTTGTAAACTCAATGTTGTTTCTGTACATTGCAGTATTTTTGTTCGATGCACACCGCGCTGATTTTAATTGCGCGGTATAGAAGAAATGTTAAATAAATTAATTAATTAATTCAAAATAAAGAGATATTTTTCTACCTTTTGTGCATTTTTTTTCAGCTGCAATTGCTCCAGTCACTTTCTTCTGGTTTCTTTGTGTCTTCCGCTAACTCTCCATCGTCTGCTGTCCATTTGTCTTTTCTTCTCTCTTCTAGTTTTTTCCATTCTCTCTCTACATCTGCTTTAACATACTAATCTTTCTCCTTTTGCTCTTTCCTCATTCCTATTTCATCTACTCAAATTTTACCCCTCCATTCTCAATCCCCACTTACTCTCCCAATATCCGGCCAATTGTAGATTTGTCTTCCCTCCCACACAAAATTTTTTTCCCCTCTCCATTTCACTCTCCCAGCTCCATCCATTCTAATCCTCCTCCAATATCAGCTCCATTCTAGTTCCAGTCCCACCCAGCATCCGCTCCCTTCTAGTTCCCGCATCAGCCCATTTCCAGTCCTAGCCCCCCATAAGCCCATTTCCAGTCCTATCCTAGACCCACCATCAGCCTATTTCCAGTCCTAGCTCCCCCATCTATTTCCAGTCCAATCCGAGTCCCTCCATCAGCTCATTTCCAATCCCAGCCCCCATGAGCCCATCAGCCCATGTCAAATCCTAGCTCCCCTCCACTCAGCCCATTTCCAATCCAAGCCCCCCATGAGCCTACTTCCAGTTCTAGCCCCTTCATGAGTCCATTTCAATCCAAACCCCCACCACAGCTCATTTCCAATCTTAGCACCCCCCCAACAGCCAATTTCCAGTCCTATTCTAGCCCCTCCATCAGCCCATTTCCTGTCCTAGCCCCCCCCCCCACTCACCCATTTCCAGTCCTAGCTCCCTCCCCCTCACAACCCATTTCCATTCCAAGCCCCCGTCCCCATCAACTATTTGCAGTTCAAGCCCTCCTTCCACTCAGCCCAGTTCCAGTCCTAGCAACCCCCCCAGCCCATTAACAGTCTTAGCCCCCCCAGCTCATTACCAGTCCTAACCCCCCATCAGCCCATTTCCAGTCCTAGCCCCCCCATAGCCCATTACTAGTCCTAACCCCCCCCCCCATCAGCCCATTACGTCCTAACCCCCCCATCACCCTATTTCCAGGCCTAGCCCCCCCATCAGCCTATTTCCAGTCTTAGCCCCCCATAGCGCATTACCAGTCCTAATCCCCCCATCAGCCCATTACCAGTCCTAACCCCTCCCATAGCCAATTACCAGTCCTAACCCCCCATCAGCCCATTTCCAGTCTTAGCTCCCCCAATAACCCATTACCAGTCCTAAAACTCCCCATCAGCCCACTTCCATTCTTAGCCCCCCCATAACCCATTACCAGTCCTAAACCTCACCATCAGCCCATTTCCAGTCTTAGCCCCCCACCCATATCCAATTATCAGTCATAACCCCCCCATCAGACCATTTCTATTCAGCCCCCCCCATAGCACATTACCAGTCCTAGCCCCCCATCAGCCCACTTCCAGTCTTAGCCCCCCCATAGCCAATTACCAGTCGTAACCCCCCCATCAGCCCATGTCCAGTCAGCCCCCCCATAGCCCATTACCAGCCCTAACCCCCCCATCAGCCCACTTCCAGTCTTAGCCCCCCCCATAGCCAATTGCCAGTCCTAACCCCCCCATCAGCCCATTTCCAGTCAGCCCCCCCCATAGCCAATTACCAGTCCTAACCTCCCCATCAGCCCATTTCCAGTCAGACCCCCCCCATGGCCCATTACTAGTCCTAACCCTCCCCTATCAGCCCACTTCCAGTCTTGGCCTCCCCCCCATTACCAGTCCTAAACCCCCTTCCGCCCTATCAACCCAAATTAAAAAAACAACAACCCAGCTGCTTCTGCCGCGGCAGCATCAAGAGTGCCGCGGCAGTATCAAGAGTGCCGCCGCCGCCGCAGGGCCCCCCCGGCAGAGCCTCCCTGCATCGCAGCCTATCCCCGAACGCGGGCTTCTTTCAGAGCTGCGAGAGTTTCCTTCTGATGGGCCTCGGCGGGATTAACAGAGCCGCGAGAAAGGAAACTCTCGCGGCTCTGAAAGAAGCCCGCGTTCGGGGATAGGCTGCAATGCAGAGAGGCGATCCAGGGAGGCTCTGCCGGGGGGGCCCCGTGGCGGCGGCGGCACTCTTGATACTGCCGCGGCACTCTTGATGCTGCCGCGGCAGAAGCAGCTGGGTTGTTTTTTTTTTTAACTTGGGATGAAGAATGTTTTTTGCGCGGGGCCCCCTGAAACGCGGGGCCCTGTGCAAAAAACATTCTTGCTCAATGGACGGGCCGGCCCTGCCTACTCCTTGCTTGTTTCTCTCTGAAACATCTGCCTCCCCTTCACTGTGTTGAACCCTCTGCTGAGCAGCCGATCTTCCGCCAGCCTTGTCATGCTCATATTACGCCTCTTCTCAAGTGACTTCATTGGCTCCCTATCCATTTCCGCATCCAGTTCAAACTTCTCTGCTGACTTATAAGTGCATTCACTCTGCAGCTACTCACTATCTTTCCTCTCTTATCCCTCCCTACACCCCTCCTTGGGAACTCTGCTCTTCTGGCAAATCGCTTCTATTGCCAACTCCAGACTTTGTTCCTTTCACCTTGCTATTCCTTATGCCTGGAACAAACTACCTGAGTCTGTATGTCAGGCGCCTTCTCTGGCCCTTTTCAAATCTAGGCTGAAAACTCACCGCTGCTGCTTTCGGATCTTGACTCACCTGATCTCCTTTGTGTTTCCTTACCATTCCCCCTAGATGTATCCCTGTCTACAGCTACTGTGTGGTCTGTCTTGACTAGATTGTAAGCTCTGATGAGCAGGGACTGTCTTTTACATGTGTCTGTGCAGCGCTGCATACGTCTTGTAACGCTATGCAAATGTTCAGCAGTAGTAGTAGTAATAGTAGCTGCCAATCACTGCACCACCTCAAGGATTAGCAGAATGTTATGCAATACACTCATCTGTCCACTCTGTTGCAGACATTTGTGTTATCCACAAAAACCCCAGCTTTCCTTGTAACCCTTTTGCAAGTTCACTCACAAAGACATGGAACAGAAGTGGCCCTAGGCTAGATCACTGAGGCTCTCCACTACTCACCATTCTCTGCTCAGAGTAGGGTTGCCAACTTTTTCACCGAGAAAAACCCGACACCTGTGGCTCGCCATGCTCCACCCATTCTCCGCCCCTAGTCCCACCCCTGCCCCGCCCCCAGCCCCACCCACAAAAATTACCGAGGATACGTGTAGGCTAACTTCCTTGGTCAGATAATAATTAAACTGGGAACCCCAAAATCCAAACATGAAATGTACAACACTGGAGAAATAAAACTATAAAGTAATTTCCTCTTGCACTAAACAAAAACGCAAAGATGATAGCAATACACACTTCCCAGACCAGACATATTCCAGTTAATAAATTCAAAATAAAAAGTATTTTTTTACCTTCTGTTTGGGCATTTTTACAGTTGCAATTGCTCCAGTCACTTTCTTCTGGTTTCTTCGTGTCTTCTGCGAGCTATCCATTTGTCCTTTCTTCTCTTTTAGATGTTTTCCATTCTCTCTCTATTTCTGCTTTAACATACTGATTGTTTCCCTTTTGCTCTTTCCCCCAATTCTTTCCTTATTCCTTTATCATCCATTTAAATTTCACCCTTCCATTTTCAAGCCCCTTTTACTCTCCCAATACCCAGCCCATCATAGACTTTTCTTCCACACAAAATATTTTTCCCCTCTCCATTCTCATTCCCCATCCATTCTAGTCCTCCCCCAAAATCAGTTCCCTTATAGTTCTAGACCCACCCAGCATCCACTCCCTTCTAGTCCCATTCTCCCATGCCCCACATCAGCCCATTTCCAGTCCTGTTCTAGCTCTTCATCAGCCCATTTCCAGTGCTAGCCCTCACATCACAGGCCATTTCCAGTCCTAGCCCCCCCCCCCCATCAAAGCCTATTTCCAGTCCTAGCCCCCACCATCACATCCCATTTGCAGTCCGAGTCCCCCTGCACCATCACAGCCCATTTGCAGTCCAAGTTACCCCCCCCCATAGCCCTTTTAATTTAATTAATTTAATTTAATTAACAGATTTTTTATATACCGCTCCTTCCATTGATCAGATGCGGTTTCCATAGAACAACAATAAACAGTACAAGCTGTTTTTACATATAACAATTTGTAACTTGGGTATTACAGGTAACAATTAACAATTAGTTAACTATGTACAAATGAAACAGGATTAAACTATATACAGAGTTATTTGTCTTCAATACATTGTTGTAGTGGTACAGTACTTCATTCTTTTGTTGAGTAATGTATTATCAGGCGTATGATTATCCTTTATCTAGCTGAGAGGTGAGAGGTGAGTTCGTTACAGATCCGTAGTGCATTGTAAATAAGTGTGTTTTAAGTTTTTTCCTAAACTCCATGATTTCAGGTAATTGTCTTAATTCTATTGGGATTGTGTTCCACAAGATGGGGGCTGCATGGGAGAAGGCTTTCTTGTTTGTGGATTTTTTGGCCCTAATGAATTCTTTTGGTGTTGTTAGTTTATTTAACTGGTCCCTCCTTTGGAGATTATGGGTGGATTCTATTTTGATGAGGTTATTTATGGTCAGGGGTGCTGTTTTATTTATGGCTTTGTAGGTGGTTAAGAGGGTTTTGTATTCTATTCTGCTTTGAATCGGGAGCCAGTGTAAATATTCTAAAATCGGGGTTATATGTTGAAAAGGTGGGGCCTTCGTAATGGTCCTTGCTGCTGCGTTTTGAGCTAATTGAAGTTTTTTTAAGGCTTGCTTTGTTACTCCAAGTAGGATTTGATTTGCAAAGTCGAAATGGGGGTTTATAATTGCTTGTATGACTCGTTGAAAATCCTGTAAGTGCATTAGGGGGCGGAGTTGCTTTAATATTTTCAGTTTGAAGTATACTTTTTTTGTTATATTTCTTACATGTGTGTCCATGCTGAGGTGTTTGTCCAGTATAACGCCTAAGTAACGTATTTCAGATTTTAGTTTGATATCGTTATTCTGTAATATAATATGTGAGGGGGGAATGAACGTTGTGCTTTTGGTTACTATTAGAGCTTCTGTTTTTGAGTGATTGATGTACAGATTGTTTTCGTTTAGCCAGGTGTTTATTTCATTGAGGCAATCATTAATGAGTTGTGTAGGAATATTTGGTATTTTGAAAGGGACATACATCATAATGTCGTCTGCATATAGGTGATAGTGAACATTGAATTTTTTAAAGATTTTACAGATGTTTAAGTATATGTTAAATAGTAACGCTGACAGTGCTGAACCTTGTGGGAGACCTAGTTCTTGGATGTATGTTTTTGAGGTGAGATTACCGATTTGTATCGTTTGAGTTCGGTCTGTTAGATAAGAGGTAAACTTGCCTTTAACCTTTCCCAGCAATCGCGGCTTTACAGATACAGCCGCCAGCGTGAAGGAAAAGGCTCTTCACGCTGGTGGCTGTACAGAGGGAGCCGGGGCCTCGCGCGAGCTTACCCTGCTCCCTCTGAAGCCCTCTGGTGTGTGGGCCGGCCCTGGGTGGGGTTTTTTTTTGGACTTCGGGTCGGAAGAAAAACCGGTTTTTTGCTCTGGCCGCTCCCGATCTTGCAGCCAGAGCAAAAAACCGGCTTTTCAAGGGCCGGTTTTACATCTGCGCCGGCAGCCGGCCTGGCCATGGAGAAACCAGCCAGGCCGGCTGAAAACCGGCCAGTTGGCAACCCTAGCTCAGAGTAAATTCCATTTATCACTCTCAGTTTGGGACCAAGTCCCAGGTTGGTCAGTTTGATTATGAGCCTCTTTTACAGGCCAAGATCAAGGGCTTTGCAAAAACCTAAGTAAATCATGTCTAACATATATCCTTGATCTAATTTTCTGCTCACAAACTAATCAGGTTTGAAATGATCTCCATTTGGTGCAGCTATACACTGCTTGGATTTCGCAGCCTGCAGACTTACAGATAGATCATTATCCTACCCTTCATTAGTTTCCAACATACCCTGGTCAGACTAACTGGCCTATATTTTCCAGGCTCCGCTGTTACTAATTTTATTAAGAGGGATAATATAATAATCACATGGGCCCTCTTCTGTCTTCAAGGATCTATTGTCAGAACCTGAAATTGATCAGATCTGAAATTGTCAGAACCTCTCTGAGCACTCTCTATATACTTGGATGCCTCGCATTCAGCCCCACCATGGTGTTGTCCACTTTCAACCACACGCTCTCCTCTGTAAATTCTGTGGCAGCTACTTCACTCATGTATTCACCTTAGCCGACGAAACATTATTCGCATTATTTCTTCTCTACCTTCTTCAGCAAACACCACACAAAAGTATTTCTTTAGCAATTCCACTTTTCCCTCATCTCCCTCTACATGTTTCCTCTTCTGTTCTTAATCTTCTAATTACACCTTTGGAAAAAGACATAATACCTCTCTTGCCAGGCACTTCCTGCCAGAATCGCTTTTGTTCATAGCAGGCCACAAGGGAAGGGAGGTTGGCTTCAAGGGATGCCGGGTGGGGGGTGAAGAGACAAGCAAAATTTCAAACAAGGGATACTGCTGTACAGGAAAAGAGGGAGAGATGGAATGAAAAGAAGAGGATATGGGGTGAGGGATGGGAGAGGGGAGTCAGAGGAATGCTGGGCAGCGGGTGAGGAGAGCTGGTCAGGGAAATGTTGAGCAGAGAGTACAGAGGGTGAGGGTGCGGTCAAGCGGTTGCTGTGCAGAAATGGCCTAAGATACCAAGCAGCAGGTGTGTAGGGAAGAGGAGAGAAAGCTACTCAGGAACTGGGAGAGGAGTATGTGAGCATGAGCACAATGCAAGTACAGTAGCGTAAGTACATGGGAGAGGATATGAAAAAGAGATATGAATGAACAGGAAACACATATAGTGCCCTTTTACTAAAGGGAGCTATGGCATTGCGCCAAACGCGCCGATAATGTGCAATTCCATGGTGCATTAGGGCAACACCACAGCATTAACTGTTGGAAGTATGGAAAGCACGTTCTCTACAGTTACCATGTCCATGTGGCTCTGCCATGGTACGATGATAGCGCCAATGGACTCAACACCCCCTACGGAGGTGGCAATGAGTACATGCATGCTACTTTCAGGTAATGCACATACACTGCCCACGTGGCACTCAACCCACCTACTCTCCACCTCTCTAACCCTCCCACTTGTGACCCTAAAGTGCCATGGACAGTTGGTGCCAAAATCCGATGATGCTGTCATGGCCCTCCGCTAGCTGTCATCACGTGTTGAACATGCATCTTTAGTGTGTGCCAAATCTTTTCATAGTCTACTGTAGGCAAATGAAACATCAAATAGTGTTACGATTTAGGATCTTTTTGAGTATGTGACTGTCAGGCATTCTTTTTTAGGGTAGCAGCAGCATTTTAATATGAATTTTGTTTTTATGTTAATGTGTTGAATGATTTGATTGTTATTTGTATATTTTGTTCATGTTTTTATTGTAATCTGCCTAGTAGATAGTGCGGAATATAAATTATTTTGAATAAAATAAATAATATATTTCCAGGTTATGATGGAGATCTATCAATTGTGCAACAACTTTGCAGTTACACATGGAAATTGAGAAGTACTGGGTATGGACTATTTTATTTAATTTTTATTTAGCTCACGCCTTTCCAAGAGCAGATCAAGACAAGTTACATTCAGGTCCAGCATGTAACGGAGCATCTTGCATGATCATCTACCTAAGAGGATGGGCACCACACATGATAAGACAATAAATACATAACTAAATGATAGAGTAATATAAGAATGCTTTTATGTGTTGGTTATACTAAACATTACATGTTCATAAATATATAACTATGACATTAAACATCAGCATTTATACTTCCGGAACCCATCATATTGCGTTCAGTACTACTTATCAGGCCAATGCAAAGTACACAGGGTACATGACATACATGAAGGCAACATGTAACAGTCTGATACATATCTCTCACTCAATACTGGCACTGCCCAGCTTTCCAGGAACTGACCCTTTTCATTTGGAGTGGAGAGTCATTATGGGATGTGGCTATCTTCACCTTATTAAAGTATTCTTGTCATACTACCAAATCCTTTAATATCATTGACACTTCACCATTAGACAGCACAAGACCCCAGGGATTGATCAAAAATGACATCCATTTCACCATCCAGACTTACAGCTGCAAGGTCCTCCTCCTGGACTTTCTACTGCAATGACTCTTCTGATATAGAGAACCTTTTCTCAAGGTGTATGCTCATATGATTTTTCAATATTATAGTACCCTAAACAAGGGTGATTTTTAACTAGTTACAGGTCTAATGAGTCCTAGTCCCATGGAATTTACAATTTAATGAGGTAATTTTATGAATTATATTGCACATGTGAAATCTCTTTTATATGTGGGGAAGGGCTCTTCATGTAGCCTATACGCACATAAAAATGCACACACCAACATGATTGCATGTATCTATATGTGAGGTATGCATAGACGTCTCTACATGGGACTAGTCTGGGCAGAGTAGCAGCGAAGTTGTGAACAGGAGGGAATATTTTGTAATTTATTCATTCCCTTCCATAGAGCATTGCAAGAATTCACACCTGCCTCAGAGTAGGTGTAAATTTGTGCACACTGCTAGGGGCTGCTTCAGGATGCCTATTTTAGAAATGCACATTGGCACCTATGTTGTCTTTGCAAAACAGGCTCTAAAATAGGTGCCTTTTGTCTACATTGTCACAGGTACTCTGTTATAAAACTACCCAGCCCTCCATGGATACCTGTAAAAAGATGAGATAAAATGTCTTGCCGTAGTTGCAGCAAGTGTGCACCAGGGGTCTGTTGTTTCACAGTTCATCAATGTACTTACTTCTCCATTTAATTTTACCTTGGTGGAAAGCCTATTATGGGATCCTAGTCAAAGAGAACTTTTGCCCTAAATGTCAAAGGTTTTATTACTAAGAGCAGTCACTGAATAAATCTAGAAACTTTAGTCCAAAACGTAAAACAGGAAAGCCCTGCAGAGTTCAGCAGGCAACTAAAGCAGAAGTGTCAAGTTCCCCAATTCCATCTTGATTTTTAGTTCATTCCTGCAGGATTAACATTTAAAACCTTTCAAAATACGACCTAATTATTCACATTCTCCTTTATGAATACAACATAGACCTGGGCATTGCTGTATTGATTCTCATAAAGCATAAATACATGAAAGACAGCTGAGACCTGCTCAGGAGCAGACCTAAATGTTACTGCTTAAAATACACGTCTTGGATAAAATGTCCATGTAAATTAATTATGACTCCATCCAGCCTCTTCCCGTCAGCACGCCTACTCTACAAATACGCCTGTGTGCACCATGCTTACTTTTAGGAATGACCTAATTTTTGAAGAGGTGTTTTAGGTAGGAGTGTGCAGGTAACAAATGTTTGTTTCTTTTTGGTGTTTTTTCATCATTTCCCATAGTTCGTCAGTAGTATGCACGGTGATGCAATAGCATGCACGCTGTACATTCGGGATAATACATGCTATTGCATCATAGTGCATAGTACAGTGTGTGCTAATGCTCGATAGTTTGCGCTATCGACGAAAGATGGAAAATGATGAAAATTCCTTCATTTCTCATTTCATTTCGTTTCAAACGAATGTACATCCCTAGTTTATGTACGGCAAAGGTTTATAAAATTATCCCCCTAAAACACAAATGCAGCGCAGGCTGCTGAAGAGCAGATTATCCAAACCCAATGAACAGCCAATGGAGGTGTCCTGCTGATCTACATTACGTATGAGTGGAACCCAGGCTAACGAAGGACAGATTCTCAATTGAACCTCATGCAGGCAGCACACTGTTACATGTAAAGAATAAAACGAAGAGTCAGAGACAGATGAAAAGAAGACAGAGAAAGAGAGGTATAAATATGAAGTATGATGCATCACTTTGTAAAGTGCAATCCAGAAAAACACCAAAAATAAGCATAGTGAAAGTAAATAGTAAATTGCTAGTTCGGCAATTTTAGCCAGGGCTGCCATTCCAAGGGGCTCATTTACCATTTTGAATTAAATGTGTGAAAAGCACCGGGTTTTTTTTTAGTGTCATCAAGTCAGTGTTGACTCATAGCGACCCAGCTACCTCTGGGTTTTCTTGGCAATGTATCACCGGAGGTAGATTGCTAGCCTTTTCTTCCGAGGCAATAGAGGGTAAAGTGACTTGTACAGAAGAGTGCTTTTAATTTTATTTTTTTCAATTATGGGTCAGGTCCATTAATTTTATGGGAAAATGTTACATCAGCTTCCAGCTTTTCTGTCCTGATGATTGATGTAGGAAGAATGACTCAGGAAAGAACGTGTAGGCAGACAAATGGACAGAAATCATTTTATGAAGAATGGTGCAAAAAGAAGCTGTCAAAGTGATTCCGAGAAGACAAGAGCTCAATTTTATCAATATTATTTCTTTTTCATTTTTTTAAATGGGCAATTCATTTGCATGAAATCTCAGAATATTCTAATACCTTCAGTAAGAAGAAGTGGAGCTCAGCAATGTCTGTAATTCCCAGTCGCTCACATATTCTTACCAGTATAGAGGGGAATTTTATAGCAGGGCGTCTTGAAGAACTTTGAATAATGCACCTAATTTTATAAAGGCAACATAGGCTCCCATATGTCTTTATAAAAACAACACCCAGAATGTGCACATATTTATACCTTCTCCAAAGCAGATGTGAACATGTGCACATACTCTATGCCACAACTCTGCCCTGAGAAACTCCTCTACGCAACTCACATAAGTACATACGTGTTGCTGTCGCCATGTAGACAGCCACATGATTTTAGAAATATCCCTTGTCTGTGTGTAAAAGAGAGTTTGAATGGAGAAAAACCTTTCTATGATGACCTCCATAGAAGTATGGATGCGTTTTATAAATTACCTTTCAAACAATTTTTTTTCAACTAATGTATTCAACAGATGCATATATTTGCATCTTTTAAGGGCTCCTAGGAAGATAATACCAATGTATCTATAAAATGTACTGTGTTTGATTACTAAATAATAACACTTATGATTATGTCTGATAGCAAATAATTAAAATCAAACAAGAACACAGGCTCCTCTCCACAAATGATCAAAGCAAATTCTCAACAGCATACAGAAATGTTTTTGTCAGACAAGGAACCCCAGGCAAGAACTTCTTAACTGAAAGTTCACGTCCCTTTTATTCAGAAAGCAGTAAAAACCTTTTAAACTGCCAAAAAACATTTCATGAAGAAAGTACTTAACTGAAATCACAGTGCTTCAGCACAACTCATCGGTGAAGGTGGAAAACGACACAGTCCTGCGTTTTGGGTTAACAAACTTTAAAACCCTGCTTCAGGTTAACATCCACCAACGTGCACATAAAAAGCTAAAGAGAAAATGAGATCTTTAAAACCCATGGCGTCTGACGTCATTTCTGGATATAGAATTACTGCTTAGCAGGCCAGGAGGTGAAAGCAACAATCATACTGACACCAAACTGCCGGCTAAAAAAGAGAAAAAGACAGGAACATCAAAAGATCAAAATAATCACAACAGATTATACCAGTCCTGTTGCAAATTTAAACCCCATGGCATAACAGTATTCAATCGAAAAATCCACTGTTGCTCGCACTTTTGCAAACGAGCAAGACGATTGCTCCCAGGAATAAAAGATGGTATATTATCGATCACATGCCAAGAAAAATCAGTAAACTCCAGAGTACATTGTACTGCACGTGAGACTATCGGAGCTGAAAGGGTCGGAGTACGGAATCGTGATGCATGTTCTGTTAACCGCTTCTTGATGGGCCAGGACGTACAGCCCACATATTTCAGACCACAAGGACACACAAGTAGATAGACCACGAAAGAGGAATCACATGTGGTATAATGTCGAGCTGTCCAAGTTCTGTTCGTAGTCGAATCTGTCCAAGTCTCACCATTTAAAGATTGTAAACGGTATGCACAATGGTCAAAAGGAAAATGGCCAATCCGTTCCAAAGATATTTGAGAAAAAGGAAAAGGATGGACCAATAGATCTCGTAGATTTTTCCCCCGGGTGTATGTCACACAAAGTTGTTTATCAAAGCAGTTGTGTAAGCGCAAAACATTCCAATGTTTTCGCAATATATCTTGCATAGATGTGCTTCTATTAGTAAAGGGCAAAACCCCCACAATTTTATCAGACACAGAGGAATCATGAGAATCCGGGGAAGATGATAACAACCTTCCCTATGGTTGTAAAGGGCTCGTTTGTATGTCCTATGGACCACGGCTTTAGGATACCCTCTAGCATATAAACATTGACACAAGTCCCGCGCGTGGTACTTAAAAACTGCATTTGAAGAACAGATCCTTCACAGACAAAGAAACTGTCCAAATGGGAGCCCACATTTGAGAGATGACTGATGAAAACTAGTAAAATGTAGTAAAGTATTACGCCGGCAGTTTGGTGTCAGTATGATTGTTGCTCTCACCTGTGCCTGCTAAACAGCTTTTCTTTTCTTTCTCTCCTCACTTTTCTCACATTTAATGGCGTTCTTTTCCTTTTTCTTTTCTGCAGCCAAGAGCTTGTTTTAATTAACTTGCTTGATTTTAGCTATTGTAAACCGCTCAGACGCCTATGGTATTGAGCGGTATAACAAGTTTAAATAAACATAAACATAAACAAACATAAACAATTCTATATCCAGAAATGACGTCAGACGCCCTGGGTTTTAAAGATCTCATTTTCTCTTCAGCTTTTTATGTGCACGTTGGTGGATGTTAACCTGAAGCAGGCTTTTAAAGTTTGTTAACCCGAAACGCAGGACTGTGCCGTTTTCCACCTTCACCGATGAGTTGTGTTGAAGCACTGTGATTTCAGTTAAGTACTTTCTTCATGAAAAGTTTTTTGGCAGTTTAAAAGGTTTTTACTGCTTTCTGAATAAAAGGGATGTGAACCTTCAGTTAAGAAGTTCTTGCCTGGAGTTCCTTGTCTGACAAAAACATTTCTGTATGCTGTTGAGAATTTGTTTTGATCATTTGTGGCGAGGAGCCTGTGTTCTTGTTTGATTTTATGTATTTGGGTGGCAGTGTTTCCCTTTCCCTAGGGTTCTGTTTGTTGTGATAGCAAATAATAACATATTTATAGGGAGTACATGTATATATGCATCATAGAGAACACACACATTAACCAAAAAGAAATATGAATCCCTGTAATAAAGTTTGTCATTTCAAATCATTTTCAATGTTCTTGACTGGCCATGGCCCACCAAGAACCATAAGTGGATGTGTGAACAGGTTTTTAAAGTATATGGAAGTTATTCTGCTGTCATCCATTTGAGTAGTCTTTTTTGATGGCTGAAACTGAACAACCATCTCAATGGAAGGAAATATGTCCATAGAGCCAGGTTTGGTAAGGGTTGTATCATCAATGTAACGATTTCTTAGAGGTCTAATGTTCTAGATCAAGTGTAGTGTCATTTCCTTGAAATCAGAAGACTGATAGTTTGAATCCTAAAGATTATCAGTATAATTGTCCAAAAGAAGAAATATAGTAACTTAGCGTAACTCAACACAAATTTTGAGTAACAAATCTGCAAAAAATTTAAAAGAGGCTTGAGGCGCACCTAGTATGTGACAGAGCGAGAGAGAGAGGTGACCAAAGACTGGATTAGTTCTGTAGCAACAAAGCAGATAGGGCAACTGGGCAGATTAGGTGGGGCATATGATTCTTATCAGTCCAACAGCTGTATGTATTACAGCAAAGATCAGTTTTGTTTTCGATCTCTAATAGAATTTATCCCCCAGTTGAAGTCCACAACAAAAATTCCCTTAACTATCATCTTTGTGTCAGACAAGAGGTTGGAGGAAGGATATTCTGATTTCTTTGTGATGCATACTTTAGAAAAACGCACTTGAAATAAAAATGAAAACCTGCATCCCACTGTTTCCTGTTTACTACATACTGTCCAAGAAGCTTACAGCAGTACAGGACAGCTACAAGTAAGAGTCACCATGTCATATTCTATGTCAATTTGGTCAGAGAAGCAAGTAGATATCAGTCCAATGCCATATATGGAGCACTATGAAGTATCCCCAGAGCTCGTTTAGAAACCATGTTCATTTTAGGCTTTTTTTTTTACTTAGAGAGGTTGGTAGAGCTGTTATGCTGGTCCTCATGAATGAGCAGTAATAAGGGTAGACAAAAAAAGGTGATAACCTTTTATTACACTAACTTTATACGTGTCTTGACTAAGTTAGAAGAGTAACACTCCCTTCATCAGATATGTTAGTGAGAAGAGGAAGGGCAAAAGTGGTATTGTCAGACTCAAGGGTGAAGGGGAGGAATATGTTGAAGCTGATGAGGATAAAGCGGAAATGCTTAGCAAATATTTCTGTTCTGTGTTCACAGTTGAAGAACCAGGAACAGGACCTCAGAAAACACCCACAAACAGGAACAGAAGGGAGGGACATCTTGAACAATTTTCAGAAGATTGTGTTCGTGAGAAACTAGCTCAACTTAAAAGTAGACAAAGCGATGGGACCGGATGGGATACACCCTAGAATACTGAGGGAACTTGGGGACATTCTAGCAGCTCCACTGACTGACCTTTTCAATGCCTCGTTGGAGTCGGGAGTGGTGCCAAAGGACTGGAGAGAGGCTCATGTGGTGCCTTTACACAAAAGCAGAAGTAAGGATGTGGTTGAAAACTACAGGCTGGTTAGTTTAACTTTGGTGGTGAGTAAATTATTGGAAACACTGCTGAAAGAGAAACTAGTGAGGTTTCTGGAGTCCAGCAGATTACAGGATCCGAGGCAGCATGGATTCACCAGAAGCAGGTCTTGTCAGACAAATCTGATTGATTTCTTTGACTGGGTGACCAGGGAGATGGACCGAGGGAGAGCCCTAGATGTGGTGTATTTAGATTTCATTAAAGCCTTTGACACTATTCCTCACAGGTGACTTATAAACAAACTGAGCACCCTAGCGATGGACCCTAAAGTTACTGCTTGGGTTAGAAATTGGTTGGGTGGGAGGCGACAAAGAGCACAGGTAAATAAAGCTCACTCTGAGGAGAAGGATGTTACCAGTGGTGTGCCCCAGGGATTTGTCCTTGGTCCGATTCTTTTTAACATATTTGTTGGTGATATAGCGGAAGGGCTGTCAGGTAAGGTTTGCCTCTTTGCAGATGATACCAAAATCTGCAATAGAGTAGACACCCAGGAAGGTGTAGATAACATGAGGAGGGATCTAGCTAAGCTTGAAGAATGATCTAGAATTTGGCAGCTGGGATTTAATGTTAAAAAATGTAAGGTCATGCATTTGGACTGCAGCAATCCAAGGGAGCAGTATAGTATAGGGGATGACGTACTTTTGTCCACTAAAGAAGAGTGGGACCTAGACGTGGTTGTGTCTGATGATCTTAAAGTAGCTAAACAGGTAGAAAAGGCGATGGCAAAAGCTAGAACGATGCTTGGGTGCATACGGAGAGAACTGGCTAGCAGAAAAAAGGAGGTGATAGTGCCTCTGTATAAGTCTTTGGTGCGACCTCGTTTGGAGTGTAGTGTGCAATTCTGGAGACTGCACCTTCAAAAGGATGTGAACAGGATGGAGTCACTACAGAGGGTGGCTACTAAAATGATTAGTGGTCTTCATTATAAAGCATATGAGGACAGACTTGAGGATCTTAATATGTATACCTTAGAGGAAAGGAGGGATAGAGGTGATATGATTGAGATGTTTAAATACCTCCATGGCATAAATGTACAGGGGGAGAGCCTCTTTCGTTTGAAAGCAAGTTCTGCTACAAGGGGACATGGGATGGGGGTGAAGGGAGATAGATTCAGGAGTGATATGCGGAAATATTTATTTACGGAAAGAGTGGTGGATCTGTGGAATAGTCTCCCAGTGGAGGTGGTAGAGATGAGGACAGTATCTGAATTCAAAAAAGCATAGGACAAACACAGAGGATCTCTAAAAGAAAAAAAAGGGACTGTTATAGTTGTTGATATGGAAGGACAGACTAGATAGGCCATGTGGTCTTTTTCTGTCGTCATGTTTCTATGTTTCTAAGACAAAACAAAAAGGCAAAAGATGACGTTCTCTTAGAACAGAAATGAAGCACAGGTTTCATGACAATGAAGTTGTGAAGGGGGAGAAAGAAGGTCTCAGACACTTCAAAAGAAATGCGGCGAGGTGGATAAACCCCTGCTTACCCATGTACAATCATGTCTTTGAGGGTGTTTATCTGCCATGAAAAGAAGGTGGAGCTGGGTCAGCTGAGAGGAAATTGTGCACAGAGGCTGCATTTCCTTTCCTGCTCATGCTTTTATGCTGTTTCCATGAGAATACAAAACCATGTGGGGACTTTGTAGCTCCGTCACTTGTACCAAAGGGAAACACGCCATGGAAGCCCGAATTACTTGTGGGACTACTAGCTCTGTTGGAGCTGGGAGTGAGGGGTTTAATTGTTACCCTAAAAAAGGACTTAAGGAGACATGGGCTAACTCAGACATAGCTCTGTGCCAACTTTTTATGACTCTGCTAATCTATTACCCTCCTTCCCTGTAATGCAAACCATGATTCATTTCTATATTCAAGTAATATTTACCTGCTCATTGTGTTTTGTCTTGATAAAGGAAGTAATTCCCGAAGAGTAGCCAAGAAACATTAAGGCAGTCCAATAAAAAGGCTGTTCTATTTCTTTTATCCTTCTTTTCATTTGTTGTAATGTTTTCTACTGAAAAGCTGGGTCAGAACTTGGCAAAGTTCATGCAAATTCCATTGCTAGGCATGAAACATACGGCTGCAATCTCATTTCTCAGCCGTCCAGTGGAGGAACTTCAGACTGCAGAGAGCAAGGGGTGTGCACAGCCTAACAAAAGTGCAGCTCATGCTTGTTTAAAATGAAATGTTCCCAATTTGTGAAGTTTCGTGTTTTCCAACACATTTATTTTAAATGCATGTCTCATATGCAGGCTACGGCTGTCTGTGCAGGCAAATCGACTGCACGCACATTAATTAGGCAGATGAATGTATAAGAGATTTCTACACACTTACACTTTTTATGTCAACAAACTGCCGAATGCATGCTTACGCATGCTCACCCCTAGGAGAGAGAGATTTGCTAGTAAAAATCACATCCAGGTTATGTGCTTGAAATTCAGTTATATTTATTATTAATTTGTTTTTCCATGTCTTACTTTTCCATTCTTCAAAAAATCCAGAATGCCCAGCAGTCACCTCTGAACTAGAAGTTTAATATGATATTATGTCTACTGCTAACGTGTATAAATGGAAAGCAAATAACATTATCACCAGCAGGTGCTGGGCGCAATGATCTGAAAAGAATAGGCATGATTAAATAGTGAAGACCGTTACAATAAGTAAAACCTGTTACCAAGGAAATCTTACAGGGTTTTTTTTTTCTGAAATGCTAACTTGAGACCTTTACTACAGATGAGAGAATAGAGGAACTCAATATAAATGCCACACAAAAGACCATAAAATAAAGACACATGCGTTATTTCTTGCTGTGCACGGCCTCTGGGGGAACATGGCTAGAATAAATGCAAGTTAAAAGCTAATACTTAATACAAATGCAAAAGCTATTGCTGCGAAGGGACCACCACAGTAGTTTAGAGGATGCTATTTAGTGCTCATTGCCAACATCAGTTTGTGCAGGAAGGTGACACGAGCGCACAGCAACTTTTGACGATATCTCCCAAGGTACAGTGCGAGATGTCAAATGCTCTATACCTTTTGATAAATAGGTAGCACGGGATGTAACCTCCCTGCTATAAATCCAGGCACAGAAGATTTTGAGATACAGATACTAATCAACGGATTTTGCTGCAGAATCTGATGTGTGTTGGGAATATATATATTACCTCCATAGGTAGTATGAACTGCCTGACTCAAATTGGTCTCGTATCTCAGTGTGTAAAAGCCAATGCCTTGTTCCACGATGCATGCATTTCCACCTACACTGACGGGAGGAGTTCCATGGGTAAAATTAGAGCATTTTCCATTTTTAAAACTATGCACGTTGCTTGAAACTGGAAAGTATTTGGAGGAAAAATGGGTGCAAATTTCTACTGGTACTTTTTCCCTGGATTCTCAAGGGAAAGCACCTTCCCTATGAGGACTGATGCAGAGTTCTGCACACTTTTCAGGGACTCCCATTGTTTTGAAAATGGCTATCGAATGAGGGTTTCTTAGAGAAATATTTTTCTTTGCACTTTAATATAAATTGCAAAGGTATGAACCATATATTCTTAACTCCAAGGAGAGGCGTATTGCAAACCAACTTCAAGACTTATGAAAGGTAATTTTATTACAGGTCTCCTAGGTGGGAGGCCAAGAAGGCACCTCTTTGAGGATATTCTATCCAGATATGCAATGGTCTGTGGAGAGGGGAATCAAGATGTCCAGATCAAGACGTACACAATTTTCCCCTGTTCTGTCGAATGTTGAGTGTCTTGTAAAATACATGCAGGACTCCAGGCATTTTCGCTCCAGTGGGAGCAGAGATTTTAACAAGCTTCATCTGGGGAAAAATCTTTCCCAATTGTAGCTTGGGAGTAGCTTTGTAAAATTGCTACTCCTGACAGCATCGATCCCCTGATTCTCATCCATCCCAACATCAGCAGATGTTCCCCCCCCCCCCCCAACATCAAGACACCCCCCCCCCCAGCCTTGACTCTTAGCAGGATCCCTGATGGTATAGAGGGAGCTGAAGCAAACCGCAGTCACTCATGTTCATAGAGGATCCAGGTTCAAAATGGTGCTCTTAACCCCTAGCGATAATCTTGCGGTACTACTGCAAGGTGTCAAACTGACAAATAAGGGCCAAAACCACATCCCCTTGAAATGTGGACATGATGAGCATTTCCATAGGTAAATAGAAGCTTTCTAAAATTGCTATTTGCACACATAGCCAATCTGTACATACAAATACCGCTATTTACATGTGGAGATTCTTCGACAATAAGCACCATAGCCACCTACATGTTGTTACAAAATATCAGCAGACAACCGACTGCACACACTTTACCAGATTGTATTTTACAGCCTACCCACATCCTTTCTGACTCCACCCAAGCCCCCGAACAGGCCTACACCTTGGTCCTGTAAAAGCACATGCCGTATTGTCATTGACATACTTTTACGCATGATGCTTTCTACATACAACAAGGTTTAATGTGAAAAATCCTTTATAAGATTATCCCCACAACGCTATCCTACATAAATGTCTTCAATAAAGAAATGCACATGACCTACTGACAATACCAGGTGCAACCCTGGAAAGACACTGAAGAACTGTCAGTAGCTGCTCACCATGGTTTCTGGAAAATACATGAATTATAAAACACTTCTCTCTTTGGTGACGTTTATGTTGAGATTCCAACACAAAGTATAACCTTGAGCAAGTTTACTTAAAACAGCCAATATCGGTCAAATGGGTGACATATACAGCGATCTTCTACCCTTTCTGTTTAGTAATCCAGTTAATTGTTTCACACCTTTATTTTTTGGAATTAGTTAAAAAGAAATGCATTTGGAGGAATCCACATTAAAACGACTGCCTTGGATTTTTCCAAAGTGTTAGGATATGACATGCGTACTCCGAGGATTAAGGACAGGCTAAGCTATAGAGGGATCTTATTGTACACATTCTAGTAAGAGGCAGAACAAGGAGCATGAGCTGGGAAACCCCCAAATCCTTCAAAAGGAAGGAAATGCTGAAAATTCTTCTGCAGACAAGCGCGTTTTGACAGATTCTCTTGGCTATGGCATTAGGAGGTAAAGGTAAAGCTGCTTTAATACCTCTCTGTGCTTCCCCAGGTCAGTACTCATAGGCAGCCAGGGAATTAAACATGAGTGATCCAACTAACACAATACTGAGCCAATAACAAATTGCTTTGTTACAATTCACAACAGTGCTCATTTAACTCTCTCATCCGGTGAGCTTGAAAATCCATTGCAAATCAATTTTGAACTGCACACCGAAGTGCTTCAGTTCCAACAATCATGAAACACATTTAAAAGCTGCTTGGGGACAGACACCCTATGAGAAAAATCAAATACAAACTCTACTAGATTCTTAATCATAAGTCAGAAATAAGAGATTAATACAAGTTAATTTCCAAAATTTAATTTTGATGGGCCAGTTCTTAACATCCTATGGTCCTTTGTAAAAAAACAAAAAACTGTAAGAAGCTATTCTTTTAAAGGGGTAAATATCTGGCAAATTCAGCACAGCATCCTAAAGAATATGGTAAACAACACAGCAATATCTGCATCTATGTATCACTGCTACAAAAAGCTGGGATTTGGACCCCAGGTTACGCCCTGCACAGCTTTGCTGCATAGCTACTTGATTAACTCCTGATACATATCGGAGCGCACAAATCTGGGGAGGGAATCCTTCTCCATCAAAGCATAGATCTTCTTCTGAGCCAGGTCAAAGCTCGTCATGGAAGGCTCCACCAGGTTCTCCAGGGTTACTGCCTTGGTAACATGATCGATATTAACCTGTGAAGAAGAACATTTCTATTACTACCATCTATGAAATATTAGTAAAAATCTCCTAGGTTCTCTTTTTTGCTTCTCAGCAAACTCCAGTTCATTCATTCGTTGCCTTCATTTCTGATTTCCCTGAGAAACATAAGGCAGAAAATAAATTGTCTAATCGATTGCATCCATATATCTATCCACTCACCTGCAGAGATAGAAGACACACACAGAAACAGAAAGTGCTTTCACTCACGGGGTCTGCAACACCTCCCACATCATAATTGCTGTATGCACACTTCCCAGCTTCTCATCACGATGCCTACATTCTTGCTCAATAGCACTGACATGATTGCTCTGAGCGGGGATGGTTTCTAGGTCAGCTAGTACCTCCCACACTCTCTCCAAGCTGTTTATTCTCCCCATGGAACCTTCTCTGACCTTGGACTGCATCTCTAGAAGCATCAGGGAACAGCTATGCAATGCTATCAGCCTTGTACCCCATCATGGACCCACTTACTCAAGTCTCTTTTGCTTTCTCTCTAGCAGATGATAGAGGTTATCCTTTCAAGATCTGGCTCACAACTCCCATTACCAACCCAGGGGGAAGCACAGGAGCACTGTAATATGACCAACAGGCAGTCGTTAAGAGGGCTTTTGGCTTATTGAAGACATGCTTTGGGTATGTAGACAGATTGCTAGATAAACTACTATACAAACTTTCCAAGGCGAATAACATTTTCATGGCCAGCTGCATGCTACCCAATTTTACCCTCATCCACGGATGGCCTGCGTCTGCTTGAACCCACAGGCAATGATGAGAAGAAGGCAGATGACAGCAGGAACTCCCACACTCCCAAGCACATGAACAGGCAGTGGCTGCAAGGAATGAGCTCATTCACAGACATTTCTAGTGCTTAAGTGACCGATTGTCCATGGTCCTATAATGATGTGGGAGTCCACAGTCTGTGCTGCACTCTGTAGAGTACCTTCAGGAGTCAGGCTGGCCTCAGAGGAGCCCCTTCCCCCTCATTCAATCTCTGAGGCTTGTTTGGCTACTCCATGGAAGTCTGGGAAGATATGGTGCTCCTGCCTTAGACTATGTTGGGAAGCCATAGGAATGGGATATCTGAGCAAACATAGCTGGTGGCAGGAAGTAGTGACTATCCTCTCCAAAACGTGTGCCATGGTGGAGGTGAAGGCATTGAGATATGTAAGAATGGCCACTACATCATTGTGCATGCATTCATTTTGTTGCACCATGGTGATCAAGACACAAGAGTACTGAACGGATGCCTTCTACCTCCTCATGCATGTGCTCATTACATATCTCTACCCATTTAAATAATGGGATCTTCATGATCTTGCCATCACAGCCTCAGAAACCCTGGGCTTGCTGCATTGTTCTTCTACCAATGGCTCCTTCACAGGTTGTGGAAAAACTTCAAGAATGAATGTCATAGCCACCTCATCCATGACTGGCTCATCATTACCTTTTTTCCTTCCCCCTTTCTCTGTTACCTGCA
The DNA here is from genome assembly GCA_033557465.1 of Ichthyophis bannanicus. Lineage (NCBI taxonomy): Eukaryota > Metazoa > Chordata > Amphibia > Gymnophiona > Ichthyophiidae > Ichthyophis > Ichthyophis bannanicus. The sequence continues at coordinate 32,258,953 of CM066040.1, forward strand.
GATATGTGGTCCCTACAAAACTTATGGGCAGCACTCAAGGCTCTTCCCACCAGTCCCTCCACCTATGATACTATAGAACTGGGAAGACTGCAAGTGCTGAAGGACAAAATAGACACTAAGAGGATCATTCAGTACAATGAATAGCGGGGATGGACATCCGGATTGGATGTCCATCTCCACTATTCGCTTCCCTGCCACCCTGGCTAATGCCTCCCGTACGAACAGCTCGTTTGCACGGGGAGGCTTAGGCGGAGCGAGGGTGGGGCACGGGCAGGCCGCGACCCTGGATATAGAGAGTCATGGATTCTGAGGTTGGTCCTGTACATTTGGGGCTGTGAACATGGATGGGGGACTTATTCCACCGCAGAGGTGGAAGATGTCCCCCTGGATGTCGGGGGATCATGCCACTGGGCCAGGAAAAAAGATAGGGGGAAGCAGGAAGATCACCGCAGCCGGACCCTGGCTATGGGAGGCAGGATCAAGGCTCCAACTGCGGGGAAAGAAGAAAAATTGCAGCGGCTGGCATTTTCAGCTCCTGAATGGAGTCACGGTGCCATGGCGACTGCCACGGTAGCCTGACTAAGGTAGCTGGGGATCTGCTTTGCGTGCAGGCCGACCAGAGTCAGGACCCGGCCGGCATGTTTGGGCCGTAGACCCGATTCTGATCCCACTTCTGGTCGGCCACATAAGGGGCTAGACAGCCATGTCAGAATGTGCCTCCACTTGAATGACATGGATTTTATATTTGCCATCGTAGACTATTATGATGTGCTTGCAGCTAGAACAAGTTTTATATGCCTTTGTATGTAAGTTTAACACACACCACAGTAATAACAATGGGTGATTTCAATTACCCCGGTATCGACTGGGTCAGTGTCACAGCAGGACATGCTAGGGAGATAAAGTTCCTAGATGAAAAAAATGACTGCTTCTTGGAACACCTGGTTCATGAACCGACCAGACTTCTATCATATCTCCCCTCAGCCGTCTCTTTTCCAGGTTAAAGAGCCCTAACCTTTTTAGACTTCATAGGGGTATCCTTCCATCCCCTTTACCATTTTGATGGCTCTTCTCTGAACCTTTTCT